>OY757021.1:22656605-23288716 GCA_963580285.1 Lucinisca nassula
CGCCCTTACTTCCGTCGCGATTTAGACAAATAATTTGTTCAGTCCGCATGAAGGCCTCCTAACTCACCTAAAGCACCAATATCTCACGGAAGATACTGGGCAAATCTATTAAAACCATACCCTTATTAATGAAGGATATTTTGAAAAAATGGCGTTTATGATTAATTTCAGAATCTATGTAAGGACGGAGAGTATGCTGAGTATAGCCTCTAGTTAAGAGAGCCGCATCATATAACTGATGAGAACTATCGTAGAATTTATTCGCCTCGGTGTCCAGAAGACGTAAAACAGAAACGGGTAATGAACTTAAAAATGAAAGCATAGAGTGGCGTCCATGATTTAATAATATAATTGACAGTCACTTCAGTCTAGTATTGTTTCGTTTAAACACATGTGATTTACGTTTAATGTTACCATTTTTCCTGGTGCCTTGAGATCTAGTTGTGCGTTTTTGACATTCCAGGAGCGAGAAAATATCAAAGTCCGGCATTCTGGAAATATTACCCGAATGATAAATGTTGTCATTAAATCCCAGTGGAAAAGGGGTCTGTAAAAATTTAATCCATTTCAGTTCAGCTTCATGTCTTTTGATTATTTTGAATCTCGATGTAGAATTTGCATCGTAATAAAGTTTTTCCACTGGTTGTATAACAATGTTATTTACAGAATGACCTGTACGTCGAAAGTGACGGTACAAGAAAGTGTCAGTTTTCTTAGGCTTACTCATTCTACAATAATGCTCGTTCAATCTAGTTTAAAGCATGCGGTTAGTTTGACCGACGTACTGCATGTTACAGTTAGCAGCACGTCATGTTATTAGATAAATTAAATCTGTAGACTGTCATGTCAAATCAGACATGTTAACTACAGAGAAGCGTCTACCGTTTACAGATGAAGTAACGGTAGACGCAGTGCTTAAATGCGAACAACATCTGCACCTCTTGGCATTGCACTTAGAAATACTAGGATACATTCCACTTCTTTTCCACGGATTAGTATATTTTCGATGGATGGGCGATTTGAGAGGAGATAGTCTTATACGAAGACTACTCCCAAAAACATTGGTATTGCCTGCTCCATTGAGATTAACTGAAGTTACAGAAGACAAATTTAAGGGTCTAACCAATACCGAAGGCAACATAGTTTTAAAGTTCTTAATAGAATGGGGAATCCGTACAGAAGAAGCAGAGTGTAACCTCCTACATTTGATGTATGCTTTCAATGATGCCACATCCAGACCACATGGATACTTACTGATCGATCTGAAACCAGATACACCAGATCTGTTGAGATTAAGAACAAATATTTTTCAAAACTGGTTCACAAAACCAAATAATCAAGGACCAGTTGTTTATTTCCCAAACATATAAAACTGTGTGTCTGATTTGAAAATTGATCATAAGTCATTATGGTTTCGAAACGAACATCAGCTAACTTGATAAGGGCACTCTACAATTTGAGTAGAGAACCAAATACTGTGAAGCGCAGACAATTACTCAATGAGGGTTTACTTGAAATGATAAAATGGTTTTCTTTGGCCGCAAGAAAAATCATTGAGGGTAAAATGAAATTACCCAAACAGACAAAGAAATTAATGGAAAAGCATAAAGATGATCTCAGAAAATTAACAAGTACGATGGTCAACAGTGATGTTAAACGTAACATCATTTTGAAACCTGGTGGAGGTGGTTTCTTGGGTGGTGTTATTATCAGAACATTAATTCGATGGGATGGTAATAAAATATTGCGCCGAATTTCCAAAAATAAGAATTCTGAAAAGAAGACTTCTAAAAAAAAGAAGACTTCTGAAAAAAAGAAAAAGACTAGAACACCTAGAAACATTAATGAAAAGTTTATTACTGTGGGAAGACGTATACCTTCTTCTTCTCCTATTACATCATGGAAGAGTCTTGGAATGCGATCGCCCACCGAAAATGCTCGTACATATCGGAAAACCATTTCACCAAATACTGGTAGATTTCAACAACTGTATGCTGGGGAACCACATATTTAAAACTGCAAGACAGTATGGATTTGAAGCTGCAATGCGTGAAAAAGCTATGCAGGGACAGACAACGGGAATACCCCAGTATAATCAACCATTTAGAATAAATAACAGAGGTCCAAATTTGAAACTTACCAGACGCAAAAATTTAATATAAAAAGTCATGTTAAAATAATCTGTCCTCATAGTCTATCTCGGCAATTAGACGGTCGTACGTAAAAGGAAACCTTTGAGAAAAAAGAAAACTTCTTTAATTAAGAAATATGGTCCTTTCTTAGAAGGACTTTGTCAGTTACCACCAAAATTTCGCCAAAAAATAATCAATGATTCACCCAAAGAAGTTATCGATTGTGAGGGGAATGTTGCTTAAATATTATAAAAGGCAATGTACATATAACTAAAGCTCAGAAACAACACTTACAATCTAGAAAACAACATATTCGAATATTGAGTAAAATAGAAGTAAAACAAAGATCAGGAATCGATACAATTAACTTACTCCACCCATCAAAGACACCAACGGGAAAGAAACACAAACATTAATCGACCAGACCATAATGGAAACCTAAACAAAGGAAGGCCATAAGGACAGTTACTTTCCCACAGAATGGCCATATGGCCATCCAAAATGAAAAGACACAAGCGACACACACAGTAAGTAACAAACAACAACACAAATAAACCGCCACAGAAGAACCGCCTTGGAACGGTCAGTGGTAAGATTTCCACTGGGGTGCTTAAATCGACTCCACGTGGCCACAATCCTCGCCCTTACTTCCGTCGCGATTTAGACAAATAATTTGTTCAGTCCGCATGAAGGCCTCCTAACTCATCAGTGCAACATCTCCGTGAACACACATAATCAAAGAACCACAGAGGTGAGACAACGGTGAGGACTCGTCAGCAAGAAACCACTGAAATGCTGGAGCAAAAGAAAACCAACAGATGGGCCCGACCAGAGACAGAGCAACAGGCACCAACCAACATTACCTTGAATTAGATCTCTCTAATTCTCAATAAGCCTTTACGTTGGAACCGTCATAGAATCTGAGGCCTGACCCACCGGCGTGCAATAAAAGAGGGAAGCAAAGTTGCCAACCGTGATTGGGTTATTTACCACACATGCAGTCTGTCTTATAACACCCATGTTGTACCCAATCTTTTTATATCGAAGAATGATTTTACGAAATTGGGTGCTGAAGTCATTGCGGTTATATACTTTTCTGAATTTATATACTAAGTCACCATAAAATTCGGGTTCCGATAGACCTTGTTGCAGAAGAGATTTAAGTCCAATATTGAATTTTGAAATTAAGTCAGAATGGCGTCTATAAAATTTTGAAAAGGCTGTGCGTAGTTTATGGTACCGATAACCCTGATTAAGAAGTTTAGCCGTTAATAATTTATTACGAGTGTTGAAGTCAGTAACATGACTACACACTCTAGCAAATCGAATTAATTGCGAAATATAAACGCCATAGGATGGCGCACGAGGAACATCACCATCCAAAAAAGGAAAATTTACAATCTCAAAATCAGATACCTGTTGCAGCAAAAAAGAAAATCATTAATCAGAAAGGCGGCACTTTACTAGGATTGTTACTCAAACCTTTGATTGCACCACTCATAGGATCTGTCCTTGGTGGCCTTCTTAATCCAAATCCTGGAAGGGCGTAAAATGGCTATTGTCCCATTCAAACTTTGGGAAGATATGAAGCGTTTGAAAGAGGAACACATTCAGAAACCTAGATTGCCACCTGATCCTGAAGTTTCGGCTACTGCTAATCTTCAAAACGACTTGTCTTCTGTTATGGCTAACAATGAAATCTCGGAGTCAGAAAAGTCTCATGTATTTGGTGAAACTTTGCATAACTTTAAGACGGCTCATAAAAAAGCATTTAAAGAACCTTCAGTTTCCCTCTCCCGGCCTGTTCTGCAACCTAAGAAAATTGATCAGCACATTACTGACAGTGTTCCTTCTACCATGAAAAGAAAGGCTCAGCTTTTGCTTTCTATTTTGCAAGAAAATAAAAACATAGCTTGGGATGATGATGGTACAGTCAAGATGTATGGAAAACCTATTCCTGGTTCTAACATTATCGACTTGGTCAATGATGTGATTAGATATAGGAAAGGTATTGAGCCCACGGGTTGGCACGCTTTTGCACAAGGATTGAGAGAATTGAATATTCCTCAAGATGTAGTAGGCAATAGAGAAAGATGGGAATGGATGCATGAACATCGACCTCCTCCTGAACAAACACCAGAGGATGTCTTTGTGACTCCTCCAAAACAAAACGTCATAAAAAACCTGCTTCAACTCCCTATACAAAACAGCGTAAATATGATCTGCCATCAGTCAAAAACATGTAAGGCGATTAGCGAGAAAACATATAAAAGAAGAAGAAGTGGAAGGTCCTTTCATACTTAAATGGCTAACAAATGATGAACAATGAAGTTTGAGAAATTATATTATGATCCTAACAGCCCTGCTGCATATGCCGGAGAACAAGCTTTATTCCAGTAAGCTAGAACAACTTCTAAAAAAGTAAAACTTAAAGATGTCAGGGATTGGTTGAGGAAACAAAAGACGTACACTTTGCATAAACCTATTCGAAGAAAATTCAAGCGCCGAAAAACTGTAGTTGCAGGAATCGATTATCAATGGCAAGCAGATTTAGCAGATGTATCAAGTATGTCTAAGTTCAATGACAAACACCGATACTTGATTTGTGTCATTGATGTATTTTCCAAATTTGCCTGGGTTGTTCCCATCAAAGACAAGATGGGTAAAACTTTGATCAAAGCATTCAAATTGATCTTGAAAAAAAAAAAAAAAAAAAAAAAAAAAAAACGAAGTCAAAAAAGCCTCCAGTCTGATAAAGGAACAGAATTTAAAAATAAAAATTTTCAGAATTTTTTAAAGTCAAAACGTATTCATTTTTTCACGACAGAAAATCCTGAAACTAAAGCCAGTATTGTTGAAAGATTTCCAAGAACTTTGAAAAGTCGCATATGGAAATATTTTACACACCATCGTACACTGAGATATATTGATGTACTTCCAAAATTAGTTAATGGTTACAACCATGCATATCATCGAAGTATCAAATGTGCACCGGCATCTGTGACTAGGAAAAACGAAGTTGTAGGTTATGATAAATATAAGTTTTAATGGTGTAAAATTGTCGATGAGAACCGATTCTATTTTATTATCATGTAATTAGTTTATATAGCAATTCAAAATAATCAAGGGGTTTTGCAATATTTTAGCAAAGGGGGTCTTTCATTTGTGCCCATGCATGTTTTTTCTTTGAACTTTGTATATTAATAACTCAGCATATACGACCTATAAAAATGTATTTAATAAATTATATAAATCAAAGTAGGACTCAGGAGGCCACTCTAACTGACTCCTCCATGCGCTGGTGTCTGCCTCTAAATAAGTGCTTCTTAAATCTTATGTTTTATTTAGTTTCAAGATCTGTGAACTGGATTGAATGCAGAACTCCATAGGCATTCCTTTGATACTAAAAAACCTTATGAATTAATTAAAGTTTACATTTTCTGATAAAATAATTATCAAAAATCTCATTTTTTAATTAAAATTTAAAAAAAATATCAAAATTCAATTCCTAAGATAAATATGTTCTAGTCTTGTCAAGATTTCATTTTGCTAGGAAAACTTGCCATATGTATCTTCTTTAGCTATGCCAAATTTCATGAAAAACCGAAACCGGTAACACTGTAGTTTTTCACCTTAAATGGATGTAAAGTAGAAGTAAAAAAAAAAGATCAGGAATTGATACAATTAACTTACTCCATCTATAAAAGACACCAAAGTGAAAGAAATACAAACATTAAGCGACCAGACCATAATGGAAACCTAAACAAAGGAAGGCCATATGGACAGTTAGTTCCCACAAAATGGCCATATGGCCATCCAATTTTAAAAGACACAAGTGATACACACAGTAAGTAACAAACAGCAACATAAATAAATCGCCACAAAAGAGCCGCCTTGGAACGGTCAGTGGAAGATTTCCACTGGGGGGCTAAAATCGATTTTACGTGGCCACAATCCTCGCCCTTACTTCCGTCGCGATTTAGACAAATAATTTGTTCAGTCCGCATGAAGGCCTCCTAACTCATCAGTGCAACATCTCCGTGAACACAGAAATCAAAGAACCACAGAGGTGAGACCACGGTGAGGACTCGACAGCAAGAAACCACTGAAATGCTGGAGCAAAAGAAAACCAACAGTTAGACTCTGATGAGCCCGACCAGAGACAGAGCATCAGGCACCAACCAACATTATCTCTTTAATTTTCAATAAGCCTTTACGTTGGAGCCGTCACAGAATCTGAGGCCTGACCCACCGGCGTGCAATTAAAGAGTTGTAAGTCGTTTCTGCAAAATTTACTATTTTATTGAAATCATCCAAGAACCTTACAAAATGGCAATTCGTAACACTTACGTAATAAAAATGAGATTATGCAAATCAAAATGAATACATATTGAGCTGATCTAGCTTAGAAACTATTAAAATATCATGAATTTATGATATTTTTCTTTCATTGATACATATATGATCTATCCAAAATAGCAGATAATAAAACAATAAATCAAAAGGTATTCTAATCAACAAATTAGGCTTAACATTATATTGCTTTTTTATTAGCAGCAAAATTATTGTGAACACGTGCAACTTTATTTAATGACTTTGCATAAGTCATGCTACTCAAATAGGTGTAAGGCAAGGAGATCCATTATTTTCATTTCCCTACCAAGCTGGTATGCAAGGACGCAATGGTCAGTGGTTTATTGTTACTAGTAAAAATATTTCTGTTGATAAATCCATGGCCAGATTAAGCCTTAGATATACTGTCGGAGTCTAACTGTTGGTTTTCTTATGCTCCAGCATTTCAGTGGTTTCTTGCTGTCGAGTCCTCACCTTTGTATCACCTCTGTGGTTCTTTGATTTTTGTGTTCACGGAGATGTTGCACTGATGAGTTAGGAGGCCTTCATGCGGACTGAACAAATTATTTGTCTAAATCGCGACGGAAGTAAGGGCGAGGATTGTGGCCATGTAAAATCGATTTAAGTCCCCCCATTGGAAATCATTCCACTGACCGTTCCAAGGCGGTTCTTCTGTGCCGTTTATTTATGGTGTTGTTTGTTACTTACTGTGTGTATCGCTTGTGCCTTTTTATTTTGGATGGCCATATGGCCATTTTGTGGGAAAGTAACTCTCCTTATGGCCTTCCTTTGTTTAGGTTTCCATTATGGTCTGGTCGCTTAATGTTTGTGTTTCTTTCCCTTTGGTGTCTTTGATGGGTGGAGTAAGTTAATTGTATCGATTCCTGATCTTTGTTTTACTTCTACTTTATGAACACTGGATTATTATCCTAACAAAAAAGTAACAGTAATTATTGGTGAGTATTTCCAAAAATCGAAATGTCACTGATATTGAGTTTCTGTTGCAAAAGATATCATTGATGGATGAGGCGCAGAATATTTGGTGTAAACAAAGCTGTTCCATGACCTATAGAAATTTTGCTTTTAGACGGAGAGAAACAGTTTCCTTCCTTATAGTACACATACATAAATATGTCTCTTTTCTGCATTGGTATTGTAATTGTTGACGTTTCTTTAGTGTCTTATTTTTTATATTTACTTTGTTAATATAGTGGTTAATTTGTCGGAAGTGAGCTTTTATTATTTTTTTCTGGTTGTAAAACTTTCAACCACTTCTTGAATGTTTCTGCTGAATGCAAGTTCACTGTTTTTTAAGCACTGTTCTTGCTTTTAGTTCATTAATAATTACCAGTACATTTCTGTGCAATGTATCTCTCAGCTTAGAAAGAGTATTGCAGTGTTTGGACAGAAAAAAGCATCACAATGTATTTACTGAAAATAATTTAAAATCCAATGAGTAATGCGATAACTACTCACAGATTGAATAATTATTATCAACAGTTTAAATGCTTCTTGATATCTTACATAATGTGCTTTGTAAATACTGCAACAACTGCTGAGATAGGTAAATGACGTGAAAGACCTTTACAAATATATAGACAAAACAATCATGGTCACATAAGTTTTGGAACACTGACAAATGTACGACCATGTGAATTCTAAAAGCAAATTCAAATGGCTTTGGAATACAGCTTCAGGACGCCGTTTGATTTCGTTCATAGGGGATATTCAAAAAAAAGATAGATTGGCTAGTGCCTGTGCAGATACAAATTCTGAAAACTTAGTGTCCAGGAAAAGTAATCTCAAGTTTTTTTGATTTTCACTACAGTAAACCTTTCTTTTCAAATGGACAGTTAGGGTTAAATAAACAAACAACAGTTTGACTTGAGAGTCATTTATCTCGAGTCGGATAACAAATCTCACAAAATCTGAAGCAACATCTAAAGTGACTGGTATGTTGTTGATTTGAATGTTAAATCTAAACATCATGTTAGCACCATTGCCAAATTAGACAAGAAAGACAGAAAGAAAACTGTGCACATGATTACATGGGTGCGTTTGATGATGTTTGTCATCAAAACCTTTGCGGTAGAGTTCTGTAGACAAAATAGTTTGTTTCATAGGGGGCAAATTTACCGAAATGGATGTTTTAAAATAATACTTATAATTATGCTATGAACTACTTACACAAACCATACTATACTATAGCCATCCAAATTGAAAGCAATAGTAAAGTATTATTAAACAGCATGACCAAAACATGATAATCATATAATTTTACATTTTGTTGAATCAGGACTATCAGTATTCATCGGTACCATATCGGTATTCATCGGTACCATAAACTACGCAAAGCCTTTTCAAAATTTTATAGACGCCATTCTGATTTAATTTCATAATTCAATATTGGACTTTAATCTCTTCTGCAACAAGGTCTATCGGAACCCGAATTTTATGGTGACTTAGTATATAAATTCAGAAAAATATATAACCGCAATGACTTCAGCACCCAATTTCGTAAAATCATTCTTCGATATAAAAAGATTGGGTACAACATGGATATTATACGACAGACTGCATGCATGGTAGTTAACCCAATCACGGTTGGCAACTTTGCTTCCCTCTTTAATTGCACGCCGGTGGGTCAGGCCTCAGATTCTATGACGGCTCCAACGTAAAGGCTTATTGAAAATTAAAGAGATAATGTTGGTTGGTGCCTGATGCTCTGTCTCTGGTCGGGCTCATCGGAGTCTAACTGTTGGTTTTCTTTTGCTCCAGCATTTCAGTGGTTTCTTGCTGTCGAGTCCTCACCGTTGTCTCACCTCTGTGGTTCTTTGATTTCTGTGTTCACGGAGATGTTGCACTGATGAGTTAGGAGGCCTTCATGCGGACTGAACAAATTATTTGTCTAAATCGCGACGGAAGTAAGGGCGAGGATTGTGGCCACGTAAAATCGATTTAAGCCCCCCAGTGGAAATCTTCCACTGACCGTTCCAAGGCGGCTCTCTGTGGCGATTTATTTATGTTGTTGTTTGTTACTTACTGTGTGTATCACTTGTGTCTTTTAATTTTGGATGGCCATATGGCCATTTTGTGGGAAAGTAACTGTCCATATGGCCTTCCTTTGTTTAGGTTTCCATTATGGTCTGGTCGCTTAATGTTTGTATTTCTTTCCCTTTGGTGTCTTTTATGGATGGAGTAAGTTAATTGTATCAATTCCTGATCTTTGTTTTACTTCTACTTTTCAGTCTGTAAAAACACAATGTTACCGGTCCTCAATTTCCATCAAAATTCATCAACATGTTCCTAAGATATGTGGGTAGTTTTTATGCCAAAATGGTGTCTTGACAAAAATTGGAACATGGTAAAAATGCATATACAATTTTAATGAATACAAAAATAGGAGCTGAAATATGGGGACACCATCAAAGAAAACTGAATGCCCAGCCACTATTACTAGACATATGATGTCATTCATAGTATCAACTAACTCACCAATTATGGCTTTAATTCATAAAACATATCAGCATTAGATATATGAAACTCTGAATACTTTAAACAAGTCTATATGAGAGTACTCTCTGTTGTGATAGACTTCATAAAATATGTAATAAATTTACTACGGAAATAAAATTTAAAAGTGAATGCATCGTGATTATAATGGTTATACCCAAGGCAATTATTGTGCAGAGTTTCATCAGAATCAAAGCGTGGGCAGAAACCAATGCAAATTTTCTATACCTTGAAAGACCCCCTTTAAGCAAAAAAGACGGCAGGCAATGTGACATGCAAGACGACATTCAGTGTCATGACCCGCACACGTCATATAACGCGACCTAAACGACTGCAATGTTTCTGACGTCATCGCGACACATAGACGTAGGAAACAACATGGACGCTCGAATAAAAAGTTCTCAGTGCTTTACATTCTGTATAAAAGTATGTAAATAAATAGTTTTATTTCAGCATTGGAAATTATTTTATAGGTTCAGACGCAACCGCAATATCTGGGCCCAGTTATTCCAAAGGACCAGTCAAACAAGGAAAGCCCGAAAAGGTTATAATTAAGATGAACTTTATATAAAAAGATAACACAAACATGACTGAAAAAATTATTTGCCTCATTAGCTAGTTATAATTGTCATTTGAACATTTTTATGCCGTTTCTTATGTATAAATACATGTGTTGTTGCAGACTGTCTCAAGGGCGGGACTGACTTCTGTGTAGGCGAGATGTCTGTCAATAACATAGTGGGGGTAGGGCTTGCAAATACTGTTGTCTCAAGAGTAATACAATAATATGTTTAAATGGGGTGGTTCTTCCTTCTTACAAGTACCTAGCTATAATGCAATTGGTAACTGCCAATATATTGCCCATCTTGACAGGGAATGGCCTGTGCGAACCACTCTTATATGATGCAACAGGGGTCCTGCAAGGTATTCCTTATACACACTTCACATTCAAAACAGAAACGTTGTACCATGGAATAGGCAAACTTGAGGCCCTATAAAGAATACCAGCATAACAGTATGCATTATAATGTCTCAGCAGTTACAAGGTTATTCGTTAAAATATGAATGGATCTTTATTATACGTTGTATTTTAACATGGTCTTTGCCTTCTTCCTGTTTGGTGCTATATATGTGTACTTAGCCATTATGTATCACATCAAATAAAAGAACCTGGCATTTAATTCTACACAATTATATTGGTACTCTGTTCGAGTGACTCATAATCATAACACACCTCCTACGGCTCCTATAAAGGGGCGGCTTGAACTTCGCTACCAAAATTGCGATCCCGGGAGTGCTTTTATACGAGTTATTTTCCATCAGGGTCACAAGTTTTCCTCCAATTGTTATGCAAACAATCTTAGTTGTTCCCTCTATTACTCTTTACATTATGGGTTACTAAAATTGGGCTGAATGCAATGATTGGTAATCCATACAATTTACGCACAGCTTCCATTAAAGAAACCAAAGGGAAAGAAATAAAACCATGAAATAACTTAACCCTAATGGAAACATCAATAGCGAAAATCCAAAGGATTGTTACTTTCCCACAAAATGGACACCCGGCCATCCAAAACAAAAATATTTTGTCAGCGATACACACACTCAAAGACAAACCATATCAAAAATAAAACGTGCCAGTGATCACTGATCATTGCCTTCACCTCTATTTTGGAACGGTCAGGAGGTTGGGAGGGATTCAATGGATTTTACGCGGAAGCAATCCTTGCCCTTACTTCCTTCGCGATTATGACAAATGATTTGTTCAGCCCGCATGAAGTTGTCGATTATTGTGCTTACCCCTCGTTTGTTTGTGCATGTGGCTGGTGTCTTTTTGTATTTAAATAGCTGATTGGCCTCCACCGGATTCGTCTGTTGGTAATTATTTCTTTTGTTTCGTGTGTTATGTCTAAACCATGATTGACGTAAGGGCGAATTTTGCGGCCGCGTACATTCGATTTAAGCCCCCCCCCCACCCAACCCTCCACCACACTGGAATTCGTTTCACTGACCGTTTCAAGGCAGGACTTCTGTCGTGGTTTATCTTTGTTATGATTTTTCTTTTTGAGTGTGTGTATCGCTTATATCTTTTGGTTTTGGATAGCCAGTTGGCCATTTTGTGGAAAAGTAACTGTGCCTTTGACTGTGGCGGTTTATTTATGGTGTCGTTTGTTACTTACTGCGTGTATCACTTGTGTCCTTTTATTTTGGATGGCCATATGGCCATTTTGTGGGAAAGTAACTGTCCTTATGGCCTTCCTTTGTTTAGGTTTTCATTATGGTCTGGTCACTTAATGTTTGTGTTTCTTTCCCTTTGGTGTCTTTGATGGGTGGAGTGGGTTAATTGTATCGATTTCTGATCTTTGTTTTACTTCTACTTTACACTGTTGGTGTTTCCATTAGTTAGGGTCTAGTTATTTCATGTGTGTGTTTCTTTCCCTTTGGTGTCTCTGATGGGATATGTGGGTTGATTGTATCGATTCCTGATCATTGCCTTCTTTACTCACCAGAACAACATCTCCGAGAACACAAAAATCAAACAACCACAGGGATGAAAAACGGCCAGGGTTCGACAGCAAGAAACCACTGAAATGCAGGAGCAAAAGAAAACTACCAAGTAGACTGCGACGTGCCCATTTATATTAATTTCGGAATTTTGTTATTTAAGAAATAGATTAGCTCCAGCTGTGATTTGTTGAGTAATAAATCACATTTAGAAGGTCAGTTGTAAAGTAGATCCAATCACGAGCTGTGATTTGTTGCAGAATAAAACACAGTTATTTTCCATTGCCTATATAGACGCGCTGTTAGAATTTCTTCATTCGCCACTGTGCCGTATGGCTTTTTAGTTATATGTCACTATCTGCTAGATTTCCAGTGTCCAGACTTGTTGGTTAATATATAACCAGACCACAAACGTTTCGATAACATTTTCTGTTACCTGTTGTCCAGATCATAGTAGGATACAACCGGTGTTAATATGTTTGTTAATCTGCTATAGCTTTGGTAGGTCCATCAGTTTTCCAGTAATGGTGAAGCTATAATATCTGTAGTCCAGAATATTGTTGCATACAATAAGCATGTGATTAATACTAAGAAAAAGACTGAAATGAAAAAGGAGAAAGTGGAAAAGTAACTGTCCTTTTGACTTTCCACCTGTGACGTTTTCCTTCTATTTTCCTGTTTCTTCCATTTGGTGTCTTAGATGGGCATCACGAAACCACGCCTATATAATTTTAACCTCTTCAACCCCACCTTTTATATAGTAAAACTGGGGTTTACAGGGGTAAACCATATTTTCTTATTTCTGCTCTAAATTATAGATTGTAGGTACTCGTTAGAACCGCCTCCATGAGGTGTCTTGGATTGGCATCACGAAAACACGCCTATATAATTTTGGCCCCTTCAACCTCACTTTTATGTAGTAAAACTGGGGTTTACAGGTGTAAACCATATTTTTCTTATTTCTGCTCTAAATTATAGATTGTAGGTACTCGTTAGAACCGCCTCCATGAGGCGGTTCTAACGCGTACCCACAATCTGTATTTTGAGAAAAATAAGAAAAATATCGCAATTTTTCATCTTAAAATTTTCGTGTTTTCGGCGGTAAAGTGTATAATGTATTTGTATAGGCGAGTTTTTGTAACGGGGGTTTCGGGGGTAATTGCATCGACTCCTGAACATTGCTTTCACTTCAATTTGGCACGATTTTAAATCGACCCTTTCGGGGAATTGACGACAGGTCTAAAGGATAATTTTTTTTTTTTTTGTCAAATTCGTACCAAGAGGACCATGATGGTCCTTAGTCGCTCACATGAGGTAAGAGATTTACATCCTTAATAATAAGGTAGATGCGTCAAGATTTTTGACGCTATTATCTGAACAATCTTCGTAGAGATTGAAGATTGAAGCAAAAATCGTGGCCTCTAGAGGCTGTACAATGTTTTCAAGGAATTTGACCTAGTTTCTGACCTGACATGATCAATATTCGAACTTGACCCAGATATCATCAAGACAAACATTCTGGTAAAGTTTCATGAAGATTGAAGTGAAATAAAAGTCTTTAGAGCGTGAACAAGGTTTTGAAGGAATGTGACCTAGTGACCTAGTTTTTGACCTAACATAGATATTGCCAGGATGATCATTCTGTGCAAATTTGAGGATGATTGGACGAAAACTGTGGCCTCTAGAGCGTTAACAAGGTTTTTCTATGATTTGACCGGCTGACCTACTTTCTGACCCTACATGACCCATATTCGAACTTGACCGAGGTATTGTCAGGATGGTCATTCTGAGCAAGTTTCAGGATGATTGGACCAAAACTGTGGCCTCTAGTCCTACTAGGTTTTTTATGATTTGACCTACTGACCTACGTTTTGACCCGACATGACCCATATTCGTACATGACCAAGATATTGACAGGATAATCATTCTTAGCAAGTTTGAGGAAGATTGGACAAAAACTGTGGCCCCTAGAGTCTTAACAGTGCTTTTCTATTATTTGACCTACTGACCTACTTTTTGACCCGAAATATCCCGTATTCAAACTTGACTGAGATATTGTCAGAATGATCATTCTGAGCAAATTTCAGGATGATTGGACCAAAACTGTGGCTTCTGGAGTCTTAACAATGTGTTCTATGATTTAACCTACTGACCTACTTTTTGATCCCATATGACCTGTATTCGAACTTGACCGAGATATTGCCAGGATGATCATTCTGAGAAAATTTGAGGACGATTGGACCAAAGCTGTGTCCTCTAGTCTTAACAAGGTTTTTCTATGATTTGATCTACTGACCTACTTTTTGACCAGACATGACCGAGATATTGACAGGATAATCGTTCTGAGCAAGTTTGAGGAAGATTGGACAAAATCTGTGGCACCTAGAGTCTTAAGTGTTTTTCTATGATTTGACATACTGACCTACCTTTTGACCCGAAATGACCCGTATTCCAATTTGATCGAGATAATGTCAGGATGATTGGTCCAAAACTGTGGCCTCTAGAGTCTTAACAATGTTTTTTTATGATTTAACCTACTGACCTACTTTTTGACCCGACATGACCCATATTCGAACTTGACCGAGATATTGTCAGGATGATCATTCTGAGCAAGTTTCAGGATGATTGGACTAGAACTGTGGGCTCTAGAGTCTTAACAAGGCTTTATTAGCCGAAACTACGTAGTATGACCCATCTTCTTTCTTATGAATGTTTTCATTGCTCTTAAAGGAACTCATTTTTGATTTTTATTTGCCTTCACTGCAGCTGGTGTTGTGCCGTGTGGCGGCCGTAAAACGTCTTCCCGTACATCAACCATAGTGCAGTTTGTATTTTACTTTTGGACCTTTGAGATCAGCGTGAATATTCTGAGAAATCAGGAATAAATTATTGGTTTATACTCATTTTCTAGACAGGTTTTTAATTATTTGGACCCCATTTTGATTTATATCAGTCTTTGTATCGACTGCCTATTCGAAATTCGCAAAATTGCAGTATGTTTCCTCTGGCTTTCTTTTCCGGATCATTACAGGGTCACTGATGAGGCTTTATTAGCCGAAACTACGTAGTATGACCCATCTTCTTTCTTATGAATGTTTTCATTGCTCTTAAAGGAACTCATTTTTGATTTTTATTTATATGATTTGACCTACTTACCTTCTTTTTGACCCGACATGACCCATATTCGTACATGACCAAGATATTGACAGGATACTCATTCTGAGCAAGTTTGAGGATGATTGGACCAAAACTTTGGCCTCTAGAGCGTTAACAAGGTTTTTCTATGATTTGACCTGCTGGCCTACTTTTTGACCCGAAATACCCGTATTCGAACTTGACTGAGATATTGACAGAATGATCATTCTGAGTAAGTTTCAGGATGATTGGACCAAAACTGACCCGCTGACCTACTTTTTGACCCAACATGACCAATATTCGAACTTGACCGAGATATTCTCAGGATGATCATTCTAAGTAAGTTTCAGGATGATTGGACCAAAACTTTGGCCTCTAGGGCGTTACTTTTTGACCCGAAATAACCCGTATTCGAACTTGACTGAGATATTTTCAGAATGATCATTCTGAGTAAGTTTCAGGATGATTGGACCAACATTGTGACCTCTAGAGTCTTAACAAGGTTTTTCTATGATTTGACCTACTGACCTTCATTTTGACCTGACATAACCCATATTCGAACTTGACCAAGATTTCATTAAGACAAACATTCTGGTACAGTTTCATGAAGACTGAAGCAATATTGTGGTCTCTAGAGTCTTAACAAGGTAAATGTTGACGATGCACGTCGAACGACGCATGTACGACGGACAAAAGGTGATCACAAAAGCTCAGCTTGAGCCTTGCCCAGGTGAGCTAAAAATGACTTAGTCTGGATATACGACTGAAATTGCGTCATTTAGACTTCGTCATTATCGCTCCTAGAAATGCTTTCATAACCCCTATCGTAATGAATACTTTATTTTGCAAAATAGAAGTGAAGGCAATGACCAGGAATCGATACAATTAATCCACATCTCCCACAGAGACACCAAGGTAAAGAAACTGGTTGTTTGATTTTTTTGTGTTCACACGGAGATGTTGCACTGATGAGTTAGAAGGCCTTCATGCAGACAGACCAATTTTTTTGTCTAAATCGCGACGGAAGTAAGGGCGAGGGCTGTGGCAACGTAAAATCGATTTAAGCCCCCCAGTGGAATTCTTCCACTGACCGTTCCAAGGCGGCTCTTCTGTGGCGATTTATTTATGTTGTTGTTTGTTACTTACTGTGTGTATCACTTGTGTCTTTTAATTTTGGCTGGCCATATGGCCATTTTGTGGGAAAGTAACTGTCCATATGGCCTTCCTTTGTTTAGGTTTCCATTACGGTCTGGTCGCTTAATGTTTGTATTTCTTTCCCTTTGGTGTCTTTTATGGATGGAGTAAGTTAATTGTATCAATTCCTGAAGACCCCCCCCCCTCCCCGTGTAATTCGTTTCACTGGCCGTTATAAGGCAGATCTTCTGTCGCGCTTTATTTTGGTAATGGTTTGTCTTTGGGCGTTTGTGTCCCATATTATTTTATTTTGGATAGGCTATTGGCCATTTTGTGGGAAAATAACTGTCCTTTTCCTTTTTTGCTTTCCGCTATTGATGCTTCCAGTAGGGTCTATTGTTTCATGTTTGTATGTTTCCCTTTGGTGTCTCTGATGGGAGCTGTTGGTTTATTGTATCGATTCCGGAACATTGCCACCACTTCTATTTTCTGTAAAAGGGTTATCCTTTAGAAGCAAAGAATAGACAACAAAACTGTAAACTAATTTTTAAGAATTAGAAATAATCACAACAAGTGATCACATGTTCTAAGAAAGCATGATAAGAAAGCATGATAACAGTTGTTACATTTGGTATGAGTATTGAACCCTATGATAATAGTACTGCAAGTGACCAAACCTGTTCTGACAGTAGTTATAATATGATCCTTAAGAATATTTATTTTTAACTCTGTATTATTTCCACAGTGTGCTATGATCAGATCCCCTTTTTAGATTGTTTTAGTCATTTTATAATAGAATAGTTACCCGAAAAATAACAGAAGTTATATATGTAATAACACCTTGGCATAGACAGGGCCCATCAGTGTATTACATGATTTATCCTGGCAAAGCATGTTTCAAACTACCTGTCTTCAAAAAATGTTCATGGCCAGTAATATTTGGGGGACCATAACCTCAAAAATAATATTGGTATTACTCTGGCAATAAGTGGTGGACTGTAACCTTGAAATAATATGCACTGCTCCACATCATAGTCTAACTATACGTAAAGTTTCAGCTTCATCAGATGTAAAACGTGGGAAGCATTATCCTGAAACAATCTCTGGTAATATTTGGCGCACTGTTCCACATCATGGTCTTACTATACGTAAAGTTTCAGCTTAATTAGATGTAAAATGGAAGGAGTTATCCGGATGTTTAGAAAAATCTGTGAAAGGGGTATAACTGCGGTAATATCTGGCATACCAAAACCTCAAAATAAAATGCACTGTTCCAGATCATGGTCTTACTGTATGTAAAGTTTCAAAATCATCGGATCTAAAAGGTAGGAGTTTCGGAAACAAAATTTCTCACAAAATTATTCAAAGTATGACTCTATTATTTTTTGGTGGACCATAACCTCAAACAAGATGCAAACTACATCTGAAAATGTCGTCTGTTGATTGTTTTTTTTTTTTTTTTTTTTTTTTTTGCAAACGTTTATAAAATACTTTTGCATACAGGCAAACTGTGGACCCAAATCAGACTGCACCTAGAGGAGCAGACTGATTTGGGTACACACTGTTTGCAAAAATGACTTTCAAAGTAACTTGCAGATGCCCCACATTATGGTCTAATTATTTATGAAGTTTCAGCTAAATCGGACGTAAAATGTAGGAGTCATCCAGAAACGAAAAGTTAACAAAAAATTCAAAGGGGCATACCTGTATTTCTATTATTATTTGGTGCCCTAATCTCGAAACAATATGCGCTGTCCCACATCATGGTCTTACTATATATGAAGTTCCAGCTTGATCAGGTGTAAACTGTAGGAGGAGTAATCCGGAAACGAAAAGTTTACAAAAAATTAAAAGGGTTATTCTCTATAATTATTTCGTGGACCTGAACCTCAAAACAATATGCGCTACCCCACATTATGGTCTATGTATGAAGTATCAGCGTCATCGGTTTTAAACTGTAGGAGGAGTAACGAGTTAATCGGAAACGAAAAGTTTACAAAAAATTTCAAAAGGGCATAACTCTATTAATATTTGGTGGACCGTAACCTCAAAATAATATGTACTGCCCATCATCATGGTCTATGTATGAAGTTTCAGCTTAATCGGATGTAAACGGTAGGAGTTATCTGGAAACGAGAAGCTTACAGAAAATTCCAAATGGATATCATTCAATTATTATTTGGTGGACAGTAACCTCGAAACAATATGCGCTGCCCCACATCATGGTCTAACTGTGTATGAAGTTTCAGCTTGATCGGATGTAAACTTTAGGAGTTATCCGGAAACGAAAAGTTTAAAAAAAATTCAAAGGGGCATAACTATATTAATATTTGGTGGACTGTAACTTCAAAACAATAAGCGGTGCCCAACACCATGGTCTTACTATGTATGAAGTTTCAGCTTGATCGGACGTAAACTGCAGGAGTTATCCGGAAACTAAAAATTTAGAGACGGAGGGACAGACGCCCGGGGGCATAACATAATACGACCGTTTTTTAAACAGGGTATAAAAATTATAATTAGCTCTACGGAGAGGTACCCGTGATTATACACACAAAAAGGGTAAGCATATATACCTCCATAATAATTGTAAAGAGGATTCAATTGGACAATATCGGCAAATATTAATAATAGATATGTCCCTTTCAGACAATATTAAAATTGTATTCCTATAATGCCCATAGTATGCAATATCTATATGGAACAAAACTGAAGGTGTCGGCAATCCAGACCAATTCTACGAAGACGACAGACTCCTAAAAAGCAAGATAGAACTTCAAGGGAAAGCCAAAATCTCTGAATGAAAAAAAAAACAAACAAACAAAAAAAAAAAAAAAAAAAAAAAAAAAAACAACAACAAAAAAACAACCACCTGAACTTCACAAAATTGTACAGTTTACAGGTGCACAGTTTTCCGGACAAGACTATCTTGTTTCGGCCAAGTGGGCCTCATCAGCGACCTTTTAATAAGATTCCAAATTAGAATCAGGGCTGGATTTGTTTGATTTGAGGTTTAACGTCCCCGTCAACACTGTAAAGGTCATTTTGGAGACGTTGCTTCCAATTTTGTGGGACTTTTACCTGATGAAATAACATCACAAGCCCTGTCGCCCAATGAAACCAATAAGCCACGTAAAATCGATTTAAGCCCCCCGGTGGAAATCTTCCACTGACCGTTCCAAGGCGGCTCTTCTGTGGCGATTTATTTATGTTGTTGTTTGTTACTTACTGTGTGTATCACTTGTTTCTTTTAATTTTGAATGGCCATATGGCCATTTTGTGGGAAAGTACTGTCCATATGGCCTTCCTTTGTTTAGGTTTCCATTATGGTCTGGTCGCTTAATGTTTGTATTTCTTTCCCTTTGGTGTCTTTTATGGATGGAGTAAGTTAATTGTATCAATTCCTGATCTTTGTTTTACTTCTACTTATTAGCATGGACAGTCCGCCTCGCACCGCGGTTCCTGGACTGGCTTAGATCCTCTAAGCGGTTTACCAATACTAGTGTGCGGGTCGGATTCAGCTCTGCGTGGAAGCATCATGCAGCCCATATATTTCTTCAAGCCCCTATGGGCGGGGGCCGAGAATCAGGGCTGGAAGATATTCTCAACACCAGCTATAGTGACGTAAAATATGATCTATAAAAGGGTTATCCTTCAGAGCAAAGAATAAACCACAAAAAAATGCAATTAATAAAACTGTAATTTTTAAGAATAATTAGAAATAATCACAACAAGTGATCACACATGTTCTATGTAGACATGGTAACAGTTGTTACATTTGGTGTACCGGTAAGTATTGAACCCTATGATTACAGTACTACAAGTGATCACACATGTTCTAACACTAGTTGGACATGTTCTATAAAAATATTATCCTTTGGAAGCAAGGAATGCACCATAGAAGCCTCCATGGTGCAGTGGTTACGCAGGATCGATCCGGGGCTTCTTCGGAGGAGTCTTTAAACCGAGGTCCCGTCTCCGTATGACCTTAGCTGTTGGTGGGACGTAAAACACAAACACTCACGCATTCTAACAGTAGTTATAATAATATGATTCTCAAGAATATTTTTTTAACTCTGTATAAGCACCAGGGAGCTATGATCAGATTCCCCATTTTAAATTAGTTTAGTCATTTCATAATAGAATACATAACAGAAAAATAACTGAAGGTATATATGTATGGCATAACGTTTGGTAAAATACATCACATTCTTTCACGAATTCACGACAACTGTTTGATGCTGTGTTGTTTGTTCAATTATGCGTCACACAATAACTTTCATATAGCACTGCTGTGTACACTTTTATAACTTTATCACACTATTTCATTTGTATATTTATTATAATTATGAAAAAAAAAAAAAAAAAAAAAAAGAGGACCCAATGGCCCTATATCGCTCACCTGTGTACCAGAAAATCATAAGTGTAGGAGACCACTTGACATCGCCACATGTATACTAAAAAACTGAGCTCTGGGCCTTATGGCTTTGGAGAAGACGATTTTTTATTTTTTTTTTCAGTATAAGTCCATAGGTCAATTTTGACCCAAAGGGCATGGTTTGCAGGATTAATGTAGGCGACCATTTTATGTTGCTATATACTAAATTTCTAAGGTCCGTACTTCATGGTTTCAGAGAAGAAGATTTTTAAAGCTTTTTTTCCATTATAAGTTGATTGGAGTTAAGAAGCCACAGGATTTGGCCAATTTGAACCCCAGGGGCAAGACTCAGGCAGGATTCATGTAGGCAACAACTCCATGTTGCTACATGCTAAATACCAAAGCTCTGGGCCTTATGGTTTCACAGAAGAATATTTTTCATTTTTTTTTCCATATTAAATTTTTTTTCCATTTTAAGTCCATCCATGGTAGCTAATGGGCCGTGGGTGTGGCCAATTCTGGCCCAAGGGGCATGATTGGCAGGATTTGTGTAGGTGACCTGGGCCCTGTGGTTTCAGAGAAGAAGATTTTTGAAGCTTTTTTCCATTAGTGTCCATGGGAGTAAGGGGCCCGGGGCGTGGTCCATTTGGACCCCAGGGGCATGATTGGCAGGATTTATGTAGGTGACCACTTACCGTTGCTACATGCTAAATATCTAAGCTCTGGGCCCTGTGGTTTCAGAGAAGAAGATTTTTGAAGCTTTTTTCCAATTAGGAGTCTATGGGACCTCAAGGGCCCTGGGGCGTGGCCCATTTGGACCCCAGGGGCATGATTTGCAGGATTTATGTAGGTGACCACTTGCCGTTCCTACCTGCTAAATATCTAAGCTCCGGGCCCTGTGGTTTCAGAGGGGAGATTTTTGAAGCTTTTTTCCATTAGGAGTTTATGGGAGCTAAGGGGCCCCGGGGCTAGGCCCATTTGGACCCCAGGGGCATGATTGGCAGGATTTATGTAGGTGACCACTTGCCATTGCTACATGCTAAATATCTAAGCTCTTGGCCCTGTGGTTTCAGAGAAGAGGATTTTTTAAGCTTTTTTCCATTAAGAGTCAATGGGAGCTAAGGGACCCCAGGGTGTGGCCCATTTGGACCCCGGGGGGCATGATTGGCAGGATTTATGTAGGTGACCATTTGCCGTTGCTTTATGCTAAATATCTAACCTCTGGGCCCTGTGGTGTCGGAGAAGAAGATTTTTGAAGTTTTTTTTCCATTAGCAGTCTATGGGAGCTAAGGGGCCCCGGGGCGTGGCCCATTTGGACCTCAGGGGCATGATTATCAGGATATATTTAGGTGACCACTTGCCATTGCTACATGCTTAATATCTAAGCTCTGGGCCCTGTGGTTTCAGAGAAGAAGATTTTTGAAGCTTTTTTTCCATTAGGAGTCTTTGGGAGCTAAGGGGCCCCGGGGCGTGTTGGACCCCAGGGGCATGATTAGCAGGATTTATGTAGGTGAACACTTGCCGTTGCTACCTGCTAAATATTTAAGCTCTGGGCCCTGTGGTTTCAGAGGAGAAGATTTTTGAAGCTTTTTTCCATTAGGAGTCTATGTGAGCTAAGGGGCCCCGGGGCGTGGTCCATTTGGACCCCTGGGGCATGGTTGGCTAGGATTTATGTACCACTTGCCGTGGCTACCTGCTAAATATCTAAGCTCTCGGCCCTATGGTTTCAGAGGAGAAGATTTTTGAAGCTTTTTTCCATTAGGAGTCTATGGGAGCTAAGGGGCCCCGAGGCGTGGCCCATTTGGACCCAAGGGTCATGATTGGCAGGATTTATGTAGGTGACCACTTGCCATTGCTACCTGCTAAATATCTAACCTCTGGGCCCTGTGGTTTCAGAGGAGAAGATTTTTGAAGCTTTTTTCATTAGGAGTCTATGGGTGCTAAGGGGCCCCGGGGCGTGGCCCATTTGAAACCCAGGGGCATGATTGGCAGGAATTATGTAGGTGACCACTTGCCGTTGCTTTATGCTAAATATCTAACCTCTGGGCCCTGTGGTTTCGGAGAAGAAGATTTTTGAAGCTTTTTTCCATTAGGAGTCTATGGGAGCTAAGGGGCCCCGGGGCATGGCCCATTTGGACCCCAGGGGCATGATTATCAGGAAATATGTAGGTGACCACTTGCCATTGCTACATGCTAAATATCTAAGCTCTGGGCCCTGTGGTTTCAGAGAAGAAGATTTTTGAAACTTTTTTCCCATTATGAGTCTATGGGAGCTAAGGGGCCCCGGGGCGTGGCCCATTTGGACCCCAGGAGCAAGATTGGCAGGATTTATGTAGGTGACCACTTGCCTTTGCTACATGCTAAATATCTCAGCTCTGGGCCCTGTGGTTTCAGAGCAGAGGCTTTTCGAGCTTTTTTTTCCATTATGAGTCTATGGGAGCGAAGGGGCCCCGGGGCGTGGCCCATTTGAAACCCAGGGGCATGATTGGCAGGAATTATGTAGGTGACCACTGGCCGTTGCTACATGCTAAATATCTAAGCTCTGGGACCTGTCGTTTCAGAGAATTAGATTCTTGAAGCTTTTTTTTCCATTCTGAGTCTATGAGAGCTAAGGGGCCCCGGGGTGTGGCCAATTTGGACCCCAGGGGCATGATTGGCAGGAATTATATAGGTGACCACTTGCTGTTGCTACATGCTAAATACCTAAGTTCTTGGTCCTGTGGTTTCAGAGAAGAAGATTTTTGAAGCTTTTCCATTATGAGTCTTTGGGAGCAAAGGGGCCGCGAGGCTTGGCCCATTTAGAACCCAGGGGCATGATTGGCAGGAATTATGTAGGTGACCACTTGCTGTTGCTACATGCTAAATATCTAGGCTCTGGGCCCTGTGGTTTCAGAGAAGATTTCTGAAGTTTTTTTTTTCCATTATGAGTCTATAGGAGCTAAGGGGCCCCGGGGTGTGGCCAATTTGGACCCCAGGGGCATGATTGGCAGGATTTACATAGGTGACCACTTAACATTGTTACAAGCTAAATATCTAAGCTCTGGGCCCTGTGGTCTCAGAGAAGATTTTTTTACATTTTTCCCATTAAAAGTCTATGGGAGCTATATGTTACCATGGCAACCAGAATTCCAATCTGATCAGCCCAAAAACCTAATGCAGCCTTTCCCCCTACCTGATGATGCTTCACATGAAATTTGATCAAGATTGGCCATGTGGTATTAGAGATATACTTATTTTAAATTGTTTACGGACGCACGCACGACGGACGACGGACAAAAAGTGATCACAAAAGCTCACCTTGTCACTACGTGACAAGTGAGCTAAAAAAACAATAATGAGTCAAAAAGATTGCTTCAGACATCTAGAAAAAAAATCTTATATCCAACTTCTGAAAAAAAGAAGAAAAAAAAAAAAGATTATATCTGACGACAGTAAATGAATGTTTAATAGATGTATGTAACAAACATGATATATGTACCGACATAGCCAAAGCCTAGCACAATATCAATACAGTATATGAGTTCAATGGCAACCAGACAAACACTATAATTTATGACACAAAAAAGCAACCTTACACAATACTTACAAAAACTTATTATTAGTTCTACTAATAGGTACACGTGATTTTACACACAAAAGGGTAAGCATATATACCTGAATAACAATAGTAAAGAGGATATCATTGTACAATATCGGCAAATATTAATAATAGTTATGCCCAATTCAGACAACATTAAACTAGTATTCCTAGAATGCCCGTACTATTCAATTTCTATATGGAACAAAACTGAAGGTGTCAGCAATCCAGACCAATTCTATGAAGATGACAGAATCCTAAAAAACAAGATAGAACTTCTCAAGGAAAAAGCAATTCCACGATAGAATCAATAATCCCAAAATACAAGAAAATATAAACTACACTATGATAAAGGGAAGGGAGACATTTTACGGCCGCCAAACATTCTTAACACAGTCTGTAGTGACGTAAAATATGTTCTATAAAAGGGTTATCCTTCAGAAGCAAAGCAGACACAACAAAACTGTAATTTGAAAAAAATGATTAGAAATAATCCCATCAAGTGATCACACATGTTCTAAGAAAGCATGATGAGAAAGCATGATAACAGTTGTTACATTTGGTATAAGTATTGAACCCTATGATTACAGTACTTCAAGTGACCACACATGTTCTGACAGAAGTTATAATATGGTTCTTAGAATATTTACTTTTAAAGTGTATAAGTACCAGGGTGCTATAATCAGATCCCCTTTTTAAATTGTTTTAGGCACCCTATACTACTGTCATTTTATAATAGAATACATAACAGAAAAAATAACAGAAGGTATATATTGTAGCGCCCTGGCACTGACCTTCACGGATAATGACACAGCACACCTCATCATGTAAGAACTCCGCGTTTCTGGGCCAAATAACATCCCATTGCCGAAACTATCGATTCTGGCAAAGCAAGCACTTGTATTTACAAGAGGGCATATACACCACCATTTCCGCGTAAATTGCTAACTCCGAAAGTGATTTCCAGTAGTAACTGTTTCTTTTCCATGTGTGCTCGGTTCTTATGCCTATGATATATCGTGAACTTCTACATCTCTTAATATCTCTCCTTTTCCGTCGTAATTTTTTCGATTGCTTTCATCATGGCGGACTCGCCGCTTCCCGGTACTTGTGTACGGGACCATAAGAGCCGAGTCTAACTGTTGGTTTTCTTTTGCTCCAGCATTTCAGTGGTTTCTTGCTGTCGAGTCCTCACCGTTGTCTCACCTCTGTGGTTCTTTGATTTTTGTGTTCACGGAGATGTTGCACTGATGAGTTAGGAGGCCTTCATGCGGACTGAACAAATTATTTGTCTAAATCGCGACGGAAGTAAGGGCGAGGATTGTGGCCACGTAAAATCGATTTAAGCCCCCCAGTGGAAATCTTCCACTGACCGTTCCAAGGCGGCTCTTCTGTGGCGATTTATTTTATGTTGTTGTTTGTTACTTACTGTGTGTATCACTTGTGTCTTTTAGTTTCGGATGACCATATGGCCATTTTGTGGGAAAGTAACTGTCCTTATGGCCTTCCTTTGTTTAGGTTTCCATTATGGTCTGGTCGCTTAATGTTTGTATTTCTTTCCCTTTGGTGTCTTTTATGGGTAGAGTAAGTTAATTGTATCAATTCCTGATCTTTGTTTTACTTCTACTTTTTCTAACCGTCAAAACCCGCATACGTCATAATTCACGTGCGGGGATTCCTTCTTGAGACTATATAAAGAGCGAAATCCTCGACGCTCATTGGCCAATTGCTCCGGGAGAGACGCGCCCAGTTGAAAACATCTTTCGCCAAGAAAAACGTAGAAAAAAAAAACTACCTTACGCCCACTATGAGCCACAGATATTCATATGGAGAGGTGAGAAACTATTTTTGAGATTGTATTTTTAGGAAATCCTAGGCTGATTTTACCTAGAAACTTTCATTTCTAGGTTGCTTTTACATTCTCTAAAAGTAGCCATTGTTTTGTACTTGAGACTTTTCGGTGGATTTTCCCTCTGCCCCTCACACACATTAAGATAGCCACATGTCCAGGTTTTCGCTTCCTTCTAGGAAAATATACTCATTTATGTATCTACAAGCTGGAGTTTCTCCTAGTTAAGTGCAGTAAAAACTCTCCTGGGAAAAGGAAAGTGTTGTAAAAACTCTCCTAGGAAAAGTGTTCCATGTGAAAGCTCTCCTAGGATCTAAGTATTGTCTTGAATCATAGTTAATCTTTATACAACACTTATAATTATATTTTATATCTGTGAATTATTCAAAAGAATCACTGAAAAGGACCCTCGTGGAAAATTTGAAGCACAACTATAGTTTCTAGTCAATTTCTTCCCTTCCGCTGCCTACAACAAAGACCAATCCTACAACCGAACTGCCACACTTACTAGCTAGATCATTGATGAATTATATCCTATTAGCGATTACTATTTGGATCGGTAGTTAACGTCATAAACTAGCTATCAACAATTATATATACACTTCCACTAATAGGTTTTGTCAGTGACTGGTTATATGCTGGTGATTGATAAATCTATTTATAGTTTGTGAGTGTCGGTTCAACTATTATAATAAACCAGAATGGACCCTATCGGATAAAACCATTATGGGCCACATGTGTCCGAGACTTTAGCGCCTATCCATTCGTCCACCTGACCAATTATGCTCGAAGTCTCGAGGGTTATAATATGTAATAACACCTTGGCATAAACAAAGCCCAATGTATTAGATGATTTAACCTGGCATAGCGTGTTGTAAAATACATCACATATTTTTACGAATACACGACAACTGTTTGAGACTGTGTTGGTTGTTCAATTTTGCGTCACCCAATAAGTGTCATATGTCGTTGCTGTGTACACTTTTATAACTTTAACACACCATTTCATTTGTATATTTATTGTAATTATATAAAAAAAGAACTTAATACATGTAATGAGTGAAAAGAAAAAAAAAATACTTAAGATATTTAGAAAAAAAAACTTTCTTATTACCAACTACTGAACAAAAGAAAAAATAATGGTTATATCTGATGACCGTAAATGGATATTTAATAGATGCAAATAACAAACATGATCTATGTTCCGACACAGCCGAAGCCTAGCACAGTATCAACACAGTATATAAGTTCAATGGCAATCAGGTCGTACAACAAGATTTTATGACACCAAAAATAGCAGCCTACAGAAATCTTTCCACTGACCGTTCCAAGGCGGTTCTTCTGTGGCGGTTTATTTATGTCGTTGTGTGTTACTTACTGTGTGTATCACTTTTGTCTTTTTATTTTGGACGGCCATATGGCCATTTTGTGGGAAAGAAACTGTCCTTATGGCCTTCCTTTGTTTAGGTTTTTCATTATGGTCTGGTCGCTTAATGTTGGTGTTTCTTTCCCTTTGGTGTCATTGATGGGTGGAGTAAGTTTATTGTATCGATTCCTGATCTTTGTTTTACTTCTACTTTACACAATATTTACAAAAACTTATATTAGCTCTACGGATAGGTACCCGTGATTTTACACACAAAAAGGGTAAGCATATATACCTGAATAATAATAGTAAAAAGGATATCGTTGGACAATATCGGCAAATATTATTAATAGAGACAATATTAAAATAATATTTCTAGAATGCCCGAACTATTCAATATCTATGTGGAACAAAACTGAAGGTGTCAGCAATCCAGCCCAATTATATGGAGATGACAGAATCCTAAAAAGCAAGCTAGAACTTGACAAGGAAAAACCAAAACCTGTCAATGAAAAAACACATGAACTTTACAAAATTGAACAGTTTACAGATTTCTGGACCAGACTATTAGTTGCGGCCAATAAGGCCTAATCAGTGACCTTTTAATAAGATTCCACAATAGAACCAATATTCCCAAAGGACAATGAAACTATAAACTAAACTATGATGAAGGGCAGGGAGACTTTTACGGCCGCCAAACATTTGAAACACCAGCTGTAGTGACGTTAAATATGTTCTATAAAAGGGTTATCCTCCAGAAGCAAAGACCACAAAACTGCAATTAGAATTTGAAAACTTTATTTTTAAGAATAGTTAGAAACTAGAGCTGTCAGTGAAATTGACTAGGGCCCCGGCAGCGCTAGCAGAGGAGTAGTAAAAAAATTGTGGACGGACAGACAGACAGACGGATGGACAGAGTGATTACTATAGGGCACCCACACTTTCAGTGCGGGGCCCTAATAATCACAACAGGTCATCACTCATGTTCTAAGAAAGCATGGTAACAGTTGGCATAGTTACGCCTTATTTGCATTTGGTATAAGTTTTGAACCCTATGATTATAGTACTACATGTGACCGCACATGTTCTGACAGTAGGTATAATATGATTCTTAAGAATATTTATTTTTGACTCTGTATAAGTACCACAGTATGCTATGATCAGATCCCTCTTTTTAAATTATTTTAGTCATTTTATAATAGAATACATAACAGAAAAATAACAGAAGGTATACATGTAAATGTTTTGTTTTGGTTTTACGGCCCTTTCAAGATTATTTCACTCATATCGAGCCGATCGTTAATCAGAGGTGGGCGAAAACAGGAGTACCCAGAGAAAAAAAACACTTGGCCTTCCGTTGCAGAACTTGGCGTCCCACATGTGACCCGACAGAGGCTCGAGCCACAGGGGTGAGAGACCTAATGATCAAGAGTCAGCAATGATCAGGAATTGATGCAATTAACTCACAGCTCCGATCAGAGACACCAAAGGGAAAGAAACACAACCATGAAGCAACAGACCCAAACGGAAACACCAACAGCGGAAAGCCAAAAACACCCAAAGACAATCATAACAAAAATAAACTGCGACTAAAGAACCGCCTTGGAACGGTCAGCGGAAACGAATTCCACCACTGGGGGAGTGGGGGGGGGGGGGGGGCTTAAATCGGTTTTACGTGGCCACAATCCTCGCCTTTACTTCCGTCGCGATTAATACAAATACTTTGTTCAGTCCGCATGAAGGCCTTCTTACTCATCAGTGCAACATCTCCGTGAACACAAAAATCAAACAACCACAGAGATGAAACAACGATGGGGACCCGACATCAAGAAACAACAGAAATGCTGGAGCAAAAGAAAACCAACAGTTAGAATCCAATGCGCCCGACCAGAGCATAGATACAGGGCATCAGGTACCAACCAACATAAGCCTTTACGTTGGAACCATCATAGAATCAGCGGGAAGCACTAGCGTTATGCTGTAGGATTTGAGGCTCATCATCACTTTGTAAATCTTGGGCAGGTAGAAATCCACAGGTAACCAGCTATCTCATTGTGTCCCTTACTAATCCCATGTTTTTTTTGTTTTTGTTTTTTTTTTTGTATATCGCTGAGTAATACACATAAATTGTAAAAAATTGACATAACTTTGCCAGACGAGAAGTGGTTTTCACTCTGTTAAATTCTTCGGTAATTGCTCCGGCAACTCGTTGGTCCAAGCTCCGTTCTATGATTTACCGGCTTACCTTTTCGGCTCAGTGTTGTACGTTTAGTTTCATTTATACACGGGGACGTAGTCTTGAAGCTTTCCCCGCTGTCAAACTTCACTTTTTTGTGTGAACAAAAAAAGAATACTGTAAGTAAGGTCAACGAATAAAAAATGAGCATTAAAAAAGTCAAATATCAATAAAGCTAAGGAATGATGGTCGACCAGGACCGAGGAGTTATGTGGAGAACAAAAAGTAAACCAGTACGGGACGGTTGTCTCACACAGACTTGCCGAGATTTCACGTGATTTTCCATGAAACCAATCTATCTTATGGTAGTGAAGTTATGTTGTTATGACTACGCATGTACGCTTTTGTCTATAGGCGGACATCTTGAAGATACTTTCGGCATCTGCTCAAGTCCGTATTATTATGAAAAAAAATAAAGACACTTTTCTCTACAAAAAAAAAAAAAAAAATACACAAGAAAATGCAAAAATACAAGAGAAAAATAAAAACTTTAAAAGATATGAACAGGTAATTTTAAACTGATGGCAGAAAACAAGAAATATGAATCCTTGGGTAAAAGGAACTACAAGGCATATAGGTAATTTTATTACATCGCATATATATACTTAATAACATTATGGAGTTATAGAGTAACCTTGAGAAATCACTAATGATTTGCGCTACTATGCATGCATGGGAAAAGCTATATATAAATTTAACTTTGTTAATTTAAATAATGAATCATGATTGTCATCTGCTCGATGAAGACTTACTATTTTCTAATTCTTGAATATGAACCAGGCAGATTAATAGAAGACAGGGGTAAATAAAAAATGTTCAACGAAGTAAAGATACAGGAGTATAGAGAACTATATATGGAAGATTTTCATAAAGCAAGACACAGATTGTGTGGGTAATATACAGTGGTTAAATACAACCAAATTATAACCTTAAACACTACAACTGTGCCATGTCCTGTTTATCTACATACCAAAACAACTTCAATCATACCGCAGCCCTCCGATCTGCTACGGGCTGGGTCCAATTATGTTAATGAAATGTTAGTAAGAGCATGAAAAACAATGATGTACAGCGAGTTTTATTAACTTGCATGTTATTATACTTGCTAACTGTTACTTCCTGCGTAGTTTGATTTATTAAATACAATAAGTCATGTCTGAACTAATACACATTTTTTTTTATTTAAAAAAGAAGGATTATTACGATGTCTGCATTGTAGCGACCCGAGGGTTGGGCGGTTGTAAACCGGTGTCATGAATTGGACTTATGGTGGCAGATGTAGACTGCCCATCAGTGGTTTTGCCAGCACGGTCCAAACTCCGCTCATCCAATGATAACAAACATGTCGACAAAATAACCCAATTATGATCAGTCGGCTTATAAAATCTCGGAAATAAACCTAATGCCTGAATAACAACAAAAACTAAGTCGGCATATGCTGCCTCATAGTTTGTATCTAAAACATATCGAATACCAGAAAGCAGTGTTTAGCTTTGCGTATTAGCCATGACTGATGCACCGGTGCTATTGTATATTGTTATGTAATTTTGCATGTATAAACAATGATAATCTTTTACCTTTACTGCCACCATGATGATGAGGAAGGCTACACGTCTTCTTTTTTTTTTTGAAGATAACATGGTGTCTATGCATTAGCACACCATTTATATTGCAGATGCCAATGGCTTCTCATATAAAAGGATGCACGGCATGCCATTTTGCGATCTCTGTGACAAAAATATGATTTCATGGAACATATATCTGACTTGATGCAAGCAGATGATCGGGAGACGCTATACATAAAATTGAATATTCTCGCGTTTGATAAATGCACTGGTTGAATAGAACCTCGTGTGCGCCATCGTTAAGGTTGACGTTACAGCACGTTACCTGACGTCGCTACACGTCTCTGTAGTGTCATCAAAATTTGGCGGATGTAGGCAAACGAAGTGACAGCAGTATTAAAAACCTCGCTCAGAAATGGAAGATATGCAAGAAAACGACTCATATCCGAGAGTGATCCCTAGGGATGGGTTTTTCTTTCAACCCCTCACACCAATGTAAGATTTTTATAATTATTGAGTACTGCATGTGGCAGACTGCTGGTTGCCCAGTCAACTTTGGAGACGGTGCAATTATGGAGGGTGTGCATTCATTAACTGAGCTCTGCATTTATCTCTCAGTTACATCTTATATATGTATTTATCTCCCAAAAAGATACAAAAAAGCCCCCGCACCATTACGAGAAGATGAAAAAGGATTGTTGATCATAAATATAATTGCTCTATATGCTGATTGTGGATATTATGTGCAACTATGTATAATTGTTTTTTTGTACATGGATGCAATGGGGTACTCTTGCATAAATACCTTTGCGCGTGGGTGTTTGAAGCCATTGTCAAAAGGATTAAAGCCGTGCTAAAACAGTAAAAAAACCTGTTCAAAGCATGACATTCGCATGCTGTTTGAACATGGATTTTGAGCCTTGGTTTCGAGACGGGCCTTGCTTTGTGACCTTACGTTGAGCGACGTTTACATTATCGCCATGAACGTAGCGTTTCAGGATTCTATGGCATCAGATGGTTACTGCATAACAACGTCATTGTAAACAAAATTCTGGACTGGCAGCCATGTTGGTTTGCTCGTCGGATTTGAAGAGTTTATATGGAGTTTATATGGAGCTTTTGGGCGTTTTCGTCAAAATCTGTTGTCGGAATCGTAAGTAATGCAAAAACAACGATCATCCATAGTTATTACATTGCAATAACATTTGCCGGACCCGAGGCCTTATTGCATGAAAAATAGAAGTAGAGGCAATGATCAGGAATAGATACAATTAACCCACAGCTCCCATCAGAGACACCAAAGGAAAAAAAAAACATAAACATGAAGCAACAGACCCCAACGGAAACATCAACAGCGGAAAGCCAAGAGGACAGTTACTTTCCCACAAATGGCCAAAAGGCTATCCCCGAGGAAGCTGTTTGAGCATGAGGCCTAATGCATGAAAAACCATGGTTGATCCCTATATTCTTATCTATTCCAAAACAAGTGTAGGCGTTTCATCTTAATTTATAATTAAATAAGGATACAATACTCTAATGAGGATAAATAGGATAATGCTTTGACCTTCTCACATGGTATATATAAGTGTCAATGGCGTGGTTCTTTTATGTTACAAGTACCTAGCTATAATGCAATTGATAAATGCCAACTGCCAAACCTTACAGGGAATGGCTTGCTAGAACCCACCCCTGTATGATGCAACAGAAGTTCTGCAAAGTATTCCTTCTACACATTGCACGTTCAAATAGCTGTTATTAACCATGTCAAATCAATTAATTCTACATTAATATATTAGTACTCTGTTTGGATGACTCATAACCTTTAGACCGGACGGACAACACAGCTAACTATGGCTCCTGCAACAGGGAGTGCTTGTACTTGCTACTAACTTTGCGATCTCGGGAGTGCTATTCCACGGGTTATTATCCTTTAAAGCCACCGTTTTCGTCCATTTTTGCGTAAACAACTGTAGTTATTCATATTTTACTCTTCAGTTTGAGTTTGAGTTATTAGACCTATTTAGATTTTTTTTGGAATTCCGTTATTTTTATTTGTCTTTCCATTTCCATTTCTACATACGTCACTGTGTCTATAAAAAATTCGAATTGGGTGATATTTCCACTCTTTACACTACACTTCCTCATAATCTTATAAAAGAAAGGCTTAGTGATTTAATTGAATAGGCTTTTCACAGAGGAGATTCTCTCTATCTTGCATGTAATGTCAGAAATGCATTTTTCACTTCTAAAGAGCATAAGAATTATACACTTTGGTCATGTCAGAAAGTGTGTGATGCCCTCACCTTTCTTCTTGACAATATTTATATTAGATTCGGTACTAAGTTATTTAGACAAATTGTGGGTATTCCGATGGGTACGAATTGCGCACCTCTTGTGGCTTATCTGTTTTTTTTTATTGTTATGAAAGAGACTTCATGTTGTCGCTTTCCATTGATAACCAATCTGAAATTATTGAAGCTTTAAGCTCTACTTCTAGATATTTAGATGACTTATTAAATATTGACAATACTTACTTTGATCAGTCAGATTTATCCCCTAGAACTTCAGTTAAACAAGGCAAATTCCTCTGATACCGAGGCCCCCTTTTGGATTTACATTTATCTATTGTAGATGGATTTGTTTCTTGCAAAATATATGATAAACGTGATGATTTTGATTTTGAGATTTTAAATTTTTCTTTTTTGGACGGCAATGTTCCTCCTGCGACATGGTACGAGGTTTACGCAGTTAATTCGATTCACTAGAGTGTTGAGTCATGTATCCGACTTCAACACTCGTAATAAATTATTAACCGCTAAACTTCTTAATCAGGGTATCGGTATCATAAACTACGTAAAGCCTTTTCTAAGTTTTATAGACGTCACTCTGATTTGGTTTCAGAATTCAATGTTGGACTAACACTTCTGCAACAAGGCCTAACGGAATCCGATTTTTATGGTGACTTAGTACATAAATTTAGAAAAAAAAACATGCCTGTAATGACTTTAGTACCACATTTCGTAAAATTGTTCGTCGATATATAAAGATTGGGTACAACATAATTGTTATAAAACAGACTGCATGCATGGTGGTTAACCCAATCACGGTTGGCAACTTTGATTGCACACCGGTGGGTCGGGCCTAAGATTATATGACGGTTGCAGCGTAAAAACATAAATGGAATTTTATTTTAGTATTCTTTATGTTGGTTGGCGCCTGATGCTCCGTCTTTGGTCGGCCCCCTCGGAGTCTTAACTGTTGGTTTTCTTTTGCTCCTGCAATTCTGTTGTATGCTGTCGAGTCCTCAACCTTGTTTCATCTCTGCAGTTTTTTTTATCTGTATGTTCTCGGAGATGTTACACTGATGAGTTAGGAAGCCTTCATGCGGACTAAACAAAATTAGTGTATACCGCGACAGAAGTAAGGGCGAGGATTATGACCATGTAAAATCGATTTAAGCCCCCCAGTGGAATTATTTCCACTGACCGTTCAAAGGCGGTTCTTCTGTGGCGGTTTATTTATGTTGTTGTTTGTTACTTACTGTATCACTTGTGTCTTTTCATTTTGGATGACCATTTGGTAATTCTGTGGGAAAGTAACTGTCCTTATGGCCTTCCTTTCTTTAGGTTTCCATTATGGTCTGGTCGCTTCCCCTTTGGTGTCTTTGTTGGATGGAGTAAGTTAATTGTATCGATTCCTGATCTTTGTTAGATATATAGATAAAATACACCAGCTACCGAAGAGCCGCGATTTAGAATATTTACAACTTGCTTACATTTTCAGGTTTTGAAACAAGACTCAATGCGAGCATTGCGCAAAAAGAGGGCCTCACTCCTACCATCTGTGCTATTTCACCATGACAAAGCCCCGTCTAATCGAGCAGCAACAACCCAGACCGCTGTACGCAAACTAGGGTTTGAGCATTTGAGTCTTTTATCATACAGTCCGGATTTGTCCCCTGTGACTTCTTTCTCTTCCCGGTAATGAAGACCTACTTTAGAGGAACACACTTCGAACACACTCATGAACTTTCAGCGGCAGTACAGAAGGCTATATTCAACATACAACCATCTTCATTTAGACGTTGGCGTTATATAATGATGGGCCGGTGTAGGCTAGGGAAGTTACCATAGTAACAATAACGTTGTGGTTGTGCAAACTACTCATGTAAAAAATTATTGCATAATGTGAATTGGTTGAATGAATATTCACACAAAAATCCGTGGCGCAGTGGTTACACTACTCGCCTTGTAAACAAGGGGTCGCAGGGTCGATCCAGGGCTTCTCCGGACTTTCGGATTGGACTATATATACCAAGGTCCCATCTCCGTATGACATTAGCTGTTAGTGGGACGTAAAACTCAAACACTCAATCACTCTTAGAGACGCTTTCCTAACTATTATCCCGCTGAATATCTTATTTTGCCACATCAATTTTTAACAATTAACCTGGGACGGGTAGTTTTTCTTCAGTCACGAAAACTGATGACAAAGTATGCTTTTTATAAGAATACCTTACTTGATATTTCTGACTGTTGTACTGAGCCAAAACGAGTAAAGTTAGTGTCTAACGACCTCACAGGCACAAGAACTAACCTGGTTGTAGGCTGCAAATGCCCACTTATACGTCGTAATTAACCTATAATTTCGAGTTAATTTGACTCTGTAGCTTCGGATCACTGATATGTTCCATTTTAACAGAAAAATCAATATGCCCCTTGTACCGCCAATAGTGCTAACAGGGGAGAAAACAATATCTACTGACCAAGTGTTTATACGAGGTATGGATTTAACAACTTTATTTTACTGAATAATCATTCCCCGACATAATAGGTTCGGGGAATATAGCGATCAGCCTGGCGTCCGTCCGTAGACGCAACCTTGTGATTGCCATTAGTCCTATACCCTCTGAGATTCATTGATGGTTCTTGTCACAATTGTTCACAAGGCTGAGACGGTGAGTCATGCTCAAGAACCAGAACTCTGGATGACATCCTTTTTTTTAGTTATCTCCCCTTTCAATAAAATAGAATGATTATTTTGTGATGGCCATAACTCCAATACCCTTTCAGATATATCGATGGTACCTGGCACAGTTAGTCACAAGGCTGGGACAGCGTGACATGCACAAGAACCACAACTCTGGGTTTCCATGGTTTTTGAGTTATGTCCCCTTCCAATAAAATAGAGTGACTACCTTGTGATGGCCATAACTGCAATACTCTTTAAGATATATTGATAATACCTGGCACAGTTGTTCACAAGGCCGAGACGGCGTGTCATGCACATAAAACACAACTCTGGGTGCCATGGTTTGAGTTATCTCCCATTCCAATAATATAGAACCACTACCTTGTGATGGTCACGTCTCCAATACTCTTTATTTGAGATATATATTGATGGTACTTGGTAAAGTTGTACATGAGGTTAAGCAGGTGTGTCACGTGCAAGAACCACAACTCTCGGTGCCCTCGATCGGAATTATCTCACCTGTCAATATAACCTGGTGAGGCCATAACTCCAATACCTTTGAGATATATTGTTGGTACTTGGCACCATTGTATACAAGGTTGAGAAGGCGCTTCATGCCTAAGAACCACAACTCTTGGTGCTATGATATTTGAGTTATCTCCCCTTCCAATATAACAGTGAACCACCTTGTGATCACCGTACCTCCGATACCCTTAATACATATTGGTGGTACTTAATGCAGATGTACATGGCGATAGGCAGGTGTGTCATGCTCAAGAATTACAACTCTGGGTGCTCTGGTTTTTTGAGTTAACACCCCTAACATTATAACCTTGTGATGGCCATAACTTCAATACCCTTTGAGATATATTGAAGGAACTTGACGCAATTTTATACGAGGTACAGAAGTGGTGCCATGTGCAAGAACCACAACTGTTGGTGCTGTGGTATTTAGCTATCTATCCTTCCAATATAACAGTATGACAAGTTTGTGATCACCATATCTCCAATATCCTTTGAGACATATTGATGGTACTTTATACAGAAATACATGAGCTTAAGCAGGCATGCCATGCGCAAGAACCACAACTCTTGAGTGCGCTGGGTTTTTAGTTATCTCCCCTGACAGTATAATCTTATGATAGCCATAACCGCAATACTTTTGTGATATATTACTGGTTTAATTCTGTCGAACCTACCCGAAGATCGGGCTCATTCATAAAACTCAACCGTTCTTACATCTGGTTAGGTGATGTTTGTGTGAAGAGGTCGATGCCGCACCAACTAATCTAACTTGTGGCACTGTTGGGAGGTGTTCATTGTTTGATATGAAAACTGTGGCACTGTTGGGAGGTGTTCCATGATTAATATGAAAAGAAGACGCAGCGGGTCCGACTAATGCATTGCGGTAAAATTTAAATGACAGCAGTAGAAGACAGTCTATAGCTCGAGAACCCTGGCAGTCTATAGTTTAGCGACTCTATGAGACGAACAGTATGCGGACGGGGAGACGAACCTCGGTGGACGACCGGCTGTGGAAGAAACCCCTAGATGGAATGGAGCTTTCAATTTTCATGCTTTTTTTTGTTACGAAATCGGACTTTAATTCCTGATCTTTGTTTTACTTCTACTTTATTTGTGTCTCTTGTTTACTGTGGTATATTTTCTGCTCTTTTCTCATTCGGTCTTGAGAAATTGTTACGTCCGTTAGTTTGATTTGAAGTTTAACGTCCCCGTCAACACTGTAACGATCATTTTGGACGTCTGTCTGATTGAAGTCTTGCGGAAACTGTCTACCAGTTTCTAAAAAGAAATTGGACTTTTTCATAAGATATAACTGTTAAAGATCTTTATACATATCAAACTAACTTTTTTACTTTTAATATCTTCATAATTCTTTATGCTGTTTAACCATTAACCGATTGATGCTTATGACCCACAAAGAGAGTTGACGCGTCGTTAAACACGAAATCATCATCATCATCATCATCTACCAGTATGTATGATAACCTTAAGTATATCACCTATCCGACCAGGAGCATGGAGTCTTTGCCAGAAAATCACTACAAGGGAAAATGGCCGCTACTCCACATAATACGGGGCTGAAGAGGTGATTCATTTTTTTTAAATATATTCTCCGTGAGTTCTTTCGTGTGGTGTTTAATCATGCTTAAAATTACATTCATAATCTGGATCCAGTAGTCACAGGATGTTTAATATGCAATTGGTACTCTATTAACTATCGGACAGCTACTTCATAAAACATCACTTCTTTCCCAGAGCTCCTCAGCGTTCCTAGCTGACTCATTACGAAAACACGCCTATACAAATACATTGCCACCTTTATCGCCGAAAAAATGAAAAAAAAAAAAAAAAAATTGGGATATTTTTCTTATTTCTGCTCATAATATAGATTGTGGCACCCACAATCTATATTTTAGAGCAGAAAGAAGAAAAATAAGGTATACCCCCGGAAACCCCATATTTTCTATATAAAAGTGGGGTCCAAGGGGGTCAAAATTATATAGGCGTGTTTTCTTGATGTATGCTCCATTTTCAGACATTTCAACCGAATGTGTTTATATTTCTGTGGTAAGAACTGCAATATTTAATATCATTTACATGACAAACTATGGTTACCAACTAGTACTATCGTTGTATATGACTTTACAACTCTCTGTCATAAATAAGAATGAAAAAAAAAAAAAAAAAAAAAAAAAATCAAACAAACAAACAAAAAAAACGACACGACTGTCACCACAACCATTTTTTCAAGTCCAACCAAATTTTACTATTAGAGATATGGCCAACTAACCCTTACGATGAAAAAATGTTGAACTACAGATCTTCGGCGAGGCGATGATAACCATCATACACACCAACCATACATAACAGTTGATTTTGCTACAGTTTTAACAAAGCAGCAGATTTCATCTATCCTAGCTTGGCTAACCCCTATCTTGAACTGGCTGATCCCTAGCCTAAGCTGCTTTTTTTAGCATTGTAACACAATTTGCTTATCCTGAAATGGTCGACTCCTCCAACTTGGCTAACACTGCCTTATTTTAGCTGAACCCTACTTCAACTTTGTTAAACCCTACATTATTGAACTAGACATTTGAGAGATAGTAGCTCAATATAATAAAGAATATATTAAACTGACATTGATGCATAGCAGCTGGGCGTGAACACAATTAAGCATACAGAGGATTCTGGATAGGGATCCTGGTATGCGTATGTCTGCTACATGGAACTATGTTGTTTGTAGAATGGTTCGCCATAAGGATGACTTCATGTGTTTGTCATGTGTACTTATATAGCTAAAACATACTTTAGAAAAAAAAGTAAACCAATCATTTACATGGTGGTTGATGTTGTTACATCTTTACACAATGTAGAATATAGAGGAACGGATCATTAGAAGAAAATTTCTTTACCAAGCGTGCATATTCTTGCAAAGACTCAATTTGTTTGGCAAATACTAGGATATTCCAGTGATAATAATAAGACATGGTCATTGCTAACCTAACTACATAAGGAAATATTTTGCGCATCACTCTATACAATTTGGCTGAACAATTATACCAAGACTTAGAATGTTTAAGTGAATCATATATCGCGGGTAATACTAGTCTGCCCAATTACCCAATCTACATAATGAAATATAATGTGCATCTCTCTGTGTAATTTAGCTTAACAACCGTATATACAATTATACCATAACTTTGGTGTCCTATATAACATTATGAAAAACTAGCAGGATGTTTCAGTAAAAGTCATCTAGTGTTGATAGTGCTGTCCTAAACACATTATAGATGGCTAACAACGTACGCTTTTAAATATATATAATGACAGATTAGCAGGATGATTCAGTGAAGTTATCTAGTGTTGGTTGTACTGTCCTATACATATTATAGATGTTTAACAATGGACACTTAAATGAATATCTGGACTATGTATAGCTAAAAGGCACCCCATCAATACAACATGTAAATTGCTAGCATTACAATTCTCAAATCAGGATAAATGAACACAGTAATAAAATAATTTTTTAAAATAATTAGAAATATTCACAAGTGATCACATATTTTCTGAGATTGCATGATAACACTCATTATATTTGGTGTAAGTATTCAAACCTACATGTTCTGACAGTAGTTATAATAATATGATTCTTAAGAATGTTCAGTTCTAACTCGGTATTGCTACCACAGGGTGCTATGATCAGACACCCCCCTTTTTTAATTGTTTTTGTCATTTAATAATAGGATACATAACAGAAAAATAACCGAAAGTACTACTATGCGAGCAATATGAACTTGACTGCGGGCAATATTTATAGGTTATTGACTTTATATTGTGAAGCAAGAGTTCATATGGCGAAGGACGCACGAGCTTGCGCCAAAACTAGAGTCCGGAACTGTCTACTAGAATTCAGGGTTGCCTGGTATAGAAATCTAAACGTAAAATCAGATTAAATATCTTTAAGTAGTTTGAAAATGGAAAATAATGAAGGTCGTTAAGTGCCCCCCTACACGGCGACAAAGCACGCACAAGGGCACCATAGTGAAGACGACGTTAACATTGGTGGATGTGACGTCATAAAAAAATTGACGTTTCCTAAAACAGGACGCCTTATTCCCAAAGTGTCGGTTACATTTCTTTCAAAATACTCCCGAATTCTTAGAAGAAAGTATTGAAAATCTAAACAGGTTGCAGGAAGGTCATATTTGACTGCATAACATGCGCTTTATGTACTTTATCAGAACCTATATTCGTTTTTTGTTTTACGTTCTTTCAGTCGATACGCAAGACAAGATATTTCATCTTAAAATGCATAGATTTAAAAGTAGTTCTATTGTGAATGAGACTGTTTATCTACTTGCACTATGAACGTGACAACGGGCAAGTGTTTATCTACGGGCACTATGAACGTGACAACGGGCAAGTTATTTGTTTTACAGTGTTTACAGAGTTTATTTTGGAGTTGTATTATTATTATAAATTATGATTAATATGCTGCCACATGGTGGCCCATGATTGGAAATAAAATTTATTCTATTCTTTGGAGAAATATTGACCGGTAGCTTCTGTTGAAGGTAAACGGGACATTTTCTAGGTATATAAGAAACAATAGACCGATAGCTTCAGTACAATGTAAACGGGACATTTTCTGGGTATATAATAAGGCATGATGCCACTTCAGTACTCTATTTTGAAGTCTCTAATTATTTTGCGTTCGGTAAAAGGTGCAGTTCTGCAAATTAAGGTTTATCTATCTACCTATCGTTACTGCACTCGGTCATCAATCTGACCATGATTGCAGGTTAATGGCATGGTAAAGATTTATAAAATATAATGGATAAATAGAAGTGAAGGCAATGGTCTACTCAAAGAATATTTTTAAGTAAGCCACTCATGGGCTATGATCACAATATAGCGGACGTCGGTAATCGAAGTGACTGCAGCATTAAACATCCGCGCTAAGAAAGGGAAGGTATGCAAGAAAATGAATCCTATAACGGTGTGAGGAGCGAATAGAAAAATCCTTCCCTCGGGATCCGGCATCACTCGGCCAGCATTATATACAGTGTTCATAATAAGAGCCGCGTCATACTCAGGCGACTGATGATGCAGACAAACAAAGCTATTTTTTTCCCAGGATGTCCGATTATTCAGGTCATAAGTCTGGATTCGTCTTGTTCAGCATCCCGAAAGTGCTAACTGGACTAAATGAATGAGATTACGTCATATAAACAGCGAAATATGACGTCATTAATAAAAAATACTATAGGAGAGCCTATTTATGTGTCCTTGAGAATAATAATGACGTCATTAACCCCCCCCCCCCCCAAAAAAAAAAAAAAAAAAAAAAAAACTACACTATTTGTGTCCTAGAGAAAACATAAATTGTTATAAAGAGTTCTTAAAATATAGCAAACAAACGAAATTTTGCTTTATCGTAGAGACCCTTGAGAACAAACTCTGGCCCTAACCAAAATCGAATATTCTCGCGTGTTTGATAAATGCACTGGTTGAATATGGCCTCATGCGTCGTTAAGGTTGACGTCACAGAAAGTTACGTGACGTCACTAAACATTCTATAGCATCATATGATCACAATATAGCGGACGTCGGTAACCGAAGTGACTGCAGCATTAAACATCCGCGCTAAGAAAGGGAAGGTATGCAAGAAAATGAATCCTATAACGGTGTGAGGAGCGGATAGAAAAATCCTTCCCTCAGGATCCGGCATCACTCGGCCAGCATTATATACAGTGTTCATAATAAGAGCCGCGTCATACTCAGGCGACTGATGATGCAGACAAACAAAGCTAACTTTTCCCAGGATGTCCGATTATTCAGGTCATAACTCTGGGTTCGTCTTATTCAGCATCCCGAAAGTGCTAACTGGACTAAATGAATGAGATGACGTTATATAAACAGCGAAATATGACGTCATTAATAAAAAAAATACTATGGGAGAGCCTATTTATGTGTCCTTGAGAATAATAATGACGTCATTAACAAAATAAAAATACTACACTATTTGTGTCCTAGAGAAAACATAAATTGTTATAAAGAGTTCTTAAAATATAGCAAACAATTGAAGTTTTGCTTTATCGTAGAGACGTTTGAGAGCAAACTCTGGCCCTAAAATCTCGCCTGGAGTCTTCTACAAAATTTGTTTAGCATCAGAGTGGGTGGTGTAGGTAGATTTTAAAAATATTCTCGTGCGTCGATTCGATTGAACTGCTTTAATTTTTGACACTTCCAGTCAACTGTCTATTTTGACATCCAGTTCTTTAATATTTACTGTCGTTTACTTTCGGAAACTGACAATGATAAATTAAATTTGTTTTGTTTGATTTGAAGTTTAACGTCCCCGTCAACACTCTATATAGGTCATTTTGGAGACGTTGCTTCCAATTTGGTGGGACTTCTACCCGATATTAAGAAGAAATGACATCTCAAGCCCTGTCGCTAAATGAAACCAATAGGGTTTATAAGCATTACGATAACACACCCGTGCGTCAACGTGCATTTTTTCACATCTCCAAAATAGCTACTTTTCCAATGAAAATCGGTGATAATTTTCTTATTTATACAGCAAACATAAGTTTTGGGTTTTCTAGTTTTCTCCATACGAAGTTGGGTTTTGGTGGGTATTCATTTCACGGACTTGTTTAGTTGACTCGCACCGCTTTGCCTGGGCAGGCTTAGATAATCTAAGCGGTTTACTAGAACTCGTGTGCGGTCGGTTTCAGCTCTGCGTGGAAGCATCATTCAGCCCATCTATTTCTTCAAGCCCCGATGGGCGGGGGCAAATGACAATGATGAAATGAAAAATATAAATCGTGCATTGACAACGATAAAAATGAGCAATACATGTGTACCGGTATATACAAATTTGGTTCTTCTTCCAGATATCTTTTCATTCATATGAAAGAAATGCTCTTTTCAGCAATATAAGTAAACTGTTCAAAAACTTTCAAGGGTTAACAAGTCATCAGAAATTTGTACGGCTTTTCTGTAATGAAAATGCTGATGTAATAAGAATGTTCTCTTGTTCTCTCAGTTCGTATACAATTGTTACTGTAAGCGCTTTACTCAGGCGTTGTCAAGGAAACGAATTCTCATACTGACCATATGAAGACAAATGTCTATTAAATGCTACATTTTATCAATTAACCGCTTAGTTTAGTCGAGTTCTCGTTAACTCAGGAGCAATTTCCTCCAACTTTTCAAATATTCCTCGAGGACGGCTTTCTACTGTAGCGTCCTGAGTATGCCTATGCAATGCCGGGCTGAGAGTCCCCTAAAACTCCGTATTATTGTTTCAAAACACTGTGTTATACCGCCAAAGACAGAAATGTTGGTGGAGGGTTATGCTAGTGGTGTAATAGACAAACGGGGCACAGGTCTGATTGAAATTGATAGTGGATTTTTACACAAAAATGGGATCGCTGGTGGCTAGGGCATTAGTTTGTCCAATAAATGGGATTATACCAATACGAATAGCAACTCCTTATGGGGGAAATATCACATTAAACAAGCATACAATCATTGCTATATATGAATAAAAATCAAAAATGAGTTCCTTTAAGAGCAATGAAAATACTTATAAGAAAGAGGATGGGTCATACTACGTAGTTTCGGCTAATAAAGCCTCATCAGTGACCCTGTAATGATCCGGCAACGAAAGCCAGAGGAAGCATACTGCAATTTTGCGAATTTCGAATAGGCAGTCGATTCAAAGACTGATGTAAATCAAAATGAGGTCCAAATATTTAAAAACCTGTCTAATTTTAAATTTTAAAAGCCATTGAACCAGAACAGCTTTTGTCAGTGGGTTCCACTCATTCATGTAAAACTGAACAGAAATCAAATTCTACCAATACAATTCCTGCACATCTCAAAGACATGTATACACAGGGTGCCCAGAATCTGAACCCGAACAAAAGGCTGAGCTTAGGCACTTGCTGACAGAGTATTAGAACACATTTTCAACTTCTCCTCACGATCTCGGTTGTACAAATCTTATAGAATATCAAATAGATTTATTACCGGGGACAAAGCCAATAAAACAAGCACCTTATCGTTTGCCACTTGCCAAGCGCCAAGAAGCAGAAAACGAGATTGAGCCAATGGCTGAAAAAGATTTGATTGAACCATCTACTAGCCCTTGGTCTTCACCTGTTGTTGTACCAAAGAAGTCAGGGGGTATCAGATTTTGCATTGATTAAAGACTTAATTAAAAAACCATACAAGATTCTCAAGCTGCTTATCAGCATTTCGAAAGCTATCTCGGCAAGCATACCCAAATGCATCCATTGATGTGATAGAGGCTTTAGCATTGGATAATTTTATAGATGCCCTATCAGAATCAGAAATACGTCTTAGAATAAGAGAAGTAGGTCCAAAATCTTTAAGAGAAGCAGAGGCTATGGCAGTGCGATTTGAGGCACATCGTATTGCTGATAAGCAGCGCACACGTTTAGTAGGGAAAATTGAAGGATATAACAATGATCATAATAATAAACAGAATCATATGACCTCACTAAATAGAAATATTGAAATTCTGCAAAAACGTGTAGACAATTTATACTCTAATATATGAAAATATTCTTGAGAGGGCTGTAAATATATGATGGAAGGAATTTTTGCAAATAATAATTTAGTTTCTCAAGTTGTATGGATTTGCACATTTCATCCATTAGTCATTGACATGTTTCAGCATTTTTTTTTATTATTCATCTGGCTCACCTATCATCATCATTCCTGATGATCAGAGGCATTATTGCTATCTAAATGCCTTTGTTTCTTTATATACAATTGAACCTCATTATAACAGTTCTTTGTAAACGTAAGTCATCATTATCAGGTTCAGTATCATAATCCATTATGACAGGGTACTGAATATGATATTGATGTGCTGGTTCTACAGCGGGAATGTTCAAGCAAGACAAGCTTTCCTATAAATCTGTATTTTTTATGCTAAAATGCAGATTCTGTATAGATAATGCAGGAGGTGAGCTGGGGCCATGAAAATAATTGTTTTATTGTCATTTGATGCAGTTGCTTACTTGGCACTTGCAAACAATGATGGTGAATTATTCAAATGCATTAAAGAGTATATTATGTATAAAAGTAGTAGCACGACTACATAGTCTCATTCAGTGATTAGTTGGTTGTGTCACACTTGTTTTACATGTAGTTGGGGCTGGTGGTGTGCATTATGGAAAGGTTTGCTTTACAAGCTGTAATTCAATAAGTTTGTCTTGACACAACCATGCTTGTTGTTATGTATTTGTATGTGCTTTATCTGATTTGAGACAAAAGGGAGTCTTCAGTACTATTGCGCTGATATGGCTGATTTTCAGGCTTTACTGATCACTGAAAATGTTTGCACAGTATTGGAGAAATTGAATGGGCTACATAATGCTTCCACAAAGGGTACTGGTAAACCGCCCAGGTGGGTAGGGGCGAGTCAGACTGCCCATGCATATGAAAATTTTGGTTGCATTGGGTGGTAGGGCTTGAGATGTCATTTCATCCCAATGCTGGGTAAATGATCCATGAGATTGGAAGCATCATCTCCTATATGAACTAAATAGGGTTCATTAATTAATAATAATATTAATTAATGAACCCTAATAAGGGTATGGATTTTATAGATTTGCCCTGTATCTTCCGTGAGAGCTCGGTGCTTTCTTCCATTCCTGCTTATTTTCAAAATACTGAAACACCTATAATTTGCTATAAATATATCAAACCTGTCAGATCTATCATTTTTAATTTCAATAAACTTGTTTCAGATCTTGATACTAATACTCCTGATTCGTGTGATTGTAAAAACTCAGTGTATTGCTATCCTGCTGCTGGTCATGTAATAACTGGCAATTTGAAAATTATTCCTGATTCTAGGATAAGGAATATAATTTCTAAAGGACCGAAATATCGGTTTCCTTCTAAAATTGATTACAGTAAATATAGTATCGGAGTCTAACTGTTGGTTTCTCTTTTGCTCCAGCATTTCAGTGGTTTCTTGCTGTCGAGTCCTCACCATTGTTTCACCTCTGTGTTTCTTGGATTTTTTTGTGTTCACGGAGATGTTGCACTGATGAGTTAGTAGGCCTTCATGCGGACTGAACAAATTATTTGTCTAAATCGCGACGGAAGTAAGGGCGAGGATTGTGGCCACGTAAAATCGATTTAAGCCGCCCAGTGGAAATCTTTCCACTGACCGTTCCTAGGCGGTTCTTCTGTGGCGGTTTATTTATGTTGTTGTTTGTTACTTACTGTGTGTATCACTTGTGTCTTTTTATTTTGGATGGCCATATGACCATTTTGTGGGAAAGTAATTGTCCTCATGGCATTCCTTTGTTAAGGTTTCCATTATGGTCTGGTCGCTTAATGTTTGTGTTTCTTTCCCTTTGGTGTCTTTGATGGGTGGAGTAAGTTAATTGTATAGATTCCTGATCCCTTTTACTTCTACTATGAAATCGCTGCTTCCTTGAATGAATTCGGCTATCGATGGTGTAAGCGAGAGTATGTTGAGCATAAAGCCCTTGAGGACTGGAAACTTAGCATTTTAAAACTAGTGAATAAATGTATTTTTTTCTATTCTCAAAATACGTCATCTTAAACTAGGTATTCAAGATTTCCCTTTGGTGTCTTTGATGGGTGGAGTAAGTTAATTGTATCGATTCCTGATCCCTTTTACTTCTACTATGAAATCGCTGCTTCCTTGAATGAATTCGGTAATCGATGGTGTAAGCGAGAGTATGTTGAGCATAAAGCCCTTGAGGACTGGAAACTTAGCATTTTAAAACTAGTGAATAAATGCATTTTTTTCTATTCTCAAAATACGTCATCTTAAACTAGGTATTCAAGAATTTCATAAGAATATAAATCAAAAATGAGTTCCATTAAGAGCAATGAAAACATTCATAAGAAAGAAGATGGGTCATACTACGTAGTTTCGACTAATAAAGCCTCATCAGTGACCCTGTAATGATCTGGCAAAGAAAGCCAGAGGAAACATACTGCAATTTTGCGAATTTCGAATAGGCAGTCGATTCAAAGAAGAAGTAAAACAAAGATCAGGAATTGATACAATTAACTTACTCCACCCATAAAAGACACCAAAGGGAAAGAAATACAAACATTAAGCGACCAGACCATAATGGAAACCTAAACAAAGGAAGGCCATAAGGACAGTTACTTTCCCACAAAATGGCCATATGGCCATCCAAAATTAAAAGACACAAGTGATACACACAGTAAGCAACAGTAAGAGCCGCCTTGGAACGGTCAGTGGAAGATTTCCACCGGGGGGCTTAAATCGATTTTACGTGGCCACAATCCTCGCCCTTACTTCCGTCGCGATTTAGACAAATAATTTGTTCAGTCCGCATGAAGGCCTCCTAACTCATCAGTGCAACATCTCCGTGAACACAAAAATCAAAGAACCACAGAGGTGAGACAACGGTGAGGACTCGACAGCAAGAAACCACTGAAATGCTGGAGCAAAAGAAAACCAACAGTTAGACTCCGATGAGCCCGACCAGAGACAGAGCATCAGGCACCAACCAACATTATCTCTCTAATTTTCAATAAGCCTTTACGTTGGAGCCGTCATAGAATCTGAGGCCTGACCCACCGGCGTGCAATTAAAGAGGGAAGCAAAGTTGCCAACCGCGATTGGGTTAACTACCATGCATGCAGTCTGTCGTATAATATCCATGTTGTACCCAAACTTTTTATATCGAAGAATGATTTTACGAAATTGGGTGCTGAAGTCATTGCGGTTATATATTTTTCTGAATTATATACTAAGTCACCATAAAATTCGGGTTCCGATAGACCTTGTTGCAGAAGAGATTTAAGTCCAATATTGAATTTTGAAATTAAATCAGAATGACGTCTATAAAATTTTGAAAAGGCTTTGCGTAGTTTATTGTACCGATTACCCTGATTAAGGAGTTTAGCATTTAATAATTTATTACGAGTGTTGAAGTCAGTTACATGACTACACACTCTAGCAAATCGAATTAATTACGAAATATAAACGCCATAGGATGGTGTACGAGGAACATCACCATCCCAAAATCAAAGTCATCGCGTTTATCATAAATTTTGCATGAAACAAATCCATCTACAATAGAAAGATGTAAATCCAAAAACGAGGCCTCGGTATCAGAAGAATTTGCTTTATTTAACTGAAGTTCTAGGGGGTAAATCTGACTGATCAAACCATCAAAATAGGTATTATCAATATTTAATAAATCATCTAAATATCTAGAAGTAGAGCTAAAAGCTTCAATAATTTCAGATTGGTTATCAATGGAAAGCGACAAAATGAACGCTCTTTCATAACAATACAAGAACAGATCAGCCACAAGAGGGGCGCAATTAGTACCCATCGGAATACCCACAATCTGTCTAAATAATTTAGTACCGAATCTAATATAAATATTGTCAAGTAGAAAGGTGAGGGCATCACACACTTTCTGACATGACCAAAGTGTATAATTCTTATGCTCTTTAGAAGTGAAAAATGCATTTCTGACATTACATGCAAGATAGGGAGAATCTTCTCTGTGAAAAGCCCATTCAATTAAATCATTAAGCTTTTCTTTAAGATTATGAGGAAGTGTAGTGAAAAGAGTGGAAAAATCAGAATTGTTCACATGTTTGACAGGCTAAGAAGAATTTCATTGTGTACAAATTTCAGTCTGATAGTGTCCACCACTTTATACATCCACACTAATGAGTGGATTATTGTATTATAGGTAAGCAACATTTAATTGGCATTGCATTGGTCGATTTCGGACCATCAACTACCACACTTCTTGCATAGTCTTACCTATCCTGCCAATTCGTGGGTCCGCATTCCTGAGGTGGGGTGGTATTGTAGCGTCCTGAGTATGCCTATGCAATGCCGGGCTGCCTGAGAGTCCCCTAAAACTCCGTATTATCCGTGTTATTGTTTCAAAACAAATGTAGAAAGTTGACAAATAGATTATACTTATGGCTAACAGCAAGCCTTTTTGGCAAGGTAATATCTAAAAAAATGTTTGTTTTCATTTCACCAGATCTGATGAAACCACCAGATTGGGTGAAAATATCAGACTTTTGGGTGAAATTAGTTCATGCATCATTCGGGCACAATCTAGCCATTTCTAACTTACAGCCAGCATTTTTATGACCAATCATATTTGATAAGGCTAAATGAAAAGGCTCATGTCTCTCTCTTGCATATTTTGATAAATATTGTACAGACGGACTCCTTAAACAATACTAGACTGAAGTGACTCAATTATATTATTAAATCATGGACGCCACTCTATGCTTTTATTTTTAAGTTCATTACCCGTTTCTGTTTTACGGTGGAGTAAGTTAATTGTATCAATTCCTGATCTTTGTTTTACTTCTACTTCTAAACACCGATGCGAATAAATTCTACGATAGTTCTAATCAGTTATATGATGCGGCTCTCTTAACTAGAGGCTATACTCAGCATACTCTCCGTCCTTACATTGATTCTGAAATTAATCATAAACGTCATTTCTTCAAAATATCCTTCATTGATAATTTAAGGGTATGGATTTTATAGATTTGCCAAGTATCTTCCGTGAGAGCTCGGTGCTTTCTTCCATTCCTGCTTATTTTCAAAATATTGAAACACCTATAATTTGCTATAAATATAACACACCTGTTAGATCTATCATTTTTAATTTCAATAAACTTGTTTCAGATCTTGATATTGATACTAATACTGCTGATTCATGTGATTGTAAAAACTCAGTGTATTGCTTTCCTGCTGCTGGTCATGTTTTGTTTGTTTGATTTGAGGTTTAACGTCATGTAATTACTGGCAATTTGTAAATTATTCCTGCTTCTAGGATAAGGAATATAATTTCTAAAGGACCGAAATATCGGTTTCCTTCTAAAAATGATTTCAGTAAATGTAGAGATGAAATCGCTGCTTCCTTGAATGAATTCGGTAATCGACGGTGCAAGCGAGAGTATGTTGAGCATACAGCCCTTAAGGACTGGAAACTTAGCATTTTAAAACTAGTGAATAAACGCATTTCTTTCTATTCTCAAAATACTAACTTATTACCTCCTAAGCCTAAGACGTCTTTACGTCATCTTAAACTAGGTATTCTAGAATTTCGTAAGAAGTTTGTTTTTGCCCCTGCAGACAAGGCCGCTAAAAACGTCGTCGTTGTGTGACGGCTCCACTATGTTTACACGCTTAAGCAGGAGCTTGGTGGTACTAGGGCCTATGAACTTCAGCCTTTAGCTGAAGAGAGAGTTATAGTAGATAAACATATTTGTCATTCAGCCATCAAGTTTGCTGTGTGTGTTACCGAAGGCCGAGACAAGCTTCCTACGCTATACTGGTTACCAAAACTTCATTAAAGACCTTACAAAGCACGGTTTATTGCAAATTCTAGCTCTTGCACTACCACTGAACTTTCTAAATTATTAACTTCCTGTCTTACTGCTATTAAAACGCATGTGATTAAATATTGTGATAAGGTAGAAGTAAAACAAAGATCAGGAATCGATACAATTAACTTACTCCACCCATCAAAGACACCAAATGGAAAGAAACACCAACATTAAGCGACCAGACCATAATGGAAACCTAAACAAAGGAAGGCCATAAGGACAGTTACTTTCCCACAAAATGGTGAAGACCTTACAAAGCCTTATTACCTCCTAAGCCTAAGACGTCTTTACGTCATCTTAAACTAGGTATTCAAGAATTTCATAAGAAGTTTGTTTTGGCCCCTGCAGACAAGGCCACTAACAACGTCGTCGTTGTGTGACGGCTCCACTATGTTAACACGCTTAAGCACCTTTGAAAGATCAGGAAGAAATCTGTTTTGGTCTATTAAAAATTCGAATGAGGTTTGTATTCGAATTAGATTCGGTACTAAGTTATTTAGACAAATTGTGGGTATTCCGATGGGTACTAATTGCGCACATCTTGTGGCTGATCTGTTCTTGTATTGTTATGAAAGAGACTTCATTTTGTCGCTTTCCATTGATAACCAATCTGAAATTATTGAAGCTTTTAGCTCTACTTCTAGATATTTAGATGATTTATTAAATATTGATAATACCTAGTTTGATGGTTTGATCAGTCAGATTTACCCCCTAGAATTTCAGTTAAATAAAGCAAATTCTTCTGATACCGAGGCCCCGTTTTTGGATTTACATCTATCTATTGTAGATGGATTTGTTTCGTGCAAAATTTATGATAAACGCGATGACTTTGATTTTGAGATTGTAAATTTTCCTTTTTTGGATGGTGATGTGTCTCGTGCGCCATCCTATGGCGTTTATATTTCGCAATTAATTCGATTTGCTAGAGTGTGTAGTCATGTAACTGACTTCAACACTCGTAATAAATTATTAAATGCTAAACTCCTTAATCAGGGTTATCGGTACCATAAACTACGCAAAGCCTTTTCAAAATTTTATAGACGCCATTCTGATTTAATTTCAAAATTCAATATTGGACTTAAATCTCTTCTGCAACAAGGTCTATCGGAACCCGAATTTTATGGTGACTTAGCATATAAATTCAGAAAAATATATAACCGCAATGACTTCAGCACCCAATTTCGTAAAATCATTCTTCGATATAAAAAGATTGGGTACAACATGGATATTATACGACAGACTGCATGCATGGTAGTTAACCCAATCACGGTTGGCAACTTTGCTTCCCTCTTTAATTGCACGCCGGTGGGTCAGGCCTCAGATTCTATGACGGCTCCAACGTAAAGGCTTATTGAGAATTCCGATAGACCTTGTTGCAGAAGAGATTTAAGTCCAATATTGAATTTTGAAATTAAATCAGAATGGCGTCTATAAAATTTTGAAAAGGCTTTGCGTAGTTTAAGGTACCGATAACCCTGATTAAGGAGTTTAGCCGTTAATAATTTATTACAATGGTTGAAGTCAGTTACATGACTACACACTCTAGCAAATCAAATTAATTGCGAAATATAAACGCCATAGGATGGCGCACGAGGAACATCACCATCCAAAAAAGGAAAATTTACAATCTCAAAATCAAAGTCATCGCGTTTATCATAAATTTTGCACGAAACAAATCCATCTACAATAGATAGATGTAAATCCAAAAACGGGGCCTCGGTATCAGAAGAAAAGTAGAAGTAAAACAAAGATCAGGAATTGATACAATTAACTTACTCCACCCATAAAAGACACCAAAGGGAAAGAAATACAAACATTAAGCGACCAGACCGTAATGGAAACCTAAACAAAGGAAGGCCATAAGGACAGTTACTTTCCAACAAAATGGCCATATGGCCATCCATATTAAAAGACACAAGTGATACACACAGTAAGTAACAAACAACAACATAAATAAATCGCCACAGAAGAGCCGCCTTGGAACGGTCAGTGGAAGATTTCCACTGGGGGGCTTAAATCGATTTTACGTGGGAAAGTAACTGTCCTTATGGCCTTCCTTTGTTTAGGTTTCCATTATGGTCTGGTCGCTTAATGTTTGTATTTCTTTCCCTTTGGTGTCTTTTATGGGTGGAGTAAGTTAATTGTTTCTATTCCTGATCTTTGTTTTACTTCTACTTTACGTTGGAACCGTACAAGGCGGTTCTTCTGTGGCGATTTATTTATGTTGTTGTTTGTTACTGACTGTGTGTATCACTTGTGTCTTTTTATTTTGGATGGTCATATAGCCATTTTGTGGGAAAGTAACTATCCTTATGGCCTTCCTTTGTTTAGGTTTCCATTATGGTCTGGGCGCTTAATGCTTGTGTTTCCCTTTGGTGTCTTTGATGGGTGGAGTAAGTTAATTGTATCGATTCCTGATCTTTGTTTCACTTCTTCTTTCCATATATTTTGGGTGATTTGGTAAATTCGAAACTCAGACAGTCTATTAATGCATTAAAATAGTGAAAGCCTGACAAATTTATTGTTTTCTGTATGTAAAACATAAATTTAATAGACTGATTTACAGATTTTATTGGTTTCTTCACCACAATCAGCCCGAGTCAGGCGAACCCACAAACTATTGTAATCGCCTCATTCTCAGCCACTAAGCTCGGCTACTTCCTGTCCTGACAATCTCCCAATGTAGGGCTGAGAAGAGGGCTAGTGTTACAATTTGATGTCAGAAGTGGGATTGTCTCGGGTCCTTCTAATTCAGCCTGGATCCGGACCCCTGATTCGGGTGACGGTAGTTTTCCGACCTCATTCTATTTCCAAAGGATTGCTGGTTGCTTTGATATTGATTGCTTGAGCTTGTTCTAGAAAACAGCCATATCGCAAGGCCAAGGCACCCATGAAACAGTAAAATGTAGGGTACCCCCTTGAACGAGTGAGCTTGGACCTAATGGGACCTCTCCCATGTACCGATGTAAATAATTCCAGGTATATACTTATGATATCTTGTTACTTCACAAAATGGCTCGACGCCATACCTTTAGTATCGACAGATGCAAAGACTATTGCAACTAAGCTAATTGAGAGGTTCCAAACCAGCTCCACAGTGACCAAGGATTAATCTTTGAGTCGTCAGTTTTCAAAGAGGTATGTAATTTATTAGGGATACATAAGACTAGAACCACTTCAGGCAGGCCCCAGTCAGACGGAATGGTAGAGAGGGCCTGTAGAAGTGTACAGACCATGCTGTCAGCGTATGTGTCCCAGAATCAAAAAGATTGGGACCAATACCTACCGTTGCTTTTCGTAGTTCAGTTCACTCACTTTTAGGGGTCTCTCCTTGCGAAATGATGTTAGGAAGGCAAATACGACTACCAAATGATTTACCCATTTGTGTACCTGAAACGAGAACAAGTATATCGAGTAGTGAATATGCATTCAAAGTAGAAGTAAAACAAAGATCAGGAATTGATACAATTAACTTACTCCACCCATAAAAGACACCAAAGGGAAAGAAATACAAACATTCAGCGACCAGACCATAATGGAAACCTAAACAAAGGAAGGCCATAAGGACAGTTACTTTCCCACAAAATGGCCATATGGCCATCCAAAACCAAAAGACACAAGTGATACACACAGTAAGTAACAAACAACAACATAAATAAATCGCCACAGAAGAGCCGCCTTGGAACGGTCAGTGGAAGATTTCCACTGGGGGGCTTAAATCGATTTTACGTGGCCACAATCCTCGCCCTTACCTCCGTCGCGATTTAGACAAATAATTTGTTCAGTCCGCATGAAGGCCTCCTAACTCATCAGTGCAACATCTCCATGAACACAAAAATCAAAGAACCACAGAGGTGAGACAACGGTGAGGACTCGACAGCAAGAAACCACTGAAATGCTGGAGCAAAAGAAAACCAACAGTTAGACTCCGATGAGCCCAACCAGAGACAGAGCATCAGGCACCAACCAACATTATCTCTCTAATTCTCAATAAGCCTTTACGTTGGAGCCGTCACAGAATCTGAGGCCTGACCCACCGGCATGCAATTGAAGAGGGAAGCAAAGTTGCCAACCGTGATTGGGTTAACTACCATGCATGCAGTCTGTCGTATAATATCCATGTTGTACCCAATCTTTTCATATCGAAGAACTATTTACGCGGTTATATATTTTTCTGAATTTATATAGTAAGTCACCGTAAAATTCGGGTTCCGATAGACCTTGTTGCAGAAGAGATTTAAGTCCAATATTGAATTTTGAAATTAAATCAGAATGGCGTCTATAAAATTTTGAAAAGGCTTTGCGTAGTTTATGGTACCGATACCCCTGATTAAGGAGTTTAGCCGTTAATAATTTATTACGAGTGTTGAAGTCAGTTACATGACTACACACCCTAGCAAATCGAATTAATTGCGAAATATAAACGCCTTAGGATGGCGCACCAGGAACATAACCATCCAAAAAAGGAAAATTTACAATCTCAAAATCAAAGTCATCGCGTCTCTTTCATAACAATACAAGAACAGATCAGCCACAAGAGGTGCGCAATAAGTACCCATCGGAATACCCACAATTTGTCTAAATAACTCAGTACCGAATCTAATATAAATACTGTCAAGTAGAAAGGTGAGGGCATCACACACTTTCTGACATGACCAAAGTGTATAATTCTTATGCTCTTTAGAAGTGAAAAATGCATTTCTGACATTACATGCAAGATAGAGAGAATCTTCTCTGTGAAAAGCCCATTCAATTAAATCATTAAGCTTTTCTTTTATAAGATTATGAGGAAGTGTAGTGTAAAGAGTGGAAAAATCGTAGGTAGACAGACTAAAAGCACGAAAATGTCTAGATTTCAATTTATTTAAAGTAGAAGTAAAACAAAGATCAGGAATTGATACAATTAACTTACTCCACCCATAAAAGACACCAAAGGGAAAGAAATACAAACATTAAGTGACCAGACCATAATGGAAACCTAAACAAAGGAAGGCCATAAGGACAGTTACTTTCCCACAAAATGGCCATATGGCCATCCAAAACCAAAAGACACAAGTGATACACACAGTAAGTAACATACAACAACATAAATAAATCGCCACAGAAGAGCCGCCTTGGAACGGTCAGTGGAAGATTTCCATTGGGGGGCTTAAATCAATTTTACGTGGCCACAATCCTCGCCCTTACTTCAGTCTATAAAACCTCATTCGAATTTTTTATAGACCAAAACAGATTTCTTCCTGATCTTTCAAAGACTTCATCACAATATTTAATTACATGCGTTTTAATAGCAGTAAGACAGGAAGTTAATAATTTAAGTCTAACTTCCACTTAGACAAATATGCTTGCAATTTGTCCAATGATATCTGAAGTCCTTTAGCTGAAGACGACAGTAATACTATATCGTCTGCATACATAAGGCAACGGAGCTTGTAATCAGCAATGTTTACCTGGTCACAAGAACCATCAAAGACATTAGGAAGATCATTAACATATATATTAAACAGTTTTGGGCTTAGAATACAACCTTGCTTAACTCCAACAGATATGGAGAAGGACTCTGTATAACCATCTTCAAGTTTTATAGTATAATTAACTTCTCTGTACATGTCTGCTATAACATTCAAAAATCCCCCCCCCCCCCCTGATTCCATATATTTTTAATTTAAAAAAAAAAATCCGTCTTTACAAACTGTATCAAATGCCTTTCTGTTTAGATCAATGAAGCATGCAAAAAGGTACTTCTTCTTTGAACAAAACTTATTGATTATGGAAGTGAGAACGAAGATGTGGTAAGATGTACGAGATTTAGGTCGAAAACCTATTTGGCACCTGTTCATAATATCATACTCCTCCAGATACGCCTGTAACCGGCTTTCCATAATTTTGCAAAACAACTGGACATGGCAATGCCGCGATAAGTAGATGGTATACTTCGGTTTCCCCCTTTTAATATGCAGATTTGTTTTGTTTGATTTGAGGTTTAACGTCCCCGTCAACACTGTAAAGGTCATTTTGGAGACGTTGCTTCCAATTAGAGGTTTAATCTAATTATTTCACGAAGAGACAGGAAACTGGCCCTTTACCAAGACAAGATTAAACAGATTACAATAACACTGTAACAACTCCGACATTGATGATTATGCCTAAGCCCAGGACGTCTTTACGTCATCTTAAACTAGGTATTCAAGAATTTCATAAGAAGTTTGTTTTGGCCCCTGCAGACAAGGCCGCTAACAACGTCGTTGTTGTGTGACGGCTCCACTATGTTAACACGCTTAAGCCGGAGCTTGGTGGTACTAAGGCCTATGAACTTCAGCCTTTGGCTGAAGAGAGAGCTATAGTAGATAAACATGTTTGTCTTTCAGCCACCAAGTTTGCTGTGTGTGTTAACGAAGGCCAAGACAAGCTTCCTACGCTACACTGGTTACCAAAACTTCATAAAAAACCTTACAAAGCACGGTTTATTGCAAATTCTAGTTCTTGCACTACCACTGAACTTTCTAAATTATTAACTTCCTGTCTTACTGCTATTAAAACGCATGTAATTAAATATTGTGATAAAGTCTTTGAAAGATCAGGAAGAAATCTGTTTTGGTCTATAAAAAATTCAAATGAGGTTTTAAATAAATTGAAATCTAGACAGTTTCGTGCTTCTAGTCTGTCTACCTACGATTTTTCCACTCTTTACACTACACTTCCTCATTATCTTATAAAAGAAAAGCTTAATGATGTAATTGAATGGGCTTTTCACAGAGAAGATTCTCTCTATCTTGCATGTAATGTCAGAAATGCATTTTTCACTTCTAAAGAGCATAAGAATTAATACACTTTGGTCATGTCAGAAAGTGTGTGATGCCCTCACCTTTCTACTTGACAATATTTATATTAGATTCGGTACTAAGTTATTTAGACAAATTGTGGGTATTTCGATGGGTACTAATTGCGCACCTCTTGTGGCTGATCTGTTCTTGTATTGTTATGAAAGAGACTTCATTTTGTCGCTTTCCATTGATAACCAATCTGAAATTATTGAAGCTTTTAGCTCTACTTCTAGATATTTAGATGATTTATTAAATATTGATAATACCTATTTTGATGGTTTGCTATTTTGACGTTAAATCGATTTAAGCCCCCCAGTGGAAATCTTCCACTGACCGTTCCAAGGCGGCTCTTCTGTGGCGATTTATTTATGTTGTTGTTTGTTACTTATATGGCCATTTTGTGGGAAAGTATCTGTCCTTATGGCCTTCCTTTGTTTAGGTTTCCATTATGGTCTGGTCGCTTAATGTTTGTATTTCTTTCCCTTTGGTGTCTTTTATGGGTGGAGTAAGTTAATTGTATCAATTCCTGATCTTTGTTTTACTTCTACTTTACTGTGTGTATCACTTGTGTCTTTTAATTTTGGATGGCCATATGGCCATTTTGTGGGAAAGTAACTGTCCATATGGCCTTCCTTTGTTTAGGTTTCCATTGTGGTCTGGTCGCTTAATGTTTGTATTTCTTTCCCTTTGGTGTCTTTTATGGATGGAGTAAGTTAATTGTATCAATTCCTGATCTTTGTTTTACTTCTACTTTGCATATCAGGGCTGTTTTGTTTGTGCCGTGTGGCGGCTGTAAAAGGTCTCCCCGTACATGCATTTAATGCTCTTATTTTTCCAATCCTCAGGGATTGCTTATGCAATTGCTTTTCACTGTTCCATCAATTGACTTCCTTTAGATACCTGTTGAAGGTCATTATTAAACCGATGTTCGTTCCTCGTTGTATAACAACTGCTTGTTTGACATCCCTGTACTTTAAGGAGACTAGGATGTTTTGTGGGCTTTTGTTGTACCTTCCTTCTATTCGAAGGAATCTTCTTCAGTAATTTTATTTATTTAATAACCGGTATGAACATCGCTTTAGTTTTGACGGTATCACAACCTTATTATCCAAAATGAGTATTACAAATACATTTAAAATATCAATATCACCCCTTAGGTTACACTCTGCTTCTTCTGTACGGATTCCCCATTCTATTAAGAACTTTAATACTATGTTGCCTTCGGTATTGGTAAGACCCTTAAATTTGTCTTCTGTAACTTCAGTTAATCTCAAAGGAGCAGGTAATACCAATGTTTTTGGGAGTAGTCTTCGTATAAGACTATCTCCTCTCAAATCACCCATCCTTCGAAAATATACTAATCCGTGGAAAAGAAGTGGAATGTATCCTAGTATTTCTAAGTGCAATGCCAAGAGGTGCAGATGTTGTTCGCATTTAAGCACTGCGTCTACCGTTACTTCATCTGTAAACGGTAGACGCTTCTCTGTAGTTAACATGTCTGATTTGACATGACAGTCTACAGATTTAATTTATCTAATTACTTGACGTGCTGCAAACTGTAATATGCAGTACGTCGGTCAAACTAACCGCATGCTTAAAACTAGATTGAACGAGCATTATCGTAGAATGAGTAAGCCTAAGAAAACTGACACTTTCTTGTACCGTCACTTTCGACGTACAGGTCATTCTGTAAATAACATTGTTATACAACCAGTGGAAAAACTTTATTACGATGCAAATTCTACATCTAGATTCAAAATAATCAAAAGACATGAAGCTGAACTGAAATGGATTAAATTTTTACAGACCCCTTTTCCACTGGGATTTAATGACAACATTTATCATGAGGGTAATATTTCCAGAATGCCGGACTTTGATATTTTCTCACTCCTGGAATGTCGAAAACGCAGAACTAGATCTCACGGCACCAGGAAAAATGGTAACTTTAAACGTAAATCACGTGCGTTTAAACGAAACAATACTAGACTGAAGTGACTGTCAATTATATTATTAAATCATGGACGCCACTCTATGCTTTCATTTTTAAGTTCATTACCCGTTTCTGTTTTACGTCTTCTGGACACCGAGGCGAATAAATTCTACGATAGTTCTCATCAGTTATATGATGCGGCTCTCTTAACTAGAGGCTATACTCAGCATACTCTCCGTCCTTACATTGATTCTGAAATTAATCATAAACGTCATTTCTTCAAAATATCCTTTATTAATAAGGGTATGGATTTTATAGATTTGCCCAGTATCTTCCGTGAGAGATCGGTGCTTTCTTCCATTCCTGCTTATTTTCAAAATACTGAAACACCTATAATTTGCTATAAATATAACAAACCTGTTAGATCTATCATTTTTAATTTCAATAAACTTGTTTCAGATCTTGATATTGATACTAATACTCCTGATTCATGTGATTGTAAAAACTCAAAATATTGCTATCCTGCTGCTGGTCATGTAATTACTGGCAATTTGAAAATTATTCCTGACTCTAGGATAAGGAATATAATTTCTAAAGGACCGAAATATCGGTTTCCTTCTAAAATTGATTTCAGTAAATGTAGAGATGAAATCGCTGCTTCCTTGAATGAATTCGGTAATCGATGGTGTAAGCGAGAGTATGTTGAGTATAAAGCCCTAAAGGACTGGAAACTTAGCATTTTAAGACTAGTGAATAAACGCATTTCTTTCTATTCTCAAAATACTAACTTATTACCTCCTAAGCCCAAGACGCCTTTACGTCATCTTAAACTAGGTATTCAAGAATTTCATAAGAAGTTTGTTTTGGCCCCTGCAGACAAGGCCGCTAACAACGTCGTCGTTGTGTGACGGCTCCACTATGTTAACACGCTTAAGCAGGAGCTTGGTGGTACTAAGGCCTATGAACTTCAGCCTTTGGCTGAAGAGAGAGCTATAGTAGATAAACATGTTTGTCTTTCAGCCACCAAGTTTGCTGTGTGTGTTAACGAAGGCCAAGACAAGCTTCCTACGCTATACTGGTTACCAAAACTTCATAAAAAACCTTACAAAGCACGGTTTATTGCAAATTCTAGTTCTTGCACTACCACTGAACTTTCTAAATTATTGACTTCCTGTCTTACTGCTATTAAAACGCATGTAATTAAATATTGTGATAAAGTCTTTGAAAGATCAGGAAGAAATCTGTTTTGGTCTATAAAAAATTCGAATGAGGTTTTAAATAAATTGAAATCTAGACAGTTTCGTGCTTCTAGTCTGTCTACCTACGATTTTTCCACTCTTTACACTACACTTCCTCATAATCTTATAAAAGAAAAGCTTAATGATTTAATTGAATGGGCTTTTCACAGAGAGGATTCTCTCTATCTTGCATGTAATGTCAGAAATGCATTTTTCACTTCTAAAGAGCATAAGAATTATACACTTTGGTCATGTCAGAAAGTGTGTGATGCCCTCACCTTTCTACTTGACAATATTTATATTAGATTCGGTACTAAGTTATTTAGACAAGTTGTGGGTATTCCGATGGGTACTAATTGCGCACCTCTTGTGGCTGATCTGTTCTTGTATTGTTATGAAAGAGACTTCATTTTGTCGCTTTCCATTGATAACCAATCTGAAATTATTGAAGCTTTTAGCTATACTTCTAGATATTTAGATGATTTATTAAATATTGATAATACCTATTTTGATGGTTTGATCAGTCAGATTTACCCCCTAGAACTTCAGTTAAATAAAGCAAATTCTTCTGATACCGAGGCCCCGTTTTTGGATTTACATCTATCTATTGTAGATGGATTTGTTTCGTGCAAAATTTATGATAAACGCGATGACTTTGATTTTGAGATTGTAAATTTTCCTTTTTTGGATGGTGATGTTCCTCGTGCGCCATCCTATGGCGTTTATATTTCGCAATTAATTCGATTTGCTAGAGTGTGTAGTCATGTAACTGACTTCAACACTCGTAATAAATTATTAACGGCTAAACTTCTTAATCAGGGTTATCGGTACCATAAACTACGCAAAGCCTTTTCAAAATTTTATAGACGCCATTCTGGTTTAATTTCAAAATTAAATATTGGACTTAAATCTCTTCTGCAACAAGGTCTATCGGAACCCGAATTTTATGGTGACTTAGTATATAAATTCAGAAAAATATATAACCGCAATGACTTCAGCACCCAATTTCGTAAAATCATTCTTCGATATAAAAAGATTGGGTACAACATGGATATTATACGACAGACTGCATGCATGGTAGTTAACCCAATCACGGTTGGCAACTTTGCTTCCCTCTTTAATTGCACACCGGTGGGTCAGGCCTCAGATTCTATGACGGCTCCAACGTAAAGGCTTATTGTAAATTAAAGAGATAATGTTGGTTGGTGCCTGATGCTCTGTCTCTGGTCGGGCTTATCGGAGTCTAACTGTTGGTTTTCTTTTGCTCCAGCATTTCAGTGGTTTCTTGCTGTCGAGTCCTCACCGTTGTCTCACCTCTGTGGTTCTTTGATTTCTGTGTTCACGGAGATGTTGCACTGATGAGTTAGGAGGCCTTCATGCGGACTGAAATTTTTTTTGTCTAAATCGCGACGGAAGTAAGGGCGAGGATTGTGGCCACGTAAAATCGATTTAAGCCCCCCAGTGGAAATCTTCCACTGGCCGTTCCAAGGCGGCTCTTCTATGGCGATTTATTTATGTTGTTGTTTGTTACTTGCTGTGTGTATCACTTGTGTCTTTTAATTTTGGATGGCCGTGTGGCCATTTTGTTGGAAAGTAACTGTCCATATGGCCTTCCTTTGTTTAGGTTTCCATTATGGTCTGGTCGCTTAATGTTTGTATTTCTTTCCCTTTGGTGTCTTTTATGGATGGAGTAGGTTAATTGTATCAATTCCTGATCTTTGTTTTACTTCTACTTTTAATAACCTCATTTGTAATGCCATCTAGGCCCATGTTTTTTTAATATTGTTTTAAGCGACGAAGCTGCTTTCATGATCTCTGCATCAAGCTTATCCTGCGAGTATCAGTTATGATCAGATGCAAAACATGGTGCCTGACAATTTTCAACATTTTTACACATGGGATCTTTGAAGTATGGCAACCATTCTGCAGGACTCAAGACATCATTATTCTCCTTAGGTTCTAAATTAATGTCTTTTATTTCATCTAAAGTCTTCCAAAATGCTTGAGGATTACTACTCTTTAAGGTATTCAAGCTATCAATAAGTCTATTTTTATACAATAGGAGCTTTCTTTTAACACATTTCTTAAATTTTTTACGAGCAGCGTAAAATCGCTGCACACTATTGATACTACCATTTTGAGACTTAATTAACCGTGCTTGCTTTTGCATGCAGCGCTTCAATTCAAACATTCATCGTCAAACCATATCTTATGCTTTTTTGTTTTTACTTGTATTCTTTCTTACAGTTTTATTACAGGATGCAAGACCATTATACAATATTTCTGTTAGAAGTTTTGCAGAGTCATCTGCATTATCATTCAGGTTTTGTGTAAATAGCTTTATTTTACTTTGTATATTCTCAGAAGACAATGATGTCTCGAACTGTAGCGCAATTTTATCATTCCATCTGATCTTCGTAGGCAAGGGAAATAATTTAGCCTTATAGTCCACATGAACAATACCAGTACTGCACGCCCTTATCCCAACTGTTATTGGACAATGATCAGACAATGTTAAAAATCATTAACTTTGAAATATATATCAGAATTTAAAAAACTCCGAGCTCACTAAACACCAGTCAATTGTTGATGACCCATTGTAATGGTGACAAGTCATTCTGCCCTGGGTGTCCCCGAGTGTGCTTCCATTCACTATTCGCATGCGAGTTCCAATACAGAAATCTTCCATTCGTCTCCCCTGTTCATTTGTATACCCTTTATCAAGGGAATTTCTGTTATAATATACATTATCAGTTATATAGTATCGCGGCAAAGGATTACGAGAAAACTGGTCATGTTGTATATAATCTTTTACATTCACTCGTGCATTGAGATCTCCGAGCAGAACGACTCTCCCCTAACGACTATATTTGCTTATTTCTTCCTCTAAAACAGCAAATAGATTTACATTCAGATCTTTATGACTATAAAACGAATTTATTGGAGGGAGATAAGCTGCACCAACATATACATCCTCAGGCATTTTGAAAAATTTCTTGCAAAGTTTAAAAATGATGAAATCACTTCTGATCACCTTTTCAAATTTGATACCTGATCTTATTTGTTTCTTCACTAAAACTGCCAATCCCACGGATCCTTTTTTCTTTGCATTAGGCCGCCATACAGGAAATGAAGTATAGCCTTTCAACTGTACTCTGAGTATATTTTGTGAGTTTTGGGATTTACAGTGTGTATCTCCCAAACATACAGTACCATTCAGACGAATCTTTACACCAAGTTAACTAGGAGTTGACTACATTCAGACTACATTTGGACCCTAGAGTTGACTACAAGTTCACTCCCTAGTTAACTATAGTTCACTAGGGAGTTAACATGGAGTTAACTAATCCTTTGTCCTGTCATCAAACTCTTATCTGAGATTTGATTTGCATATAATTTCATAACTGAAAATTAAGATATGCATGGTTTCTACTATCAAATGAGTAATTTATTAAATGTACATCTAATTTGCTATATTAAGACCACATTTTTGGCTGACCAGATGTGGTCTTAATAAAAGATTGTCTTAATAACAGATAAAAAATATCTAAAAATGTTTTGGAGCAAGAATGTGAAACCTTTCAGAAATTTCACAAGATGAAATACAAATCATTTTAAAAAAAAAAAAATCAGTTGATTTATATTTCATGCGCATGTTTTTTTATAAAGCGAATACCTTTTACTTAGCTTTCTTTTTAATACATTTACACATCTAGTTTGTTATCTATCTATTTCTCTATAATAGGTCAAGCATTTTTTCCGGTTACTCCAGTTTTCGTCCACCTCTAATTAACAATTAAAATAAAACATCTGTATGACATACAGGTTGTGGGTGCTTGTTAGAACTGCCTCAGGAAAACCCACAACATGTCTTGGAGCAGAAATAAAAAACATTATAAACCTCTCTGAAGCCTAGTTTTCTGCATATAAAGTGGAGTTTATGGGGTGTTCACTTGTTAACATAATGAATCGCCTAGAAATAAGTGAAATCATCTTGAGGGGGGCCCTAACCTTAAAACAATAGTTGGCATTAATGGATGTCAGGAATTAACTCTTAAGATGCCAAGAAAAGTTTTAAAAAAATGTTGTCTCTTTATGTTGTCTGCTGCACCTTCTTGCAGGCAAAACAGAGTTGACCCTGATCATACAGCTCCTGGAGGAGCAGTCTGATCTGGGTCCACATTGTTTGCAAAAATGAATGTCAAAGTTAACAGCAGACGACAAAGCAGACGATAATTGTTGTGATTGGCGTCTTATGTGTTAATCCTGTTAAATCAACAGGTAAGTGTACCGTTAAGTGTTGATTGTTAAACTAACATGGGACATGTGCTGCATATTAACATCTTATTAATAAATTGCCTTGAGTAATATTACTCTGGTGTTTTATTACAACGAAGGGCATATTGAATCAGTTTACCCGGTGTATACAGAATCTGATTTACTGTGCTTGAAAACAAAATTCTGATACATTACGATAACACATCAGTGCGTCATAGTACAATCTTTTATATCTTCAAAATGGCTACTTTTCTGGTGAAAATCAGTGATATTTTTCTTATTTATACTACGAACATAGGTTGTAGGTACTCGTTTGAACCGGTTCTAATGAGTACCCACAACATATCTCGTGGAACAGAAATAAGAAAAAATAACGTATACCCCCGTAAACCCCAAATTTCTCTATATAAAGTGGAATTTAGGGGTGTTCATTTCAGGTGATGAATTCAGGAGATATAAAACCCACACTACCTACACACTGTAATAAAAGTTCATATCCCATTACAAAAGAAAATGCCTTTATAATTCTGACCCCTCAAACCCCACTTTTAAAACTGGGTTTTACGTTGATAAACCAATTTTTTTCATATTTCTGCTTAAAAACATAGATTGTGGGTACTCGTTACAACCCCCTTAATGAGGCGGTTCTGTCGAGTACCCACAATCTATATTTTGTGCAGAAATAAGACAAATATCTTTTGTTTTATCTGAAAACATTCTTTTTTTTTTTTTTTTTCGTGGGTAAACTTTACAAAGTATTTGAACAGGCGTGTTTTTGTAATGATTCTATATTTTATCAACCATCTTTTCTATATTTCTTTTGAGTTCAGGATTTCTCCACTGTATCTGTTTTCTAGAATATCTAAAATATTTTCAGAGCCAAATTTTCTAATGTAAATATAGAAGGACTAAGCATGCCCAGGTAAAGTGTCATTTCATCTGAATGTCTGGTAATAGCCCCATAAAATTGGAAGCAGCGTCTCCAAAATGACATAGTGTTGACAGGGACGTTAGATCTCAAGTAAAACAAACAAACAAAAAAAAAAAAAAAAAACAAAAAAAACACCGTGATCTGATTCTTCACTGTCCACGCATAAGTTTCTACAGTATTAAGTTGTATTAAGTTACATGTATGTGCCCAAGCTTGTGATATTCGATATTACCTTTCTTTAACCCATATATGACAGTGGAATCTTCTACTTTATAAGTTTGGAGTGGTCCATTTCAAAATGACATAAATAGTGTTGACGGGGCATCCGATCTGAGTCTAAACTTTTTACCGCTGTCCCACAAATGGTCGCTTGGCATATATGGGTTAAATGTGGAAATGAGAAATAAAACGCAACAACATTTACTATTAGATGTTTATTGGCCCCTTATGTGGGAATAGACAATGTCTGTATGATCCCTGTCATTTAATTTATCCTTACTCTGCTAAACATGAAACAATGTAAATCCAGATCTGGATCTACACTGTCATTCAGTTTGCGAATTTTAAATGAATGCAATATGTGAAGTAATTTGTGTGGACTCTAATCAGTCTGATCAGGTCCCACATTGTTTGCAAAATTGACTTTCAAAGTTACAAGCAGACGACAAAGCAGACAAAATTGCTGTGATTGACATCTTATGGGTTAATTATTCAGCAGGATAATGAAAAACTGCATCTGAAATTGTCATTTGTTTATGTTGTCTGCTGCTCTTTTGGTAAACTTTTCAAAACATATTTTCAAACTTTTCAAACATATTTATGCGTATAGTCAATCAGTGTGGACCCTGATCGGACTTCTCCAAGAGGAGCAGTCTGATTAGGTTCCATATTGTTTGAAAAATTGAAAATTTGACTTCTAAAATTACCAGCAGATGGTTCAAAACAGGTTGTGGGTACTCGTGTTACGAACCAGGCGTAGCAGAAAGAAAAAAGCAAACAAGCCTTTTGAAAAAAATTAACAAAATTTATTTACAAGTTAACTTTAACCTGTAGAAGTAAGAAAATTAAATGTACTTAGCTCTGTTATGAAATATCCTGATTGAATCTATTTTCCTTGATCCCACAGAATTCACAGTCCAAAATGTAAAGTAATATCCTTTAACAATCCAACACAGAATTTAGAAATAACTTTTCTTAAATGCCCAAACATCAAACTCCAAAGTCTATTTGATAAGAAATGACAATTACCTGCGTCACATGAAATGTCGGTTTTAAAATGCTTAAAATGGTTTTATCCCGGACGAGCCCCCAATTTCTGTTACGAGCCAGGCGTAGCAGAAAGAAAAAGCAAACAAGCCTTTTGGAAAAATTTAACAAAATTTATTTACAAGTTAACTTTAACCTGTAGAAGTAAGAAAATTAAATGTACTTAGCTCTGTTATGAAATATCCTGAATGAATCTATTTTCCTTGATCCCACAGAATTCACAGTCCAAAATGAAAAGTAATATCCTTTAACAATCCAACACAGAATTTAGAAATAACTTTTCTTAAATGCCCAAACATCAAACTCCAAAGTCTGACTCAATGAGAAAAATCAAGCTCTTTTATAGACCCTAAGATTTCTCTAGAACATTCCAGAGGGCTGTGGAATAAGATGAGGTAATTTTCTAAACATAATGCAACCCAGAACTTTCTGGAAGGTTCTGAAGTACTTTTCCTTGTAAACATGTTGTTTACAAAAATGAAATTAATCTGTGACTCAGTTTTCTAGAATCTTCTATAAGAAGATTAACAAGATATTTATAGCACTATTAGGTCACAGTGGGGTGCAAGTGGGAATCAGAAAAATAAATTCTTATGCATAACACTCGTTAGAACTGACTCAATGAGGCGGTTCTTTCAAATTCCCACTTCCTTTTTCAGAAGCCGAAATAAAAAAAAAATATATGTGATAATTGCCAGTTTAAAGTTATGAGCAGGTTGTGGATGCTTATTAGAGCTGTCTCAATGAGGCGATTCTAATAAGTTTCCACTTAATAATGTTTGAAGCAGAAATAAAAAAGAAAAACTAGTCAACAGCCAATAGCCATGTTAAAGCCATGAACAGGTTATGGGTACTCATTAGAACTGTCTAAATGAGGCGATTCTAACTAGTTCCCCGCATTCATTTTTCTTTATTTTTTCGCCCAAAAACATAGATTGTGGGTACGCGTTAGAACCGCCTCACTGACGCGGTTATAACGAGTTCCCACAATGTATGTTTTGGCCAGAAATATAAAAATAAAAATCAGATTTATTATCTGATTTTTTGTCTATTATTAGGTGGTAAAATTTTCAATATATTTGAATAGGTGTGTTTTCTTAGTGATGTACTGTAATGATAAAAATATTTTCTATGGCAAACGAAGATTCTAAGTTCATCTGCTTTGCTAGATCTCAATCAAAATGATAATACTCCAGGATATCATATATCACAAACCTAGTCTGGCTCCAGACCCTTTCTTTACATCTTCTCTCTTTCTTTTTCTTCTGGAAGGGACATAAAGCTTGCATGGCTTATAGAATTTTGTTTTACTTCAGTCCCTTGGATAGAAAGAAAGGGTCTGGTAACAAGTGAAATTGGTCTAGGCAGAATTCTTCCTGCTGACCTTTTTACCTTGTTAAACTGAGGGCAATAAAATTTGTTAAATAAACTTATGCTGCTAATGGCCTGTATCATATTTCCTGGAAGTCAGAACATTTTAAATACTGAGGCAGAGCTTTCACATTCTCAAGATGAAGTGGGGCTGAGGCTGTTGAAAATTCATATCATAATGCACTTTGTCTATATATGTAGTTGATCAGCCTGGTTATCAGTGCATTCTGATTTATCTTCACTGTTACTTAAACCTTTTTGTACCAAATGGAATCTTCCTTCTTATATATAGCAGGAGTACATTTCAAAATTTAGGGGCGTCATGTTGTGTTTTCTTCAAAATTTATTTGGAAAATGGAGCAAACAGTGGAGGCCCTGATCAGATGCCACGTTCTGTGGCATCTGCTCTGGGCCTGCACTGTTTGCCAGGCTACCCATTTGGGGGTTTCTGGTACTAAATGGGTTAATTATTCTAAAGACTCCCACCAGAATCTGTTGCCACCAAAAACTTTATTAGAGTATGTGTAACCCATTTATGCATAAAAGGGACATTGGTAAACAGTGCAGCTTTAATGTTACTGTTTATGTTTTGTTCTGTTTTACTGCCCTTTCAAACTTATTTAGAACTGATCGTTAACCAGAGGTGGCGAAAACCTGAGTACCCGGAGAAAAACAACGACCTTCCGTTGCAGAGCGATGTGCGAAACATAAAGTGAAAATTAATAATTATTTGAATTGTATATAACAAAATATTTTTTATTTAGTACGCAGAATTAGACATTTTATAATGGGCCTTCACTGTTTGCGTAAACTTCATTATCATTATTATCATTATTATTTTTTTGTAGAGTCCAGAAAGCATAAATGGGTTCAAGAAATTGTTGTGTTAGCCTTTTTTCTCTTTTTGGCAGATAGGAGCTTTTTAGCTCACCAGAGCCGAGGGCTCCGGGGGAGCTTATAGGATAGGCAGCTGTCCATCGTCGTCTGTCTCCATTTTATAAAAGGCCCAGTATCTCAGGAACCTTACATATCCCCACCCCATAACCATATATATTCTTGTTCCTTATGAAGAGATGCATTCATTGACACCAACCTGGGGGTTTCCCTGTGTGTGCCTGGGGCATTGCCCCCACCCCTTCACTTAACAAAAGGCCATATATCTCAAAGATCCCCACCCCTGAACCATATATATTCTTGTTCCTTATGATAAGAAGCATTCAGTGACATCAACCTGGGGGTGTACTGGGATGTGCCAGGGCCGTGCTCAACCACTTCATTTCATAAAAGGCCCAATATCTTGTAAATCTTGCAGATCCCCACCCCAGAATCATAAATATTGTTGTTCCATATGATAAGACTCATTCATTGACACCAACCTGGGGGTCTCCTGGATCAAGCCAGGGCTTTGCCCCACCCCTCCACTTCACAAAAGGCCATAATATATCTATGAGACTTAGAAACCATGCAGAGCTCCACCCCTAAACCATATATATTCATCTTCCTTATGATAAGACACATTCAAATGACACCAGCTTTGGAGTCCTCAGGGGTGCCCAGGCCATGCCCCACTGCTTTACTTCATTAAAAGCAATATATTTCAGAAATCATTCAGATCCCCACCCCTAAACTATAAATATTCTTGTTCCTTATGATAAGACTCATTCAGTCACACCAACCTGGGGGTCTGTTGTGCGTGGACAATGTGCCCCGCCCCTCCACTTCATAAAAGGCAATATATTTCAGAAACCATTCAAATCCCCACTCCATAATCATAAATGTACTTGTTCCTTAACAATAGCACACCAACTTGGGAGTCCGCAGGGGCCATTCTTCTCTCCACTTCATAGGAGGGCCTCATATATCAGAAACCATTCAGATTCCCACCAATAAATTCTTGGTCCTAATAATAAGACAGTTAGGGACAACAATCTTGGGGTTTCATATGATCATTAGGGCATGCCCCATCCCCTCCACCGCTTTAGAGGCCTTACATTTCTGGCATACAGATCCCCACTGCTAAACCATATATATTCTTGTTCCTTATGATAAGATGCATTTAGTGATACCAACCAGGGCTCCATTGGGTCCATGCCCCACCCCCACTACTTCATAAAAGGTCTAATGTTTCAGATACTAAGTCCACATGGGTGCTCATTTGGATATGGGGGTTCATTTGGGAGACTTTATAATTGGTAGTTTAAAATGATATCATGTTAAAATACATGGCTGCCATTGGGCAGTACAGCCTGAGCTCTGGTGAGCACTGTGGCCCATGGGCCTCTTGTTTCGTGATCCCTTGAATTATAACACTCATGCAATATCATGAGTGGGCTTGGAGAAATAGATAGGGCTGCATGATGTCGGCTTTTGTGCAGAATTGAAACAGACAGCACATTTCCGCTTAGAGGGTCAAAGCATGCCCAGTAAAAGTTGTACAGGTCGGACTGTCCCTTTTTGTGGGCAGTAGGGCTAGAGATGTCATTTCATTCCGGTCCCATCAAATTGAAAGCCTCGATGAGGCAGTTCTAACGTATACCCACAATCTATATTTCGAGCAGAAATAAGAAAAATATCACAATTTTTCATCATAAAATCTTCTTTTTTCAGCGAAAAATTTTTACTATGTATTTGTATATGGGTGTTTTCGTTTTGTTTGTTTGTTTGATTTGAGGTTAAACGTCCCCATCAACACTGTAAAGGTCAATTTGGAGAAGTTGCTTCCAATTATGTGGGCCTTAGCTCAAGTTTACATTTTAATTCTCTCTCTGTAGTTGTGAATGGGTCACTAAAAAGGATTCCAACAGAATTCAGGGAACTTTCAGAGATAAGGATCTGTGTTTACTTTATGGCTGTTTTATAGCATCCTAATTACTTCCAGATTTTATCTAAATATTTTGGAGGTGGATCATATTTCAGAGCCTTCTACGCTTGTTACCAGTCGTTTTTGTTCAGGGAAAGGTTAACTTGAAATTGGATTAAAGAGGAACAGGATTAAATAATGTAAAGAATGAGAGAGATAGATATAAAACAAAAACGACTGGAGCCAGTCTAATCACAAACCATTTCTCTTATCACCTACCAATAAATGACCACTTGAACCTCAGGGAATTATGGCTGTAAAGGTGATGGTATTCATCTGATAAAATCAGATAATGACTTCTGATAAGAAGGGTTTAATCATTATAATCCACTTATGGATTACTTATGAATTTTGTTATTGGTCCTTTAACATATTACAACATAGTATATTTTGTTCTTGAAAAACAAAATAAATAAATGAATAAATGTCAATGTCACATCTACTACTTCCACCACTACTACTAGTAGCAATAGTCACATAAAGATTTCTACTCAATTGAGATAAACATAAAAAATAACAAAACATTATTACCACTACTACTACTAATATTAATAATAATAACAATAAATAAACCTGTGAATATTACTGCTACTACTACTATTACTTATAATAATAATAATAATAATAATAATAATAATAATAATAATAACAACAACAATTACAATAACTAATAACAATAGTAACATAAATATTTCTACTTCATTGAAATAAATAATGAAATAAAAACTACTGCAATTACGAATTACAGCCAAGCATGCTAGAGGTTTAAAATTAGACAGTGCAGTACCAGACTGAAATGTTTATCCTAGTAAAGGTATACACATCTGTTCATTTTGTACCAGAAACCCCAAAACGGGCAGTTGGCAAACAGTGCAGGCCCTGATCAGACGCCACAGAAAGGGGCGTCTGTTCAGGGCCTACACTGTTTTCAAAAAGTTAAGCCATTTTGCGAATGGAGTTTGAAGGGCACACCCTGTCACCCTTGAACTTTGAGGTTAACTCGGGCTATATGTAGGGAGAAAGATTCATTTGGTACGAACCTTTTTTGTACCAAATGGAATCTTCCTCCTTATATGTACCAGGGCTCCATTTCAAGGTTTAAGGGTGTCGGGGTGTGTTTTTATCAAGGTATATTTGGGGAATGACTGAACTTTTAGCAAACAGTGGAGGCCCTGATCAGACGCCCCATTCTGCGGCGTCTGATCTGGGCCTGCACTGTTTGCAAAAGTGAAATTTTCATGAATGAATATTCAGTTGCCATATGCTTAGGCAATTAGTGAGGCTGTTCAGTGTGAACCTGAGATTTATTGAAGTTCATTTTAACAAATGAAAATAAACAGAGCTGTTGTTCTGGAGAGGCTAAAATGTCCATACCTGGATTTTCGGGGCACTTAAATCCAGGAGTATAACCTGAAATTCATTAACCCTTATCCCGCTGAACATGACAAACAACTTTGCAAACAGCATAGATCCTGATCAGACGGTTAATGATTGTTTGATTTGAGGTTTAACGTCCCCATCAACACTGTAAAGGTCATTTTGGAGACGTTGCTTCCAATTTTGTGGGACTTTTACCCGACATTGAAATGAAATGACATCTCAAGCCCTGTCGCCCAATGAAACCAATAGGGTTTATTAGCATGGACGGTCCGCCTCGCACCACAGTTCCTGTACAGGCTTAGATCCTCTAAGCAGTTTACCAGTACTAGTGTGCGGGCCGGATTCAGCTCTGCGTGGAAACATCATGCAGCCCATATATTTCTTCAAGCCCCTATGGGCGGGGGCTGTTTCATCTGGTCAGGATCTACACTGTTTTTCATCCAATTTGTGAAATGAATGAATTCATAACCTTTAACGATTTGAATGGTTGATATCCAGAAATGGGTATGGTAAAATTAATTTATTCAGCGGGATAAGGGCTAACAATGATCATTTTGAAATTATGGGATATAACCTGTCATTCTTCATTTTTTTTGCCATGCCATTTGCATCAGCATGATGAAAATAAATAAATAAATAAAAAAAACAGATAACAAATTAAGTAACATATTCATTCACCTGTTCTAATCCATATATGTACTACTGTATAACTGTTAAGACTTCTAGTCAACTAGAAGTTAACTAAAGTTAACTCCCTAGTTAACAAAAGCGGGAAATGGAGTTGACTAGGAGTTAACTCCATGTCTGAATGTAGTTAACTTGGAGTCAACTAGGGTGTCAAGAATCGTCTGAATGGTACTGTATATCCTGGACACATGTGTTTCGACGCACTTATGCAGGATACGAGCCATGTCATTCTTCAGAACAAACCCAGAACATAAACAGATACTCTAGAAAATATATGAGTCTCAGCATCATCGCTGTATAACAGTAAAGCAAATTAATTTCGACTTATACACTTTGGTCATGTCAGAAAGTGTGTGATGCCCTCACCTTTCTACTTGACAATATTTATATTAGATTCGGTACTAAGTTATTTAGACAAATTGTGGGTATTCCGATGGGTACTAATTGCGCACCTCTTGTGGCTGATCTGTTCTTGTATTGTTATGAAAGAGACTTCATTTTGTCGCTTTCCATTGATAACCAATCTGAAATTATTGAAGCTTTTAGCTCTACTTCTAGATATTTAGATGATTTATTAAATATTGATAATACCTATTTTGATGGTTTGATCAGTCAGATTTACCCCCTAGAACTTCAGTTAAATAAAGCAAATTCTTCTGATACCGAGGCCCCGTTTTTGGATTTACATCTATCTATTGTAGATGGATTTGTTTCGTGCAAAATTTATGATAAACGCGATGACTTTGATTTTGAGATTGTAAATTTTCCTTTTTTGGATGGTGATGTTCCTCGTGCGCCATCCTATGGCGTTTATATTTCGCAATTAATTCGATTTGCTAGAGTGTGTAGTCATGTAACTGACTTCAACACTCGTAATAAATTATTAACGGCTAAACTCCTTAATCAGGGTTATCGGTACCATAAACTACGCAAAGCCTTTTCAAAATTTTATAGACGCCATTCTGATTTAATTTCAAAATTCAATATTGGACTTAAATCTCTTCTGCAACAAGGTCTATCGGAACCCGAATTTTATGGTGACTTAGTATTTAAATTCAGAAAAATATATAACCGCAATGACTTCAGTACCCAATTTCGTAAAATCATTCTTCGATATAAAAAGATTGGGTACAACATGGATATTATACGACAGACTGCATGCATGGTAGTTAACCCAATCACGGTTGGCAACTTTGCTTCCCTCTTTAATTGCACGCCGGTGGGTCAGGCCTCAGATTCTATGACGGCTCCAACGTAAAGGCTTATTGAGAATTAGAGAGATCTAATTCAAGGTAATGTTGGTTGGTGCCTGATGCTCTGTCTCTGGTCGGGCTCATCGGAGTCTAACTGTTGGTTTTCTTTTGCTCCAGCATTTCAGTGGTTTCTTGCTGTCGAGTCCTCACCGTTGACTCACCTCTGTGGTTCTTTGATTTTTGTGTTCACGGAGATGTTGCACTGATGAGTTAGGAGGCCTTCATGCGGACTGAACAAATTATTTGTCTAAATCGCGACGGAAGTAAGGGCGAGGATTGTGGCCACGTAAAATCGATTTAAGCCCCCCAGTGGAAATCTTCCACTGACCGTTCCAAGGCGGCTCTTCTGTGGCGATTTATTTTATGTTGTTGTTTGTTACTTACTGTGTGTATCACTTGTGTCTTTTAGTTTCGGATGACCATATGGCCATTTTGTGGGAAAGTAACTGTCCTTATGGCCTTCCTTTGTTTAGGTTTCCATTATGGTCTGGTCGCTTAATGTTTGTATTTCTTTCCCTTTGGTGTCTTTTATGGGTGGAGTAAGTTAATTGTATCAATTCCTGATCTTTGTTTTACTTCTACTTTACCTGGCAAAATTATTGGCAAAAATAACGTTACTCAGTCCGCCGCCATTTTTGTTTACAAACATATAAAACGACGCGTTTGATTGGTTGGCCTCTTATTGCTGCCACTGTTGTGTATGAGGTCCGCTGCAAGAAGGAAACAGAAATTGAGAGCAAACTGAAAACTGGCAAACATTGACAACATATAACAAAACTGCTTTTATTCATATATATATTATTTTTATTTTATGCTTCATTTTCAGTTTCTGTCATGAAAAAGAGGAACACACATTGAATTATACTTTGAAGTGTTTGTATCCACAAGATTGATCTTTTAACTGGAGTATTGCTAATGTTTATTCTTCATGAGAACAATGACAACAAAAAAGCTATCACCCCGCCTTATGACCCTAACCTTGGTGCAGTAAATCAAATGGGTCCAATGGGGGCAATTGTCACACTGAACCCACTTTGGGAAATCTATGGACACGCTGTTCCTAACTGCGTCTGGAGTGTATTTTCGACAAACACAGCATTTATCCTCATCAGGAATTTCCTCATCAGATGATTGACTTTCTACATTTATACCTTCTCCAGTAGGGTAACACAGACCAGAAGGACCGGGGGTAGATTCATATATGGTAGTGTGCTTGGACTTTTGTTTTTTCTTACCTTTAGAAGATTTGACATCTGTTGCTTTAGACCTGCCATCTGTTTGTGCTTTCAACTTACCTTTTGTGGCTTTGATTGGCTTTTTCCTACTTGCCTCATGTTCTTTAATAGCACTGACTGTCTTCTCTTCTGTCACAGCCTTACCACTTACTATTGTACTTAAGTACTTTCTCTTTTTAGTTTTCTGCTTTTTTGTAGTTAATGTTTTCTCTTTATTAATAAAGAACTCTTTTGGTGAATGTGGCTCACTTACCATTTCTGCAGCTTCTTGTTCAGATACAGGTACGCCAGGAACTACTGTCTCATTAACCTCTACCTGGGAGACCCCCGCCTCAGTCTCAGGGCAGCAAGATTCTTCTTGCTCCAGTACCTCAGCTGGCTTGAAATGGCAGGGATCTACTGCATTGGGGTCAAATGGGTAAATACCTGATTTTCTGAAACTAGATTGCAGATTATCAGGGGAGAGAGCTTTGACGTAAGCTTGACAGCCGATTGCACAGATGTTGTACCTTGTGATTGATTGGCCACAATTCTCACGCATAAATTTGTGTGACATATTATTAAAGACCTTCTCAGACGGGCCAAAACAACCAACATCTAGGGGCTGAAGCACATGGCTTGTGTGAGCTGGCAATATAAATAAAATAATATTCTCCTGCTTGGCCCATTCAATAATACCTAGATTAATATGCGATTTGTGACCATCATAAAGCAGAAGGACTGGGCTACTTGAATTTCTCTGGGGTAAGTATTTGAGTAAATGATTCTCCACATATCCCCTAAAAACCTCACTATTGCTCCAGCCCGAGTCACTTACATCCCCGTCAGCCTCAGGAGTTTTGCCCTCAAGTAATTGCTGTCTCATTCGAGCCCCGGGGAATACAAAGTAAGGGGGTACTTGGTATCCTAGAGCATTCCCACAACCAAGAACAGTTACCAAAATTCTTGAATTAGATGTAACTGCAGAGGGTTTTGTCCCCACTGCAGCCACTATACTAGGTGCCTTATGGGATGTTGACAGACCCTTTTCATCTACATTATATATTCTTTCAGGTTTATCGTGTAAATTGTATTTAGTAAGTATTTGGTTCAGTTCATTGCAATAGTTTGTGACACAGTCAAGAGTTGTTGCCTTAGCTCTTTGCATCTCCAAACCTCTCGGCTTTAACACCTTCAGCTCTGGCCACCTTGCCATGTAATCAGCGTACCACTTATTTCTGTGTCCCAACCAGATGGCATACTCGGTCGCTGTTTCCAGCACCTCAGACCTGAAACGATAAAAGAACTATTTTGAGTTTGTTGCATTACATCAATTGTTTGTATGTCATGTATATTTCCATATTTAACAAATTTACTGCTGTTGAACTACGAACAAAGTAAAGGAGAAAACGCATCTGTCGGTATCAGGATTATAAACAAGCACCGATTTACAAACCTGCTATAGCCATAGCCAACAGATGCTGTGAATTTCAGATGATCTGCCAGACGTGCCTCTTCTTCCTGGGAAAACAGTGGCGGTGGTCCCGATCTTACTGCCTCCTCGCTTACACGTCCACTCAGCTTATGTCTTAGGGATGATTCTGGCAACCCAAACTGTCTGGCTATAGTTCTTATCCGTGCATCGGTTTCTCTCACTTTGAGGATGGCATTGGTCATAGATGTCGGCGAATACTGCCTGTATTGTATTTTAGAGGCCTGAAATAAAAAACAATAAAGAAAATATACACATTGTATACAGATTAGTAGAGCATGTTGATATTGTTTATTATCAAGCTATTCATTCATTTAATCAGTCAGTTGAATGTTATCAACTGCTCGCTCATTTTGTATAACGCATACCGGTATGCACTACAGTGATATTTTGTATGACACAACATCTAGTCACATGATTGGTCATGTGACCTTTCCAGTGGATGCCAGTGAAACAGACGAGACAAAACTTTGGTTTCTGAAAATTAATTAACTCAGTTTTTCATAGACTTTTAGATGGGAGATAAAGTGACATAAGAATTTAATGAAAAACCAACAAGGTAAAAATAAAAATAGCATTTTCTTACCTTTGGATCCTTTACTTTCCACATGATTGATCACAGGGAAATCCCCTTCTGTTTATTGACGGAAAATAAACGTGACGTCATCAAAATATGTGCGTGAGCGCGAGAAAGAGATGTATACAAAAACGGCGTCGAATTGAATGTGCGTCGAAACAAATGGTAGGACGATAATATCACTATTGATATTAGCCTTTAATTCTTGAGTAGTCAATGTGATTTCAAATGTGCTGATTATAAAGGTTTTAATATTTTGTGAAAAGCAACAATGCTCTACGTTTACCAGTACCAGGAGAAAGCCTCCTAAGGGCTGTAGGTAAAGTGACGTCATGCAACTTAGAGGGTGACGTAATATCGATGACGTCATCTGTGTTCATTATAATGCCATCCTTTCGAGAAACACAACGGGGGGAAGCGGGGCGTAAAACTTGAAGGCAATGATCAAGAATCGATACAATTAACCAACGCCTCACATTATATACACCAAAGGGGAAATAAAGAAACAAAACAGTAGAAACTAGACCCTAATGGAAACATCAATAGCGGAAAGGACAGTTACTTTCTCACAAAATGGCAAATCCGAAACAGATATATAGCATTCATGTACCATATCTCGAACCATTTTGGACACTATTTCAATTTATTTATCAAGAGAAAGCAACTTTGATTTTCTTTAACATTTAAATTTAAAGAGTGGACATCGACAATGTTATGACTTAATATTTTCCTTTAGTCTCTTGAAGGTTGTTTTTCTCCATCAGGTTGAATCATTACCACAAATCTGAATGCGAAGCAGATCAGTATCTTTATAATAGTCATGTTTTTTATAAGAAAGGTAGAAACTGACGGATGGACATTACCATAATTCTTCAACCTGTTCAACAGATATAGTGCAGACAAGCTAAAACTGAACAATCTTTGGCCCTGTGTAAACTAAAACAAACATTCCACAGAAGGCAGCATCGCACCTGCTGTGGGCAAAAGTCACATGAACCACAATCATAACATTGTTATTAAATAAGACTATTTCATTCTCAGCAGTTAATGAGTCAAAGTCACTGGACCAAAAGTATAGGTCATGGTCACCAGGTTAAGATACCTGTCACATCAGTACATTTTTAGTTTACTATGCAAGGTTTCGCGTAGGCATTTAATTTGAGCACATATTGAACAGTGACACAAGGTGATGTTTCATGCAAGGTTCGATGGGTGATCAGCTTTGTAGTTAATTTTAATAAAAACGTCTAAGTCTTGCTTCGACGTAAATATTAACAGACCGATAAACAGACAAAATTGAAAGACGGATGGAAGGAGGGAAAAATCAGACGCCTATGTTGCAACTCGCAACAAGCATGTGCGACAAAAATAAGTCACCAAAATATAACACAGTCACTGGTCAAATAATTTTTTGGGTAGGTTGCAATGGCATGTTGCACAATACTGTTCAAAGTAAGACAAAAATAAAACTTGTTTAGGAGATATGGTGCAAGGTATTTATGCCGCAATGCATCTGCATGCATTGTGTTGGACCCAGTCGCACATTATGCTTTCCTTTTTAATTGCACACCAGTGAGTCGGAGCTAAGACTCCATGATGGCTTTGGCTTAAAACTATTTATAAGTTGGTGCTGCAAGGATTATGTCTGTATCTGGTCTCACTGTTGGGCCTCTTTTGCTCCAGTGTTCCTGTGTAGTTGTGTTAAGCACGAATTCCTATCGAATTCCCATCCTTCTGAAAACTTTTTGATTTCTTTGTTTACCGAGTTGAATATGTGATGAGTTAGAAATACCTTCATACGGACCGAACAAATACATATTTCAACCACAGTGTAAGTGAGGGCGAGATTGGGATCCGAAAAAGTATAATTAAAACCATCAGCAATTTTCACCGACCCTTCCAAGTCAATTTTATGCTGTGGTTCATTTCTGTTTTGTGTTGATTCTGATTTATGTTACGATTTTCAATTCTTTTCCATTGGTTGTTCATTTTTAGCCATGTTTTATCTGCCAGTTTAGATTCTGATTATTTCCGAGGGCTAAAATCTGAAACTTCTTGGTAGAAGTCATCTAGGTGAATCTGCATACCAAACAGAAGACCAGTACCTTCTGTTTTCAGACACGAAGATTTTTAAAGGTATTAACTATTTTAGTCTATGTCAATAAGTATGTCCTAGGAAAGGGGTATTTTTGCCACTCCCCTAACCCCAACCCTGCCTATAATTTGAACAATCTTGGTAGAGGACTACTAGATGAAGATACACACCAAATACGCAAGATCTGGTTTCAGACAAGATTTTTAAAGGCATTTCCCTTTAAACAAGTGGGCCAGGGGACGGGGCCATTTTTGGCCCCAGGGATATAATTTGAACAAATCTACGTTGAGATCAACTAGATGAAACTACTTACCAAATATGAAAGACCTGGGCTCAGGTAAGCTCAAATAGAAGTAGAGTGGCAATGATGAATAATCCATATACATTACCTCACAATTCCGATCTAAGACACAAAAGGGGAAAATACTTTAACATAATTGTTGAATTGTTTGGACAACAGATGACGGACAGCTGCCTGACCTACAACAACTGTCTCGGAGCATTTTGCTCTGTGGAGCTAAAATGATATCTGGAATTATGAGATGTAATCTGTATCATTCCCAGATCATGTTTGAAATAGCCAGGGTGAAAAGCTGTCCATTTGAGGTATCCTAGTTTCAGTGTAAAGTAGAAGTAAAACAAAGATCAGGAATCGATACAATTAACTTACTCCACCCATCAAAGACACCAAAGGGAAAGAAATACAAACATTAAGCGACCAGACCATAATGGAAACCTTAACAAAGGAAGGCCATAAGGACAGTTACTTTCCCACAAAATGACCATATGGCGTAAATGCTACACCCTCCCAGAAATACTGCACTGGAAAAAATCTTTCTACTAGCTGTTTCTTTTCTTCCAAACTCCACTTTTCACTTCGCTTCTCCTTCTCCGTAGTCTTCTCCATGTCTGTTGTTGTTGTTCAATAGAATAGTATGTTGTTTAAAATGGGTTTTTGTTAACTAAATGTGTCGTCTGTTTTGTTTACAGATGTTTCTACAGCGTCGGATGTAAAACCGGATGTTAACATATCTATGGTAGCATCTATCTTCCGCACTAGAGAGTAGCTACGAATTCGTAGCTACGAAATTCGTAAGTTCCAAACTTACGAACACTTTAGAGAAACGCATCCGTCTACGAAATTCGTAAAGTTACGACGTTTAGTGAAACGGGTGCCTTTTTTTTTTGCTGGGCATAAATCAATTTAATTTGCCATAGCACTCGCCCTTGGCTCAACTTGGGAAAGTTACCAGTCGGAGCAATCAAAGTGCACTTTTAAGTCGGGAAATTTAATTCTTAATCTCATATGAATCAATGCTGGGAAAATTAAAGTGGAGGCAATGATCAGGAATCGATACAATTAACCCACAGCTCCCATCAGAGACACCAAAGGGAAAGAAACACAAACATGAAACAACAGACCTTAATTGAAACACCAATAGCTAGAAGCCAAAAGGACAGTTACTTTCCCACAAAATGGCCAATAGGCTATCCAAAATAAAATAATGTGAGCGACACAAACACCCAAAGACAAACCATAACAAAAATAAAACACGACAGAAAAACCGCCTTGGAACGGTCAGCGGAAACGAATATCACTGGGGGGGGGGGGGGGGGGGGGGGCTTAAATCATTTTTACGTGGCCACAATCCCCGCCCTTGTTTCTTAGAATTTTGTACCAGCTGTTTTGTCTTCTCCCTATATTGATGATCATTTATCTACAACAATTAGAAATAGGAAAAAAAAAAAAAAATTAAAACATTAATTTTACACTAAGACATATTTTATGATACAAACGACCCTCGTTAAAATCACAGTATTTCTTCCACTTTGTTTTACCATTATAAAGAATTTGCTGCTTTAAAGGAATTTCATAAGGTGTAGAATAATATAACCCAGCGCACGACAAAACCTACAAAAAGACATGTGCGCCCATTGAAGACTCAGATCAGCCTGCGCTTAACGGAAACATCAATAGCGGAAAGCCAAAGGGACAGTTACCTTCCCACAAAATGCCCAATTGTCTATCCAAATCAAAATAATATAAGCGATACAAACACTCAAAGACAAACCATAACAAAAATAAACCGCGACAGAAGAACCGCCTTGGAACGGTCATTAAATCGATTTATGCGGCCGCAATCCTCGCCTTACTTCCGTCGCGATTTAGACAAATAATTTCAGTCCGCATGAAGGCCTCCTAACTCATCAGTGCAATATCTCCTAGAACACAAAAATCAAACAATCACAGAGATGAAACAACGGCGACGACTCAACAGCAAGAAACCACTGAAATGCTGGAGAAAAGAAAGCCAACAGCAGACTCCGATGGGCCCAACCAGAGGCAGAGCATCAGGCAGCAACCAACATTAGATAAAATTAAATTCTCTCTAATTCACAGTAAAACAGAAGTGAAATCAATGATCAGGCGTCGATACAATCAACCCACAGCTCCCATCAGAGACACCAAAGGGAAAGAAGCACAAACATGAAACAACAGTCCTGATGGAAACATCAATAGCGGAAAGTCAAAAAGACAGTTACTTGCCCACAAAATGGCCAATTGTCTTTGGGTGTTTGTGTCGCTTATATTATTTTATTTTGGATAGCGTGTTGGCCATTTTGTGGGAAAGTAACTGTCCTTTTGGCTTTCCGCTATTGGTGTTTCAATTATGGACTGTTGTTTCATGTTTGTGTTACTTCCCCTTTGGTGTCTCTGATAGGAGCTGTGGGTTAATTGTATCGATTCCTGATCATTGCCTCCACTTCTATTTTTAAATCGATTTTACGTGGCCACAAAAAAACAACACCAAAAAAAAAAAAAAAAAAAAAATTTCCACATTGTCGTCTGCCATGCTTTTCTCTTGGCGGCTTGGCCAGGTCTCTCAAAGAGCAATTTGGCCAATCAGAGCAGGGAAACTATGGTATTTTTGGCATTGAGTTGAAATTTCGTCACACGCAGAATGGCGTATTACAACGTCCCGACTCTTTTTAGTTTAACATGAGGATGGGTAAAGCCGATAAAAGAGACCTGGGGCCAGTTCAAAACTAACGATGTCGTTAGTTAATGTATCGTTAAAACTTTGAACTTTTAATCTGGCAAATATGCTCATATTGCAAATGCAAACGCTGCTCACATGTTTTCAGCAAAAAATTCAAAATTTCAGATATTGAACTTGCTAGAACAGTTAACAATATGACCACTAACGATCTAGTTAACGATGCTTTGAACAACTGGGCCCAGGTCGCTACACGTAAACTCAGGGGTTCGCCTGATACTGAATAAATTGAAAACAAAATGAATAGTTCATAACTATCTTTAATGAGTATGGGGTGGCATAAAAAATTAACACCAGTGCCTTAAGAAGCATAATTCCTTAAAACTAATTTATAACAACAATTATGTTGTTGACGCCAGTAAATGTGGCAAGTTCCATAGAATTCTCTCTCAGTGTGTACAGTACCCCCAGCGTAAATCTTTTTGAACCCGCGCAACTCCGCGTTGAGCAGGCACTGACAAAAAGGATAAATTCTGACGGCCACAGTGGATACGCGCCAATCGGGATGGGGGTTATGTCGGTGTTTCCATGGCGTTAAACAGGTCATACAGCCGGCGCTAGAGCGCGTGGCTGGTGTTGCACATTTCAGTACTGGTAATGAAATCGAGTTTAGGCCAATCAATAAAACCGAGTCTGCTATTTTCGTTTATTTGGTGTATTGTTTGCTTTCAAAGGATCTAACTATTCAGAGCTTATCTTCTTTGCAGCTGGTGTTATGCCATGTGACGGCCGTATAATGTCTCACCATACACCATATGATCATAGTGCATATTATATTTTCTGCTCCAGTGGGATAATTGAGTTCATTTTGAATTATATTTCCTGCTCCTTTGGGATCATTGAGTTCATTTTGAATCATTTTAAAAAGAGTTCTGCTTAAGCCGGCGCTAGAGGGGGTGGCCGGTTTTGCACATTTCAATGCTGGTCATGAACAGACTCAATAAAACCGTAACTGCTATATTCGATTATTTGGTATATTCTTTGCTTTCACAGGATCTAACTATACAGAACTTATAAAATGGATTGTCCGCGTTCCCTGTGTCTTAGAATGGATCAATTGTATTACTCAATACGTAGGAACACATAGCAACGCATTCAAACATGTTAGAACGTTAAGACGATAAAAACGCTATATTATTAACAAACTAGAGGTGAAGGCACTGATCAGGAATCGATACAATTAACCCACACCTCCCATCAGACACCAAAGGAAAAGAAACACAAACATAAAATAACTAGATCCTAATGGAAACATTAATAGCGCAACGCCAAAAGCAGTTACTTTACCACAAAATGGCCAATTGGCTATCAAAAAAAAAATTATATATATGTATACATCAAAAGCAAAATACGTAGTGAAAGACGAACTATAACAAAAACTTACCGCGACAGAAGGTCCGCCTTCGAACGGTCAGTGAAAAGTATTTCACTTCGCGATTTAGACAAATAATTTGTTCAGTCCGCATGAAGGCTTCCTTACTCATCATTGCAACATCTCTATAACACAAATATCAAACAACCACAGAGATGAAGAAATAACTTAAATGCTGGAGAGAAAGAAAAACCAACGGTTACACTCTGGTGGGCCCAACCAGAGACAAGGCATTAGGTACCAACAGACATTACATTAAATTAAGCCTTTACGCTGGAACCTCATAGAATCTGAGGCCTAACCCACAGGCGTGCAATTAAAGAGGGAAGCAAAGTTAATAAACGAAATTGGGTCAACTTCCATACGTGCAGTCTGTCGTATAACATTTATGTTGCACCCAATCTTTTTATATCGAGAATGATTTTTCTAAATTGGGAAATTTACGAAACAGCCGATTTTTATATAGAAACGTTCTAAAAGCGCAAAAGAATCGCAGCTCCTGCGCTTAGGTCGTAGCAAGGTCGCTGCAGCAACGTAGTAAGCATAGACTAAACGTATTCTGAAAACCCGTGCCGTAGTGGAAGCCCAGTAGAAGCATCTTAGAGTGACCGCAAGCGCCCAAGATGTGCAATAACAGGCCGGCAGTAACTAGCGCAGCGAGATCGTAATTGTAGCGTATTATAAGCGTACTAGAAATGCTTAAATCCTAATATTTTGCACATGTCGGCGCTTCTGCAACGATTTGAAATATTTTAGTAAAGCGCAATGAGCACAGTGTAATCCCAGTGGAATGGGGCTTTTACTTTCCTCGTGTACTTTTACTTATTGATCGTTGTCATGTATCAGGGATTTTATTCATTTCTACGTGGGTCACATGGTTCCGTTATCATTGTCATTCCCACTGAAAGAAGCATCAGATGAAGAGATTGATTTATCATCTAAATGCCGTATTTCATATTTTTCTACAGAATACGTCTATTGAAACTCTAAGTTGCTATAGACACGAAATTAAAGAACCTATTTTCATAAAAAAAAAAAAAAAAAAAAAAAAAACACCCACAAACTGTCAATATGTTCTACAAATGGAGGCAAAGAATACACCGCAGAACTTAAAAGTATGGAGTGTACAGTTTTCTGGGCCAGACTAATTAGGTCTCATCAGTGATCCTCAGATGGAATCAATGATCCCCGCATACTACACTATGATGACGGATAGGGAGCCTTTTTACGGCCATCACACATTCCTTAATGTTCTGTAAAAGGGTTATATTTTGGAAGCAAAGAATACACCACAGAACTTGAAACTATGAAGCCTACATTTATATGGATCAGACTAGTTAGTTTCGGCCAATTAGGCCTCATTAATGACCCTAAAATATTTTCAAGATTTCACAATGGAATCAATGATTCCAAAAGCCCAGAAAATATATACTACGCTATGATAAAGGACAGCCCAAGCCCCAGCCTCAAACATAAGGATTCTACACAAAGCGGCTCAGAGGCTTCGGAGAAAATGTTTGAAGTGTTGACACCAGAAACGTACACCTAGACGACGACGGACAACTGCCTATCATCCAAATCGAACAAAATGTCAGTGTCAAAATCCTGGCATTCATAGTTTATTACTGTGGAACTAATGCGAAATTGAAGAATGCATGCATGCAGAATCGTTAAGTGGTCACTCATCAAAATGAGAGCTGGTAGGCACTCGTCATATTCACAATATATGTATATCTACATATATAACTGTCATGTAGTATCTTACTTGCAAATGGCAGCTCCATCTGTATTCCCAAGCAGACAGACATTGTTCCTCTGAGATAGAAATTACCTGCAAAATAAATAACTAAATATACATATTTATATATTTTATTTCCAGGGCTTATACTTCACACTCCGAGTCCTGACACTGGCAGCAATTAAAATGCCGTCAAAATGGTGTAGCTATGAAATCTTTACGCAAATAGTAATGACATATACCAACGCCATGCACTTCAATGTTGTTTAAATTGTTGACCTGATGATTTTGAAACCGGTCATAATCATTAAAATATATCAAATCCATAGGATAGTTTTCTTAGTTTACCTATATATTTTATATCTCACACCAGTGACCATTTCATATGAAAACCCCCTTTAGGAAATGAGCAATCGGCGAGTTTAATTATTTTTATTAAATGGCCACGAGTGTAAGATTCTGCTTATCATATAACGATTTTAATTCGGGTGTCATCGCCGAAGAAGTTCTAAAGAAAAAATAGTCTTCTTACAGAGGGCATTAAGACGTACGCGCCAGTAACCACGTGCTGTTACATGTGTTGTCATATGATTTTTATTACATGACGTTATCCACTTTATAACCGCGACGTTCCTTCTACTTATCGATTTTTCTGACAAAGTATATCAGATTAAGTATAAGTGTCAGATCCAGTATCAGTTTTGCATGGTGCTTCCCAAGGTTCAGTCCTCTTTGTCATTATTTGTTATGTTCATTGAGGTGATGCCGGTTATAAATTGAGCCGGGGCACAGCATTTCCTACAATTCACGTGCGCCCAGCGAAGAATCAGATCAGCTTGCGCATCCATATAGCCTAACCCGAGGTTTTTCTTGTTGCATGAAGGAGCATTGGGCCCTTAGAGCGCACAACGAAGACTGATCAGACTGCGCGGCAGACTGCGCGGATGCGCAGGCTGATCGTTGGGCGCACACGTCTTATTGTAGGTTTTGTCGTGCGCTGGCTGAGTTGTCTGTTCACGTTAAAAAATGGATGTGTTTATAAATGGCCCACTATCAAGGTCATATCGAATCAAAATTCTCTTGGGCAGGCTTATATGAAACCTGTGGGTTGATTGTATCGCTTCCTGATCATTGCCTCCACTTCTATTTTTTATATGACCCCCCTTGTTTTAATACTGTGTTTGTTTGATTTTTGTGCTCTCGGAGATGCTGCACTGATGAGTTAGGAGGCCTTCATGCAGATTGAACAAATTATTTGTCTAAATCGCGACGGACGTAAGGGCGAGAATTGCGGGCGCGTAAAATCGATTAAAGCCCCTCCCCCACCACCAGTGAAAAAAGTTTTCACTGACCGTTGCAAAGTAGTTCTTCTGTTGTGGATTATCGTTCTTATACTTCGTCTGCGTGTGTGTGATGCTTGGATAACCAAATTGAATTGGCCTTGTTACCTGAGGGCCAACCGGAGTCCGTCTGTTGATTTATATTCGTTGATTTATATTTCAGCTGATTTTGTTGCATTGTCTAAAGTAAAGGAGAGGATTACGGCCGGGTAAAATCGATTTCAGCCCTTTCCCCACATCCCCCGCCCCAGTAAAATTCTTTCCACTGACCGTTCCAAGCTGTTTCTTCTGTCGCGTTTTTTTTTTATGGTTTCTCTTTGAGTGTGTGTATCGCTTATATCTTTTGGATAGCGAATTGGCCATTTTTGGGGAAAGTAACTGTCCTTTTGGCTTTCCGCTATTGATATTTCCATAAGGTCTAGTTATTTCATGTTTGTGTTTCTTTCCCTTTGGTTTCTCTGATGGGAGCTGTGGGTTATTTGTATCGATTCCCGATCATTGTCTCCACTTCTATTGTTTATGTAAGTGGTTACCAGTATTGTGTACATTTTTTCAGCAAAAAAATGCGACCACCCTTATTGAGTCAGTGCCTCAGTGGCAGGGATAGAATGACAGAATAAAGCCCCTAAATCAAACTTTTTTCATGTCATTTAGGGATAGGACGACAGAACTTAGCCTCTAAATCATTTTTCTATCTGTTTTATGATTTTTTTTTCAGAGTCACACCATGTGCAGAATACCTGAAATTCGCACAAAATTGATGTGACAGACCGTTGGATGAATAGGTGGACAAAGTTTCGGTTCTTGTCGTCTGTATATCGTCTCATTTCATTATGTTTCATTTTTTTTTTTTTTTAATTTATTTTAATTTATACATTGATAATGAAATTACCAGTCAAATTTTGGTGGCGAAAATTTAAGGACACAGTATTGGTTACAGTTTGTGTGGACTGCACGTCGTCTGATTACAATTCATACTATTTAGGTCATTCTGCGGATGTTGTTTCCGATTTTGTAGGACTTTTAATTGACATTGAGATCAAATACCATCTCAAGTCCTACTGCCAAATGAAACTGCCATAGTTTAAGGAATGGACCAGCTCGCAACACTTTTCCTGGCCAGGCAGTGACTTTCTAAGTAGAAGTAAAACAAAGATCAGGAATTGATACAATTAACGAATCCGTTTACGAGTACTCACGTTTGGTTGGTTTCTGCTCTGCGAGGAAGCACCACACAGTTCAATTTTTTTTGTCCAAGCCCTGATGGGTTGGGGCGCTATACTTATATGAAGTTTCATCATGAAAGTATTTGGAATATTTTCAAGCTATAAAGCGGGCACTGTTTTTACATAAACTGTGATACTCTGAAGGAAAACCCTTCAACAATAAGCAAGATACTTTTTGTTTCATTACGAAAACCCGCCTATACAAATAAGTAGTAGTCAGGGGCCGGAGTCTAGACCAGATTTTTGAGTGAAAAATCATTCAAGCGTGAGTGCAACTATTTTTAGATTATTAGAATTCCATTGATTGTGGACTAGTATACACATGTCGGCCGACAGCTGCAAACAGTTTGATTGGTACTATGTATAGCTTCTTCTTATGATCATCGTATTTGTGAATACTAATCTACTACAATAAGATCACTCTTTCCATTATAGCATGATCGTTCTAAAGGCTATACTCTCAGTCAGGTCGGGTAATTTTAGAAACAAGATCTGGAAAAGCCGGGTCTAAATATAGTCATGTTCATCCTTAAATGACCAAAGGCTATATTTAGGTCATCAGCAGATGACTGTATGGATACTGTGTGGTATAATACATAGATCAGGAAGCAGATGTTAATCCTGCCGTTATTCTATGCAGGCCCGTCATCTTGGAATTAAAGAATTTTCATGCTGGTGTCATAATTTGGCACAATTAGTAAAGTTAGCGCCCCAATATCGATTGACCTCTATCAGAATTACTTAGGCGTCAATCATGTTAAAATGACTTGTTGTATTTTGCATAAAGTGTCAAATGTATAACTTATGTGCTTTGATGACTAATGAAATACATAGTTGTCTAAGAAAACGAAGACAGTTCATATTTTAATGATTTTATTGTTCATCAAAATAAATACACTTTGAATGAGTACATTGAACAAATGCAAATACAGAAGAGTAACATAAAATCAAACATTTTAAAATGATCTTAACGAACATTTAGAATCCATATGGAAAAGAATCATAATTATCTGAAAGAACACGTTTGTCGAACACAATTCTGTAGTCCTTGCATTCTGTCTTAGTGATGATGTTACACGTCTCGGGGTTTCTCGCAATTTTGTTTTCATCAATAACTTGGATGGAATCGGCTGACTTTTTTCCAGTGACCATTTGTTTCAGAGTATTAAAATTGATATCAAGGGCGTTTTTGAAATTCAACGTAATCCCACGGACTTTGCAAATAGAGGATTGACCTTTTTTATTAGGTTTTGCCAGACAATAGGCGTAATTCTTTGGTCCACCGGTAACGAATTTGGTTATTTCATTGTTTGGAGCTTCGTCTGTTAAATCCCCTAGAAAGTCACCTAACGGAGGATCCCATTCCCCTGGTGCAGAGGTGAAAACAACAGAATCAGAATCACAATACATCACTCTTTTTCCTAGAGGTTCTAAATAGCTGTATAATTTCAGTCGAGCTTGTGCTGTTGTATATGCCGCAATAATTACATTGGTTCTACTTGAAGCTGCAATGAAATCATTGCTATACACCCAATCTAATTGCACAGCATTATCATTTATGAAGCGTACGTTTTTGACTTCTTGTTGATCTGAAGTCATCATATCAATGAACTGGACTGGATCATCAATGTACGTAGTTTGTGTCAAGTTTGATCGTTGACCGAACTTTCCCCAGAAGGAGTTTAGAATGATTTTGGCCAGCAATCTTAAACCAGGATTATCTTGTATTTTATTATACTCCAGCATTATACCTTCCTTTTCAAAATATTGTTGAATATACTGTTGTTTTTCTATTTCCGATAAACACCAGTCTGGCCAACCACTGGCTTCTTGTTTAACCTTTAAGAAAGTGTTTACATATTTTGTGAAAAGTCCACCTGTTTTGGTGCCAGTATCATACTGTGACATTTCGTCAAAGTGCCAAATTTCATAGATATTCAGCAATTTATAACCTTGCGCTAAAGCCACTTTTATTTCATTCATGACCCAAGTACCAGTAAAAGCTCTGTCGCTTTCATTGTGTTGGCACACACTATTCTGGTAACTTTCACTGCAAGTACGACAGAGACTAAACATAAGTTTACCATTACATTTTGCTGGTAACACCGGTATGTAGAGGTTTCTAGGTGGGAGAACCTTACATTTGATCAAACCTTCATATCGGTTTATGTCCTCAAAATTTTCTGTAATGATGTGGGGGTGACCTAGAGGAATCTTTCCCGTTTTGTTTATGTAGGGATACAGGGAAGTTACGTCATAGTATTTTATATACTTGTCTGCAGTAGTTTCTGCATACAATTTAAAGGCTTCTGTGCGTCCCCCATAAAATGCATCTCTAGGTTCTAATGGGGTAACAATTTCCAAGGACTCAATGTATTGCCTCATAGCCACATTGCTTTTAAGTTCTGATTTGAAGTCGCACTCCCAAATACATTCATATTTGTATCCTTCTGATTCTAGAAAGGTTTTCTTTTCAATGGTTTTATCATACAACTCCGACATAGACTGTTCAGAAACGGGATTCACTGTGGTTTTGGAAAAACATTTTGGACAACCGTGCCAAAAACACCCATGAAACTCTAGAGCAACCTTCTGTCCATTCAGTGCCTCATAATACCCATCTATTTTGTAAGATCCTATTTGCTTTTCCCCCCTATTTCTTCCATGTTGTATGTAAGTTTGTCTATTAAATGAAAGATAAGACAGCCATTGGTAGGCCATAACAGACTGTCTGGCCTCTGGCCGATATCCATGTGGTGGAATTATGCCAATAGTATCTGGATCAAGGAAAAGGGTCCTGAACACAAGGTTACAAGCTGACGCGATTGTTATGCATTTTTCGAAAGGGTCTATACCGTCACTGCCATCTGCTTTAGTCAGATCTTTAAACAGTAACCTAAATTTCAAACAGCATTTTCGGAGCACATCTACATCAGAACGGCAGTATCTTAGAAGGTCTGTCTGTAAATCAAATGGCTCATCAGCGTGTAACACGTACCAGTCTAGAAACTTTTTGCGGGCCTCGGGTTTCATGCTATCTGGATTATAGTACTTGATATCAGGAAGGTGTTGGAGAACAGAAGATTGGTTTTCCTTTGTATTATAAAGATGGGGAAAGTAGCCTTTTGCTAATTCCGTTTCGCCAAATGCTTTGGGCATATCGGCCAATGCCATTGGAATGAAATTGAGTGAATCTATGAACTTAATTTTGCAAACGGGTACAACTATAGACATATACTTGGATCCTGTAGTGATCACCTCTGGAAGAATAGCATTTTCATGAAGGTATTTCAAAACAGGGTAACTATCATACCCTTTAAAATTGTGACAAATGATTGTAGCCCCTTTGTTTTCATTGGTAAAAAGCCATTCGCAGAACATATTTACTGCACTAAAACCTGAAAATACCCTTTCATTTTGACCACACTTAGAGCATTTTGACCAAGGTGTAACATCATATTCCATGCAAGAACTACATACCTTGTGGGCGACGCATAAATTTGGTGTATGTTCCATTGAACCACACCATGATTTTCTACAGTTAACACAAATGTTATTTGAATCTGGCAAATATCCATCGCAACATTCAAGTCGGCTATCTTGCGTACACTCAATATCAAAGAACTTTTTTCTCTTTCTTATTGTTGTTCTCGATTTCCTCCTTTGCTTCAACTGGTATCATGTAGCATTAGTGATCACCAGAGAAGTAATCCTTGCATGTTTTGCAATACATTTCACCACACAGATGGGCTTTTTTGTGCTTTGATCGGTTTATTAGTTGGTTACAGTCTTTACAGCGGTAGTACAATTCACATGTTGATAGTCCATGCTTTGTCTTACTCTTATGCTGGGTAAAACAGGTTTGATTCACAAATCTGCAGTTACACGTTTCACAATACTGCCACGCTTCATTGTCGTCTGAATGTAGTTTACGACAGAATCAACAAGGATTGTTACAGGAGTGTCGTTCCTTGTGATCGTATCCTTTCTTACACTGATCGCAGTAGAAATTTCTGTTTAAAAACCCAGTCATTGTTGTAATTACATCGTAATGATTATTATGGTTGTAAAGGTAAATGGGTGTGCCTCCTTCAGGCCCTTGGTAAATGATGGCATTGAAATGTTCCTTGGAAATGACATGAATTTGGTAGTTTAATAGTACCCTTTGAAATTTCTTGACTTCCTCAATACCACAACTTCCTATAGGAATTCCCGCTTTCTCGTGTAAATCTGTAGCTAGCGCACGTTGAATACTACGACCTTGCCGAATGCTATTCCACTGGGGATGTTTTTCTATGCGCGAAGTGGCTGTCACCAAGGCTCTAGCACAGCATAACTCATCTTTGTTTCTAATCTGAATGATGCTTTGTTTCTTTTCCACCATTTTCGAAATATCAACAACAGGCTTCATTTTGTAGCCTGATCCTGATATGCTGTTGACGTGGACGAGTTCTATTGTAAGTGTCTCGTCCAACACAAATTGCTCGTAGGACTGAAGCACTCTTTCAATTTCTGACAGAAGTCTGTCCACTGTTAATGCTGATCGTTTCATAAAAGGCAACACGATGGGGAAGTCCAGCTGCGGGTTTTCCAAAGATACTCGGACTAAATCACCTCCTGCAATGTCTTCTGTAATGTTTTGCAGAATAGACTGGAAAATATTTTTTAATGTCTTTAAAATATTTACCAGTTCTCTCTCTTCCAAATCATTGAAATAAATCTTATAATACGTAGCTGATGTTTTGAACTTTTCAATCTTCCTTTCATGAAGTTTTTCTATTTTATAAAAGTCTTGTGGGCTACTTTGAAGTTTTTGCCGTTTGTATAGCCTCTGTTCTTTTTCATGCTCTGATGGTCTTTTGCCTCCTCCTCTTTGATCATGCTTCTTGCTGATGTGTTCTTCAAGGGCATCCCATCTGCTGAAAACTTTCAGGCAGTCAGGGCAGTGGTGATTAATTTCATCTGCATGTCTTTTCAAGTGTCGATCCAAATTATCTTTTCTATTAAATATCTTCTTGCAGCTTGGACATGTGAACTTCTTCCAATGATTTTCAGTTCTCCTGTGCTTGAGAAGCTGACTCAATTTGTTAAAACTTGCCCCGCACTCTTCGCACTGGTAAGAAACCATCTTTACTGTTTGAGGTCTGAAATGAGAATAAAGAATCAGTATTAGTTTCTTCATTTTAAGACACTAAGCCGAGACATGTAAGCTGATTGGTTGTTTCTAAATTGAGACATCATATATTAGCTAGTTACTACATAAATAGCGCTAATTTAAGAAATTGAAATCATTCTACCGCCAGCCGCCGAAGAGTCAAAATGCATAAGTGCTCGGATTGCGAACAGAACTTTTCCAGGAGAGATAATATGTTGCGACATAAGAGACAAAGACATGCTGAGATCGATGAAGTGCATCGTCCTCCTCCTCCTCCTCAGGAAAAAATACTTCCTCCTCCTCCTCCGCAGGAAGAAATGCCTCCTCTTTCTCCACTACAGGGTCAACTACTACAACCACCAATGACAAAGTGTAACAAACAAGACATGGTGTTTCAACATCCGTTCACAATGATGATTTCAGGTCCCACTGGTATGTAGTTGTCTTGTATTTCATGTTTCTCAATTCTCATGCATGTTAATTAAAATGAAATATTTCTTCTAATCATTTATGGTTGAAACTGATCTGTTAAATCATGTTGTCATGTTGTTTTTGCAAATCTGGCTTAAATCTTAAAAATCCGTAACAGTTAAGTTTGTTAAGTTCCCTTTGTTTCTTTCATAGTTTCACATTCTATTTTTTTCAGCATGTGGAAAGACTACATTTGTAAAAGAATTGCTCCTGAATCATGACAAAAGAATCCAACCTGATATACAAAGAATCGTATGGCTCTATAAGCGATGGCAGCCATTGTACGAAGACATACAAAAACTTGTATGGCCAAAAGTGGAATTTATTCAAGGCATTCCAACAGACTTAGATGACGACGATTTCTTTGAACCGAGAATCAACAACTTGCTTATTTTTGATGATTTATTTTATGAATCGGCAAAGGACAAAAGGATAACGGGATTATTCACGGAAGGATCGCACCACAGGTCACTGTCCGTGATTTCCGTCAATCAGAATTTATTTGGAAACAAAGATCCCACTCAAAGGAGAAACTGTCACTACTTAATATTGTTCAATAATCCTGTGGACCGTCAATCCCTGATGACACTGGCTCGTCAGATGTACCCAGGCAATACTGAGAAATTTATGAATGCTTTTGCAAAAGCAACAAAATATGGCTATGGATATTTGCTAGTGGACTTAAAACCATTCACAGAAGAAGGAGACCGTTTGAAATATGGTTTAAAATGGCAAGGAATTGAAACTGGGATTCCCCATGAAAAGGAATCAACCAATCAGATTCCAGAACGCCAACATTGCCTTATAAAAGACGAAGGTTTGACTGATGAGCGTCATTTGTCAGCTGGAGTTCAAAATGTTCACATCGACGAAAATTCAGAGCTAGAAAATACGATGGCAGCTAAAACGCATGCTTGTGATGATTGTGGATTGTTATTCGATTCCACCCACGATGTACAGAGGCATCTGAAACGAGGGTGGTGTCCAGAGAATAGTGAACCTCCCGCTAAAAGAAGAAATACTAATGAATCCACTGAGACTGACAGTGACAATGAAGACAGTATAGAAGATAACGAAGGGTTTCTATTGTTGTGGAAACGTGTCAAATCTGAATGCAAAGACAAATTCGACAACATCTATCAGAGGTTCATAGACCAGGGCGAAGATGAAGAAGGCGCTACCGAAATGGCTGAAAATCGAATCAAGCCATTCGAAGAGCGGAAGTTTCTACAGAAATATAGTATATTTCTTGAGCATTATTGGTTTCCATTGTTTAATAATGCGACCCATAAAAAGATTGTTGGGAGCATTAAGTCACTGATTGACAAAGGAGTAAGCCCTTCCTCGGCAATACGTCGCATACTCAATAAAAACAAAGGCATATTTGAAAATCTCTTTGAAACAGAGGTCTCCGAAGATGAAGACACTGATGAAGAAGTCAGTGATGAAGAATCGACCAATGAGAATGAGTCTGATGAAGAATAAAAGCGTATTTAATTAGAAACAATGAACACATATTTTCATTTACAGTGAATACGGTTGTGAGAATAGACATGGCATTGTGGGAAAATTACTTAAAAGAAATTTATTATGATCCTAAACACCCTGCCAGTTTTGCAGGCCCACAAAAGTTATACAGGGTCGTAAAAAATGAAGGAAAAGTTAATATCGGCATGTACAAAATACGAAAGTTTCTCCACAATCAAGAATCTTATGCTCTCCACAAACCAGCCAGGAGACGCTTCCAGAGGGACCATATAGTGAGTGCGGGCAAAGATGATCTTTGGATGGCGGATTTGATAGACATGGTGAAATACAAGGACTGGAATAAAGGTTACAAATACATTCTACTTGTCATAGACACGTTTTCAAAATACGTCTGGCTTAGACCACTAAATGGTAAATCCGGACAAGATGTAGCGAATGCCTTTCAAGACATATTCAAGACCTATGGGCGAACGCCACACAAGATCATAACTGATAAAGGTAGGAAGGTATTTTCGTGTTTTTTTTTACCTTTTGTTTGTTTTAATTTGAGGTCTAACGTCCCCGTCAACACTGTAAAGGTCATTTTGGAGACGTTGCTTCCAATTCTATAGGACTTTTACCCGACATCTTAAGCCCTCTCGCTCAATGAAACCAAAAGGGCTTATAAGCATGGACGGGCCGACTCGTACCGCTTTGCCTGGGCAGGCTTTGATCCTCTAAGCGGTTTATCAGTAGTCGTGTACGGTTCAGTTTCAGCTCTGCGTGGAAGCATCATGCAGCCCATATATTTCGTCAAGCCCCGATGGGCGGGGCGATGTTTTTATCATTAAAGGCAAACTAAAAGAATATAAATTTATGTTTTAAAAATAATACTGAGTCATTTGAGTTCAGTATTCTATTATGTAAATTTTTTTTCTCGCAATTTACTAGGGATAAATTTATATTTGCTGCCCGCATTACAAGGAATTATTGTTCAAACGATTTTGTTTTCTCGTTTTCAGGCCAAGAATTTCGCGCAAATGTGGTACAGGATCTGATGAAGAAAGATGGTGTTATATACTTTCCCACACAGAATGAAACGAAAGCTTCTACATCAGAAAGGGCTATTTTAACGATAAAGTCCAGGCTTAGTCGTTATTTTACATTTAAAGATGATTTCAGCTATTTGCCCGTCATACAAGATCTTGCTGATAGCTATAACAAAACTTACCATAGAACCATTGGAATGAAACCAGCTGATGTGAAACACGAGAATGAAGAACAAGTTCGTCTGTCAACCTACTTTGCCCAGAATTCGCAAAAACAAGTTAAAACGCCGAAGAAAAGACCATTTAAGTTTAAGATAAATCAGTATGTGAGAATAAGCTATCTAAAAGGTGTGTTTACACCTGCCTATGATGAAACGTATTCAGGAGAAATATTTCAAGTCTCGAAAAGATACCACAGAGGAGGTCTGCCTGTTTATCGACTAAAAGACTTACAGGGTGAGGAAGTAAAGGGAACGTGGTATAGCAGCGAGTTATTGCCTCTTGACATTGATCCAGATAAAATATCGTACAAAATTGAAAAGGTCTTGAAAACAAGAGGCAGGCAGCGGAACAAACAGTACTTTGTGAAATGTAAGTATTATCCGAAAAAATTCAATTCCTGGGTTAAAGCCAGTGACATTGAATGACGAAGAGTTTACAAACAAATACATTGTCTTTTTCATATTAAAAGATTGGTCATTAATTACATTTGACATCATGTGTGTACTAACCATTGTATTTATTGTATATATGCTGCTTTTTTGATAAATAAAAGAACCTAAACTGAAGTGTTTTTCTTGTTTATTTCATTTCTTGTTTACATAATCAATAGCATAATGGAAGCACATCTATGCAATATAATGAAAAGTTTACTACCAAAAAAAAAAAAAAAATCCGACATTTTCATAATTCAAGTTAACCTCACACTTCTAACGAGTACCCACAACCTGTGTCTTGGATCAGAAATAAGCAAAATATCTTAAATTTTCATTGGAAAGGTAGTATTTCGGAGATATGAAAGACTGCACTATGTCACACGGATGTGTTATCGTAATGGTCAAATGAGAATGGCTATAAATGATTCGGACTCTAAAAAGGTGTTTCCATAACTAAGTTAAAGTGGCGTAATTGCTGTACTCTTCCGGCAGATTTTATCCTGGGTTATCTCTCCACTTCCCGCCCTTGATATTATCGTCTACCCATTTAAATACACTTTTTTGTTGTACTTTATAAATCCAGTAGCCAGTTTTACTAGTACATTCTTTATCAAAAACCTGCATATCAGTTTAGCAGCCGACAATATAGTCAAATCAATAAAAACCTTTTTAATAGTAATATTTTGGTCATTGAATATCAGTGAAAACTTGAGCAAACATATATAAAGGTGAACAAGGAGATCGTCCCTTTCGCTTAAAAAAAATGTTGTCATCAATTCTACATCCATTGTCATCGTCTATATTTAGACAAGATGCTGGGAAATCCATGGGAATTCCTATGCGCCATAAATGGATAACAGTTTTGTTTGTTTGATTTGGGGGTTAACGTCCCCGTCAACACTGTAAAGGTCATTTTGAAGACGTTGCTTCCAATTTTGTGGGACTTTTACCCGACATTGAGATGAAATGACATCTCAAGCCCTGTCGCCCAATGAAACCATTAGGGTTTATTAGCATGGACGGTCCGCCTCGCACCGCGGTTCCTGGACAGGCTTAGATCCACTAAGCGGTTTACTAGTACTAGTGTGCGGGCCGGATTCAGCTCTGCGTGGAAGCATCATGCAGCCCATATATGTCTTCAAGCCCCTATGGGCGGGGGCCTAAATGGATAACAGACAACACAACTATATTCATATAGGCCCACATGGATAACAGACGACACAGCTATATTCATATAGGCCCACATGATACAGTCGTTCCCCTGACGGTATGAACTGGTGAGGATTGGAAACCCACAATAAAATATAAATAATTGTTTAATTCAAGGTTTAACATCCCCATCATCACTTTATGGGTCATTTCGGAGGCGTTGCTTCCAATAGCTTTTATATGCCTGGAAGGTCGTGTGGGGTCGGTTTCATCAAAGCGAATTCTCCAGGCCCCGATGGGCGGGGGCGAATGATATATTTTACCATTGTCCTTTAAATCATGAACTTGTTGAAATAATTTTCTTTTAAACTGTAATAGGAGAGCTTTACATCTCGGATTGTTAACTGTACCTTGACAATATACGTTTCAATTGTGATTGACTTAAGCCCGTTGTTGATCAAGGCTTGTATAGATAAACAGGGAACCAGGTTTACCTGTACTCAATTCTATCGTCTGCTTAGGAGTAAAATATTAACCTCACTAATGGAAAAAAAACCCGAAAAAGTATGCATCGTCTGCTAACAACTTACCTGTCCAATTTAAGGATAAGGTGCTGTCAAATCGATTGCCTGATGTCTTTTAAATTCTGTATCGGAAAACAGGTAGTTTAATACTTGCGAGGCGTTTTGATTGGCTGTTTAATATCGAGTCTTTTCACAACAACAAGTAGTATTACATCATCATGATATCGATTGATAGCTGTCGGCCGACATGTGTATACTAGTCCACAATCAATGGAATTCTAATAATCTAAAAATAGTTGCACTCACGCTTGAATGATTTTTCACTCAAAAATCTGGTCTAGACTCCGGCCCCTGACTACTCAAATACATTGTAATTTTTACCGTCGAAAATCGAAAATTTTAAGATTAAAACTTGTGATATTTTTCTTATTTCTGCTCAAAATATAGATTGTGGGTAATCGTTAGAACCGCCTCGTGGAGGCGGTTCTAACGAGTACACACAATCTATATTTTAGAGCAGAAATAAGAAAAATAAGCTTTCCCCCTGTAAACCCCAGTTTTACTATATAAAAGTGGTGTTCGAGGGAGTCAAAATTATAGGCGCGTTTTCGTGATGGTAAACTCTTTCAATTCTGAATTTACTACCTATTTTTGGCTCACTGCCAGCCAAATATAGTTAATTTCTAACCTAGGTTTGTGCTTGTTATAATGGTATTTACAATGGATTTTTTTTTTTTTTTTTGTAAAATGTTGCTAATCAAAAACTATGGAGTACAGATTATAATTCAGCCGATGCAATAGATGCTTACATATTTCCATGTATATCAAGCATTTACTCTTGTAAAATAATTGAGGGCAGTTTTTTTGCCTACCATGTTTTATGTACTGCTTCCCATCATACATATCCGAAACAATACCCTGGGTCTTTACTCTCTCAAATCTATATGATGCAGATGTTTCCAGTTCCCTGAAATGAAGACAATTAAAAAACTATTAAAGTGTACTTAAAATAAATACAATACTAAGCATGTAGGCTTTAGCCCATTTACAACACATTGGATGTGTCCAAAGCATAGACCACGCCATTTGCAGGATTTTGTCATCCATCCAACCAAAAATAAAAAAAATACCTACATAACAAAATCATCATCTTTCGAATATTCTGTATGATTTACAGGCCTCCGTGAACTAGTGGGTAAGAGCTCTCATAATCATTAGGTCCCTCCGCTAATCCAGGTGTTTTTCCTCCAGGTACTTCGGTTTTTGCCACCTGATTAACGGTAATCTCGAAATAGGTGAACTAATCATGAAAGGGCCGTAAACTCAAAACATAAAAAATCTATATGACCTATCATATAATGTCTCATCATATTAATGTGATCTGTCGTATAAATTCTTGAGCAATAAAATCGTATCAAAAACCGTTATATATATAAGGTAATCAAAATTTACACTCGTGGACATTTTTAGCTCACCTGTCACGTAGTGACAAGGTGAGCTTTTGTGATCACTTTTCGTCCGTCGTCAGTGCGTGCGTGCAACATTGGAAGTAACGTCTCTTCAAACGACATATCCTCCTAAACCGTTGATCGGGTTTTGACAAAACTTCACAGGAATGATCCTTAGGTGGTCCCCTTTCAAAGTTGTTCAAATGGTTCTGGTCCGTTGCAAATCTGGGTCACAGGAGCCAAAAATAGATTTTTTCACCGAAAACTTAAAAAATCTTCTCTGAAATCTCAAGACCCAGGTCTTTAATATTTGGTAAGAAGCTTCATCTAGTGGACCCCTACCAAGATTTATTCAAATTATAGCCCTAAGGCCAAAAATGCCCCCGCTCCGGGGCCCTTTGATTTTACATGGGCTTATATAAGGAAAATCTTTAAAAATCTTCTTCTCTGAAAACGCAAGGCCCAGGTCTTTGATATTTGGATTGAAGCTTTATCTAGTGGACCCCTACCAAGATTGTTCAAATTATAGTGCTCGGGCCAAAAATTACCCGCCACGGGCCCTTTGGTTTTACATGGGCTTATTTATTTTGGATGGCCATATGGCCATTTTGTGGGAAAGTAACTGTCCTTATGGCCTTCCTTTGTTTAGGTTTCCATTATGGTCTGGTCGCTTAATGTTTGTGTTTCTTTCCCTTTGGGGTCTTTGATGGGTGGAGTAAGTTAATTGTATCGATTCCTGATCTTTGTTTTACTTCTACTTTTTATATAGGGAAAAATTTAAAAAAAAATCTTCTTCTCTGAAACCGCAAGGCCCAGGTCTTTGATATTTGGTATGAAGCTTCATCTAGTGGACCCCTACAAAGATTGTTCAAATTATAGTGCTGGGGCCAAAAATGCCCCCGCCCCGGGGCCCTTTAGTTTTACATAAGCTTATATAGGGAAACTCTTTAAAAATCTTCTTCTCTGAAACTTCAAGGCCCAGGTCTTTGCTATTTGGTATGAAGCTTCATCTAGTGGACCGCTACAAAGATTGTTCAAATTATTGTGCACGGGCCAAAAATGCCCCCGCCCCGGGGCCCTCTGATTTTACATGGGTTTATATAGGGAAAATCTTTAAAAATCTTCTCTGAAACCGCAAGGCCCAGGACTTTGATATTTGGTATGCAGATTCATCTAGTGGACTGGTACTCAGATTGTTCAAATTATAGCCCTGGGGCCAAAAATGCCCCCGCTTCGGTGCCCTTTGATTTTACATGGGCTTATATAGGGAAAATCTTTAAAAATCTTCTCTGAAACCGCAAGGCCCAGGTCTTTGATATTGGTTATGTAGCTTTATCAAGTGGACCCCTACCAAGATTGTTCAACTTATAGTGCCGGGACCAAAAATGCCCCTTCTCGGGGCCCTTTGGTTTTACATAGACTTATATAGGGAAAATCTTTAAAAATCTTCTTCTTTGACACCACAAGGCCTAGGTCTTTGATATTTGGTGTAAAATTTCATCTACTGGACCTTTAAGAGGATCTAAGCCTGTCCAGGAACCCCGGTGCGAGGCGGACCGTCCATGCTAATAAACCTTATTGGTTTCATTGGGCGACAGGGCTTGAGATGTCATTTCATCTCATTGTCGGGTAAAAGTCCCACAAAATTGGAAGCAACGTCTCCAAAATGACCTTTACAGTGTTGATGGGGACGTTAAACCTCCAATCAAACAAACAAATCCATCAAGATTGTTCAAATTTTAGCCCCTGGGCCAAAAATGCTCCCGCCCCGAGACCATTCGGTTTTACATAGACTTATATAGAAAAATCTTTAAAAATCTTCTCCGAAACTGCAAGGCCCATGTCTTTGATATTTGGTATGGAGCTTCATCTGGTGGAGCTCTACCAAGATTGTTCACATTATAGCCTCCGGGCCACAAATGCCCCCGTCCCGGGGCCCTTTGGTTTTACATAGACTTATATTGAGATTATCGTTGAAAATCTTCTTCTCTGAAACAGCAAGGCCCTGGTCTTTGATATTTGGTGTGAAGCTTCATCTAGTGGACCTCTATCAAGATTGTTTAAATTATAGCCCTGAGGCCAAAAATCCCCCCCCTCTGGGGCCAATTGGTTTTACATATCCCTTTTATAGAACTTATGTAGGTAATATCTTTGAAAAATCTTCTCCTCTGAAACCGGAAGGCCCAGGTCTGTTGTGTAGCTCCATCTAGTGGACCTTTGCCAAGATTGTTCAAATTATAGCTTTTGTTGATATTCTGTATGAAGCTTCACCTTTTTAGACCTCCCTCAACATTATGCACATTATAGCCCTGGGGTTAATAATGGCCCTCCCCGGGGCCCACTTGTTACTCTATGGATCAGGTGAGCGATCCAGGGCCATCATGGCCCTCCTGTTTAGGCTTATATAGGGAAAACATATTAAAATCATCTTTTTTGAAACCAGAAGGCCGCGGTCTTTGATATTTGGTATGAAGCTTTATCTAGTGGACCACTACCAAGATTGTTAAAATTATAGCCCTGGGACCCAAAACGGCCCCCCACGCCAGGGCCTACTTGTTTTACATAGGCTTATATAGGGAAAACCTTTAAAAAATCTTCTACCCTGTAACTAGAAGGCCCAGATCTTTGATTTTTTATATGAAGCTTCATCTGATGGACCTAAACCAAGACTGTTCAAATTATAGTCCTTGGGCCAAAAATGCCCCCGCGCTGGGGCCCACTGGTTTTACATAGGCTTATATTGGGAAAACCTTTAAAAATCTCGTCTGAAACCAGAAAACCCAGGTCTTTGGTATTTGGTATGAAACTTCATCTAGTGGACCTCTACCAAGATTTTTTAAATTATAGCCCTTGGGCCAAAAACGGCCCTATCCCCAGGCCTACTGGTTTTATATAGGCTTATACTAGGGAAATCATATAAAAATCTTCTTGTCTGACACCAGAAGGCCAAGGTCTTTGATATTTGGTATGAAGCTTTATCTAGGGAACCTCTACCAAGATTGTTCAAGTTATAGCCCTGGGGCCAAAAACGCCCCAGCGCCGGGGCCCACTGGTTTTCCATAGGCTTATATAGGGAAAATCAGTGGACCTCTGCTTAGACTGTTAAAATTATAGACCTGGGTCCGAAAATTGCACCGCCCTGGGACCTACATGTTAATCTCTTAGCTCAGGTGAGCGATATAGGACCATCATGGTCCTCTTGTTATATAAAAAATATGAAACTCGCCCAATGCTCGTTTTATAAACTTCACATGAAATGACCATTTGTATAAGAAGATCCTCTTTTTAATATGCAAAGTATTCTTACATCCGGGAAAATATTACTTCAGAAATATCCATTGCTTTCACTGTTGAGTCATTACAGTAACACACCCACGTGGCATAGTGCATTCTTTCATATCTCTAAAATGACTACTTTTCCGATGAAAATGTGATATATTTTTATCCCCCGACCGAACAGGTTCGGGGGATATAGCGATCAGCCTGGTGTCCGTACGTCTGTCCGTCCGTCCGTAGATGCAACCTTGTGATGGCCATTACTCAAATACCCTTTAAGATTCATTGATGGTTCTTGGCACAATTGTTCACAAGGCTGAGACGGCGTGTCATGCACAAGAACTAGAACGCTGGCTGCCATAGTTTTTTTCAAGTTATTTCCCTTTTTTATACAACGGAATGACTACCTTGGGATGGCCATATATCCGATACCCTTCTAGATATATTGATGGTACCTGGCACAATTGTTCACAAAATAGAAGTGGAGGCAATGATCAGGAATCGATACAATCAACCCACAGGTCCCATTAGAGACAGCAAAGGGAAAGAAACACAAACATAAAACAACAGACCCTAATGGAAACATCAATAGCAAACAGCCAAAAGGACAGTCACTTTCCCACAAAATGGCTAATAGGCTATCCAAAAAAAAATAAAATATTTGTTTAATTAATTAAGCGATACAAACACCGAAAGAAAAACCATAACAAAAATAAACCGCGACAGAAGAACCGCCTTGGAACGGTCAGCGGAAACGAATTCCACTGGTGGTGGGGGGGAGGGGGGACTTAATTCGATTTTACGTGGCCACAATCCTTACTTCCGTCGCGATTAAGACAAATAATTTGTTCAGTCCGCATGAAGGCCTCCTAACTCATCAGTGCAATATCTCCGTGAACACAAATAATCAAATAACCACAGAGATGAAACAACGGCGAGGACACTACAGCAATAAACCCACTGAAATGCTGGAGCAAAAGAAAACCAACAGTTAGACAACAAGGCTGAGACTGCGTGTCAGGGGCAAGAACCACAACTCTGGCTGCCGTGGTTTTTAAGTTATCTCCCCTTCCAATAAAATAGATTGACTTTCTTGTGATGGCCATAACTCCAATAACCTTTGAGATATATTGATGGTACCTGATACAGTTGTTTAAAAGGCTGAGACAGCGTGTCATGCGCAAGAACCACAACTCTGGGTGCCATGTTTTTTTAGTTATATCTCCTTCCAATAAAATAGAATCACTACCTTGTGATGGCGATATCTCCAATACTCTTTGAGACATACATTGATTGTACTTGGTACAGGTGTACATGACGTTAAGCAGGCGTGTCGTGTGCAAGAACGAGTCTGGGTGCCCTGTTTTTTTTAATTATCTCCCCATGACAATATAACCTTGTGATGGCCATAGCTCCAATACCCTTTGAGATATATTGCTCGTACTTGGCACAATTGTGGACAAGGTGGAGACGGCGTATCATGCCTAAGAAACAAATCTGGGTGTTAGGGTATTTGAGTTATCTCCCCTTCCAATATAATCCTATGGCCACCTTGTGAGCAAACTCCAATACCCTTTGATATATATATTAAAGGAACTTGACAAAATTGAATAGAAGGCATGTCATGTGCAAGAATCACAACTCTGGGTGCTGTGGTATTTGAGTTATCTCCGCTTTCAGTATAACAGTACGACCTCCTTGTGATCACCATATCTCGAATACCAAGGAAGCCTCCGTGGTGTAGTGGTTATGCTACTCACCTTGTAAACCAGGGGTCGCAGGATCGATCCCGGGCTTCTGCAGACTTTCGGATGAGTCTTTAAACCGAGCTCCCGGCTCCGTATGACCATAGCTGTTGGTGAGACGTAAAACTCAAACACTCACTCATCTCGAATACCCTTTGAGACATGTTGATGGTTCTTGGTACAGGTATACATGAGGTATGGCATGCGTGTCAAGCAAAAGAACCACAATTCTGAGTGCGTTGGTTTAAACGTTATCTCCCCAGACAGTGTGGTGGCTATAACTCCAATACCTTTGAGATATATTGCTGGTACTCCCCACTATTGTTCATGCATATACAAGGATGAACAGGCATTTCATGTGCAAGAACCACAACTCAGTATACCTGTGCTTTGTGCATTGGAAATCTTGGATCTTCATCATGTTGAGAAGCGATCCTTTGTATCGTTACATATACAAAATATACTTTGGGCTTACCGGTGTGTTTTAATTCTGGTGCACTTTCTATTTATGAACAGTCTTCTGAAGGCAAGATTGGCTTTTGGTCGGGGGATTTGCCATCTCCTCTAATGGCTATTTTCCTTTTTTATGCTCGAAACTAAGGTTGTGAGTGCTTGTTAGAACCGCCTCTAAAGAGTACCCACAATCTATGTTTTGGAGCAGAAATGAGCAAAATAATATATATCCCTGTAAACCCCAGTTTCCTCTATATAAAGTGGCGTTAAGAGGCGTGTTCATTTCACTGACTTGTTAACATGATGTACTGAATAAAATACTTAATTGGGTTCAAATCAAACACTTTCAACATTACTCCAATCTGAAACTGTCGCGGTTTATTTCTTTGAATGTGTGTTTCGCTTATTTATTTTATACTTGAAACAAATAGAAATGACATCAATCACAAAGGAAATGATACCGTATCATTTCACTCGGGGATTGAAGAAATAGATGGACTGCATGATGCTTCCACGCAGAGCTGAAACTAACCACACCTGAGTACTGGTAAACCTCTTAGAGGTTCTAAGCCTGCCCAGGTAAAGTGCGTGACAGACCGTCCATGAATATAAACCATATTGGTTTCATTGAGCGACAGGGCTTCAGCTATTATTTCATCTCAACGTCGGGTAAAAGTCCCACAACATTGGAAGCAACGTCAGCAAAATGTGTTGACGGGGACGTTACAAACAAAAAAAAAAAATTTTTTTTTTTGTTTACGTTCTGGTCGAAAAAAAGAGAGTTAATTTTCCTTTTATTTACTAAGAATAATAATTCCTTATACCGTTCGAATATATTTTGAAGTGGGGCATTAAAAATGAACATGTGCCATATCTGACAACAGCAGCGCATCTCCCTTCTGCCGAAACACATCTCGGGCACAATTTAAATGTTCCCTCACAGATTTAGGCTTAGCTGTCTTTGTTACAAATGGCCTACAATAAGTACCAGTTCACTGAATGGCTGAGTGAGAGTTTGTGCGAGGAAGAAGTTTCTAGGGAAGTCTATGCTCAACTCAGCGTGTTTTTTTTTTTTTTTTCAACGTGAAAAACCGACCGCGACCGACTGCTACACATGGAACCGATTATACAGTGGCTGGGTGCATGTCACTTAGACCTTCAAATATAAAATGGACTTCAAGTAAGCGCAGCGCATTCTGTAACCTACCTTGAAAAACATTCTTTGAAATAAAAATGCTGAATTCAAAATGGCAATTTGTTTATGCTTTGAAACTGACAGTTGTGACGTCATGTGGCCAGGCCAAAATTGTGACGTCAACGTCTGGGATCGATCAATTACCTTAACTGTCCTAATAAATTATAAAATAAAAAGAACATATACATGTTTTCGTGTAAAGTCACTTGTACAACCGCAGGTGGTACTGGGAAGCCGTGCCTCCGCATCATATACTACTGCAACTGGGCCCCTCTTCATTGTCCTGTGGTGTAGTGACACACTTCGCACTCCAGTTTTGCCAGATGAATGTCCCTTGTGTGGCGGCGGAAAGAAGCCTGGTTCTCGGCCAGACAGCCACGCTTGGGACAAGATAATTCCTGGACCTTGCCAAATCGTCTTCCTCTCCTACGCCTGCTGTGGCGAAGAAGATTAAGGGGAGAGCGAATTAAGTAATTATTGTCGTCATATATCCTCGCCACAGTAAGGACTAAGCAAGCTTAATACAAATTGAGTAAAAGTGTAAATAAATAAGAGTTTACATCCCTTTGAGTCCCATTGTTCTGTAATTCTGTTGATAGTAGGTCTTGTATTCTTTAGTACAACTGTTCTGATTAACTTGTCTTTTATATAGTAAATACATGGTTAGTATCTGTAATAATAAAGTATAATCGGTGAGCCTAAGACAATTTTATAGGGGCGAGCTTTTTTTCCTAGTTTTTGTATTTTCTGTGTTTACTGTTCTTTCTTTTCTTACTCTTGTTTGTTGCGACGTTACATCCTTTAATTGTTAATGGCAATAATGTTCTTAATATTAACCTAATTGTATCTTATAAAAATTATATTACTCAACTAAACAACAGCATGAATATGTAGATATATTTACGTTTTAGGTTCTGGTTATCACAGGCTAAATATGTATTGTTGATGCAAATAGATATTGATAATATATAGTTTAAACAATTCAAATTTTTTCAGATATATATATAAATATGACAATTATAATAGAAAATGAAGGACTCCAAATAGGTTTCGTCAACAAGAGTTAAGGTTCAATTTATTTTTAAATGATTTACTCAGTGTTAAGATGCCGAGCATTTTCAACCAAGCATAAACTATCTGTTCATTATTTGAACATAACCCACGTGTATCAGTTCTGCATTCTGGTATAGTTCGAATTAAGGCGTAAATATACCTAATTTAGTGACACAGAGGCCTTTCTGATATTTAATCTTCATCAGTGTGTCTCAACCCCAAAGTTTTGAAACCGAAACGGATGATGGACAAGACCCGGCAAACACAGCACATCCCCCTCCGAGCACACACCGACCGACGTAGCCTACGAGACATGTCAGCTGGAGGCATCAGGCAAGAGCGCCTACCCGCGGACTTATAGGCGTCCCCCCACCGAGCCAACATCAGCAAACATGACCCACACTCCACGGAAGTCCCGGGCATCAGGAAGGAAATGTACAAAGTAGCGAGACTTGCAAAATTTAAAATATAGCAAAAAGTGTAAACCAAATCCGCTAAGATACATGTCTCACCTGACAAGTCAGTCTTAGTTTTAGAACAATTAGAATTTTATGCTGCAAAAATTAAAGATATAATATAGTTATTTAAACCAGTACTTGAGCACTGACGTCAACACCGCAGTATCAACGTCAGCACTAAGGAACTGATACTGAGCTGATGATACCCTCGGGGACGAACGAATCATCCACCAGCAGAGATATCGACCCAGTGGTTGCAATTAAGGCGTAACTATACCTAATTTAGTGACACAGAGGCCTTTCTGATATTTAATCTTCATCAGTGTGTCTCAACCCCAAAGTTTTGAAACCGAAACGGATGATGGACAAGAACCGGCAAACACAGCACATTCGAACAAATTAACCTGATACTGGTGAACTCTATTAACATAGTTTTATACCCGACTGAATGCATATATTTCCCGTTTTCCGAAGATGGCCATACTGTTATACAATACAAAGAGGTCGGTAAATGGGCCGCTATTCACGTGATGCCGGCAATTCACGAGAAGTTTACGAAAGCCGACGTATTATGCGATAGCATTGACTAATTTATTCCTTGCATAAAGGTCAGTGTCAGGTCAAATTATTCGCACTATAATAGTGTTTACCTTTAAAGGAAAGGTTTTACTTGCTCACTCTGATTGATTGCATTTTCCACAGGGTTCCTTCCAATGCCTTCAGCAAATGACTGACTGTTAAAGGAAGTTGTATTTTGTTTTCTCTGTTCCGTGTCCGTTCCTGTTGAAGTTTCATCTGTTTCAGTAAAGGAATCTAGAGATTCCCGAGAAAGTGCTCAAACTGTTCAATTTTAGAGAATTTTGAATGGAATTCCGTAGGGAATTATGAATAACTCAATTTTTCAAAATTATTCTTATTGAATATTTCGGCCAGAGGCCTTTATCAAGAAAAAACGTGTACTTTAAAGCCAACAATATTGTCACTGTTCCACCATTATAACTTGTATTCAGGAAGTGCATCACGACGTCATGACGACGTGTCATGACGTCGCACCGCATTTCCCGCAAAAACGACAAAATGAGATGATATTTTATGTTTTAAGGAAATTATTTCATTTCTTATTTTTTGTTATTTTAGCCAGCCTGCTATTTGTTAATTGAATTGCTTCCTGTTTTGATTGTAGCTCGGAGATTTTCTCTTTCAACATTGAATTTTCAGTTGTTGACTCCGCAAGTTCTGCCTTGACCAGCTGCATTACATCTAGAACTTGGTCATATATTCTGATATGAAAATACCTTGTGTCTTGTTACACTGATTGACTGTTTTCTCCAATGTCTATTCCTTGCTGGCCGTTTCGTCTGCCCTTTACATTATTATTCCTTTTACAGTGTCATGTCTGGAACTGAGTTCTGCTATCTTTTTTTTTACGCTCTTTGGTCTCATTTAGTCGAATATAATTGACATTCTGTTAACACAGACTTCTATGGTGAAAATTGACTTTTTTACAGAAGAAATAGGTTTGACTGTTAAACACTCAAATGCTCTATGTCCTCTGTTAAGGCATACAAAACAACATCCTAATCGTAATAAAAATTGCTTTCTTTCTTCAGGAAAGACATAATTTGGACATCTGTCATTCCAGTGATCCCCACCACAAAAAACTGCAGCGTTGTCTGAATGTTTTTTCTTTATCAAAGGTTTTATTTTCGACCTTTGTCATTTATATACTCAATGCCCCTTATTCAAGTCCCGGGTTCCGGCTCCACATGTGGCGACGAAGATTAAGTGGAGAGCGAATTAAGTAATTATTGTCATCATTTCTTCTTGCCACAGAAACGAGCTAAAAGCAAATAGAGTGAAAGTGTACAAATAAATAAGAGTTAACATCCAAGTGTGTCCCATTGTTCTGTATGTTCTGTTTTTAGTAGGTCCTGTGTTCTATAGTACAACTGTTCTGATAAACTTGTCTTCTATATGACATGTGCCCTTTATTTCGAATGTTTTATTACTCCTGTATCCTATTTATCCTGTATTCTATGTATCCTGTGTTCTGTAATTCCTATGATCTATATTTCTTGTGTTCTGTAATTCCTATGGTCTGTATTTCCTGTGTTCTGTGATTCCTTTGTTCTGTAATTCCTATGTTCTGTATTTCCTGTCTTCATAATCTTATAAAAGAAAAGCTTAATGATTTAATTGAATGGGCTTTTCATAGAGAAGATTCTCTCTATCTTGCATGTAATGTCGGAAATGCATTTTTTAGTTCTAAAGAGCATAAGAATTATACACTTTGGTCATGACAGAAAGTGTGTGATGCCCTCACCTTTCTACTTGACAATATTTATATTAGATTGGGTACTAAGTTATTTAGACAAATTGTGGGTATTCCGATGGGTACGAATTGCGCACCTCTTGTGGCTGATCTGTTCTTGTATTGTTATGAAAGAGACTTACTTTTGGTCCTTTGAGATCAGCGTGGATATTCTGAGAAATCAGAAATAAATTATTGGTTTAGACTCATATTCTAGACAGGCTTTTAATTATTTGGACCCCATTTTGATTTATATCAGTCTTTGAATCGACTGCCTATTCGAAATTCGCAAAATTGCAGTATGTTTCCTCTGGCTTTCTTTGCCGGATTATTACAGGGTCACTGATGAGGCTTTATTAGCCGAAACTACGTAGTATGACCCATTTTCTTTCTTATGAATGTTTTCATTGCTCTTAAAGGAACTCATTTTTGATTTTTATTTGCCTTCACTGCAGCTGGTGTTGTGCCGTGTGGCGGCCGTAAAACGTCTCCCCGTACATCAACCATAGTGCAGTTTATATTTTACTTTTGGTCCTTTGAGATCAGCGTGGATATTCTGAGAAATCAGAAATAAATTATTGGTTTAGACTCATATTCTAGACAGGCTTTTAATTATTTGGACCCCATTTTGATTTATATCAGTCTTTGAATCGACTGCCTATTCGAAATTCGCAAAATTGCAGTATGTTTCCTCTGGCTTTCTTTGCCGGATTATTACAGGGTCACTGATGAGGCTTTATTAGCCGAAACTACGTAGTATGACCCATTTTCTTTCTTATGAATGTTTTCATTGCTCTTAAAGGAACTCATTTTTGAATTTTTCATGCTGTCGCTTTCCATTGCTAACCAATCTGAAATTATTGAAGCTTTTAGCTCCACTTCTAGATATTCAGATGATTTATTAAATATTGATATTACCTATTTCGATGGTTTGATCAGTCAGATTTACCCCCCAGAGCTTCATTTAAATAAACCAAATTCTACTGACACCGAGGCCCCGTTTTTGGATTTACATCTATCTATTGTAGATGGGTTTGTTTCGTGCAAAATTTATGATACACGCGATGACTTTGATTTTGAGATTGTAAAATTTCCTTTTTTGGATGGTGATTGTCCTCGTGCGCCATCCTATGCCGTTTATATTTCGCAGTTAATTCGATTTGCTAGAGTTTGTAGTCATGGAACTGACTTCAACACTCGTAATAATCTATTAACAGCTAAACTTCTTAATCAGGGTTATCGGTACCATAAACTACGCAAAGCCTTTTCAAAATTTTATAAACGCCATTCTGATTTAATTTCGAAATTCAATATTGGACTTAAATCTCCTCTGCAACAAGGTCTATTTGAACCCGAATTTTATGGTGACTTAGTATATAAATTCAGAAAAATATATAACCGCAATGACTTCAGCACCCAATTTCGTAAAACCTTTCTTCGATATAAAAAGATTTGGTACAACTTGGATGTTATACGACAGACTGCATGCATGGTAGTTAACCCGATCACGGTTGGCAACTTTGCTTCCCTCTTTAATTGCACGGGGGTGTGTCAGGCCTCAGATTCTATGACGGTTCCAACGTAAAGGCTTATTGAGAATTAGAGAGATCTAATTCAAGGTAATGTTGGTTTGTGCCCGATGCTCTGTCTCTGGTCGGGCCCATCGGAGTCTGTTGGTTTTCTTTTGCTCCAGCATTTAAGTGGCTTCTGGCTGTCGAGTACTCACCGTTGTCTCGCCTCTGTGGTTCTTTGATTATTTGTGTTCACGGAGATGTTGCATTGATGAACAAATTATTTGTCTAAATCGCGACAGAAGTAAGGGCGAGGATTGTGGCCACGTAAAATCGATTCAAGCCCCCCAGTGGAAATCTTTCCACTGACCGTTCCAATGCGGTTTTTCTGTGGCGGTTTATTTATGTTGTTGTTTGTTACTTACTGTGTGTATCACTTGTGTCTTTATATTTTGGATGGACCTATGGCCATTTTGTGGGAAAGTGACTGTCCTTATGGCCTTCCTTTGTTTAGGTTTCCATTATGGTCTGGTCGCTTAATGTTTGTGTTTCTTTCCCTTTAGTGTCTTTGATGGGTGGAGTAAATTAATCGTATAGATTCCTGATCTTTGTTTTACTTCTACTTTACTGGTCTTTCTTTTCTTACCCCTGTTCTGTCCCCTTTGTAACGACATTAACGTCGCGACGTTACTTCCTTTCATTGTTATTGACATTTATGTTCTTAACATTAACCTAATTGTATCTTATAAAATTTATATTACTCAACTAAAGAACAGCATGAATTGTTATCGTGGAGAATCCACTACACCTGCGCCTTCGCCCACCTTGCCTGTCGAACGTAACGCCATCGAATTGACCTTCACGCTCAATGTCCCTCTCCCAGCTAGTTTGGATTTCGTCTGAAAAAATATAATGCAAGCATATCTAGTTATCTACCAGAAAGTGATCTAATGACTAAAGCAACATGGGACTGAGGCTGACCAGAGTCGACACTATATTGTAAATGCGCTCAGTGGTCAATCGCAGTTCCTCTGTGCATGCAAAATAGAAGTGAAGGCAATGATCAGGTCTCGACAAAATTAACCCACAGCCCCCCATTAGAGACTAAAGGGAAAGAAACACAAACATGGAATAACAAGACCCTAATGGAAACATCAATAGCGGAAAGCCAAAAGGGCAGTTACTTTTCCACAAAAGGTCAATTGGCGCTGCAAAAGAAAAAATCCAAGCGATACACACACTCAAGACAAACCAAAACATACATAAACCGCAACAGAAGAACCGCATTGGAACGGTCAGTGAAGCGAATTCCACTGGGTTGAAGGGGGGGGGGGGGGCTTAAATCGATTTTACGCGGCCGCAATCCTCGCCTTACTTCCGTCGCAATTTAGACATTATTAATTTTTTCAGTCCGCATGCAGGCATCCTGACTCAAGAGTGCACCATCTCGACAGCAAGAAACCACTGAAACGCTGGAGTAAAAGAAAACCAACAGTTGGACTCCAATGGGCCTAAGCAGAGACAGAGCATCAGGCACCATCCAACATTAACAATTAAAATTAAATTCTTTCTAATTCTCAGTAAGCCTTTACGCTGGAACCGTCATAAAATCTGAGGCCTGACCCACCGCCGTGCAATTAGGGAAGCAGAGCTGTAATTCGTGATTGGGTTAACTACCTTAATTATATGCAGTCTGTCGTATAGCATTTATCTTGTACCCAATCTTTTTATATCGAAGAATATTTTTACGAAACTGGTTTACGGTCATGTCAGAAAGTGTGTGAAGCTCTCACATTTCTATTTGACAATATTTACATAAGATTTAGTACTAAGTTATTTAGACAAGTTGTGGGTATTCCGGTGGGTACTAATTGCGCACCACTTGTGGCTGATCTGTTTTTGTTTTGTTATGAGAGAGACTTCATGATGTCCCTTTCTGCTGAAAACCAGTCTGAAATCATTGAATCTTTTAGTCTATGTGTCACTAAATTTGGTATTGTTACACCTTAATTGCAACCACTGGGTCGGTATCTCTGCTGGTGGATGATTCATTCGTCCCCGATCAGTTATACATCAGATCAGTATCAGTTCCTTAGTGCTGAGGTTGATATTGCGGTGTTGACGTCAGCACTCAAGTACTGATTTAAATAACTATATTATATCTTTAACTTTTGCAGTATACAATTCTAACTTTTCTAAAACTAAGTAGAAGTAAAACAAAGATCAGGAATTGATACAATTAACTTACTCCATCCATAAAAGACACCAAAGGGAAAGAAATACAAACATTAAGCGACCAGACCATAATGGAAACCTAAACAAAGGAAGGCCATATGGACAGTTACTTTCCCACAAAATGGCCATATGGCCATCCAAAATTAAAAGACACAAGTGATACACACAGTAAGTAACAAACAACAACATAAATAAATCGCCACAGAAGAGCCGCCTTGGAACGGTCAGTGGAAGATTTCCACTGGGGGGCTTAAATCGATTTTACGTGGCCACAATCCTCGCCCTTACCTCCGTCGCTATTTAGACAAATAATTTGTTCAGTCCGCATGAAGGCCTTGCAGCTTCTACATAGGCTTCGGTGGTGTGAGCTTCGATATTTTCGGACGTTTTCAATTCAAATATTTTATGTTTTTTAACACGTTTTATTCACTTTTATGATGTTCGAAAAAAAAAAGTCCCCATAGGTTGTTCGGACATAGGACAGTTCGGAATTAAACAGCCAACCGCAATATCTTGCGTTTTACCAGCAGATGGAAAAATCGCTACAGCTCCGCTTATTCCAGTCATAGGTAAATGAAATTTTGCACATATGTCCACCAGATAGTAGTGTATGAAATACATAAGAATTGTTAGTTCGAGGCTTACAACAATGATTACAAGATGATATTTCTAAAAAATCGGCAGAAAATGGCTAATCCGAACAAATGTTCGGTCCGAGCTTTCCGTGATTCCGAACATAAATAATAATAAAGGATATCGATTTAGATCAAAATAAGCGGTAAAATGATGAAAAAAACTAAATACAGTTACAAATGAAAATTTGGTCTCTTCGGTGGGATAGGTAGGGGTGGGAGACCATGCTGCACAAGTAGGATACCAGGGATAGGCCTGGGAGACCGTGCTGCACCAGAAGGATACCAGGGATAGGCCTGGGAGACAGTGCTGCACCAGTAGGATACCAGGATCAGGCCTGGGAGACCGTGCTGCACCAGTAGGATACCAGGGATAGGCCTGCGAGACCGTGCTGCACCAGTAGGATACCAGCGATAGGACTGGGAGACCATGCTGCACCATAAGAATACCAGGGATAGGCCTGGGAGACCGTGCTGCATCAGCAGGATACCAAGGGTAGGCCAAGAAGACCATACTGCACAAGTAGGATACCAGTGATAGGCCTGGGAGACCGTGCTGCACCAGTAGGATACCAGGGATAGGCCTGGGAGACTGAGCTGCACCAGTAGGATACCAGAATCAGGCCTGTGAAACCGTTCTGCACCAGTAGGATATCAGGGTAAGGCCTGGGCGACCGTGCTGCCCCAGTAGGATACCAGGATCAGGCCTGGGAGACCGTGCTGCACCAGTAGGATACCAGGGATAGGCCTGGGAGACCGTGCTGCACCAGTAGGATAATAGGGATATGCAATGGAGACCGTGCTGCATCAGTATGATACCAGGGTAGGCCTGGGAGACCGTGCTGCACCAGTAGGATACTAGGGATAGGCCTGGGAGACCGTGCTGCACCAGTAGGATACCAGGATCAGGCCTTGGAGACCGTGCTGCACCAGTAGGATACCAGGGATAGGCCTGTTAGACCGTGCTGCACAAATAGGATACCAGGGATAGGCCTGGAAGACTGTGTTGCACCAGTAGGATACCAGGGATAAGCCTGGGAGACAATGCTGCAACAGTAGGATACCAGGGATAGGCCTGGGAGACCGTGCTGAACCAGTATAAATAAATGCCTTTCCGCCGGATGTCGTGCGATCGGTCCACATGGGACCACAATGGAAATAAGTTGAATGATTTTTCATTTACTTTTTGTGTCATCCCTGGTACTGATTACATGACATTTTACCTTCATTTTATGTATGTTTTGTACATTTTATGTTTGTTTTATGTGCTATGTAATTTTTATCAAAATAAACTACTACTACTAGGGATAGACCTGGGAGACCGTGTTGCACCAGTAGGATACCAGGGATAAGCCTGGGAGATCGTGCTGCACCAGTAGGATACCAGGATCAGACCTGGGAGACCGTGCTGCACCAGTAGGATAGCAGGGATAGGCCTGTGAGACCGTGCTGCACCAGTAGGTTACCAGGGATAGGCCTGGGAGACCGTGCTTCACCATTAGGATACCGGGGATAGGCCTGGGAGACCGTGCTGCATCAGCAGGATACCAAGGGTAGGCCTGGGAGACCATGCTGCACCAGTAGGATACCATGATCAGGCCTAGGAGACCATGCTGCATCAGTAGGATACAAGGGGTATGCCTGGGACACCGTGCTGCACGAGAAGGATACCGGGGTTAGGCCAGATCGTGCTGCACCCGTAGGATACCAGGGATAGGTCTGGGAGACCGCGCTGAACCAGTAGGATACCAGGGATAGGCCTGGGAGAATGTGCTGCACCAGGAGGATACCAGGGATTGGCATGGGAGACCGTGCTGCATCAGTAGGATACCAGGGGTAGGCCTGGGAGACCATGCTGCACAAGTAAGATACCAGGGATAGGCCTGGGAGACTGTGCTGCACCAGTAGGATATCAGGGATAGGCCTGGAGACCGTGCTGCACCAGTAGGATACCAGGATCAGACCTGGGAGACCGTGCTGCACTAGTAGGATACCAGGGATAGGCCTGCGAGACCGTGCTGCACCAGTAGGATACCAGCGATAGGACTGGGCGACCGGGCTGCTACAATAGGATACCAGGGATACGCCTGGGAGACCGTTCTGCACCAGTAGGATACCAGGATCAGGCATGGGAGACCGTGCTGCACCAGTAGGATACAAGGGATAGGCCTGGGTGACTAAGCTGCACCAGTGGGATACCAGAATCAGGCCTGGGAAACCGTTCTGCACCAGTAGGATACCAGGGTCAGGCTTGGGCGACCGTGCTGCACCAATAGGATACCAGGATCAGGCCTGGGAGACCGTGCTGCACCAGTAGGATACCAGGGATACGCCTGGGAGATCGTGCTGCACCAGTATGATACTAGGGATATGCAATGGAGACCGTGCTGCATCAGTATGATACCAGGGTAGGCCTGGGAGACCGTGTTGCACCAGTAGGATACCAGGGATAGGCCTGGGAGACCGTGCTGCACAAGAAGGATACCAGGATCAGGCCTTGGAGACCGTGCTGCACCAGTAGGATACCAGGGATAGGCCTGGTAGACCGTGCTGCACCAGAAGGATACCAGGGATAGGCCTGGGAGACTGTGTTGCACCAGTAGGATACCAGGGATAGGCCTGGGAGACCGTGTTGCACCAGTAGGATACCAGGGATAGGCCTGGGAGACAATGCTGCAACAGTAGGAAACCAGGGATAGGCCTGGGAGACCGTGCTGAACCAGTAGGATACCAGGGATAGGCCTGGGAGACCGTGTTGCACCGGTAAGATACCAGGGATAAGCCTGGGAGACCGTTCTGCACCAGTATGATACAATGGATAGACCTGGGAGACCATGCTGTACCAGTAGGGTACCAGAGAAAGGCCCGGGAGACCGTGCTGCATCAGTAGGATACAAGGGGTAGGCCTGGGAGACCGTGCTGCACCAGAAGGATACCGGGGATAGGCCTAGGAAACCGTGCTGCACCAGTAGGATACCAGGGAAAGGCCTGGGTGACCGTGCTGCACCAGTAGGATAACAGGGATAGGCCTGAGAGACCGTGGTGCACCAGTAGGATACCAGGAATAGGCCTGGGAGACCGTGCTGCACCTGTAGGATACAAGGATCAGGACTGGGAATCCATGCTGCACAAGTAGGATACCAGGGAATGGCCTGGGATACCGTGCTGCACCAGTAGGATACCAGGGATAGGCCTGGGAGACCGTGCTGCACCAGTAGGATACAGGAACAGGTCTGGGAGACCATGCTGCACAAGTAGGATACCAGGGATAGGCCTGGGAGACAGTGCTGCACCAGTAGGATACCAGGGATAGATCTGGGAGACCGTGCAGCTACAGTAGGATACCAGGATCAGGCCTGGGAGACCGTGCTGCACCAGTAGGATACCAGGGATAGGCCTGCGAGACCGTGCTGCACCAGTAGGATACCAGGGATAGGCCTGCGAGTCCGTGCTGCACCAGTAGGATAACAAGGATAGGCCTGGGAGACCGTGCTGCCTCAGTAGGATGCCAAGGGTAGGCCTGGGAGACCATGCTGCACAAGAAGGATGCCAGGGATAGGCCTTGGAGACCGTGCTGCACCAGTAGGATACCAGGGATAGGCCTGGGAGACCGTGCTGCACCAGTAGGATACCAGGGATAGGCCTTGGAGACCGGGCTGCACCAGTAGGATACCAGGGATAGGCCTGGGAGACTGAGCTGCACCAGTAGGATACAAGTATTAGGCCTGGGAAACCGTTCTGCACCCGTAGGATACCAGGTATAGGCCTGGGCGACCGTGCTGCCCCAGTAGGATACCAGGATCAGGCCTGGGAGACCGTACTGCACCATTAGGATACCAGAATCAGGCCTAGGAGACCGTGCTGCACCAGTAGGATACTAGGGATATGCAAGGGAGGCCTTGCTGCATCAGTAGGATACCAGGGTTGGCCTGGGAGACCGTGCTGCACCAGTACGATCCCAGGGATAGGCCTGGGAGACCGTGCTGCACCAGTAGGATACCAGGATCAGGTCTGGGAGACCGTGCTGCACCAGTAGGATACCAGGGATAGGCCTGGGATACCGTGCTGCACCAGCAGGATACGAGGGATAGGCCTGGGAGACCTTGCTGCATCAGTAGTATACCAGGATCAGGCCTGGGAGACCGTGCTGCACCAGTAGGATACCAGGATCAGGCCTAGGTGACCGTGCTGCATTAGTAGGATACAAGGGGTAGGCCTGGGAGTCCGTGCTGCACCAGGAGGATACCGGGTTAGGCCTGCGAAACCATGCTGCAACAGTAGGAAACCAGGGATAGGCCTCGGAGACCGTGCTGCACCAGAAGGATACCAGGGATAGGCCTGGGAGACGGTGTTGCACCAGTAAGATACCAGGGATAAGCCTGGGAGACCGTGCTGCCCCAGTAAGATACCAGGGATAGGCCTGGGAGACCGTGCTGTATCAGTAGGGTACCAGAGATAGGCCTGGGAGACCGTGCTGCAACAGTAGGATACCAGGGGTAGGCATGGGAGACCGTGCTGCACCAGTAGGATACCAGGATTAGGCCTGGGAGACCGTGCTGTACCAGTAGGATATCAGGGATAGGCCTGGGATACCGTGCTGCACCAGCAGGATACCAGGGATAGGCCTGGGAGACCTTGCTGCATCAGTAGTATACCAGGATCAGGCCTGGGAGACCGTGCTGCACCAGTAGGATACCAGCGATAGGACTGGTAGACCATGCTGCACCATTAGAATACCAGGGATAGGCCTGGGAGACCGTACTGCATCAGCAGGATACCAAGGGTAGGCCTACAAGACCATACTGCACAAGTAGGATACCAGTGATAGGCCTGGGAGACCGTGCTGCACCAGTAGGATACCAGGAATAGGCCTGGGAGACTGAGCTGCACCAGAAGGCTACCGGGGTTAGGCCTGGCAGATCGTGCTGCACCAGTAGGATACCGGCGATAGGCCTTGGAGAACGTGCTGCACCAGTAGGATACCAGGGATAGGCCTGGGAGACCGTGCTGCACCAGTAGGATACCAGGGATAGACCTGGGAGACCTGCTGCACCAGTATGATACCAGGGATAGGCCAGGGGGAGACCGAGCTGCACCAGAAGGATACCGGGGATAGGCGTCGGAAACCGTGCTGCACCAGAAGGATACCAGGGAAAGGCCTGGGTGACCGTGCTGCACCAGTAGGATAACAGGGATAGGCCTGAGAGACCTTGCTGCACCAGTAGGATACCGAGGATACGCCTGCTAGACCTTGCTGCACCAGTAGGTTACCAGGGATAGGCCTGGGAGACTAAGCTGCACCAGTAGGATACCAAGGATAGGCCTGGGAGACCGTGCTGCATCAGCAGGATACCAAGGGTAGGTCTGGGAGACCATGCTGCACCAGTAGGATACCAGGATAAGGCCTGGGAGACCGTGATACATCAGAAGGATACAATGGGTAGGCCTGGGATAACGTGCTGCACCAGTAGGATACCAGGGATAGGCTTGGGGGTCCGTGCTGCACCAGTAGTATACCAGGAAAAGGCCTGGAAAACCGTGCTGCGCCAGTAGGATACCAGGGATAGGCCTGGGAAACCGTGCTGCACCAGTAGGATACCAGGGTTAGGCCTGGGAGACCGTGCTGTTCCAGTAGGATACCAGGGATAGGCCTGGGAGACTTGCTGCACCAGAAGGATACCAGGGATACGCCTGTGAGACCTGCTGTACCAGTAGGATACCAGGGATAGGCCTGGGAGACCGTGCTGCACCAGTAGGATATCAGGGATAGGCCTGATAAACCGTGCTGCACCAGCAGGATACCAGGGATAGGCCTGGGAGACCTTGCTGCATCAGTAGTATACCAGGATCAGGCCTGGGAGACCGTGCTGCACCAGTAGGATACCAGGATCAGGCATGGGAGACCGTGCTGCACCAGTAGGATACAAGGGATAGGCCTGGGTGACTAAGCTGCACCAGTGGGATACCAGAATCAGGCCTGGGAAACCGTTCTGCACCAGTAGGATACCAGGGTCAGGCCTGGGCGACCGTGCTGCACCAATAGGATACCAGGATCAGGCCTGGGAGACCGTCCTGCACCAGTAGGATACCAGGGATAGGCCTGGGAGACCGTGCTGCACCAGTATGATACTAGGGATATGCAATGGAGACCGTGCTGCATCAGTATGATACCAGGGTAGGCCTGGGAGACCGTGTTGCACCAGTAGGATACCAGGGATAGGCCTGGGAGACCGTGCTGCACAAGAAGGATACCAGGATCAGGCCTTGGAGACCGTGCTGCACCAGTAGGATACCAGGGATAGGCCTGGTAGACCGTGCTGCACCAGAAGGATACCAGGGATAGGCCTGGGAGACTGTGTTGCACCAGTAGGATACCAGGGATAAGCCTGGGAGACCGTGTTGCACCAGTAGGATACCAGGGATAGGCCTGGGAGACAATGCTGCAACAGTTGGAAACCAGGGATAGGCCTGGGAGACCGTGCTGAACCAGTAGGATACCAGGGATAGGCCTGGGAGACCGTGTTGCACCGGTAAGATACCAGGGATAAGCCTGGGAGACCGTTCTGCACCAGTATGATACAATGGATAGACCTGGGAGACCATGCTGTACCAGTAGGGTACCAGAGAAAGGCCCAGGAGACCGTGCTGCATCAGTAGGATACAAGGGGTAGGCCTGGGAGACCGTGCTGCACCAGAAGGATACCGGGGATAGGCCTAGGAAACCGTGCTGCACCAGTAGGATACCAGGGAAAGGCCTGGGTGACCGTGCTGCACCAGTAGGATAACAGGGATAGGCCTGAGAGACCGTGCTGGACCAGTAGGATACCAGGAATAGGCCTGGGAGACCGTGCTGCACCTGTAGGATACAAGGATCAGGTCTGGGAGACCATGCTGCACAAGTAGGATACCAGGGAATGGCCTGGGATACCGTGCTGCACCAGTAGGATACCAGGGATAGGCCTGGGAGACCGTGCTGCACCAGTAGGATACAGGAACAGGTCTGGGAGACCATGCTGCACAAGTAGGATACCAGGGATAGGCCTGGGAGACAGTGCTGCACCAGTAGGATACCAGGGATAGGCCTGGGAGACCGTGCATCTACAGTAGGATACCAGGATCAGGCCTGGGAGACCGTGCTGCACCAGTAGGATACCATGGATAGGCCTGCGAGACCGTGCTGCACCAGTAGGATACCAGGGATAGGCCTGCGAGACCGTGCTGCACCAGAAGGATAACAAGGATAGGCCTGGGAGAACGTGCTGCCTCAGTATGATGCCAAGGGTAGGCCTGGGAGACCATGCTGCACAAGAAGGATGCCAGGGATAGGCCTTGGAGACCGTGCTGCACCAGTAGGATACCAGTGATAGGCCTGGGAGACCGTGCTGCACCAGTAGGATACCAGGAATAGGCCTGGGAGACTGAGCTGCACCAGAAGGCTACCGGGGTTAGGCCTGGCAGATCGTGCTGCACCAGTAGGATACTGGCGATAGGCCTTGGAGACCGTGCTGCACCAGTAGGATACCAGGGATAGGCCTGGGAGACCGTGCTGCACCAGTAGGATACCAGGGATAGACCTGGGAGACCTGCTGCACCAGTATGATACCAGGGATAGGCCAGGGGGAGACCGAGCTGCACCAGAAGGATACCGGGGATAGGCCTGGGAAACCGTGCTGCACCAGAAGGATACCAGGGAATGGCCTGGGTGACCGTGCTGCACCAGTAGGATAACAGGGATAGGCCTGAGTGACCGTGCTGCACCAGTAGGATACCGAAGATACGCCTGCTAGACCGTGCTGCACCAATAGGTTACCAGGGATAGGCCTGGGAGACTAAGCTGCACCAGTAGGATACCAAGGATAGGCCTGGGAGACCGTGCTGCATCAGCAGGATACCAAGGGTAGGTCTGGGAGACCATGCTGCACCAGTAGGATACCAGGATAAGGCCTGGGAGACCGTGATACATCAGAAGGATACAATGGGTAGGCCTGGGATAACGTGCTGCACCAGTAGGATACCAGGGATAGGCTTGGGGGTCCGTGCTGCCCCAGTAGTATACCAGGAAAAGGCCTGGAAAACCGTGCTGCGCCAGTAGGATACCAGGGATAGGCCTGGGAAACCGTGCTGCACCAGTAGGATACCAGGGATACGCCTGGGAGACCGTGCTGCACCAGTAGGATACCAGGGTTAGGCCTGGGAGACCGTGCTGTTCCAGTAGGATACCAGGGATAGGCCTGGGAGACTTGCTGCACCAGTAGGATACACCGGCCCCGATAGCTCAGTTGGTAGAGTGTCCGCTCCGGGGAACGGGAGGTCTGGGGTTCGACCCCGGGCCGCGACATACCAAAGTCGTTAAAAATGGTACAAGCTGCTCCTCGTTTGGCACTCAGATTTACGGGGTAGAGCTAGGACTGGTCGATCGAGTGTCAGGATAATGTGACTTGGTGTGGTATCATGTAATGTGTCTGGGACATGATACTTCAGTGAGGCAGCACTATAAATGTGAGCATTGAGCTCCCTGTCCTAACCAGACACCGTCGTGATATGACTGAAAAATTGTTGAAAGCGACGTTAAACCCGAATTCACACACACACACCAGTAGGATACCAGGGATAGGCCTGTGAGACCTGCTGTACCAGTAGGATACCAGGGATAGGCCTGGGAGACCGTGCTGCACCAGTAGGATATCAGGGATAGGCCTGATAAACCGTGCTGCACCAGCAGGATACCAGGGATAGGCCTGGGAGACCTTGCTGCATCAGTAGTATACCAGGATCAGGCCTGGGAGACCGTGCTGCACCAGTAGGATACCAGGATCAGGCCTAGGAGACCGTGCTGCATTAGTAGGATACAAGGGGTAGGCCTGGAAGACCGTGCGGCCAGAAGGATACCGGGGTTAGGCCTGGCAGACCGTGCTGCACCAGTAGGATACCAGGGATAGGCCTGGGATACCGTGCTGCACCAGTTGGATACCAGGGATAGGCCTGGGAGACCGTGCTGCACCAGTAGGATACCAGGGATAGGCCTGGGATACCGTGCTGCACCATTTTGATACCAGGGATAGGCCTGGGAGAATGAGCTGCACCAGTAGGATACCAGGGATTGGCATGGCAGACCGTGCTGCATCAGTAGGATACCAGGGGTAGGCCTGCGAGACCGTGCTGCACCAGTATGATACCAGAGATAGGCCTGGGAGACCGTGCTGCACCAGTAGGATACCAGGATTAGGCCTGGGAGACCGTGCTGCACCAGTAGGATACCAGGGATAGGCCTGCTAGACCGCGCTGCACCAGTAGGTTACCAGGGATAGGCATGGGAGACCGTGCTTCACCATTAGAATACCAGGGATAGGCCTGGGAGACAGTGCTGCATCAGTAGGATACCAGCGATAGGACTGGGAGACCATGCTGCACCATTAGAATACCAGGGAAAGGCCTTTGAGCAGGATACCAAGGGTAGGCCTAGAAGACCATACTGCACAAGTAGGATACAAGTGATAGGCCTGGGAGACCGTGCTGCACCAGTTGGATACCAGGGATAGGCCTGGGAGACTGAGCTGCACCAGAAGGATACCGGGGTTAGGCCTGGCAGATCGTGCTGCACCAGTAGGATACCGGGGATAGGCCTGGGAGACCGAGCTGCACCAGTAGGATACCAGGGATAGGCCTGGGAGACCGTGCTGCACCATTAGGATACCAGGGATAGGCCTGGGAGACCTGCTGCACCAGTAGGATACCAGGGATAGGCCAGGGGGAGACCGAGCTGCACCAGAAGGATACCGGGGATAGGCCTGGGAAACCGTGCTGCACCAGTAGGATACCAGGGAAAGGCCTGGGTGACCGTGCTGCACCAGTAGGATACCAGGGATACGCCTGCTAGACCGTGCTGCACCAGTAGGTTACCAGGGATAGGCCTGGGAGACCGTGCTTCACCATTAGGATACCAGGGATAGGCCTTGGAGACCGTGCTGCATCAGCAGGATACCAAGGGTAGGCCTGGGAGACCATGCTGCACCAGTAGGATACCAGGATAAGGCCTGGGAGACCGTGATACATCAGAAGGATACAATGGGTAGGCCTGGGATAACGTGCTGCACCAGTAGGATACCAGGGATAGGCTTGGGGGTCCGTGCTGCACCAGTAGTATACCAGGAAAAGGCCTGGAAAACCGTTCTGCGCCAGTAGGATACCAGGGATAGGCCTGGGAAACCGTGCTGCACCAGTAGGATACCAGGGATACGTCTGGGAGACCGTGCTGCACCAGTAGGATACCAGGGTAAGGCCTGGGAGACCGTGCTGTTCCAGTAGGATACCAGGGATAGGCCTGGGAGACTTGCTGCACCAGTAGGATACCAGGGATAGGCCTGGGAGACCTGCTGTACCAGGAGGATACCAGGGATAGGCCTGGGAGACCGTGCTGCACAAGTAGGATATCAGGGATAGGCCTGGGATACCGTGCTGCACCAGCAGGATACCAGGGATAGGCCTGGGAGACCTTGCTGCATCAGTAGTATACCAGGATCAGGCCTGGGAGTCCGTGCTGCACCAGTAGGATACCAGGATCAGGCCTAGGAGACCGTGCTGCATTAGTAGGATACAAGGGGTAGGCCTGGGAGACCGTGCTGCACCAGAAGGATACCGGGGTTAGGCCTGGCAGACCGTGCTGCACCAGTAGGATACCAGGGATAGGCCTGTGATACCGTGCTGCACCAGTTGGATACCAGGGATAGGCCTGGGAGACCGTGCTGCACCAGTAGGATACCAGGGATAGGCCTGGGATACCGTGCTGCACCAGTTGTATACCAGGGATAGGCCTGGGAGAATGTGCTGCACCAGTAGGATACCAGGGATTGGCATGGCAGACCGTGCTGCATCAGTAGGATACCAGGGGTAGGCCTGGGAGACCGTGCTGCACCAGTATGATACCAGAGATAGGCCTGGGAGACCATGCTGCACCAGTAGGATACCAGGATTAGCCCTGGATGACCGTGCTGCACCAGTAGGATACCAGGATTAGCCCTGGAGGACCTTGCTGCACCAGTAGGATACCAGGGATAGGCCTGCTAGACCGCGCTGCACCAGTAGGTTACCAGGGATAGGCCTGGGAGACCGTGCTTCACCATTAGAATACCAGGGATAGGTTTGAGAGACAGTGCTGCATCAGCAGGATACCAAGGGATAGGCCTGGGAGACCTGCTGTACCAGTAGGATACCAGGGATAGGCCTGGGAGACCGTGCTGCACAAGTAGGATATCAGGGATAGGCCTGGGATACCGTGCTGCACCAGCAGGATACCAGGGATAGGCCTGGGAGACCTTGCTGCATCAGTAGTATACCAGGATCAGGCCTGGGAGTCCGTGCTGCACCAGTAGGATACCAGGATCAGGCCTAGGAGACCGTGCTGCATTAGTAGGATACAAGGGGTAGGCCTGGGAGACCGTGCTGCACCAGAAGGATACCGGGGTTAGGCCTGGCAGACCGTGCTGCACCAGTAGGATACCAGGGATAGGCCTGGGATACCGTGCTGCACCAGTTGGATACCAGGGATAGGCCTGGGAGACCGTGCTGCACCAGTAGGATACCAGGGATAGGCCTGGGATACCGTGCTGCACCAGTTGTATACCAGGGATAGGCCTGGTAGAATGTGCTGCAACAGTAGGATACCAGGGATTGGCATGGGAGACCGTGCTGCATCAGTAGGATACCAGCGGTAGGCCTGGGAGACCGTGCTGCACCAGTATGATACCAGAGATAGGCCTGGGAGACCGTGCTGCACCAGTAGGATACCAGGATTAGCCCTGGAGGACCGTGCTGCACCAGTAGGATACCAGGGATAGGCCTGCTAGACCGCGCTGCACCAGTAGGTTACCAGGGATAGGCCTGGGAGACCGTGCTTCACCATTAGAATACCAGGGATAGGTTTGAGAGACAGTGCTGCATCAGCAGGATACCAAGGGTAGTCCCGGGAGACCATGCTGCACCAGTAGGATACCAGGATCAGGCCTAGGAGACTGCTGCATCAGTAGGATACAAGGGGTAGGCCTGGGACACCGTGCTGCACCAGAAGGATACCGGGGTTAGGCCTGGCAGATCGTGCTGCACCAGTAGGATACCGGGGATAGGCCTGGGAGACCGTGCTGCACCAGTAGGATACCAGGGATAGGCCTGGGAGACCGTGCTGCACCAGTAGGATACCAGGTATACGCCTGGGAGAATGTGCTGCACCAGTAGGATACCAGGGTTTTGCATGGGAGACCCTGCTGCCTCAGTAGGATACCAGGGGTAGGCCTGGGAGACCATGCTGCAGAAGTAGGATACCAGGGATAGGCCTGGAAGACCGTGCTGCACCAGAAGGATACCAGGGATTGGCCTGGGAGACAGTGCTGCACCAGTAGGATACCAGGATCAGGCCTGGGAGACCGTGCTGCACCAGTAGGATACCAGGGATAGGCCTGCGAGACCGTGCTGCACCAGTAGGATACCAGCGATAGGACTGGGAGACCATTCTGCACCATTAGAATACCAGGGATAGGCCTGGGAGACCGTGCTGCATCAGCAGGATACCAAGGGTAGGCCTAGAAGACCATACTGCACAAGTAGGATACCAGTGATAGGCCTGGGAGACCGTGCTGCACCAGTAGGATACCAGGGATAGGCCTGGGAGACTGAGCTGCACCAGTAGGATACCAGAATCAGGCCTGTGAAACCGTTCTGCACCAGAAGGATATCAGGGTAAGGCCTGGGCGACCGTGCTGCACCAGTAGGATACCAGGATCAGGCCTGGGGAGACCGTGCTGCACCTGTAGGATACCAGGGATAGGCTGGGAGACCGTGCTGCACCAGTAGGATAATAGGGATATGCAAAGGAGACCGTGCTGCATCAGTATGATACAAGGGTAGGCCTGGGAGACCGTGCTGCACCAGTAGGATACCAGGGATAGGCCTGGGAGACCGTGCCCCATCAGAAAGATACCAGGATTAGGCCTTGGAGACCGTGCTGCACCAGTAGGAAACCAGGGATAGGCCTGGTAGACCGTGCTGCACAAGTAGGATACCAGGGATAGGCCTGGGAGACCGTGTTGCACCAGTAGGATACCAGGGATAAGCCTGGGAGACCATGCTGCACCAGTAGGATACCATGGATAGGCCTGGGAGACCGTGCTGTACCAGTAGGGTACCAGAGATAGGCCAGGGAGAACGTGCTGCATCAGTAGGATACAAGGGGTAGGCCTGGGAGACCGTGCTGCACCAGAAGGATACCGGCGATAGGCCTGGGAAACCGTGCTGCACCAGTAGGATACCAGGAAAAGGCCTGTGAGACCGTGCTGCACCAGTAGTATAACAGGGATAGGCCTGGGAGACCGTGCTGCACCAGTAGGATACCAGCAATAGGCCTGGGAGACCGTGCTGCACCAGTAGGATACCAGGGATAGGCTTGGGAGACCGTGCTGCACCAGTAGGATACCAGGATCAGGTCTTGGAGACCATGCTGCACAAGTAGGATACCAGGGATAGGCCTGGGAGACCGCGCTGCACCAATAGGATACCAGGGATAGGCCTGGGAGACCGTGCTGCACCAGTAGGATACGGGGATAGGCCTGGGAGACCGTGCTGCACCAGTAGGATACCAGGGATAGGCCTGGGAGACCGTGCTGCACCAGTAGGATACGAGGGATAGGCCTGGGAGACCGTGCTGCACCAATAGGATACCAGGATCAGGACTGGGACACAGTTCTGCACCAGTAAGATACCAGGATAAGGCCTGGGAGACCGTGATGCATCAGAAGGATACAATGGGTAGGCCTGGGAGAACGTGCTGCACCAGTAGGATACCAAGGATAGGCTTGGGGGTCCGTGCTGCACCAGTAGTATACCAGGGAAAGGCCTGGAAAACCGTGCTGCACCAGTAGGATACCAGGGATACGCCTCGAAGACCATGCTGTTCCAGTAGGATACCAGGGATAGGCCTGGGAGACCTGCTGCACCAGTAGGATACCAGGGATAGGCCTGGGAATCCGTGCTCCACCAGTAGGATACCAGGGTTAGGCCTGGGAGACCGTGCTGTTCCAGTAGGATATCAGGGATAGATCTGGGAGACCTACTGCACCAGTAGGATACCAGGGATAGGCCTGGGAGACCGTGCTGTACCAGTAGTATACTGGGGATAGGACTGGGATACCGTGCTGCACCAGCAGGATACCAGGGATAGGCCTTGGAGAGTTTGCTGCATCAGTAGGATACCATGATCAGGCCTGGGAGACCGTGCTGCACCAGTAGGATACCAGGATCAGGCCTAGGAGACCGTGCTGCACCAGTAGGATACAAGGGGTAGGCCTGGGAGACCGTGCTGCACCAGTAGGATAATAGGGATATGCAATGGAGACCGTGCTGCATCAGTATGATACCAGGGTAGGCCTGGGAGACCGTGCTGCACCAGTAGGATACCAGGATCAGGCCTGGAGACCGTGCTGCACCAGTAGGATGCCAGGGATAGGCCTGGGAGACCCTGCTGCACCAGTAGGATAATAGGGATATGCAATGGAGACCGTGCTGCATCAGTATGATACCAGGGTAGGCCTGGGAGACCGTGCTGCACCAGTAGGATACCAGGGATAGGCCTGGGAGACCGTGCTCCACCAGAAAGATACCAGGATCAGGCCTTGGAGACCGTGCTGCACCAGTAGGAAACCAGGGATAGGCCTGGTAGACCGTGCTGCACGAGTAGGATACCAGGGATAGGCCTGGGAGACTGTGTTGCACCAGTAGGATACCAGGGATAAGCCTGGGAGACCGTGTTGCAACAGTAAGATACCAGGGATAGGCCTGGGAGACAATGCTGCAACAGTAGGAAACCAGGGATAGGGCTGGGAGACCGTGCTGAACCAGTAGGATACCAGGGATAGGCCTGGGAGACCGTGTTGCACCAGTAGGATACCAGGGATAAGCCTGGGAGACCGTGCTGCACCAGTAGGATACCATGGATAGGCCTGGGAGACCGTGCTGTACCAGTAGGGTACCAGAGATAGGCCTGGGAGAACGTGCTGCATCAGTATGATACAAGGGGTAGGCCTGGGAGACCGTGCTGCACCAGAAGGATACCGGGGATAGGCCTGGGAAACCGTGCTGCACCAGTAGGATACCAGGAAAAGGCCTGTGAGACCGTGCTGCACTAGTAGTATAACAGGGATAGGCCTGGGAGACCGTGCTGCACCAGTAGGATACCAGGAATAGGCCTGGGAGACCGTGCTGCACCAGTAGGATACCAGGGATAGGCTTGGGAGACCGTGCTGCACCAGTAGGATACCAGGATCAGGCCTTGGAGACCATGCTGCACAAGTAGGATACCAGGAATAGGCCTGGGAGACCGTGCTGCACCAGTGGGATACCAGGGATAGGCTTGGGAGACCGTGCTGCACCAGTAGGATACCAGGATCAGGTCTTGGAGACCATGCTGCACAAGTAGGATACCAGGGATAGGCCTGGGAGACAGTGCTTCACCAGTAGGATACCAGGAAATAGGCCTGGGAGACCGTGCAGCTACAGTAGGATATCAGGATCAGGCCTGGGAGACCGTGCTGCACCAGTAGGATACCAGGGATAGGCCTGCGAGACCATGCTGCACCAGTAGGATACCAGGGATAGGCCTGCTAGACCGTGCTGCACCAGTAGGATACCAGGGATAGGCCTGGGTGACCGTGTTGCACCAGTAGGATACCAGGGATAGGCCTGGGAGACCATGCTGCACCAGTAGGATACAAGTATCAGGCCTGGGAGACCGTGCTGCACCAGTAGGATACCAGGGATAGGCCTGGGAGACCGTGCTGCACCCGTAGGATACCAGGGATAGGCTTGGGAGACCGTCCTGCGCCAGTAGGATACCAGGGATAGGCCTTGGAGACCGTGCTGCATCAAAAGGATACCAGGGGTTGGCCTGGGAGAAAGGGCTGCACCAGTAGGATACCAGGGATAGGTCTGGGAGACCGTGCTGCACCAGTAGTATACCAAGGATAGGCCTGGGAAACCGTGCTGCACCAGTAGGATACAAGGGATAGACCTGGGAAACCGTGCTGCACCAGTAGGATACCAGGTTTAGGCTTGGGAAACCTTGTTGCACCAGTAGGATACCAGGGATATCCCTGGGAGACCGTGCTGCACCAGTAGGATACCAGGGATAGGCCTGGGATAACTGCTGCACCAGTAGGATACCAGGGATAGGCCTGGGAGACCGTGCTGTACAGTAGGATACCAGGGATAGGCCTGGGAGACCGCGCTGCACCAGTAGGATACCAGGGATAGGCCTGGGAGACCGTGCTGCACCAGTAGGATACGGGGATAGGCCTGGGAGACCGTGCTGCACCAGTAGGATACCAGGGATATGCCTGGGAGACCGTGCTGCACCAGTAGGATACGAGGGATAGGCCTGGGAGACCGTGCTGCACCAATAGGATACCAGGATCAGGCCTGGGACACAGTTCTGCACCAGTTAGATACCAGGATAAGGCCTGGGAGACCGTGATGCATCAGAAGGATACAATGGGTAGGCCTGGGAGAACGTGCTGCACCAGTAGGATACCAGGGATAGGCTTGGGGGTCCGTGTTGCACCAGTAATATACCAGGGAAAGGCCTGGAAAACCGTGCTGCACCAGTAGGATACCAGTGATACGCCTGGGAGACCATGCTGTTCCAGTAGGATACCAGGGATAGGCCTGGGAGACCTGCTGCACCAGTAGGATACCAGGGATAGGCCTGGGAGACCGTGCTGCACCAGTAGGATACCAGGGTTAGGCCTGGGAGACCGTGCTGTTCCAGTAGGATATCAGGGATAGGCCTGGGAGACCGTGCCCCATCAGAAAGATACCAGGATCAGGCCTTGGAGACCGTGCTGCACCAGTAGGAAACCAGGGATAGGCCTGGTAGACCGTGCTGCACAAGTAGGATACCAGGAATAGGCCTGGGAGACCGTGTTGCACCAGTAGGATACCAGGGATAAGCCTGGGAGACCATGCTGCACCAGTAGGATACCATGGATAGGCCTGGGAGACCGTGCTGTACCAGTAGGGTACCAGAGATAGGCCACGGAGAACGTGCTGCATCAGTAGGATACAAGGGGTAGGCCTGGGAGACCGTGCTGCACCAGAAGGATACCGGCGATAGGCCTGGGAAACCGTGCTGCACCAGTAGGATACCAGGAAAAGGCCTGTGAGACCGTGCTGCACCAGTAGTATAACAGGGATAGGCCTGGGAGACCGTGCTGCACCAGTAGGATACCAGCAATAGGCCTGGGAGACCGTGCTGCACCAGTAGGATACCAGGGATAGGCTTGGGAGACCGTGCTGCACCAGTAGGATACCAGGATCAGGTCTTGGAGACCATGCTGCACAAGTAGGATACCAGGGATAGGCCTGGGAGACCGCGCTGCACCAATAGGATACCAGGGATAGGCCTGGGAGACCGTGCTGCACCAGTAGGATACGGGGATAGGCCTGGGAGACCGTGCTGCACCAGTAGGATACCAGGGATAGGCCTGGGAGACCGTGCTGCACCAGTAGGATACGAGGGATAGGCCTGGGAGACCGTGCTGCACCAATAGGATACCAGGATCAGGCCTGGGACACAGTTCTGCACCAGTAAGATACCAGGATAAGGCCTGGGAGACCGTGATGCATCAGAAGGATACAATGGGTAGGCCTGTGAGAACGTGCTGCACCAGTAGGATACCAGGGATAGGCTTGGGGGTCCGTGCTGCACCAGTAGTATACCAGGGAAAGGCCTGGAAAACCGTGCTGCACCAGTAGGATACCAGGGATACGCCTCGGAGACCATGCTGTTCCAGTAGGATACCAGGGATAGGCCTGGGAGACCTGCTGCACCAGTAGGATACCAGGTATAGGCCTGGGAATCCGTGCTCCACCAGTAGGATACCAGGGTTAGGCCTGGGAGACCGTGCTGTTCCAGTAGGATATCAGGGATAGACCTGGGAGACCTACTGCACCAGTAGGATACCAGGGATAGGCCTGGGAGACCGTGCTGTACCAGTAGTATACTGGGGATAGGACTGGGATACCGTGCTGCACCAGCAGGATACCAGGGATAGGCCTGGGAGAGTTTGCTGCATCAGTAGGATACCATGATCAGGCCTGGGAGACCGTGCTGCACCAGTAGGATACCAGGATCAGGCCTAGGAGACCGTGCTGCACCAGTAGGATACAAGGGGTAGGCCTGGGAGACCGTGCTGCACCAGAAAGATACCAGGGTTAGGCCTGGCAGACCGTGCTGCACCAGTAGGATACCAGGGATAGGCCTGAGATACCGTGCTGCACCAGTTGGATACCAGGGATAGGCCTGGGAGAATGTGCTGCACCAGTAGGATACCAGGGATTGGCATGGGAGACCGTGCTGCATCAGTAGGATACCAGGGGTAGGCCTGGGAGACCATGCTGCACAAGTAGGATACCAGGGATAGGCCTGGGAGACCGTGCTGTACCAGTATGATACCAGGGATAGGCCTGGGAGACCGTGCTGTACCAGTATGATACTAGGGATAGGCCTGGGAGACCGTGCTGCACCAGTAGGATACCAGGATTAGGCCTGGGAGACAGTGCTGCACCAGTAGGATACCAGGGATACGCCTGCTAGACCGTGCTGCACCAGTAGGTTACCAGGGATAGGCCTGGGAGACCGTGCGTCACCATTAGGATACCAGGGATAGGCCTGGGAGACCGTGCTGCATCAGCAGGATACCTAAGGTAGGCCTGGGAGACCATGCTGCACCAGTAGGATACCAGGATCAGGCCTAGGAGACCATGCTGCATCAGTAGGATACAAGGGGTATGCCTGGGACACCGTGCTGCACGTGAAGGTTACCGGGGTTAGGCCAGATCGTGCTGCACCAGTAGGATACCAGGGATAGGCCTGGGAGACCGTGCTGCATCAGCAGGATACCAAGGGTAGGCCTAGAAGACCATACTGCACAAGTAGGATACCAGTGATAGGCCTGGGAGACCGTGCTGCACCAGTAGGATACCAGGGATAGGCCTGGGAGACTGAGCTGCACCAGTAGGATACCAGAATCAGGCCTGTGAAACCGTTCTGCACCAGAAGGATATCAGGGTAAGGCCTGGGCGACCGTGCTGCACCAGTAGGATACCAGGATCAGGCCCGGAGACCGTGCTGCACCAGTAGGATACCAGGGATAGGCCTTGGAGACCCTGCTGCACCAGTAGGATAATAGGGATATGCAATGGAGACCGTGCTGCACCAGTAGGATACCAGGGATAGGCCTGCTAGACCGTGCTGCACCAGTAGGATACCAGGGATAGGCCTGGGTGACCGTGTTGCACCAGTAGGATACCAGGGATAGGCCTGGGAGACCATGCTGCACCAGTAGGATACAAGTATCAGGCCTGGGAGACCGTGCTGCACCAGTAGGCAACCAGGGATAGGCCTGGGAGACCGTGCTGCACCCGTAGGATACCAGGGATAGGCTTGGGAGACCGTCCTGCGCCAGTAGGATACCAGGGATAGGCCTTGGAGACCGTGCTGCATCAAAAGGATACCAGGGGTTGGCCTGGGAGAAAGGGCTGCACCAGTAGGATACCAGGGATAGGTCTGGGAGACCGTGCTGCACCAGTAGTATACCAAGGATAGGCCTGGGAAACCGTGCTGCACCAGTAGGATACAAGGGATAGACCTGGGAAACCGTGCTGCACCAGTAGGATACCAGGTTTAGGCTTGGGAAACCTTGTTGCACCAGTAGGATACCAGGGATATCCCTGGGAGACCGTGCTGCACCAGTAGGATACCAGGGATAGGCCTGGGATAACTGCTGCACCAGTAGGATACCAGGGATAGGCCTGGGAGACCGTGCTGTACAGTAGGATACCAGGGATAGGCCTGGGAGACCGCGCTGCACCAGTAGGATACCAGGGATAGGCCTGGGAGACCGTGCTGCACCAGTAGGATACGGGGATAGGCCTGGGAGACCGTGCTGCACCAGTAGGATACCAGGGATATGCCTGGGAGACCGTGCTGCACCAGTAGGATACGAGGGATAGGCCTGGGAGACCGTGCTGCACCAATAGGATACCAGGATCAGGCCTGGGACACAGTTCTGCACCAGTTAGATACCAGGATAAGGCCTGGGAGACCGTGATGCATCAGAAGGATACAATGGGTAGGCCTGGGAGAACGTGCTGCACCAGTAGGATACCAGGGATAGGCTTGGGGGTCCGTGTTGCACCAGTAATATACCAGGGAAAGGCCTGGAAAACCGTGCTGCACCAGTAGGATACCAGTGATACGCCTGGGAGACCATGCTGTTCCAGTAGGATACCAGGGATAGGCCTGGGAGACCTGCTGCACCAGTAGGATACCAGGGATAGGCCTGGGAGACCGTGCTGCACCAGTAGGATACCAGGGTTAGGCCTGGGAGACCGTGCTGTTCCAGTAGGATATCAGGGATAGGCCTGGGAGACCGTGCCCCATCAGAAAGATACCAGGATCAGGCCTTGGAGACCGTGCTGCACCAGTAGGAAACCAGGGATAGGCCTGGTAGACCGTGCTGCACAAGTAGGATACCAGGAATAGGCCTGGGAGACCGTGTTGCACCAGTAGGATACCAGGGATAAGCCTGGGAGACCATGCTGCACCAGTAGGATACCATGGATAGGCCTGAGAGACCGTGCTGTACCAGTAGGGTACCAGAGATAGGCCACGGAGAACGTGCTGCATCAGTAGGATACAAGGGGTAGGCCTGGGAGACCGTGCTGCACCAGAAGGATACCGGCGATAGGCCTGGGAAACCGTGCTGCACCAGTAGGATACCAGGAAAAGGCCTGTGAGACCGTGCTGCACCAGTAGTATAACAGGGATAGGCCTGGGAGACCGTGCTGCACCAGTAGGATACCAGCAATAGGCCTGGGAGACCGTGCTGCACCAGTAGGATACCAGGGATAGGCTTGGGAGACCGTGCTGCACCAGTAGGATACCAGGATCAGGTCTTGGAGACCATGCTGCACAAGTAGGATACCAGGGATAGGCCTGGGAGACCGCGCTGCACCAATAGGATACCAGGGATAGGCCTGGGAGACCGTGCTGCACCAGTAGGATACGGGGATAGGCCTGGGAGACCGTGCTGCACCAGTAGGATACCAGGGATAGGCCTGGGAGACCGTGCTGCACCAGTAGGATACGAGGGATAGGCCTGGGAGACCGTGCTGCACCAATAGGATACCAGGATCAGGCCTGGGACACAGTTCTGCACCAGTAAGATACCAGGATAAGGCCTGGGAGACCGTGATGCATCAGAAGGATACAATGGGTAGGCCTGGGAGAACGTGCTGCACCAGTAGGATACCAGGGATAGGCTTGGGGGTCCGTGCTGCACCAGTAGTATACCAGGGAAAGGCCTGGAAAACCGTGCTGCACCAGTAGGATACCAGGGATACGCCTCGGAGACCATGTTGTTCCAGTAGGATACCAGGGATAGGCCTGGGAGACCTGCTGCACCAGTAGGATACCAGGTATAGGCCTGGGAATCCGTGCTGCACCAGTAGGATACCAGGGTTAGGCCTGGGAGACCGTGCTGTTCCAGTAGGATATCAGGGATAGACCTGGGAGACCTACTGCACCAGTAGGATACCAGGGATAGGCCTGGGAGACCGTGCTGTACCAGTAGTATACTGGGGATAGGACTGGGATACCGTGCTGCACCAGCAGGATACCAGGGATAGGCCTGGGAGAGTTTGCTGCATCAGTAGGATACCATGATCAGGCCTGGGAGACCGTGCTGCACCAGTAGGATACCAGGATCAGGCCTAGGAGACCGTGCTGCACCAGTAGGATACAAGGGGTAGGCCTGGGAGACCGTGCTGCACCAGAAAGATACCGGGGTTAGGCCTGGCAGACCGTGCTGCACCAGTAGGATACCAGGGATAGGCCTGAGATACCGTGCTGCACCAGTTGGATACCAGGGATAGGCCTGGGAGAATGTGCTGCACCAGTAGGATACCAGGGATTGGCATGGGAGACCGTGCTGCATCAGTAGGATACCAGGGGTAGGCCTGGGAGACCATGCTGCACAAGTAGGATACCAGGGATAGGCCTGGGAGACCGTGCTGTACCAGTATGATACCAGGGATAGGCCTGGGAGACCGTGCTGTACCAGTATGATACTAGGGATAGGCCTGGGAGACCGTGCTGCACCAGTAGGATACCAGGATTAGGCCTGGGAGACAGTGCTGCACCAGTAGGATACCAGGGATACGCCTGCTAGACCGTGCTGCACCAGTAGGTTACCAGGGATAGGCCTGGGAGACCGTGCGTCACAATTAGGATACCAGGGATAGGCCTGGGAGACCGTGCTGCATCAGCAGGATACCTAAGGTAGGCCTGGGAGACCATGCTGCACCAGTAGGATACCAGGATCAGGCCTAGGAGACCATGCTGCATCAGTAGGATACAAGGGGTATGCCTGGGACACCGTGCTGCACGTGAAGGTTACCGGGGTTAGGCCAGATCGTGCTGCACCAGTAGGATACCAGGGATAGGCCTGGGAGACCGTGCTGCATCAGCAGGATACCAAGGGTAGGCCTAGAAGACCATACTGCACAAGTAGGATACCAGTGATAGGCCTGGGAGACCGTGCTGCACCAGTAGGATACCAGGGATAGGCCTGGGAGACTGAGCTGCACCAGTAGGATACCAGAATCAGGCCTGTGAAACCGTTCTGCACCAGAAGGATATCAGGGTAAGGCCTGGGCGACCGTGCTGCACCAGTAGGATACCAGGATCAGGCCTGGAGACCGTGCTGCACCAGTAGGATACAAGGGATAGGCCTTGGAGACCCTGCTGCACCAGTAGGATAATAGGGATATGCAATGGAGACCGTGCTGCATCAGTATGATACCAGGGTAGGCCTGGGAGACCGTGCTGCACCAGTAGGATACCAGGGATAGGCCTGGGAGACCGTGCTCCACCAAAAAGATACCAGGATCAGGCCTTGGAGACCGTGCTGTACCAGTAGGAAACCAGGGATAGGCCTGGTAGACCGTGCTGCACGAGTAGGATACCAGGGATAGGCCTGGGAGACTGTGTTGCACCAGTAGGATACCAGGGATAAGCCTGGGAGACCGTGTTGCAACAGTAAGATACCAGGGATAGGCCTGGGAGACAATGCTGCAACAGTAGGAAACCAGGGATAGGGCTGGGAGACCGTGCTGAACCAGTAGGATACCAGGGATAGGCCTGGGAGACCGTGTTGCACCAGTAGGATACCAGGGATAAGCCTGGGAGACCGTGCTGCACCAGTAGGATACCATGGATAGGCCTGGGAGACCGTGCTGTACCAGTAGGGTACCAGAGATAGGCCGGGGAGAACGTGCTGCATCAGTATGATACAAGGGGTAGGCCTGGGAGACCGTGCTGCACCAGAAGGATACCGGGGATAGGCCTGGGAAACCGTGCTGCACCAGTAGGATACCAGGAAAAGGCCTGTGAGACCGTGCTGCACTAGTAGTCTAACAGGGATAGGCCTGGGAGACCGTGCTGCACCAGTGGGATACCAGGAATAGGCCTGGGAGACCGTGCTGCACCAGTAGGATACCAGGGATAGGCTTGGGAGACCGTGCTGCACCAGTAGGATACCAGGATCAGGTCTTGGAGACCATGCTGCACAAGTAGGATACCAGGAATAGGCCTGGGAGACCGTGCTGCACCAGTAGGATACCAGGGATAGGCTTGGGAGACCGTGCTGCACCAGTAGGATACCAGGATCAGGTCTTGGAGACCATGCTGCACAAGTAGGATACCAGGGATAGGCCTGGGAGACAGTGCTTCACCAGTAGGATACCAGGGATAGGCCTGGGAGACCGTGCAGCTACAGTAGGATATCAGGATCAGGCCTGGGAGACCGTGCTGCACCAGTAAGATACCAGGGATAGGCCTGCGAGACCATGCTGCACCAGTAGGATACCAGGGATAGGCCTGCTAGACCGTGCTGCACCAGTAGGATACCAGGGATAGGCCTGGGTGACCGTGTTGCACCAGTAGGATACCAGGGATAAGCCTGGGAGACCATGCTGCACCAGTAGGATACAAGTACCAGGCCTGGGAGACCGTGCTGCACCAGTAGGATACCAGGGATAGGCCTGGGAGACCGTGCTGCACCCGTAGGATACCAGGGATAGGCTTGGGAGACCGTCCTGCGCCAGTAGGATACCAGGGATAGGCCTTGGAGACCGTGCTGCATCAAAAGGATACCAGGGGTTGGCCTGGGAGAAAGGGCTGCACCAGTAGGATACCAGGGATAGGTCTGGGAGACCGTGCTGCACCAGTAGTATACCAAGGATAGGCCTGGGAAACCGTGCTGCACCAGTAGGATACAAGGGATAGACCTGGGAAACCGTGCTGCACCAGTAGGATACCAGGTTTAGGCTTGGGAAACCTTGTTGCACCAGTAGGATACCAGGGATATCCCTGGGAGACCGTGCTGCACCAGTAGGATACCAGGGATAGGCCTGGGATAACTGCTGCACCAGTAGGATACCAGGGATAGGCCTGGGAGACCGTGCTGTACAGTAGGATACCAGGGATAGGCCTGGGAGACCGCGCTGCACCAGTAGGATACCAGGGATAGGCCTGGCAGACCGTGCTGCACCAGTAGGATACGGGGATAGGCCTGGGAGACCGTGCTGCACCAGTAGGATACCAGGGATATGCCTGGGAGACCGTGCTGCACCAGTAGGATACGAGGGATAGGCCTGGGAGACCGTGCTGCACCAATAGGATACCAGGATCAGGCCTGGGACACAGTTCTGCACCAGTTAGATACCAGGATAAGGCCTGGGAGACCGTGATGCATCAGAAGGATACAATGGGTAGGCCTGGGAGAACGTGCTGCACCAGTAGGATACCAGGGATAGGCTTGGGGGTCCGTGTTGCACCAGTAATATACCAGGGAAAGGCCTGGAAAACCGTGCTTCACCAGTAGGATACCAGTGATACGCCTGGGAGACCATGCTGTTCCAGTAGGATACCAGGGATAGGCCTGGGAGACCTGCTGCACCAGTAGGATACCAGGGATAGGCCTGGGAGACCGTGCTGCACCAGTAGGATACCAGGGTTAGGCCTGGGAGACCGTGCTGTTCCAGTAGAATATCAGGGATAGACCTGGGAGACCTGCTGCACCAGTAGGATACCAGGGATAGGCCTGGGAGACCGTGCCTTACCAGTAGTATACTGGGGATAGGACTGGGATACCGTGCTGCACCAGCAGGACACCAGGGATAGGCCTGGGAGAGTTTGCTGCATCAGTAGGGTACAATGATCAGGCCTGGGAGACCGTGCTGCACCAGTAGGATACCAGGATCAGGCCTAGGAGACCGTGCTGCACCAGTAGGATACAAGGGGTAGGCCTGGGAGACCGTGCTGCACCAGAAAGATACCGGGGTTAGGCCTGGCAGACCGTGCTGCACCAGTAGGATACCAGGGATAGGCCTGAGATACCGTGCTGCACCAGTTGGATACCAGGGATAGGCCTGGGAGAATGTGCTGCACCAGTAGGATACCAGGGATTGGCATGGGAGACCGTGCTGCATCAGTAGGATACCAGGGGTAGGCCTGGGAGACCATGCTGCACAAGTAGGATACCAGGGATAGGCCTGGGAGACCGTGCTGTACCAGTATGATACCAGGGATAGGCCTGGGAGACCGTGCTGTACCAGTATGATACTAGGGATAGGCCTGGGAGACCGTGCTGCTACAGTAGGATACCAGGATTAGGCCTGGGAGACAGTGCTGCACCAGTAGGATACCAGGGATACGCCTGCTAGACCGTGCTGCACCAGTAGGTTACCAGGGATAGGCCTGGGAGACCGTGCGTCACCATTAGGATACCAGGGATAGGCCTGGGAGACCGTGCTGCATCAGCAGGATACCTAGGGTAGGCCTGGGAGACCATGCTGCACCAGTAGGATACCAGGATCAGGCCTAGGAGACCATGCTGCATCAGTAGGATACAAGGGGTATGCCTGGGACACCGTGCTGCACGTGAAGGTTACCGGGGTTAGGCCAGATCGTGCTGCACCAGTAGGATACCAGGGATAGGCCTGGGAGACCGTGCTGCATCAGCAGGATACCAAGGGTAGGCCTAGAAGACCATACTGCACAAGTAGGATACCAGTGATAGGCCTGGGAGACCGTGCTGCACCAGTAGGATACCAGGGATAGGCCTGGGAGACTGAGCTGCACCAGTAGGATACCAGAATCAGGCCTGTGAAACCGTTCTGCACCAGAAGGATATCAGGGTAAGGCCTGGGCGACCGTGCTGCACCAGTAGGATACCAGGATCAGGCCTGGAGACCGTGCTGCACCAGTAGGATACCAGGGATAGGCCTGGGAGACCCTGCTGCACCAGTAGGAGAATAGGGATATGCAATGGAGACCGTGCTGCATCAGTATGATACCAGGGTAGGCCTGGGAGACCGTGCTGCACCAGTAGGATACCAGGGATAGGCCTGGGAGACCGTGCTCCACCAGAAAGATACCAGGATCAGGCCTTGGAGACCGTGCTGCACCAGTAGGAAACCAGGGATAGGCCTGGTAGACCGTGCTGCACGAGTAGGATACCAGGTATAGGCCTGGGAGACTGTGTTGCACCAGTAGGATACCAGGGATAAGCCTGGGAGACCGTGTTGCAACAGTAAGATACCAGGGATAGGCCTGGGAGACAATGCTGCAACAGTAGGAAACCAGGGATAGGACTAGGAGACCGTGCTGAACCAGTAGGATACCAGGGATAGGCCTGGGAGGCTGTGTTGCACCAGTAGGATACCAGGGATAAGCCTGGGAGACCGTGCTGCACCAGTAGGATACCATGGATAGGCCTGGGAGACCGTGCTGTACCAGTAGGGTACCAGAGATAGGCCTGGGAGAACGTGCTGCATCAGTAGGATACAAGGGGTAGGCCTGGGAGACCGTGCTGCACCAGAAGGATACCGGGGATAGGCCTGGGAAACCGTGCTGCACCAGTAGGATACCAGGAAAAGGCCTGTGAGACCGTGCTGCACTAGTAGTATAACAGGGATAGGCCTGGGAGACCGTGCTGCACCAGTAGGATACCAGGAATAGGCCTGGGAGACCGTGCTGCACCAGTAGGATACCAGGGATAGGCTTGGGAGACCGTGCTGCACCAGTAGGATACCAGGATCAGGTCTTGGAGACCATGCTGCACAAGTAGGATACCAGGAATAGGCCTGGGAGACCGTGCTGCACCAGTAGGATACCAGGGATAGGCTTGGGAGACCGTGCTGCACCAGTAGGATACCAGGATCAGGTCTTGGAGACCGTGCTGCACCAGTAGGTTACCAGGGATAGGCCTGGGAGACCGTGCGTCACCATTAGGATACAAGGGATAGGCCTGGGAGACCGTGCTGCATCAGCAGGATACCTAGGGTAGGCCTGGGAGACCATGCTGCACCAGTAGGATACCAGGATCAGGCCTAGGAGACCATGCTGCATCAGTAGGATACAAGGGGTATGCCTGGGACACTGTGCTGCACGTGAAGGTTACCGGGGTTAGGCCAGATCGTGCTGCACCAGTAGGATACCAGGGATAGGCCTGGGAGACCGTGTTGCATCAGCAGGATAGGCCATCAAGGGTAGGCCTAGAAGACCATACTGCACAAGTAGGATACCAGTGATAGGGCCTGGGAGACCGTGCTGCACCAGTAGGATACCAGGGATAGGCCTGGGAGACTGAGCTGCACCAGTAGGATACCAGAATCAGGCCTGTGAAACCGTTCTGCACCAGAAGGATATCAGGGTAAGGCCTGGGCGACCGTGCTGCACCAGTAGGATACCAGGATCAGGCCTGGAGACCGTGCTGCACCAGTAGGATACCAGGGATAGGCCTGGGAGACCCTGCTGCACCAGTAGGATAATAGGGATATGCAATGGAGACCGTGCTGCATCAGTATGATACCAGGGTAGGCCTGGGAGACCGTGCTGCACCAGTAGGATACCAGGGATAGGCCTGGGAGACCGTGCTCCACCAGAAAGATACCAGGATCAGGCCTTGGAGACCGTGCTGCACCAGTAGGAAACCAGGGATAGGCCTGGTAGACCGTGCTGCACGAGTAGGATACCAGGGATAGGCCTGGGAGAATGTGTTGCACCAGTAGGATACCAGGGATAAGCCTGGGAGACCGTGTTGCAACAGTAAGATACCAGGGATAGGCCTGGGAGACAATGCTGCAACAGTAGGAAACCAGGGATAGGACTGGGAGACCGTGCTGAACCAGTAGGATACCAGGGATAGGCCTGGGAGGCTGTGTTGCACCAGTAGGATACCAGGGATAAGCCTGGGAGACCGTGCTGCACCAGTAGGATACCATGGATAGGCCTGGGAGACCGTGCTGTACCAGTAGGGTACCAGGAAAAGGCCTGTGAGACCGTGCTGCACTAGTAGTATAACAGGGATAGGCCTGGGAGACCGTGCTGCACCAGTAGGATACCAGGAATAGGCCTGGGAGACCGTGCTGCACCAGTAGGATACCAGGGATAGGCTTGGGAGACCGTGCTGCACCAGTAGGATACCAGGATCAGGTCTTGGAGACCATGCTGCACAAGTAGGATACCAGGAATAGGCCTGGGAGACCGTGCTGCACCAGTAGGATACCAGGGATAGGCTTGGGAGACCGTGCTGCACCAGTAGGATACCAGGATCAGGTCTTGGAGACCATGCTGCACAAGTAGGATACCAGGGATAGGCCTGGGAGACCGTGCAGCTACAGTAGGATATCAGGATCAGGCCTGGGAGACCGTGCTGCACCAGTAGGATACCAGGGATAGGCCTGCGAGACCATGCTGCACCAGTAGGATACCAGGGATAGGCCTGCTAGACCGTGCTGCACCAGTAGGATACCAGGGATAGGCCTGGGTGACCGTGTTGCACCAGTAGGATACCAGGGATAGGCCTGGGAGACCATGCTGCACCAGTAGGATACAAGTATCAGGCCTGGGAGACCGTGCTGCACCAGTAGGATACCAGGGATAGGCCTGGGAGACCGTGCTGCACCCGTAGGATACCAGGGATAGGCTTGGGAGACCGTCCTGCGCCAGTAGGATACCAGGGATAGGCCTTGGAGACCGTGCTGCATCAAAAGGATACCAGGGGTTGGCCTGGGAGAAAGGGCTGCACCAGTAGCATACCAGGGATAGGTCTGGGAGACCGTGCTGCACCAGTAGTATACCAAGGATAGGCCTGGGAAACCGTGCTGCACCAGTAGGATACAAGGGATAGACCTGGGAAACCGTGCTGCACCAGTAGGATACCAGGTTTAGGCTTGGGAAACCTTGTTGCACCAGTAGGATACCAAGGATATCCCTGGGAGACCGTGCTGCACCAGTAGGATACCAGGGATAGGCCTGGGATAACTGCTGCACCAGTAGGATACCAGGGATAGGCCTGGGAGACCGTGCTGTACAGTAGGATACCAGGGATAGGCCTGGGAGACCGCGCTGCACCAGTAGGATACCAGGGATAGGCCTGGGAGACCGTGCTGCACCAGTAGGATACGGGGATAGGCCTGGGAGACCGTGCTGCACCAGTAGGATACCAGGGATATGCCTGGGAGACCGTGCTGCACCAGTAGGATACGAGGGATAGGCCTGGGAGACCGTGCTGCACCAATAGGATACCAGGATCAGGCCTGGGACACAGTTCTGCACCAGTTAGATACCAGGATAAGGCCTGGGAGACCGTGCGTCACCATTAGGATACAAGGGATAGGCCTGGGAGACCGTGCTGCATCAGCAGGATACCTAGGGTAGGCCTGGGAGACCATGCTGCACCAGTAGGATACCAGGATCAGGCCTAGGAGACCATGCTGCATCAGTAGGATACAAGGGGTATGCCTGGGACACTGTGCTGCACGTGAAGGTTACCGGGGTTAGGCCAGATCGTGCTGCACCAGTAGGATACCAGGGATAGGCCTGGGAGACCGTGCTGCATCAGCAGGATAGGCCATCAAGGGTAGGCCTAGAAGACCATACTGCACAAGTAGGATACCAGTGATAGGGCCTGGGAGACCGTGCTGCACCAGTAGGATACCAGGGATAGGCCTGGGAGACTGAGCTGCACCAGTAGGATACCAGAATCAGGCCTGTGAAACCGTTCTGCACCAGAAGGATATCAGGGTAAGGCCTGGGCGACCGTGCTGCACCAGTAGGATACCAGGATCAGGCCTGGAGACCGTGCTGCACCAGTAGGATACCAGGGATAGGCCTGGGAGACCCTGCTGCACCAGTAGGATAATAGGGATATGCAATGGAGACCGTGCTGCATCAGTATGATACCAGGGTAGGCCTGGGAGACCGTGCTGCACCAGTAGGATACCAGGGATAGGCCTGGGAGACCGTGCTCCACCAGAAAGATACCAGGATCAGGCCTTGGAGACCGTGCTGCACCAGTAGGAAACCAGGGATAGGCCTGGTAGACCGTGCTGCACGAGTAGGATACCAGGGATAGGCCTGGGAGAATGTGTTGCACCAGTAGGATACCAGGGATAAGCCTGGGAGACCGTGTTGCAACAGTAAGATACCAGGGATAGGCCTGGGAGACAATGCTGCAACAGTAGGAAACCAGGGATAGGACTGGGAGACCGTGCTGAACCAGTAGGATACCAGGGATAGGCCTGGGAGGCTGTGTTGCACCAGTAGGATACCAGGGATAAGCCTGGGAGACCGTGCTGCACCAGTAGGATACCATGGATAGGCCTGGGAGACCGTGCTGTACCAGTAGGGTACCAGGAAAAGGCCTGTGAGACCGTGCTGCACTAGTAGTATAACAGGGATAGGCCTGGGAGACCGTGCTGCACCAGTAGGATACCAGGAATAGGCCTGGGAGACCGTGCTGCACCAGTAGGATACCAGGGATAGGCTTGGGAGACCGTGCTGCACCAGTAGGATACCAGGATCAGGTCTTGGAGACCATGCTGCACAAGTAGGATACCAGGAATAGGCCTGGGAGACCGTGCTGCACCAGTAGGATACCAGGGATAGGCTTGGGAGACCGTGCTGCACCAGTAGGATACCAGGATCAGGTCTTGGAGACCATGCTGCACAAGTAGGATACCAGGGATAGGCCTGGGAGACCGTGCAGCTACAGTAGGATATCAGGATCAGGCCTGGGAGACCGTGCTGCACCAGTAGGATACCAGGGATAGGCCTGCGAGACCATGCTGCACCAGTAGGATACCAGGGATAGGCCTGCTAGACCGTGCTGCACCAGTAGGATACCAGGGATAGGCCTGGGTGACCGTGTTGCACCAGTAGGATACCAGGGATAGGCCTGGGAGACCATGCTGCACCAGTAGGATACAAGTATCAGGCCTGGGAGACCGTGCTGCACCAGTAGGATACCAGGGATAGGCCTGGGAGACCGTGCTGCACCCGTAGGATACCAGGGATAGGCTTGGGAGACCGTCCTGCGCCAGTAGGATACCAGGGATAGGCCTTGGAGACCGTGCTGCATCAAAAGGATACCAGGGGTTGGCCTGGGAGAAAGGGCTGCACCAGTAGCATACCAGGGATAGGTCTGGGAGACCGTGCTGCACCAGTAGTATACCAAGGATAGGCCTGGGAAACCGTGCTGCACCAGTAGGATACAAGGGATAGACCTGGGAAACCGTGCTGCACCAGTAGGATACCAGGTTTAGGCTTGGGAAACCTTGTTGCACCAGTAGGATACCAGGGATATCCCTGGGAGACCGTGCTGCACCAGTAGGATACCAGGGATAGGCCTGGGATAACTGCTGCACCAGTAGGATACCAGGGATAGGCCTGGGAGACCGTGCTGTACAGTAGGATACCAGGGATAGGCCTGGGAGACCGCGCTGCACCAGTAGGATACCAGGGATAGGCCTGGGAGACCGTGCTGCACCAGTAGGATACGGGGATAGGCCTGGGAGACCGTGCTGCACCAGTAGGATACCAGGGATATGCCTGGGAGACCGTGCTGCACCAGTAGGATACGAGGGATAGGCCTGGGAGACCGTGCTGCACCAATAGGATACCAGGATCAGGCCTGGGACACAGTTCTGCACCAGTTAGATACCAGGATAAGGCCTGGGAGACCGTGATGCATCAGAAGGATACAATGGGTAGGCCTGGGAGAACGTGCTGCACCAGTAGGATACCAGGGATAGGCTTGGGGGTCCGTGCTGCACCAGTAATATACCAGGGAAAGGCCTGGAAAACCGTGCTGCACCAGTAGGATACCAGTGATACGCCTGGGAGACCATGCTGTTCCAGTAGGATACCAGGGATAGGCCTGGGAGACCTGCTGCACCAGTAGGATACCAGGGATAGGCCTAGGAGACCGTGCTGCACCAGTAGGATACAAGGGGTAGGCCTGGGAGACCGTGCTGCACCAGAAAGATACCGGGGTTAGGCCTGGCAGACCGTGCTGCACCAGTAGGATACCAGGGATAGGCCTGAGATACCGTGCTGCACCAGTTGGATACCAGGGATAGGCCTGGGAGAATGTGCTGCACCAGTAGGATACCAGGGATTGGCATGGGAGACCGTGCTGCATCAGTAGGATACCAGGGGTAGGCCTTGGAGACCATGCTGCACAAGTAGGATACCAGGGATAGGCCTGGGAGACCGTGCTGTACCAGTATGATACCAGGGATAGGCCTGGGAGACCGTGCTGTACCAGTATGATACTAGGGATAGGCCTGGGAGACCGTGCTGCACCAGTAGGATACCAGGATTAGGCCTTGGAGACATTGCTGCACCAGTAGGATACCAGGGATACGCCTGCTAGACCGTGCTGCACCAGTAGGTTACCAGGGATAGGCCTGGGAGACCGTGCGTCACCATTAGGATACCAGGGATAGGCCTGGGAGACCGTGCTGCATCAGCAGGATACCTAGGGTAGGCCTGGGAGACCATGCTGCACCAGTAGGATACCAGGATCAGGCCTAGGAGACCATGCTGCATCAGTAGGATACAAGGGGTATGCCTGGGACACCGTGCTGCACGTGAAGGTTACCGGGGTTAGGCCAGATCGTGCTGCACCAGTAGGATACCAGGGATAGGCCTGGGAGACCGTGCTGCATCAGCAGGATACCAAGGGTAGGCCTAGAAGACCATACTGCACAAGTAGGATACCAGTGATAGGCCTGGGAGACCGTGCTGCACCAGTAGGATACCAGGGATAGGCCTGGGAGACTGAGCTGCACCAGTAGGATACCAGAATCAGGCCTGTGAAACCGTTCTGCACAAGAAGGATATCAGGGTAAGGCGTGGGCGACCGTGCTGCACCAGTAGGATACCAGGATCAGGCCTGGAGACCGTGCTGCACCAGTAGGATACCAGGGATAGGCCTGGGAGACCCTGCTGCACCAGTAGGATAATAGGGATATGCAATGGAGACCGTGCTGCATCAGTATGATACCAGGGTAGGCCTGGGAGACCGTGCTGCACCAGTAGGATACCAGGGATAGGCCTGGGAGACCGTGCTCCACCAGAAAGATACCAGGATCAGGCCTTGGAGACCGTGCTGCACCAGTAGGAAACCAGGGATAGGCCTGGTAGACCGTGCTGCACGAGTAGGATACCAGGGATAGGCCTTGGAGACTGTGTTGCACCAGTAGGATACCAGGGATAAGCCTGGGAGACCGTGTTGCACCAGTAAGATACCAGGGATAGGCCTGGGAGACAATGCTGCAACAGTAGGAAACCAGGGATAGGGCTGGGAGACCGTGCTGAACCAGTAGGATACCAGGGATAGGCCTGGGAGACCGTGTTGCACCAGTAGGATACCAGGAATAGGCCTGGGAGACCGTGCTGCACCAGTAGGATACCAGGGATAGGCTTGGGAGACCGTGCTGCACAAGTAGGATACCAGGATCAGGTCTTGGAGACCATGCTGCACAAGTAGGATACCAGGAATAGGCCTGGGAGACCGTGCTGCACCAGTAGGATACCAGGGATAGGCTTGGGAGACCGTGCTGCACCAGTAGGATACCAGGATCAGGTCTTGGAGACCATGCTGCACAAGTAGGATACCAGGGATAGGCCTGGGAGACAGTGCTTCACCAGTAGGATACCAGGGATAGGCCTGGGAGACCGTGCAGCTACAGTAGGATATCAGGATCAGGCCTTGGAGACCGTGCTGCACCAGTAGGATACCAGGGATAGGCCTGGGAGACCGTGCTGCACCAGTAGGATACCAGGAATAGGCCTGGGGGACCGTGCTGCACCAGTAGGATACCAGGGATAGGCTTGGGAGACCGTGCTGCACCAGTAGGATACCAGGATCAGGTCTTGGAGACCATGCTGCACAAGTAGGATACCAGGGATAGGCCTGGGAGACAGTGCTTCACCAGTAGGATACCAGGGATAGGCCTGGGAGACCGTGCAGCTACAGTAGGATATCAGGATCAGGCCTGGGAGACCGTGCTGCACCAGTAGGATACCAGGGATAGGCCTGCGAGACCATGCTGCACCAGTAGGATACCAGGGATAGGCCTGCTAGACCGTGCTGCACCAGTAGGATACCAGGGATAGGCCTGGGTGACCGTGTTGCACCAGTAGGATACAAGTATCAGGCCTGGGAGACCGTGCTGCACCAGTAGGATACCAGGGATAGGCCTGGGAGACCGTGCTGCACCCGTAGGATACCAGGGATAGGCTTGGGAGACCGTCCTGCGCCAGTAGGATACCAGGGATAGGCCTTGGAGACCGTGCTGCATCAAAAGGATACCAGGGGTTGGCCTGGGAGAAAGGGCTGCACCAGTAGCATACCAGGGATAGGTCTGGGAGACCGTGCTGCACCAGTAGTATACCAAGGATAGGCCTGGGAAACCGTGCTGCACCAGTAGGATACAAGGGATAGACCTGGGAAACCGTGCTGCACCAGTAGGATACCAGGTTTAGGCTTGGGAAACCTTGTTGCACCAGTAGGATACCAGGGATATCCCTGGGAGACCGTGCTGCACCAGTAGGATACCAGGGATAGGCCTGGGATAACTGCTGCACCAGTAGGATGCCAGGGATAGGCCTGGGAGACCGTGCTGTACAGTAGGATACCAGGGATAGGCCTGGGAGACCGCGCTGCACCAGTAGGATACCAGGGATAGGCCTGGGAGACCGTGCTGCACCAGTAGGATACGGGGATAGGCCTGGGAGACCGTGCTGCACCAGTAGGATACCAGGGATATGCCTGGGAGACCGTGCTGCACCAGTAGGATACGAGGGATAGGCCTGGGAGACCGGGCTGCACCAATAGGATACCAGGATCAGGCCTGGGACACAGTTCTGCACCAGTTAGATACCAGGATAAGGCCTGGGAGACCGTGATCAGAAGGATACAATGGGTAGGCCTGGGAGAACGTGCTGCACCAGTAGGATACCAGGGATAGGCTTGGGGGTCCGTGCTGCACCAGTAATATACCAGGGAAAGGCCTGGAAAACCGTGCTGCACCAGAAGGATACCAGTGATACGCCTGGGAGACCATGCTATTCCAGTAGGATACCAGGGATAGGCCTGGGAGACCTGCTGCACCAGTAGGATACCAGGGATAGGCCTGGGAGACCGTGCTGCACCAGTAGGATACCAGGGTTAGGCCTGGGAGACCGTGCTGTTCCAGTAGGATATCAGGGATAGACCTGGGAGACCTGCTGCACCAGTACGATACCAGGGATAGGCCTGGGAGACCGTACCTTACCAGTAGTATACTGGGGATAGGACTGGGATACCGTGCTGCACCAGCAGGACACCAGGGATAGGCCTGGGAGAGTTTGCTGCATCAGTAGGGTACCATGATCAGGCCTGGGAGACCGTGCTGCACCAGTAGGATACCAGGATCAGGCCTAGGAGACCGTGCTGCACCAGTAGGATACAAGGGGTAGGCCTGGGAGACCGTGCTGCACCAGAAAGATACCGGGGTTAGGCCTGGCAGACCGTGCTGCACCAGTAGGATACCAGGGATAGGCCTGAGATACCGTGCTGCACCAGTTGGATACCAGGGATAGGCCTGGGAGAATGTGCTGCACCAGTAGGATACCAGGGATTGGCATGGGAGACCGTGCTGCATCAGAAGGATAGGGCCTGGGAGACAGTGCTGCACCAGTAGGATACCAGGGATACGCCTGCTAGACCGTGCTGCACCAGTAGGTTACCGGGGATAGGCCTGGGAGACCGTGCGTCACCATTAGGATACCAGGGATAGGCCGTGCTGCATCAGCAGGATACCTAGGGTAGGCCTGGGAGACCATGCTGCACCAGTAGGATACCAGGATCAGGCCTAGGAGACCATGCTGCACAAGTAGGATACCAGGGATAGGCCTGGGAGACCGTGCTGTACCAGTAGGATACCAGGATCAGGCCTAGGAGACCATGCTGCACAAGTAGGATACCAGGGATAGGCCTGGGAGACCGTGCTGTACCAGTATTATACCAGGGATAGGCCTGGGAGACCAGTACCGGGGTTAGGCCAGATCGTGCTGCACCAGTAGGATACCAGGGATAGGCCTGGGAGACCGTGCTGCACCAGTAGGATACCAGGGAGAGGTCTAGGAGACCGTGCCGCACCAGTAGGATACCAGGGATAGACCTGGGAGAATGAGCTGCACCAGTAGGATACCAGGGATTGGCATGGGAGACCGTGCTGCATCAGTAGGATACCAGGGGTAGGCCTGGGAGACCATGCTGCTCAAGTATGATACCAGGGATAGGCCTGGGAGACCGTGCTGCACCAGTAGGATACCAGGGATAGGCATGGGAGACCGTGCAGCACCAGTAGGATACCAGGATCCGACCTGGGAGACCGTGCTGCACCAGTAGGATACCAGGGATAGGCCTGCGAGACCGTGCTGCACCAGTAGTATACCAGCGATAGGACTTGGAGACCGTGCTGCACCATTAGGATACCAGGGATAGGCCTGGGAGACCGTGCTGCATCAGCAGGATACCAAGGGTAGGCCTAGACGACCATACTGCACAAGTAGGATACCAGTGATAGGCCTGGGAGACCGTGCTGCTACAGTAGGTTACCAGGGATAGGCCTGGGAGACCGTGCTGCACCAGTAGGATACCAGGATCAGGCATGGGAGATCGTGCTGCACCAGTAGGATACAAGGGATAGGCCTGGGAGACTAAGCTGCACCAGTAGGATGCCAGAATCAGGCCTGGGAAACCGTTCTGCACCAGTAGGATACCAGGGTCAGGCCTGGGCGACCGTGCTGCACCAGTAGGATACCAGGATCAGGCCTGTGAGACCGTGCTGCACCAGTAGGATACCAGGGATAGGCGTGGGAGACCGTGCTGCACCAGTAGGATACTAGGGATATGCAATGGAGACCGTGCTGTATAAGTATGTTACCAGGGTAGGCCTGGGAGACCGTGATGCACCAGTAGGATACCAGGGATAGGCCTGGGAGACCGTGCTGCACCAGAAGGATACCAGGATCAGGCCTTGGAGACCGTGCTGCACCAGTAGGATACCAGGGATAGGCCTGGTATACCGAGCTGCACCAGTAGGATACCAGGGATAGGCCTGGGAGACTGTGTTACACCAGTAGGATACCAGGGATAGGCCTCGGAGACCGTGTTGCACCAGTAAGATACCAGGAATAGGCCTGGGAGACAATGATGCAACAGTAGGAAACCAGGGATAGGCCTGGGAGACCGTGCTGAACCAGTAGGATACCAGGGATAGGCCTGGGAGACCGTGTTGCACCGGTAGGATACCAGGGATAAGCCTGGGAGACCGTGCTGCACCAGTAGGATACCATTGATAGGCCTGGGAGACCGTGCTGTACCAGTAGGGTACCAGATAAAGGCCTGGGAGACCGTGCTGCATCAGTAGGATACAAGGGGTAGGCCGGGGAGACCGTGCTGCGCCAGAAGGATTCCGGGGATAGGCCTGGGAAACCGTGCTGCACCAGTAGGATACCAGGGAAAGGCCTAGGTGACCGTGCTGCACCAGTAGGATAACAGGGATAGGCCTGGGAGACCGTGCTGCACCAGTAGGATACCAGGAATAGGCCTTGGAGACCGTGCTGCACCAGTAGGATACCAGGGATAGGCCTAGGAGACAGTGCTTCACCTGTAGGATACCAAGATCAGGTCTGGGAGACCATGCTGCACAAGTAGGATACCAGGGAATGGCCTGGGAGACCGTGCTGCACCAGTAGGATACCAGGTATAGGCCTGGGAGACAGTGCTTCACCTGCCGGATACTAGTATCAGGTCTGGGAGACCATGCTGCACAAGTAGGATACCAGGGATAGGCCTGGGAGACAGTGCTGCACCAGTAGGATACCAGGGATAGGCCTGGGAGACCGTACAGCTACAGTAGGATACCAGGATCAGGCCTGGGAGACCGTGCTGCACCAGTAGGATACCAGGGATAGGCCTGCGAGACCGTGCTGCAGCAGTAGGATACCAGGGATAGGCCTGCGAGATCGTGCTGCACCAGTAGAATACCAGGGATAGGCCTGGGAGACCGGGCTGCCTCAGTAGGATGCCAAGGGTAGGCTTGGGAGACCATGCTGCACAAGAAGGATGCCAGGTATAGGCCTTGGAGACCGTGCTGCACCAGTAGGATACCAGGGATAGGCCTGGGAGATCGTGCTGCACCAGTAGGATACCAGGGATAGGCCTTGGAGACCGTGCTGCACCAGTAGGATACCAGGGATAGGCCTGGGAGACTGAGCTGCACCAGTAGGATACAAGTATTAGGCCTGGGAAACCGTTCTGCACCAGTAGGATACCAGGGATAGGCCTGGGCGACCGTGCTGCACCAGTAGGATACCAGGATCAGGCCTGGGAGACTGTGCTGCACCATTAGGATACCAGGATCAGGCCTAGGAGACCGTGCTGCACCAGTAGGATACTAGGGATATGCAAGGGAGGCCGTGCTGCATCAGTAGGATACCAGGGTTGGCCTGGGAGACCGTGCTGCACCAGTAGGATACCAGGGATAGGCCTGGGAGACCGTGCTGCACCAGTAGGATACCAGGATCAGGTCTGGGAGACCGTGCTGCACCAGTAAGATACCAGGGATAGGCCTGGGATACCCAGCTGCACCAGCAGGATACGAGGGATAGGCCTGGGAGACCTTGCTGCATCAGTAGTATACCAGGATCAGGCCTGGGAGACCGTGCTGCACCAGTAGGATACCAGGATCAGGCCTAGGAGACCGTGCTGCATTAGTAGGATACAAGGGGTAGGCCTGGGAGACCGTGCTGCACCAGAAGGATACCGGGGTTAGGCCTGCGAGACCATGCTGCAACAGTAGGAAACCAGGGATAGGCCTCGGAGACCGTGCTGCACCAGAAGGATACTAGGGATAGGCCTGGGAGACCGTGTTGCACCAGTAGGATACCAGGGATAAGCCTGGGAGACCGTTCTGCACCAGTAGGTTACCAGGGATAGGCCTGGGAGACCGTGCTGTATCAGTAGGGCAACCAGAGATAGGCCTGGGAGACCGTGCTGCACCAGTACGATACCAGGGATAGGCATGGGAGACCGTGCTGCACCAGTTGGATACCATTGACAGGCCTGGGAGACCGTGTTGCACCAGTAGGATACCAGGATCAGGCCTGGGAGACCGTGCTGCACCAGTAAGATACCAGGGTCAGGCATGGGAGACCGTGCTGCATCAGTAGGATTCCATGGAAAGGCCTTGGAGACCGTGCTGCACCAGAAGGATACCGGTAATAGGTCTGGGAGACGGTGCTGCACCAGTAAGATACCATGGATAGGCCTAGGAGAACGTGCTGCATCAGAAGGATACCAGGGATATGCCTGGGAGACCGCGATGCATCAGTAATGTACCAGGAGTAGGACTGGGAGACCTTGCTGCACCAGTAGGATACCAGGGATAGGCCTGGGAGACCGTGCTGTACCAGTAGGATACCAGGGATAGGCCTGGGAGACCGTGCTGCACCAGTAGGATACCAGGGATAGGCCTGGGATACCGTGCTGCACCAGCAGGATACCAGGGATAGGCCTGGGAGAATGAGCTGCACCAGTAGGATACCAGGGATTGGCATGGGAGACCGTGCTGCATCAGTAGGATACCAGGGGTAGGCCTGGGAGACCATGCTGCACAAGTATGATACCAGGGATAGGCCTTGGAGACCGTGCTGCACCAGTAGGATACCAGGGATAGGCATGGGAGACCGTGCAGCCCCAGTAGGATACCAGGATCCGACCTGGGAGACCGTGCTGCACCAGTAGGATACCAGGGATAGGCCTGCGAGACCGTGCTGCACCAGTAGTATACCAGCGATAGGACTTGGAGACCGTGCTGCACCATCAGGATACCAGGGATAGGCCTAGGAGACCGTGCTGCATCAGCAGGATACTAAGGGTAGGCCTAGAAGACCATACTGCACAAGTAGGATACCAGTGATAGGCCTGGGAGACCGTGCTGCTACAGTAGGTTACCAGGGATAGGCCTGTGAGACCGTGCTGCACCAGTAGGATACCAGGATCAGGCATGGGAGATCGTGCTGCACCAGTAGGATACAAGGGATAGGCCTGGGAGACTAAGCTGCACCAGTAGGATGCCAGAATCAGGCCTGGGAAACCGTTCTGCACCAGTAGGATACCAGGATCAGGCCTGTGAGACCGTGCTGCACCAGTAGGATACCAGGGATAGGCGTGGGAGACCGTGCTGCACCAGTAGGATACTAGGGATATGCAATGGAGACCGTGCTGTATCAGTATGATACCAGGGTAGGCATGGGAGACCGTGCTGCACCAGTAGGATACCAGGGATAGGCCTGGGAGACCGTGCTGCACCAGAAGGATACCAGGATCAGGCCTTGGAGACCGTGCTGCACCAGTAGGATACCAGGGATAGGCCTGGTAGACCGAGCTGCACCAGTAGGATACCAGGGATAGGCCTGGGAGACTGAGTTGCACCAGTAGGATACCAGGGATAGGCCTGGGAGACCGTGTTACACCAGTAAGATACCAGGAATAGGCCTGGGAGACAATGATGCAACCGTAGGAAACCAGGGATAGGCCTGGGAGACCGTGCTGAACCAGTAGGATACCAGGGATAGGCCTGGGAGACCGTGTTGCACCGGTAGGATACCAGGGATAAGCCTGGGAGACCGTGCTGCACCAGTAGGATACCATTGATAGGCCTGGGAGACCGTGCTGTACCAGTAGGTACCAGATAAAGGCCTGGGAGACCGTGCTGCATCAGTAGGATACAAGGGGTAGGCCGGGGAGACCGTGCTGCGCCAGAAGGATTCCGGCGATAGGCCTGGGAAACCGTGCTGCACCAGTAGGATACCAGGGAAAGGCCTAGGTGACCGTGCTGCACCAGTAGGATAACAGGGATAGGCCTGGGAGACCGTGCTGCACCAGTAGGATACCAGGAATAGGCCTTGGAGACCGTGCTGCACCAGTAGGATACCAGGGATAGGCCTAGGAGACAGTGCTTCACCTGTAGGATACCAAGATCAGGTCTGGGAGACCATGCTGCACAAGTAGGATACCAGGGAATGGCCTGGTAGACCGTGCTGCACCAGTAGGATACCAGGTATAGGCCTGGGAGACAGTGCTTCACCTGTAGGATACCAGGATCAGGTCTGGGAGACCAAGCTGCACAAGTAGGATACCAGGGATAGGCCTGGGAGACAGTGCTGCACCAGTAGGATACCAGGGATAGGCTTGGGAGACCGTACAGCTACAGTAGGATACCAGGATCAGGCCTGGGAGACCGTGCTGCACCAGTAGGATACCAGGGATAGGCCTGCGAGACCGTGCTGCACCAGAAGGGAAACCAGGGATAGGCCTGCGAGATCGTGCTGCACCAGTAGAATACCAGGGATAGGCCTGGGAGACCGGGCTGCCTCAGTACCATGCCAGGGGTAGGCCTGGGAGACCATGCTGCACAAGAAGGATGCCAGGTATAGGCCTTGGAGACCGTGCTGCACCAGTAGGATACCAGGGATAGGCCTGGGAGATCGTGCTGCACCAGTAGGATACCAGGGATAGGCCTTGGAGACCGTGCTGCACCAGTAGGATACCAGGGATAGGCCTGGGAGACTGAGCTGCACCAGTAGGATACAAGTATTAGGCCTGGGAAACCGTTCTGCACCAGTAGGATACCAGGGATAGGCCTGGGCGACCGTGCTGCACCAGTAGGATACCAGGATCAGGCCTGGGAGACCGTGCTGCACCATTAGGATACCAGGATCAGGCCTAGGAGACCGTGCTGCACCAGTAGGATACTAGGGATATGCAAGGGAGGCCGTGCTGCATCAGTAGGATACCAGGGTTGGCCTGGGAGACCGTGCTGCACCAGTAGGATACCAGGGAATGGCCTGGGAGACCGTGCTGCACAAGTAGGATACCAGGATCAGGTCTGGGAGACCGTGCTGCACCAGTAAGATACCAGGGATAGGCCTGGGATACCCAGCTGCACCAGCAGGATACGAGGGATAGGCCTGGGAGACCTTGCTGCATCAGTAGTATACCAGGATCAGGCCTGGGAGACCGTGCTGCACCAGTAGGATACCAGGATCAGGCCTAGGAGACCGTGCTGCATTAGTAGGATACAAGGGGTAGGCCTGGGAGACCGTGCTGCACCAGAAGGATACCGGGGTAAGGCCTGCGAGACCATGCTGCAACAGTAGGAAACCAGGGATAGGCCTCGGAGACCGTGCTGCACCAGAAGGATACTAGGGTTAGGCCTGGGAGACCGTGTTGCACCAGTAGGATACCAGGGATAAGCCTGGGAGACCGTTCTGCACCAGTAGGTTACCAGGGATAGGCCTGGGAGACCGTGCTGTATCAGTAGGGCTACCAGAGATAGGCCTGGGAGACCGTGCTGCACCAGTACGATACCAGGGATAGGCATGGGAGACCGTGCTGCACCAGTTGGATACCATTGCCAGGCCTGGGAGACCGTGTTGCACCAGTAGGATACCAGGATCAGGCCTGGGAGACCGTTTTGCACCAGTAGGATACCAGGATCAGGCCTGGGAGACCGTGCTGCACCAGTAAGATAACAGGATCAGGCCTGGGAGACCGTGCTGCATCAGTAGGAATTCATGGAAAGGCCTTGGAGACCGTGCTGCACCAGAAGGATACCGGGAATAGGTCTGGGAGACGGTACTGCACCAGTAAGATACCATGGATAGGCCTAGGAGAACGTGCTGCACCAGAAGGATACCAGGGATATGCCTGGGAGACCGCGATGCATCAGTAATGTACCAGGAGTAGGACTGGGAGACCTTGCTGCACCAGTAGGATACCAGGGATAGGCCTGAGAGACCGTGCTGTAGCAGTAGGATACCAGGGATAGGCCTGGGAGACCGTGCTGTAGCAGTAGGATACCAGGGATAGGCCTGGGATACCGTGCTGCACCAGGATACCAGGGATAGGCCAGGGAGACCGTGCTGCATCAGTAGGATACCAGGATCAGGCCTGGGAGACCGTGCTGCACCAGTAGGATACCATGATCAGGCCTAGGAGACCGTGCTGCATCAGTAGAATACAAGGGGTAGGCCTGGGAGACCGTGCTGCACCAGTAGGATACCAAGGATAGGCCTGTGAGACCGTGCTCCACCAGTAAGATACCAGGGATAGGCCTGTGATAATGTGCTGCACCAGTAGGATACCAGGGATTGGAATGGGAGACCGTGCTGCATCAGTAGGATACCAGGGGTAGGCCTGGGAGACCATGCTGCACAAGAAGGATACCAGGGATAGGCCTGGGAGACCGTGCTGCACCAGTATGATACCAGGGATAGGCCTGGGATACCGTGCTGCACCAGTTGGATACCAGGATTAGGCCTGGGAGACCGTGCTGCAACATTAGGATACCAGGGATAGGCCTGGGATACCTTGATGCACCATTAGGATACCAGGGATAGGCCTTGGAGACCTTGCTGCACCATTAGGATACCAGGGATAGGCCTGGGAGACCATGCTGCACCAGGAGGATACCAGGATCAGGCCTAGGACACCGTGCTGCATCAGTAGGATACAAGGGGTAGGCATGGGACACCGTGCTGCACCAGAAGGATACCGGGTTTAGGCCTGGCAGATCATGCTGCACCAGAAGGATACCAGGGTTAGGCCTGGGAGACCATGCTGCACCAGTAGGATACCAAGGATAGGCCTGGGAGACCGTGCTGCACCAGTAGGATACCAGGGATAGGCCTGGGAGACCGTGCTGCACCAGTAGGATACCAGGGATAGGCCTGGGATACCGTGCTGCACCAGCAGGATACCAGGGATAGGCCTGGGAGACCGTGCTGCATCAGTAGGATACCAGGATCAGGCCTGGGAGACCGTGCTGCACAAGTAGGATACCATGATCAGGCCCAGGAGACCGTGCTGCACCAGAAGGATACCGGGGTTAGGCCAATGAGACCGTGCTGCACCAGTAGGATACCAAGGATAGGCCTGGGAAACCGTGCTCCACCAGTAAGATACCAGGGATAGGCCTGGGATAATGTGCTGCACCAGTAGGATACCAGGGATTGGCATGGGAGACCGTGCTGCATCAGTAGGATACCAGGGGTAGGCCTGGGAGACCATGCTGCACAAGAAGGGTACCAGGGATAGGCCTGGGAGACCGTGCTGCACCAGTATGATACCAGGGATAGGCCTGGGAGACCGTGATGCACCAGTTGGATACCAGGATTAGGCCTGGGAGACCGTGCTGCAACAGTAGGATACCAGGGATAGGCCTGGGAGACCTTGATGCACCATTAGGATACCAGGGATAGGCCTTGGAGACCTTGCTGCACCATTAGGATACCAGGGATAGGCCTGGGAGACCATGCTGAACCAGTAGGATACAAGGATCAGGCCTGGGAGACCGTGCTGCACCAGTAGGATACCAGGATCAGGCCTAGAAGACCGTGCTGCATCAGTAGGATACAAGGGGTAGGCATGGGACACCGTGCTGCACCAGAAGGATACCGGGTTTAGGCCTGGCAGATCGTGCTGCACCAGTAGGATACCAGGGATAGGCATGGGAGACCATGCTGCACCAGTAGAATACCAAGGATAGGCCTGGGAGACCGTGCTGCACCATTAGGATACCAGGGATAGGCCTGGGAGAATGTGCTGCACCAGTAGGATACCAGGGATTGCCATGGGAGACCGTGCTGCATCAGTAGGATACCAGGGGTAGGCCTGGATGACTATGCTGCACCAGTAGGATACCAGGGATAGACCTAGGAGACCGTGCTGCACCAGAAGGATACCAGGGATAGGCCTGGGAGACCGTGCTGCACCAGTAGGATACCAGGATCAGGCCTGGGAGACCGTGCTGCACCAGTAGGATACCAGGGATAGGCCTGCGAGACCGTGCTGCACCAGTTGGATACAAGGATCAGGCATGGGAGACCGTTCTGCACCAGTAGGATACAAGGGATAGGCCTGGGAGACTGAGCTGCACCAGTAGGATACCAGAATCAGGCCTGGGAAACCGTTCTGTACCAGTAGGATACCAGGGATAGGCCTGGGAGACCGTGCTGCACAGTAGGATACCAGGAATAGGCGTGGGAGACCGTGCTGCACAAGTCGTATACTAGGGATATGCAATGGAGACCGTGCTGCATCAGTAGGATACTAGGGTAGGCCTGGGAGACCGTGCTGCACCAGTAGGATACCAGGGATAGGCCTGCGAGACCGTGCTGCACCAGTAGGATACCAGGATCAGGCATGGGAGACCGTGCTGCACCAGTAGGATACAAGGGATAGGCCTGGGAGACTGAGCTGCACCAGTAGGATACCAGAATCAGGCCTGGGAAACCGTTCTGCACCAGTAGGATACCAGGGATAGGCCTGGGAGACCGTGCTGCACAGTAGGATACCAGGAATAGGCCTGGGAGACCGTGCTGCACAAGTCGTATACTAGGGATATGCAATGGAGACCGTGCTGCATCAGTAGGATACCAGGGTAGGCCTGGGAGAACGTGCTGCACCAGTAGGATACCAGGGATAGGCCTGCGAGACCGTGCTGCACCAGTAGGATACCAGGATCAGGCATGGGAGACCGTGCTGCACCAGTAGGATACAAGGGATAGGCCTGGGAGACTGAGCTGCACCAGTAGGATACCAGAATCAGGCCTGGGAAACCGTTCTGCACCAGTAGGATACCAGGGATAGGCCTGGGAGACCGTGCTGCACAGTAGGATACCAGGAATAGGCCTGGGAGACCGTGCTGCACAAGTCGTATACTAGGGATATGCAATGGAGACCGTGCTGCATCAGTAGGATACCAGGGTAGGCCTGGGAGACCGTGCTGCAACAGTAGGATACCAGGGATAGGCCTGCGAGACCGTGCTGCACCAGTAAAATACCAGGATCAGGCATTGGAGACCGTGCTGCACCAGTAGGATACAAGGGATAGGCCTGGGAGACTGAGCTGCACCAGTAGGATACCAGAATCAGGCCTGGGATATCGTGCTGCACAGTAGGATACCAGGGATAGGCTTGGGAGACCGTGCTGCACAGTAGGATACCAGGGGATAGGCCTGGGAGACCGTGCTGCACCAGAAGGATACCAGGGGTTGGCCTGGGAGACCGTGCTGCACCAGTAGGATACCAGGGGATAGGCCTGGGAGACCGTGCTGCACCAGTAGGATACCAGGGATAGGCCTGAGGGACCGTGCTGCACAGTAGGATACCAGGGATAGGCCTGGTAGACCGTGCTGCACCAGTAGGATAATAGGGATATGCAATGGAGACCTTGCTGCATCAGTAGGATACCAGGGTAGGCCTGGGAGACCGTGCTGCACCAGTAGGATACCAGGGATAGGCCTGGGAGACCGTGCTGCACCAGAAGGATACCAGGATCAGGCCTTGGAGACCGTGCTGCACCAGTAGGATACCAGGGATAGGCCTGGTAGACCGTGTTGCACCAGTAAGATACCAGTGATAGGCCTGGGAGACTGTGTTGCACCAGTAGGATACCAGGGATAGGCCTGGGAGACCGTGTTGCACCAGTAAGATACCAGGGATAGGCCTGGGAGACAATGCTGCAACAATACGAAACCAGGGATAGGCGTGGGAGACCGTGCTGCACCAGTAGGATACCACGGATAGGCCTGGGAGACCATGTTGCACCAGTAGGATACCAGGGATAAGCCTGGGAGACCGTGCTGCACCAGTAGGATACCAGGGATAGGCCTGGGAGACCGTGCTATACCAGTAGTCTACCAGAGATAGGCCTGTGAGACCGTGCTGCATCAGTAGGATACAAGGGGTAGGCCTGGGAGACCGTGCTGCACCAGAAGGATACCGGGGATAGACCTGGGAGACCGTGCTGCACCACTAGGATACCAGGGAAAGGCATGGGAGACTGTACTGCATCAGTAGGATACCAGGGTTAGGCCTGGGAGACTGTGCTGCATCAGTAGTTCCAAGTGTTAAGTCTGTGACACAATGCTCCAGTGTACGGCCTCGGAAACCGTGCTACACCTGTAGAATACCAGGGCTGGGCCTGAAAAACCGAGCTGCACCGGTAAGGCCAGTGAGAACTTTCTGCACAAGTAAGATAGGCCTGGGAGACCGTGCTGCACCAGTAGGATACCAGGATCAGGTCTGGGAGACCATGCTGCACAAGTAGGATACCAGGGATAGGCCTGGGAGACAGGGCTGCACCAGTAGGATACCAGGGATAGGCCTGGGAGACAATGTTGCATAAGTAGGATACCAGGATCAGGCCTGGGAGACCATGCTGCACCAGAAGGATACCAGGACCAGGCCTGGGAGACCGTGCTGCACCAGTAGGATACCAGGGATAGGCCTGGGAGACCGTGCTTCACCAGTGGGATACCAGGGATAGGCCTGGAGACCGTGTTGCACCAGTAGGGTACCAGGGATAGGCCTGGGGGACCGTGTTGCACCAGTAGGATTCCAGGGATAGGCCTGAGAGACCGTGCTGCACCAGTAGGATATCAGGGACAAGCCTGGGAGACGGTGCTGCACCAGTAGGATACCAGGATCAGGCCTGGTAAACCGTGCTGCGCCAGTAGGATACCTAGATCAGGCCTGGGAGACCGTGCTGTACCAGTAGGATACAGGCCTGGGAGACCGTTATGCACCAGTAGGATACCAGGGATAGGCATGGTAAACCGTGCTGCACCAGTAGGATACCTGGGATAGGCCGCGAGACCGTGCAACACCAGTAGGATGCCAGGGATAGGCCTGGCATACCTTGCTGCATCAGTAGGATACCAGGAGAAGGCCTGGGAGACCATGCTGCACAAGCAGGATACCAGGGATAGGCATGCGAGACCGTGCTGCACCAGTAGGATACCAGGGATAGGCCTGGGAGACCCAGCTGCACCAGTAGGATACCAGGATCAGGCCTGGGGAAGCGTGCTGCACCAGTAGGATACCAGGGATAGGCCTGGGCGACCGTGCTGCACCAGTAGGATACCAGGATCATGCCTGGGAGACCGTGCTGCACCGCGCTGCACCAGTAGGATACCAGTGTTAGGCCTGGGAGACCGTGCTGCATCAGTAGGATACCAGGGGTAGGCCTGGAAGACCGTGCTGCACCAGAAGGAAACCAGGGAAAGGCCTGGGAGACCGTGTTGCCTCAGGAGGATACCAGGGGTAGCCCTGGGAGACAGTGCTGCACCAGTAGGATACCAGGGATAGGACTGGGAGACCGTGCTGCACCAGTAGGATACCAGGGATAGGCCTGGCAGACCGCGCTGCACCAGTAGGATACCAGGGATAGGCCTGGGAGACCGTGCTGCACAAGTAGGATACAACGGTTAGGCCTGGGAGACCATGCTGTACCAGTAGGATACCATCGATAGGCCTGGGAGACCTTGCTGCACCAGTACGATACCAGGGATAGGCCTAGGAGACCGTGCTGCACGAGAAGGATACCAGGATCAGGCCTGGGAGACCGTGCTGCCCAAGTAGGATACCAGGATCAGGGCTGGGAGACTGTGCTGCATTAGTAGGATACCAGGGATAGGCCTGGGAGACCGTGCTGTCCCAGAAGGATACCAGGTTCAGGCCTGGGAGACCGTGTTGCACCAGTAGGATAATAGGGATATGCAATGGAGACCTTGCTGCATCAGTAGGATACCAGGGTAGGCCTGGGAGACCGTGCTGCACCAGTAGGATACCAGGGATAGGCCTGGGAGACAGTGCTGCACCAGAAGGATACCAGGATCAGGCCTTGGAGACCGTGCTGCACCAGTAGGATACCAGGGATAGGCCTGGTAGACCGTGTTGCACCAGTAAGATACCAGTGATAGGCCTGGGAGACTGTGTTGCACCAGTAGGATACCAGGGATAGGCCTGGGAGACCGTGTTGCACCAGTAAGATACCAGGGATAGGCCTGGGAGACCATGTTGCACCAGTAGGATACCAGGGATAAGCCTGGGAGACCGTGCTGCACCAGTAGGATACCAGGGATAGGCCTAGGAGACCGTGCTGTACCAGTAGGGTTCCAGAGATAGGCGTGTGAGACCGTGCTGCATCAGTAGGATACAAGGGGTAGGCCTGGGAGACCGTGCTGCACCAGAAGGATACCGGGGATAGACCAGGGAGACCGTGCTGCACCACTAGGATACCAGGGAAAGGCATGGGAGACTGTACTGCATCAGTAGGATACCAGGGTTAGGCCTGGGAGACTGTGCTGCATCAGTAGTTCCAAGTGTTAAGTCTGTGACACAATGCTCCAGTGTACGGCCTCGGAAACCGTGCTACACCTGTAGAATACCAGGGCTGGGCCTGAAAAACCGAGCTGCAACGGTAAGGCCAGTGAGAACTTTCTGCACAAGTAAGATAGGCCTGGGAGACCGTGCTGCACCAGTAGGATACCAGGATCAGGTCTGGGAGACCATGCTGCACAAGTAGGATACCAGGGATAGGCCTGGGAGACAGGGCTGCACCAGTAGGTGACCAGGGATAGGCCTGGGAGACAATGTTGCACCAGTAGGATACCAGGATCAGGCCTGGGAGACCATGCTGCACCAGAAGGATACCAGGACCAGGCCTGGGAGACCGTGCTGCACCAGTAGGATACCAGGGATAGGCCTGGGAGACCGTGCTGCACCAGTAGGATACCAGGGATAGGCCTGGGAGACCGTGCTTCACCAGTGGGATACCAGGGATAGGCCTGGAGACCGTGTTGCACCAGTAGGGTACCAGGGATAGGCCTGGGGGACCGTGTTGCACCAGTAGGATTCCAGGGATAGGCCTGAGAGACCGTGCTGCACCAGTAGGATATCAGGGACAAGCCTGGGAGACGGTGCTGCACCAGTAGGATACCAGGATCAGGCCTGGTAAACCGTGCTGCGCCAGTAGGATACCTAGATCAGGCCTGGGAGACCGTGCTGTACCAGTAGGATACAGGCCTGGGAGACCGTTATGCACCAGTAGGATACCAGGGATAGGCATGGTAAACCGTGCTGCACCAGTAGGATACCTGGGATAGGCCGCGAGACCGTGCAACACCAGTAGGATGCCAGGGATAGGCCTGGCATACCTTGCTGCATCAGTAGGATACCAGGAGAAGGCCTGGGAGACCATGCTGCACAAGCAGGATACCAGGGATAGGCATGGGAGACCGTGCTGCACCAGTAGGATACCAGGGATAGGCCTGGGAGACCGAGCTGCACCAGTAGGATACCAGGATCAGGCCTGGGGAAGCATGCTGCACCAGTAGGATACCAGGGATAGGCCTGGGCGACCGTGCTGCACCAGTAGGATACCAGGATCATGCCTGGGAGACCGTGCTGCACCGCGCTGCACCAGTAGGATACCAAGGATAGGCCTGGGAGACCGTGCTGCATCAGTTGGATACCAGGGGTAGGCCTGGAAGACCGTGCTGCACCAGAAGGAAACCAGGGAAAGGCCTGGGAGACCGTGTTGCATCAGTAGGATACCATGGGTAGCCCTGGGAGACAGTGCTGCACCAGTAGGATGCCAGGGATAGGACTGGGAGACCGTGCTGCACCAGTAGGATACCAGGGATAGGCCTGGCAGACCGCGCTGCACCAGTAGGATACCAGGGATAGGCCTGGGAGACCGTGCTGCACAAGTAGAATACAACGGTTAGGCCTGGGAGACCATGCTGTACCAGTAGGATACCATGGATAGGCCTGGGAGACCTTGCTGCACCAGTACGATACCAGGGATAGGCCTAGGAGACCGTGCTGCACGAGAAGGATACCAGGATCAGGCCTGGGAGACCGTGCTGCCCAAGTGGGATACCAGGATCAGGGCTGGGAGACTGTGCTGCATCAGTAGGATACCAGGGATAGGCCTGGGAGACCGTGCTGTCCCAGAAGGATACCAGGTTCAGGCCTGGGAGACCGTGTTGCACCAGTAGGATAATAGGTATATGCCTGGAGACCGTGCTGCACCAGTAGGATACCAGGATCAGGCCTGGGAGACCGTGCTGCACCAGTAGGATATCAGGTATAGGCATGGGAGACCATGCTGCACCAGTAGGATACCAGGATCTGGCCTGGGAGACCGTGCTGCACAAGTAGGATACCAGGAATAGGCATGGGAGATCGTGCTGCACCAATAGGATACCAGGGTCAGGCCTTGGAGAACGTGCTGCACCAGTAGGATACCAGAGATAGGCCTGGAAGACCGTGCTGCACCAGTAGGATAAATGGATTAGGCCTGGGAGACCATGCTGCACCAGTAAGCTACCAGGGATAGGCCTGGGAGACCGTGCTTCACCAGTGGGATACCAGGGATAGGCCTGGAGACCGTGTTGCACCAGTAGGGTACCAGGGATAGGCCTGGGGGACCGTGTTGCACCAGTAGGATACCAGGGATAGGCCTGAGAGACCGTGCTGCACCAGTAGGATATCAGGGACAAGCCTGGGCGACGGTGCTGCACCAGAAGGATACCAGGATCAGGCCTGGGAAACCGTGCTGCGCCAGTAGAATACCTAGATCAGGCCTATGAGACCGTTATATACCAGTAGGATACCAGGGATAGGCATGGTAAACCATGCTGCACCAGAAGGATACCAGGGATAGGCCGGGAGACCGTGCAACACCAGTAGGATACCAGGGATAGGCCTGGGATACCGTGCTGCATCAGTAGGATACCAGGGGAAGGCATGGGAGACCATGCTGCACAAGTAGGATACCAGGGATAGGCATGGGAGACCGTGCTGCACCAGTAAGATACCAGGGATAGGCCTTGGAGACCGAGCTGCACCAGTAGGATTCCAGGATCAGGCCTGGGAAAGCGTGCTGCACCAGTAGGATACCAGGATCATGCCTGGGAGACCGTGCTGCACCGTGCTGCACCAGTAGGATACCAGGGATAGGTCTGGGAGACCATGCTGCATCAGTAGGAAACCAGGGGTAGGCCTGGGAGACCGTTTTGCACCAGAAGGTAACCAGGGATAGGCCTGGGAAACCGTGTTGCATCAGTAGGATACTAGGGGTAACCCTGGGAGACAGTTCTGCACCAGTAGGATACCAGAGATAGGACTGGGAGACCGTGCTGCACCAGTAGGTATAAGGGATAGGCCTGGCAGACCGCGCTGCACCAGTAGGATACCAGGGATATGCCTGGGAGACCGAACTGCACAAGTAGGATACTAGGGATAGGCCTGGTAGACCGTGCTGTACCAGTAGGTTACCAGGGATAGGCCTGGGAGACCTTGCTGCACCAGTACGATACCAGGGATAGGCCTAGGAGACCGTGATGCACGAGTATGATACAAGGATCAGGCCTGGGAGACCGTGCTGCACCAGTAGGATACCAGGATCAGGCCTGGGAGACTGTGCTGCACCAGTAGGATACCAGGGATAGGCCTGGGAGACCGTGCTGTCCCAGGAGGATACCAGTATCAGGCCTGGGAGACCGTGTTGCACCAGTAGGATAATAGGTATATGCCTGGGAGACCGTGTTGCACCAGTAGGATACCAGGATCAGGCCTGGGAGACCGTGCTGCACCAGTAGGATATCAGGGATAGGCATGGGAGACCATGCTGCACCAGTAGGATACCAGGGTCAGGCCTTTGAGAACGTGCTGCACCAGTATGATAGCAGGGATAGGCCTGGGAGACCGTGCTACACCAGTAGGATAAATGGATTAGGCCTGGGAGACCGTGCTGCACCGATGGGATACCAGGGATAGGTCTGGGAGACCGTGCTGCACCAGTAGGATACCAGGATCAGGCCTAGGGGACCGTGCTGCACCAGTAGGATACCGGGGATAGGCCTGGGAGACCCTGCTGCACCAGTAGGATACCAGAAGAAGGCCTAGGAGACCATGCTGCACCAGTAGTATACCAGGGACTGGCCTGGGAGACCGTGCTAAACCAGTGGAATACCAGGGATAGGCCTGGGAGACCGTGCTGCACCAGTAGGATACCAGGGATAGGGCTGGGAGACCGTGCTGCTCCAATTGGATACTACGGTTACTGGGAGACCGGATTGCATCAGTATGATACCAGGTTTAGGCCTAAAACCGAGCTGCACTGGTAGGATACCATGGTCAGGCCTGGGCGACGGTGCTGCACCAGTAGGATACCAGGGTTTAGCCTGAAAAAAAAATCGAGATGGATCAGAAGGATACCAGGGTAAGGCTTTTGAGACCGTGCTGCACCAGTAGAATACCAGGTTAGGCCTGAAAATCCTAGCTGCATCAGGTAAGGCCTGGGAGACCGAGCTGCATCAGTAGTATACCAGGGTTAGGCATGGGAGACCGTACTGAACCAGTAGGATACCAGGGTTAGGCCTGAGAAACCGAACTGCATCATTGGGATTCCAGTGTTAGGCCCTGCTGCACCAGTAGAAACACAGCGTAATGCTTTGGAGACCGTGCTGAATAAGAAGGACACCAGGGTTAGGCCTCAAAAACCGAGCTTCATCAGTCGGATACCAGGATAAGCCTGGGAGACCGCGTTGCGCCAGTAGGATACCAGGGTTAGGCCTGAAAAACCTAGCTGCATCAGTAGGATACCACGGTAAGGCCTGTAAAACCGAGCTGGACAAGTAAGAGACCAATGTTGGGCCTGGGAGACCTGCTGCACCATTAGGATACCAGGTTTAGGCCTGACAAACCAATTTGCATTAGCGGGGTACCAAGGTAAGGCTTAGGAGACTGTGCTGCATCAGTAGGGTACCAGAGTTAGACTTGGAAACCAAGCTGCACCAGTATGATACCCGGGATAGGCCTGGGAGACCGTGGTACATCATTAGGATACTATGGTTAGGTCTGAAAGACCGTCCTGTACCAGTAGGATTCCAGGGTTAGGCCTGAAATACCGTGCTACACCAGTAGGATACCAGGGCAAGGGTTTGGATAACTTGCTGCAACAAAAGGATACCATAGATACGCCTGGGAGACCGTGCTGCACTAGTAGCTACCAGGGTTGGGCCTGGAATACCGTACTGCACCAGTAGGATACCAGGGTTAGGCCTGAAAAACCGAGCTGCACCCGTAGGACACCAGGGTCAAGCTTTTTAGACCTTACTGCACAAGAAGGATACTTGGGTTAGGCCTGGGAGGCCGTGCTACACCAATAGGATATCAGGATTAGGCCTGAAAAACAGAGCTGCACCTGTAGAATAACAGGGTTACGCCTGGGATACCGTGCTGCACCAGGAGGATACCAGGTTCAGGCGAGGGGACCATGCTCTATCAGTAGGATACCCGGGTGAGCCTGGTAGACATGCTGCACCAGTAGGATACCAGGTTTTGGCCTGGGAGACCGTGCTACACCAGTAGGATACCAGGGTTAGACATGCCAAAACAGGCTGCATCAGTAGGATAGCAGGGTTAGGCCTGGGAAACAGTGCTGCACCAGTAGGATACTAGGTTGAGGCCTGAAAGAACGTGCTGCATCATCAGGATGACAGGGTTATGCATGCAAAAACCGAGTTGCATCAATAGGATACCCGAGTTAGGCCTGGGAGACCTACTGCACCAGTAGGATACCAGGGTACCGTGCTGCAACAGGAGGATACCAGGGTTAAGCCTAGGAGACCGTGCTGCACCCGTAGGATACCAGGGTTAGGCCTGAAAACCCGATCTGCATCAGATGGATGCCAGTGTTAGGCCTCGGAGGATACCAGCATTAAGGCTAAAATGCCACGCTGCATCAGAAGGTTACCAGTGTTAGGCCTGGAAGATCGTGTTGCATCCGTAGGATACCATGGTTGAATTGAAAAAACTGAGCTGCATTAGTAGGATACCAGGGTTAGGCCTAAAATACCGAGCTGCATAGGTAGGATACCAGGAGATGTCGAAAATGTGAAAAGCTAACGACGGACGACGGGCAACAGGCGATTGCATAAGCTAACCTGGAGCGAACTTCGCTCCAGGTGAGCTAAAAATAATCTATTTATAACGGAATTAGTTCCCTTTGCAACTGGTATGGAAGGATGGGGTGGGGCTATGATAAAATTTTACAGACGCAATATCTTGAGCACAGTTTGACCTATGGAGTTGCTATTTTGGAATATAGTACCGTGACCATGTGAAGATGTAATGATAATTTTTTGGGTTACTGCATCAAATATTGTCAGAGTTTTGCCCCTTTTTGTGAAAATTCAAAGAGACTACTGTATCTTGGAAACCAATTAGCCTAGGATCCTGAAACTTTATATGCGCATTCTATATGAAAAATAAGCAGACCCATATTTTTTTTGTTTTTGATTAATCCAGTAATAACAGAAGTATCCTTTTTCAACTTTCAACTTGTATGGTGTCGGCGGGTGATAAAATGATGCAGACTCAATATCTTGAGTACTGTTTGACCATGGACCATTTGGTAGATTTGAAGATGTGCTGAATATTTTTTAGGCTGGCCGCATCAAATATTGCCATAGTTATGCCCCTTTTTGTGAAAATTGATAGGGCGATAAGATGAACATTGTGATTTTTTTTCAAATATAGTCACTGAATAATATCGTTAGCTGTTAAGGAGTAGATGTCATTTAAAGCAATTGTTGACTGACTACGCCCATTTTTCTATTTTAGCTCTGGTGGCCATCTTGTTTAGTGCAGTGAAAAAATATAGGCAACAAGAAGAACATTTCCGTGATTTATTTTTAATCTGGCCAGTGGTTTAGGTGATGTCATTCGAAGCAATTGTTGACATACTACACCTTTTTTCTATGTTTAGCTCTGATGGCCATCTTGTAAATTGGAGCGGATTGAAAATAGCAGTTGTTAAAGAGGGCGATAGGGAAACATTTCTGTGAAATTATTTTGAAATGGCCTTCGGTTTTGGAGATGTCACTTAACATCACAAATACATGCCTATATGATTTTGCCCCCCCCCCCTTTAACCCCACTTTTATATAGTAAAACTTGGGTTTACGAGGGTATACATTCTTTTTCTTATTTGTGCTCAAAAACATAGATTGTGGGTACTCGTTAGAACCGCTTCCATGTATCCACATTCTGTGTTTTGAGCTGAAATAAGAAAACTCAGATTCTTTTTTCTGAAAATCTTCATTTCTTGGAGGTAAAATTTTCAATATATTTGAATAGGCGTGTTTTCATAATGAAGCCATTGTTGACAGACGATGCCGACGATACATGCAACTACGACGGCGGGCGGACCACAAACGGATTACGATCCTAATAGTAAACCGTGAGCACATGTGAGGACTAATAAATGTACAGACACAATATCGGTATTTAAGTACAGCCAGGAGAAATATTAAGATCCGGACAAAAGCTTCGTATCATTGATGTGGCGAGACTATACTGTAACCCAGACCTTAAATGAAATGAGACAAGCACATTACGAAAACACGCCTATATAATTTTAACCACCTTACACCCCACTTTTATATAGTAAAACTGGGGTTAACAGGGGAATACATTATTTTTCTTATTTCTATTCAAAAACATAGATTTTGGGTACTCGTTATAACCATCTCACTGAGGCGGTTCTAACGAGTACCCACAATCTACGTTTCGAGCAGAAATGTGAAAAATATCAGAATTGTTATAGGGAAATTATCATTTTTGGAGGTAAAAATTTCATTATACTTGAATAGGCGTGTTTTCATAATGACACATTTTTGTTTGTAATTACTGCATTATTTAGCTCATTATAAAAACATGCCTATTCAAATATATTGAAAATTTTACCTCCAAAAATGAAAATTTTTGGGGTAAATGTTCAGATTTTTCAGATTTCTGCTCAAAACATAGATTGTGGGTACTCGTTAGAACCGCCTCAATGAGGCGGATCTAACGAGTACCCACAATCTATGTTTTTGAGCAGAAATAGGAAAAATGTTGTATACCCCTGTAAACCCCAGTTTTACTATATAAAAGTGGGGTTTGAGGGGTCTTAATCATATAGGCGTGTTTTCGTGGTGTGAACGCATAATTCAAGCTCTGCACGAAAGCTTTTTACAACAAACATGACATGACTGCAATAGGTTTACCAAAATCGAAATAGATATAATTACTTTGGTCTGCAGTACTGGTATCAGCCAACCGCAAGATTTAAGACCTAGAGGAAATTCAAAATCTGATGAAAGCTTCATACCATTATTTTAGCAGAAGCACGTGTATATAATACTAGACATTATATCACCTTGGTTTGCAGCACCGACATTTGAAAATGATCGGCCAACCGCAAGATTCAAGATCTGGACGAAAACTTCGGATCATAATTGCACAGAACATTCAAAATCTGATGAAGGCTTCATACCATAAATTAAACAGAATTAAATATATAATGACATTCAAGAAATCACCTTGGCTTGCAGCACCGACATTTAAAATGATCGGCCAACCGCAAGATTCAAGATCTGGACGAACACTTCGAATCATAATTGCACAGAACATTCAAAATCCGATGAAGGCTTCATACAATTAATTTAACAGAAACACAAATATAATGACATTCAAAAAATCACCTTGGTTTGCAGCACCGATATTTAAAATGATCGGCCAACCGCAAGATTCAAGATCTGGACGAAAACTTCGAATCATAATTGGACAGAACATTCAAAATCTGTGAAGGCTTCATACCATTAATTTAACAGAAACACTTATATAATGACATTCAAAAAATCACCGTGGTTTGCAGCACCAACATTTAAAATGATCGGCCAACCGCAAGATTCAAGATCGGGACGAACACTTCGAATCATAATTGAACAGAACATTCAAAATCTGATGAAGGCTTCATACCATTAATTTAACAGAATTAAATATATAATGACATTCAAGAAATCACCTTGGTTTGCAGCACCGACATTAAAAATGATCGGCCAACAGCAAAATTCAAGATCTGGACGAAAACTTCGAATCATAATTGAACAGAACATTCAAAATCTGCTGAAGGCTTCATATCATTAATTTAACAGAAACACATATATAATGACATTCAAGAAATCAACTTGGTTTGCAGCACCGACATTTAAAATGATCGGCCAACCGCAAGATTCAAGATTAGGACGAACACTTCGAATCATAATTGAACAGAACATTCAAAATCTGATGAAGGCTTCATACCACTAATTTAACAGAAACACATATCTAATGACATTCAAGCAATCACCTTGGTTTGCAGCACCGACATTAAAAATGATCGGCCAACCGCAAGATTCAAGATCTAGACGAACACTTCGAATCATAATTGAACAAAACATTCAAAATCTGATGAAGGCTTCATACCATTAATTTAACAGAAACAAATATATAATGATATTCACGAAATCACCTTGGTTTGCAGCACCGACATCCACTGAGGCGGTTCTAACGAGTACCCACAATCTACGTTTTGAGCAGAAATGTGAAAAATATCAGAATTGTTAAAGGGAAATTTTCATTTTTGGAGGTTAAATTTTCATTATACTTGAATAGACGTGTTTTCATAATGACACATTTTTGTTTGTAATTACTGCATTATTCAGCTCATTATAAAAACATGCCTATTCAAATATATTGAAAATTTTACCTCCTAAAAATGAAAATTTTCGGATAAAAATTCTGATATTTTTCAGATTTCTGTTAAAAACATAGATTGTGGGTACTCGTGAGAACCGCCTCAATGAGGCGATTCTAACGAGTACCCACAATCTATGTTCTTGAGCAGAAATAAGAAAAATGATGTATACCCCTGTAAACCCCAGTTTTACTATATAAAAGTGGGGTTTGAGGGGTCTTAATTATATAGGCGTGTTTTCGTGATGTGAACGCATAAGTCATGAAAATGTTCGGATAAAAATTCTGATATTTTCAGATTTCTGCTCAAAACATAGATTGTGGGTACTCGTTAGAACCGCCTAACGAGTACCCGCATGCTATGTTTTTGAGCAGAAATAAGAAAAATGATGTATACCCCTGTAAATCCCAGTTTTACTATATAAAAGTGGGATTTGAAGGGTCTTAATTATAAAGGCGTGTTTTCGTGATGTGAACGCATAATTCAAGCTCTGCACGAAAGCTTTTTACAACAAACATGACATGACTGCAATAGGTTTACCAAAATCGAAATTGATATTGGATATAATTACTTTGGTCTGCAGTACTGGTATCAGCCAACCGCAAGATTTTAGACCTAGACGAAATTCAAAATGATCGGCCAACCGCAAGATTCAAGATCAGGACGAAAACTGCGAATCATAATTGAACAGAACATTCAAAATCTGATGAAGGCTTCATACCATTAATTTAACAGAAACACATATATAATGACATTAAAGAAATCACCTTGGTTTGCAACACCGACATTTAAAATGATCGGCCAACCGCAAGATTCAAGATCTGGTCGAAAACTTCGAATCAATATTGAACAGAACATTCAAAATCTGACGAAGGCTTCATACCACTAATTTAATCGAAACACATATATAATGACATTCAAGCAATCACCTTGGTTTGCAGCACCGACATTTATAATGATCGGCCAACCGCAGGATTCAAGATCTGGTCGAAAACTTCGAATCATAATTGAACAGAACATTCAAAATCTGATGAAGGATTTCATACCACTAATTTAATAGAAACACATATATAATGACATTCAAGCAATCACCTTGGTTTGCAGCACCGACATTTATAATAATCGGCCAACCACAAGATTCAAGATCTGGACGAAAACTTCGAATCACAATTGAACAGAACATTCAAAATCTGATGAAGGCTTTATACCATTAATTTAACAGAAACACATATATAATGACATTCAAGAAATCACCTTGGTTTGCAGCACCGACATTTAAAATGATCGGCCAAACGTAAGATTCAAGATTTGGACGAAAACTTCGAATCACAATTGAACAGAACATTCAAAAAAATACTAGAATTATTAAAAGGTATTAGACAAGCAAAGGAATCACTTTGGTCTGCAATACCGCATTTGCAAATGATCGGCCAAGCGCAAGTTTTAAGATCTGGACAAAATCTGATGAAAGCTTCAGACCAATAATTTAGCAGAATCACGTATATATAATACTAGACATTATATCACCTTGGTTTGCAGCACCGACATTTGAAAATGATCGGCCAACCGCAAGATTCAAGATCTGGACGAAAACTTCGAATCATAATTGCACAGAACATTCAAAATCTGATGAAGGCTTCATACCACTAATTTAATAGAAACACATATATAATGACATTCAAAAAATCACCGTGGTTTGCAGCCCCGACATTTTAAAATGATCGGCCAACCGCAAGATTCAAGGTCGGTCGAAAACTTCGAATCATAATTGAACAGAACATTCAAAATCTGATGAAGGCTTCATACCACTAATTTAATAGAAACACATATATAATGACATTCAAGCAATCACCTTGGTTTGCAGCACCGACATTTATAATGATCGGCCAACCACAAGATTCAAGATCTGGACGAAAAATTTGAATCACAATTGAACAGAACATTCAAAATCTGCTGAAGGCTACATACCATTAATTTAACAGAAACATATATATAATGACATTCAAGAAATCACCTTGGTTTGCAGCACCGACATTTAAAATGATCGGCCAACCGCAAGATTCAAGATTTGGACGAAAACTTCGAATCATAATTGAACAGAACATTAAAAAAAAATATGAGAATCATTAAAAGGTATTAGACAAGCAAAGGAATCACTTTTGTCTGCAATACCGCATTTGCAAATGATCGGCCAAGCGCAAGTTTTAAGATCTGGAAGAAAGCTTCGCACCATTAATATGACAGGATTAGAAAATGTTCAAGTACCCACAATCTACGTTTTGAGCAGAAACGTGAAAAATATCAGAATTGTTATAGGGAAATTATAATTTTTGGAGGTTAAATTTTCATTATACTTGAATAGGCGTGTTTTCATGTACCCACAATCTACGTTTTGAGCAGAAATGTGAAAAATATCAGAATTGTTATAGGGAAATTATCATTTTTGGAGGTTAAATTTTCATTATACTTGAATAGGCGTGTTTTCATAATGACACATCTTTGTTTGTAATTACTGCATTATTCAGCTCATTATAAAAACATGCCTATTCAAATATATTGAAAATTTTACCTCCAAAAAATGACAATTTTCGGATAAAAATTCTGAAATTTTCAGATTTCTGCTCAATTTGAGCAGAAATAAGAAAAATGATGTATACCCCTGTAAAAACCAGTTTTACTATATAAAAGTGGGGTTTGAGGGGTCTTAATTATATAGGCGTGTTTTCGTGATGTGAACGCATAATTCAAGCTCTGCACGAAAGCTTTTTACAACAAACATGACATGACTGCAATAGGTTTACCAAAATCGAAATTGATGTTGGATATAATTACTTTGGTCTGCCGTACTGGTATCAGCCAACCGCAAGATTTTAGACCTAGACGAAATTCAAAATCTGATGAAAGCTTCATACAATACACGTATATATAATACTAGACATTATATCACCTTGGTTTGCAGCACCGACATTTGAAAATGATCGGCCAACCGCAAGATTCAAGATCTGGACGAAAACTTCGAATCATAATTGAACAGAACATTCAAAATCTGATGAAGGCTTCATAACATTAATTTAACAGAAACACGTATATATAATACTAGACATTATATCACCTTGGTTTGCAGCACCGACATTTGAAAATGATAGGCCAACCGCAAGATTCAAGATTTGGACGAAAACTTCGAAATTATCATTTTTGGAGGTTAAATTTTCATTATACTTGAATAGGCGTGTTTTCACACCTATTAATGACTCAAAATCATCAAAGTTGATTTTTTTGGTCAAAATTGTAATATTCTATCACACACATCATAATTATTTCCGAAATACCCATATCCAGGCTAGATATAGGGGACTTGGGGTAATTCCGGGACTTGGGGTGACTTGGGGTATTTCGTGCGGCCCGTTTGCGAGCCCTCGTTAGAACTGCTTCATTAGTGCCCACGCATGGAGAAGTATGAAAAATAATGTATACCCATGTGCCCACGGGGTTTAGCTGATAAGATATTAAATTGTATTGTGACCTCGACGCTATGCTTGATTCGTGATTCAAATTTCTCAGAAATTCCCTTGCAAATATTTTGAATTTCAAAGGAAAATATTCATAACGTATTTACACCGAAGCGAGCAGAAAATCTATCTATCTATCTATCTATCTATCTATCTATCTATCTATCTATCTATCTATCTATATATCTATCTATCTATCTATCTATCTATCTATCTATCTATCTATCTATCTATCTATCTATCTATCGGCCAGTCGATCTAATCTATCTAAGAAAGACAGCAAAGCGTAAGTAGAAACGAAAGAAAAAAAACAGAATTCGTCACAATGGTTTCTAGAATATATGGAAGGAAGGTGCCTGCCGGGAAGAATTCTAACATTATAGGGAAGTTGTAAGTTGGTAGAAGGAGACACGGCCTGTTTTAATTCTCGTTCCATCTTTCCTCTAAATCAAATTCTTTCTTTGCGCAGGACAATTCCGGAATTGTGCTGATTCTTACTTTGCGCCGAATATTTACATCATTTTCTTTATTGTTTTCTTATTTCAGCTCTTAAAGAAAGAGTGGGGATACTGATTAAAATGGCTTCTATAACTAGTACCATTAATCACTGTGTTTCGAGCAGAAATAATGATAAAAAAAAAACGAAAAAAATAAATAAATAAATAAATAAAACATTTCATCTAAAACTGTCATTTTTTACAGACGTAACCCCATGATATTGCATAAGCCCGATCTTACACAACAGTATCATGCATTTAGTTGCACATTGTATAAAAGCTTCATATCACGGAAACACGCCTATGTAATTTCGACAACTCCCCCCACTCGAACCCCACTTGTATATAGTAAACTGGGGTTTTCAGGAATACACATTATTGTTATTTTTGTTATTTCCGCTCTAAACCATAGATTGTGGGTACTCGTTAGATGAGGCGATTGTGTTTTACACACGTTTTAGCAGAAGTATGAAAAAAAAAAATCTTTTTTTTCTTTTTTTTTTTTTTTTTCATTTAAAAAATTTCATTATTCCGGCCGTAAATTTATATAGGCATAATATAAACGTTCCACAAGGCTCCACAATTTCAAACGTCGTTTCGCTTAGTTTCATGTAAAGTGTAATACAAAATACAGTACCATTCAGACGATTCTTGACACCCTAGTTGACTCCAAGTCAACTACATTCAGACATGGAGTTAACTCCTAGTCAACTCCATTTCCCGCTTTTGTTAACTAGGGAGTTAACTTTAGTTAACTTTAGTTAACTTCTAGTTGACTAGAAGTCTTAACAGTTATACAGTAGTACATATATGGATTAGAACAGGTGAATGAATATGTTACTTAATTTGTTATCTGTTTTTTATTTATTTATTTATTTATTTATTTATTTTCATCATGCTGATGCAAATGGCATGGCAAAAAAAAATGAAGAATGACAGGTTATATCCCATAATTTCAAAATGATCATTGTTAGCCCTTATCCCGCTGAATAAATTAATTTTACCATACCCATTTCTGGATATCAACCATTCAAATCGTTAAAGGTTATGTATTCATTCAATTCACAAATTGGATGAAAAACAGTGTAGATCCTGACCAGATGAAACAGCCCCCGCCCATAGGGGCTTGAAGAAATATATGGGCTGCATGATGTTTCCACGCAGAGCTGAATCCGGCCCGCACACTAGTACTGGTAAACTGCTTAGAGGATCTAAGCCTGTGCAGGAACTGTGGTGCGAGGCGGACCGTCCATGCTAATAAACCCTATTGGTTTCATTGGGCGACAGGGCTTGAGATGTCATTTCATCTCAATGTCGGGTAAAAGTCCCACAAAATTGGAAGCAACGTCTCCAAAATGACCTTTACAGTGTTGACGGGGACGTTAAACCTCAAATCAAACAATCATTAACCATCTGATCAGGATCTATGCTGTTTGCAAAGTTAGGATTTGTCATGTTCAGCGGGATAAGGGTTAATGAATTTCAGGTTATACTCCTGGATTTAAGTGCCACGAAAATCCAGGTATGGACATTTTAGCCTCTCCAGAACAACAGCTCTGTTTATTTTCATTTGTTAAAATGAACTTCAATAAATCTCAGGTTCACACTGATAAGCCTCACTAATTGCCTAAGCATATGGCAACTGAATATTCATTCATGAAAATTTCACTTTTGCAAACAGTGCAGGCCCAGATCAGACGCCGCAGAATGGGGCGTCTGATCAGGGCCTCCACTGTTTGCTAAAAGTTCAGTCATTCCCCAAATATACCTTGATGAAAACACACCCCGACACCCTTAAACCTTGAAATGGAGCCCTGGTACATATAAGGAGGAAGATTCCATTTGGTACAAAAAAGGTTCGTACCAAATGAATCTTTCTCCCTACATATAGCCCGAGTCCACCTCAAAGTTCAAGGGTGACAGGTTGTGCCCCTTCAAACTCCATTCGCAAAATGGCTTAACTTTTTGAAAACAGTGTAGGCCCTGAACAGACGCCCCTTTCTGTGGCGTCTGATCTGGGCCTGCACTGTTTGCCAACTGCCCGTTTTGGGGTTTCTGGTACAAAATGAACAGATGTGTATACCTTTACTAGGATAAACATTTCAGTCTGGTACTGCACTGTCTAATTTTAAACCTCTAGCATGCTTGGCTGTAATTCGTAATTGTAGTAGTTTTTATTTTATTATTTATTTCAATGAAGTAGAAATATTTATGTTACTATTGTTATTAGTTATTGTTATTGTTGTTATTATTATTATTATTATTATTATAAGTAATAGTAGTAGTAGCAGTAATATTCACAGGTTTATTTATTGTTATTATTATTAATATTAGTAGTAGTAGTGGTAATAATGTTTTGTTATTTTTTATGTTTATCTCAATTGAGTAGAAATCTTTATGTGACTATTGCTATTAGTAGTGGTGGTGGAAGTAGTAGATGTGACATTGACATTTATTTATTTATTTATTTATTTTGTTTTTCAAGAACAAAATATACTATGTAGTAATATGTTAAAGGACCAATAACAAAATTCATAAGTAATCCATAAGTGGATTATAATGATTAAACCCTTCTTGTCAGAAGACATTATCTGATTTTATCGGTAGCCGGACAAAATCCCCCCCGGACAAAATCCCTCCCGCTCATTTTTGTATAGGTGGACAAAATCCCTCCCATGTTTTTTGCAACTAGGACATAATCCCTCCCGTTACTTTTTACAAGGTGGACAAAATCCCTCCCATGTTTTTTGCAACTAGGACATAATCCCTCCCACTCTTTTTTACAAGGTGGACAAAATCCCTCCTGTAAATTTTGCAACTAGGACAAAACCCCTCCCGGCTGACATCAGTTGGCTATCTATTTTAGCATCTTCCTCAAGACTCAAATTGCACCAATACTTGCTTGTTGGATCCTCTTTCTTGCATTGAACATTTCCTACAATAGCAAGTTCTTAAAGTGAAAAATCCTAAAAGACTGCACAGCCACAATTCATTGGCATTTACCCTTTTTAACAGGCACACTGACACAAGATAAAGTAGGAAAAAATTATGCATAGGCTCAATTTTTACAATTACAACAGAAAGACCAAGTCTTTGTCAACATTTTAATCAGGCATACAAACAAACATTATTTATTATATAATTGTTTGTGTCCAACAGCAATGATAACCATTTAAGTATAGAAAGAATATAAAGATAATTGAGTTAACGGTGAACAGTAATTAGGCAATTAGAAAAAAATGACTGACACTAATAGCGCTCAATTAGACAATTGCTTTTTAGCACATTTAAAATACAAACATATTCAGCATGAATGGATAAGGCACTAATTAACTAGAAATGATCATAAAAGAATAAATAAGAAAATAAGCACAAATTAACCAGGAACCATAATAAATAAAAGTCATCAGCAATATGTACAGCGTTAGCTATTTTTGCTGTTGTCTATGGGATTTTCATGTTTTGGTAATAGCACACATTTTGTCATATTTTCTTAACACATATACATATACAGACCACTGTTTGACAAAACAAATAATTTGTCTTTGAATCCAGCCAAAATTCAGATAAGCATGGACATATTCCCAGTCTGATCAGGGTCTTCACTTTCTTCAGGTGGATTGTGAAGACTCATATCAGACTAGGCAAATTTATATGTTCTTTGTAGTCATACATATATTTTGTCCCAGTTGGAACATTTTTAGAAGGGATTTTGTCCACCTTGCAAAAAACATGGGAGGGATTTTGTCCACCTTGTAAAAATGTGGGGGAGGGATTATGTCCTAGTTGCAAAAACATGGGAGGGATTTTGTCCACCTTGTAAAAAGTAGTGGGAGGGATTTTGTCCACCTTGCAATAAACATGGGAGGGATTTTGTCCACCTATACAAAAATGAGTGGGAGGGATTTTGTCCGGGGGGGATTTTGTCCTACACTCGATTTTATCAAATGATTACCATCACCTTAACAGCCATAATCCCCTGAGGTTCAAGTGGTCATTTATTGGTAGGTGATAAGAGAAATGGTTTGTGATATATGATATCCTGGAGTATTATCATTTTGATTGAGATCTAGCACAGCAGATGAACTTAGAATCTTCGTTTGTAATAGAAAATATTTTTATCATTACAGTAAATCACTAAGAAAACACACCTATTCAAATATATTGAAAATTTTACCACCTAATAATAGACAAAAAATAAGATAATAAATCTGATTTTTATTTTTATATTTCTGGCCAAAACATACATTGTGGGAACTCGTTATAACCGCGTCAGTGAGGCGGTTCTAACGCGTACCCACAATCTATGTTTTTGGGCGAAAAAATAAAGAAAAATGAATGCGGGAACTAGTTAGAATCGCCTCATTGAGATAGTTCTAATGAGTACCCATAACCTGTTCATGGCTTTAACATGGCTATTGGCCGTTGACTATTTTTTTTTTATTTCTGCTTCAAACATTATTAAGTGGGAACTTATTAGAATCGCCTCATTGAAACAGCTCTAATAAGCATCCACAACCTGCTCATAACTTTAAACTGGCAATTATCACATATATTTTTTTTTTATTTCGGCTTCTGAAAAAGGAAGTGGGAATTTGAAAGAACCGCCTCATTGAGTCAGTTCTAACGAGTACCCACAACCTGTTTTGAACCATCTGCTGGTAATTTTAGAAGTCAAATTTTCAATTTTTCAAACAAAATGGAACCTTATCAGACTGCTCCTCTTGGAGAAGTCCGATCAGGGTCCACACTGATTGACTATACGCATAAATATGTTTTGAAAAGTTTACCAGACGAGCAGCAGACAACATAAACAAATGACAATTTCAGATGCAGTTTTTCATTATCCTGCTGAATAATTAACCCATAAGATGTCAATCACAGCAATTTTGTCTGCTTTGTCGTCTGCTTGTAACTTTGAAAGTCAATTTTGCAAACAATGTGGGACCTGATCAGACTGATTAGAGTCCACACAAATTACTTCACATATTGCATTCATTTAAAATTCGCAAACTGAATGACAGTGTAGATCCAGATCTGGATTTACATTGTTTCATGTTTAGCAGAGTAAGGATTAATTAAATGACAGGGATCCTACAGACATTGTCTATTCCCACATAAGGGGCCAATAAACATCTAATAGTAAATGTTGTTGCGTTTTATTTCTCTTTTCCACATTTAACCCATATATGCCAAGCGCCCATTTGTGGGACAGCGGTAAAAAGTTTAGACTCAGATCGGATGCCCCGTCAACACTATTTATGTCATTTTGAAATGGACCACTCCAAACTTATAAAGTAGAAGATTCCACTGTCATATATGGGTTAAAGAAAGGTAATATCGAATGTCACAAGCTTGGGCACATACATGTAACTTAATACAACTTAATACTGTAGAAACTTATGCGTGGACAGTGAAGAATCAGATCACGGTGTTTTTTTGTTGTTGTTTTTTTTTGTTTGTTTGTTTGTTTTACTTGAGATCTAACGTCCCTGTCAACACTATGTCATTTTGGAGACGCTGCTTCCAATTTTATGGGGCAATTACCAGACATTCAGATGAAATGACACTTTACCTGGGCATGCTTAGTCCTTCTATATTTACATTAGAAAATTTGGCTCTGAAAATATTTTAGATATTCTAGAAAACAGATACACAGTTTCAACCAATGTGGAGAAATCCTGAACTCAAAAGAAATATAGAAAAGATGGTTGATAAAATATAGAATCATTACAAAAACACGCCTGTTCAAATACTTTGTAAAGTTTACCCACGAAAAAAAAAAAAGAATGTTTTCAGATAAAACAAAAGATATTTGTCTTATTTCTGCACAAAATATAGATTGTGGGTACTCGACAGAACCGCCTCATTAAGGGGGTTGTAACGAGTACCCACAATCTATGTTTTTAAGCAGAAATATGAAAAAAAATTAGTTTATCATCGTAAAACCCAGTTTTAAAAGTGGTGTTTGAGGGGTCAGAATTATAAAGGCATTTTCTTTTGTAATGGAATATGAACTTTTATTACAGTGTGTAGGTATTGTGGGTTTTATATCTCCTGAATTCATCACCTGAAATGAACACCCCTAAATTCCACTTTATATAGAGAAATTTGGGGTTTACGGGGGTATACATTATTTTTTCTTATTTCTGTTCCACGAGATATGTTGTGGGTACTCATTAGAACCGGTTCAAACGAGTACCTACAACCTATGTTCGCAGTATAAATAAGAAATATATCACTGATTTTCACCAGAAAAGTAGCCATTTTGAAGATATAAAAGATTGTACTATGACGCACTGATGTGTTATCGTAATGTATCAGAATTTTGTTTTCATGCACAGTAAATTCTGTATACACCGGGTAAACTGATTCAATATGCCCTTCGTTGTAATAAAACACCAGAGTAATATTACTCAAGGCAATTTATTAATAAGATGTTAATATGCAGCACATGTCCCATGTTAGTTTAACAATAAACACTTAACGGTACACTTACCTGTTGATTTAACAGGATTAACACATAAGACGCCAATCACAACAATTATCGTCTGCTTTGTCATCTGCTGTTAACTTTGACATTCATTTTTGCAAACAATGTGGACCCAGATCAGACTGCTCCTCCAGGAGCTGTATGATCAGGGTCCACTCTGTTTTGCCTGCAAGAAGGTGCAGCAGACAACATAAAGAGACAACATTTTTTTTAAACATTTCTTGGCATCTTAAGAGTTAATTCATGACATTCATCAGTGCCAACTATTGTTTTAAGGTTAGGGCCCCCTCAAGATGATTTCACTTATTTCTAGGCGATTCATTATGTTAACAAGTGATCACCCCATAAACTCCACTTTATATGCAGAAAACTGGGCTTTAGAGAGGTTTATACTGTTTTTTTATTTCTGCTCCAAGACATGTTGTGGGTTTTCCTGAGGCAGTTCTAACAAGCACCCACAACCTGTATGTCATACAGATGTTTTATTTTAATTGTTAATTAGAGGTGGACGAAAACTGGAGTAACCGGAAAAAATGCTTGACCTATTATAGAGAAATAGATAGATAACAAACTAGATGTGTAAATGTATTAAAAAGAAAGCAAAGTAAAAGGAATTCGCTTTATAAAAAACATGCGCATGAAATATAAATCAACTGATTTTTTTTTTAAATGATTTGTATTTCATCTTGTGAAATTTCTGAAAGGTTTCACATTCTTGCTCCAAAACATTTTTAGATATTTTTTAACTGTTATTAAGACAATCTTTTATTAAGACCACATCTGGTCAGCCAAAAATGTGGTCTTGATATAGCAAATTAGATGTACATTTAATAAATTACTCATTTGATAGTAGAAACCATGCATATCTTAATTTTCAGTTATGAAATTATATGCAAATCAAATCTCAGATAAGAGTTTGATGACAGGACAAAGGATTAGTTAACTCCATGTTAACTCCCTAGTGAACTATAGTTAACTAGGGAGTGAACTTGTAGTCAACTCTAGGGTCCAAATGTAGTCTGAATGTAGTCAACTCCTAGTTAACTTGGTGTAAAGATTCGTCTGAATGGTACTGTAGTACAAGGTTTTTTGTTTTTTTTTTTGTTTAGAAATATACAAAATCTTGTCATTGTAGTTTAGGTTAACTGTCTCAAAAGGGAAAACAAAAGAAAAAGGTAAGCTGGTCATCCTACTCCATCTCAAATTTTAAGATTAACATCCATTGTACCATTTCCTTCTGTCAAAAACAAAATCAATAATTTATATAACTTTAAAATATACTCATTCCACATAGAACCGGGCATAAATTAAGATTATTTCATAACTAGTAAATAAAGGGATTGGACGCAAGTCGTTGAATACATTCTTTGAATGGTACAATGGTGTACATGTATAGCATAGCAGGAATAGCAAGAAATAAAAACCGCCATCTCCACATGCATCAATAAATATTTCTTATTTTTCTATAATATAGTGATGATTTTGTTGCATATCTGTAACATGTTTTTGTTTTTTTCTTGAATCAGATGGGTGGGGTTGTACTGGTATTAGAAAGCGATCAAAATTGATGACGTTCTTATACGTAACTGCAGACTTCCATGTTCATGAAAAATAACAGTGAAATTTAAACTTACCTGGATTTTTAACGTTCCATGGCTCTGATTGGTTCATAGGAACGTCTCGTGATTGGTCTTCGATAAAGTATACCCGGTTGAGCTCCGCCCATTTATTGTTGCGTTTTATTGGATCGTACTGGTCAGCGAAAAGAGGGATTTTCACGAAAAGATGCGAACTCACACTTGTTTACTTGGATATGACACAGCACAAGTCCTTATTCTGCAGCTACTGCCCCCCAACCCAACCCCATCCCACCAAATAAACGACACCACCATAGATCTGTATTTTGTAAGAAAAAATAAAGTATAAAAATTCTAAGGTTTTTAAACACACATTTGATATGTTTTGTTAAGGACACTGACGTTCAAATACTCTTTGGCCTGCCGTTGTTCCAACGTTGCGTGCCCGCTGGGTAATTATATGTAAAATGGCCTGAAAAAGGACTGTACTACATAATATTTTGAATTCAATTGATTTAAGAAGACACGTAGTTTATTAGTATCGCATTTCAAAATGTCAACGGAATTTTTATAATAACGTGCTATATGAATCGTCATTTTGGACATCTTGTTGGTTCCCTCAATGACAGTCGCTGAGGCGGTTCACGGGTATCAAAAAATATTAATCACCCCCGTGACATCCGATTTCATATAAGGAAAGACGAAGTAACATCTACAATATGACCCTAAAATGTGTTGACAGGGCGTAAAACCTCACCACAAGCAAACAAACAAAAAACATTTCTTATGTGGATGTAGGAATGGTTATATGTGTAGGATAGTTCTGAAGGGAGCATTGCATGAAGAAAAGAAGAGACTCTTAATTTGTTTTCTTCTTCGTCGTCGTCTTCTTCTTCTTTACTTACTATCTAGGTTCGCAGCGGTTATTTTTCATGATTTTTTTTGTGGAAAGCAAAAACTGTTTGAATTTACATGTGCGCCCAACAAGCACTCTGATAAGTCTGCGCATCTGCGCAGTCTGATCGGGGTCTTTACAAATCGCTCTATCAGTGGATAGCTGAGGACCCAGTACTTCGCGCGGCCTGTGAAGATAGTTGTGCAGGCTAATCTGAGTCTCCGTTTGGCGCAAATGTTACTTGTAGGAAATGTTGTGACCTGCACAATTATTATTAACCCTTAAGACGCCAAGAATGTTGTCTGCTTATCTTCTCGTAAACTTTTCAAACATATTTTTGGATACATGCAAACAGTGCGGTCCCAGATCAGACTGCTCCTAGAGGAGCAGTCTGATCTGGGTCCACACTATTCGCAGAAACGTCTTTTAAAGCTACCAGCAGACGATAAAGCAGACGACAAATGTTGTGATTGGCATTTTATGGGTTAAAGTACAGTCGGCAAAAGGAAAGAGACTATTCCATGTTCATTATGTCAGTCATAAACGATATTGTCTTCAAAATCACGTTTCGCGACTGAAATAATAGTACCTTATTATTATTATTATTATTTTTCGATATCAATATATCTTTTGAAAAACATATATGTATTCTGGAGGAAATTCAAATTTTATTGCAAAATTTTCTGTTGTGCTTCAATTTATTTTGTTTTGATTTTTCAAATAAATAAATAAATAAATAACATCGCTCTACTAGAAAAAAAATGTTTTGCTATAACGTGCAGTTTAGTCCTTATATAATAATCAATAAAATTGTTTAAGCCGGTGGCAGGCCATAAACATACTGCACACGAAGACCGAAAACTAAATAAATCAATTAATCGATAAAATCAATAAATCGGTAATTTTAAAAGTAAGTTTCGATTTGTCATATAATGTCAGATGAACTATTTATGCAATAAAATTTATTGGTTTACAGGTTTTAGCTCAATAAGATGCTTTAAACGACCGACCGCAAGAACTTGCGCCGCAAGATCTTGCATAACTGCAAGATCTTGCGACAGAGAAGCCTCCTAACTCATCAGTGCAACATCTCCGTGAACACAGAAATCAAAGAACCACAGAGGTGAGACAACGGTGAGGACTCGACAGCAAGAAACCACTGAAATGCTGGAGCAAAAGAAAACCAACAGTTAGACTCCGATGAGCCCGACCAGAGACAGAGCATCAGGCACCAACCAACATTATCTCTTTAATTTTCAATAAGCCTTTACGTTGGAGCCGTCATAGAATCTGAGGCCTGACCCACCGGCGTGCAATTAAAGAGGGAAGCAAAGTTGCCAACCGTGATTGGGTTAACTACCATGCATGCAGTCTGTCGTATAATATTCATGTTGTAACCAATCTTTTTATATCGAAGAATGATTTTACGAAATTGGGTGTTGAAGTCATTGCGGTTATATATTTTTCTGAATTTATATACTAAGTCACCATAAAATTCGGGTTCCGATAGACCTTGTTGCAGAAGAGATTTAAGTCCAATATTGAATTTTGAAATTAAATCAGAATGGCGTCTATAAAATTTTGAAAAGGCTTTGCGTAGTTTATGGTACCGATAACCCTGATTAAGAAGTTTAGCCGTTAATAATTTATTACGAGTGTTGAAGTCAGTTACATGACTACACACTCTAGCAAATCGAATTAATTGCGAAATATAAACGCCATAGGATGGCGCACGAGGACCATCACCATCCAAAAAAGGAAAATTTACAATCTCAAAATCAAAGTCATCGCGTTTGTCATAAATTTTGCACGAAACAAATCCATCTACAATAGATAGATGTAAATCCAAAAACGGGGCCTCGGTATCAGAAGAATTTGCTTTATTTAACTGAAGTTCTAGGGGGTAAATCTGACTGATCAAACCATCAAAATAGGTATTATCAATATTTAATAAATCATCTAAATATCTAGAAGTAGAACTAAAAGCTTCAATAATTTCAGATTGGTTATCAATGGAAAGCGACAAAATGAAGTCTCTTTCATAACAATACAAGAACAGATCAGCCACAAGAGGTGCGCAATTAGTACCCATCGGAATACCCACAACTTGTCTAAATAACTTAGTACCGAATCTAATATAAATATTGTCAAGTAGAAAGGTGAGGGCATCACACACTTTCTGACATGACCAAAGTGTATAATTCTTATGCTCTTTAGAAGTGAAAAATGCATTTCTGACATTACATGCAAGATAGAGAAAATCTTCTCTGTGAAAAGCCCATTCAATTAAATCATTAAGCTTTTCTTTTATAAGATTATGAGGAAGTGTAGTGTAAAGAGTGGAAAAATCGTAGGTAGACAGGCTAGAAGCACGAAACTGTCTAGATTTCAATTTATTTAAAACCTCATTCGAATTTTTTATAGACCAAAACAGATTTCTTCCTGATCTTTCAAAGCCTTTATCACAATATTTAATTACATGCGTTTTATTAGCAGTAAGACAGGAAGTTAATAATTTAGAAAGTTCAGTGGTAGTGCAAGAACTAGAATTTGCAATAAACCGTGCTTTGTAAGGTTTTTTATGAAATTTTGGTAACCAGTATAGCGTAGGAAGCTTGTCTTGGCCTTCGTTAACACACACAGCAAACTTGGTGGCTGAAAGACAAACATGTTTATCTACTATAGCTCTCTCTTCAGCCAAAGGCTGAAGTTCATAGGCCTTAGTACCACCAAGCTCCTGCTTAAGCGTGTTAACATAGTGGAGCCGTCACACAACGACGACGTTGTTAGCGGCCTTGTCTGCAGGGGCCAAAACAAACTTCTTATGAAATTCTTGAATACCTAGTTTAAGATGACGTAAAGACGTCTTGGGCTTAGGAGGTAATAAGTTAGTATTTTGAGAATAGAAAGAAATGCGTTTATTCACTAGTCTTAAAATGCTAAGTTTCCAGTCCTTTAGGGCTTTATACTCAACATACTCTCGCTTACACCATCGATTACCGAATTCATTCAAGGAAGCAGCGATTTCATCTCTACATTTACTGAAATCAATTTTAGAAGGAAACCGATATTTCGGTCCTTTAGAAATTATATTCCTTATCCTAGAATCAGGAATAATAATAAGACTGACTTGTCAGGTGAGACATGAATCTTAGCGGATTCGGTTACCAAGTTTTGTTATATCTTAAATATTGCAAGTCTCGCTACTATGGACATCTCCTTCCCGATGCCCGGGACTTCCGTGGAGCGTGGGCAATGTTTGCTTATATTGGCTCGGTGGGGGACGCCTATCTGGATCGGGCGTCTCTTGCCTGATGCCTCCAGCTGACGTGTCTCATGATGTCCCTTTCTGCTGAAAACCAGTCTGAAATCATTGAATCTTTTAGTCTATGTGTCACTAAATTTGGTATTGTTACACCTTAATTGCAACCACTGGGTCGGTATCTCTGCTGGTGGATGATTCATTCGTCCCCGATCAGTTATACATCAGATCAGTATCAGTTCCTTAGTGCTGAGGTTGATATTGCGGTGTTGACGTCAGCACTCAAGTACTGATTTAAATAACTATATTATATCTTTAACTTTTGCAGTATAAAATTCTAACTTTTCTAAAACTAAGACTGACTTGTCAGGTGACACATGAATCTTAGCGGATTCGGTTACCAAGTTTTGTTATATCTTAAATATTGCAAGTCTCGCTACTATGGACATCTCCTTCCCGATGCCCGGGACTTCAGTGGAGCGTGGGCAATGTTTGCTTATATTGGCTCGGTGGGGGACGCCTATCTGGATCGGGCGTCTCTTGCCTGATGCCTCCAGCTGACGTGTCTGATGAGCTACGTCGGTCGGTGTGTGCTCGGAGGGGGATGTGCTGTGTTTGACGGGTCTTGTCCATCATCCGTTTAGGTTTCAAAACTTTAGGGTTTAGACACTGATGAAGATTAAATATCAGAAAGGCCCCTGTGTCACTAAATTTGGTATAGTTACACCTTAATTGCAACCACTGGGTCGGTATCTCTGCTGGTGGATGATTCGTTCGTCTCCGAGGGCATCATCAGCTCAGTATCAGTTCAATAGTGCTGAGGTTGATACTGCGGTGTTGACGTCAGCACTCAAGTACTGATTTAAATAACTATATTATATCTTTAACTTTTGCAGTATTAAATTCTAGATTTTCGAAAACTAAGACTGACTTGTCAGGTGAGACATGTATCTTAGCGGATTTGGTTACCACGTTTTGTTATATTTAAAATATTGCGAGTCTCGCTACATTGGACATCTCCTTCCTGATGCCCGGGACTTCCATGGAGCGTGGGCAATGTTTGCTGATGTTGGCTCGGTGGGGGACGCCTATCTGGATCGGGCGTCTCTTGCCTGATGCCCCCAGCTGACGTGTCTCATGAGCTACGTCTGTCGGTGTGTGCTCGGAGGAGGATGTGCTGTGTTTGCCGGGTCTTGTTCATCATCCGTTTAGGTTTCAAAACTTTGGGGTTTAGACACTGATGAAGATTAAATATCAGAAAGGCCTCTGTGTCACTAAATTTGGTATAGTTACACCTTAATTAGCTCCACTTCTAGATATTTGGATGATTTATTATATATTAATAATACATATTTTGGTGGAATTCGTTTCCACTGACCGTTCCAAGGCGGTTCTTCTGTCGCGATTTATTTTTGTTATGGTTTGTCTTTAGGTGTTTGTGTCGATTGTGTCATTGTTTTTTTTAGATAGCCTATTGGCCATTTTGTGGGAAAGTAACTGTCCTTGGCTTTCCGCTGTTGGTGTTTCCATTAGGATTGTTGTTGCATGTTTGTGTTTCTTTCCCTTTGGTGTCTCTGATGGGAGCTATGGGTTAATTGTATCGATTCCTGATCATTGCCTCTACTTCCATTTTGATCAGTCAGATTCCCCCCCCCCCCCCCAGAACTTCAGTTAAATAAAGCGAGGCGCCATTTTTAGATTTGCATCTATCTAATGTAGATCGGTTTGTTTCGTGCAACATTTCAGATAAACGCGATGATTTTTGCTTTTGCGATTGTAAATTTACTATTTTTGGATGATGTTCCTCGTGCGCCATCTTAAGGCGTTTATATTTCGCAATTAGTTCGATTTGCCAGAGTGTGTAGTGATGTAAGTGACTTCAGCACTCGTAATAAATTGTTAACGGCTCAACTTCTTAATAACGGTTATCTGAACCATAAACTACGCAAAGCCTTTTCAAAATTTTATAGACGTCATTCTGATTTTATTTCAAATTCAATATTGGACTTAAATCTCTTCTGCAACAAGGTCCCTCTTTAATTGCACGCCGGTGGGTCAGGCCTCAGATTCTATGACGGTTCCAACGTAAAGGCTTATTGAGAATAAGAGAGATCTTATTCAAGGTCATTGCTTAGTACTCATTCCTTCCCAGGAAAAGAGGGCAACATGGAAGATGAGTTCTAGTACTAAATGTGTTACCCTCTATAAACAAGGTCGATTATTATAAAGGTATTGTTGGTTGGTGCCTGATGCTCTGTCTCTGGTCGGGCCAATCGGAGTCTAACTGTTGGGTTTATACGACAGACTGCATGCATCGTAGTTAACCCAATCACGGTTGATAAATATGCTTTCCTCTTTAATTGCACGCCAGTGGGTGAGGCCTCAGATTATATGACGACTCCAGCGTAAAGGCTTATGTTTATGTTGGTTGGTACTTGATGGTCTGTCTCTGGTCGTGCCCGTCGGAGTCTAACTGTTGGGTTTTCTTTTGCTCCAGCAGTTCAGTGGTTTCTTGCTGTCGAGTCCTCACTGTTGTTTCATCTCTGTGGTTGTTTAATTATTTGTGTTCACGGAGATGTTGCACTGATGAGTTAAGAGGCCTTCATGCGGACTGAACAAATTATTTGTCTAAATCGCGATGGAAGTAAGGGCGAGTATCGTGGCTACGTGAAATCGATTTAAGCCCCAAAGTGGAATTCGTTTCCGCTGACCGTTCCGGGGCGGTTCTTCTGTCGCGGTTTATTTTGTTATGGTTTGTATTTGGGTGGTTGTGTGCTTATGTTATTTTATTTTGGATAGCCTCGTGTTTGTGTGTCTTTTCCTTTGGTGTCTCAGATGGGAGCTGTGGGTTGATTGTATCGATTCCTGATCATTGCCTCCACTTCTATTAATTCAAACATTGAATTTTAAAATTAAATCGGAAAGGCGTCTATAGAAATTTGAAAAGGCTTTGCGTAGTTTATGATACTGATAACCCTGATTAAGAAGTTTGGCCGTTTCTCTATTTATGAGGAGTGTTGAAGTTAGTTACATGACTATACACTGGCAAATCGAATAAATTGCGTAATATAAACGCCATAGGATGCCGCACGAGGAACATCACCATCCAAGAAAGGAAAATTTACAATCTCAAATAAAAAACATCGCGTTTATCATAAATTTTCCAGGAAAAAAACCGATCTACAATAGAAAGATGTGAGTACAAAAACGAAGCCTCGGTATCAGAAGGATCTGCTTTATTTCACAGCAGTTTTATTTAACTGCATCCCGTATACAAAAATTATGCATCGCGGATCAGGTCGACATTTATGGCAGAACATAAATTGATATGGTATCCAATGCCAAATGTACAGCTGCACCATATCAATAAAGTTTCTGCCTGCTTGAATCATCAACATTCAACCATATTTTGGCAATATCGGCAGCTGTGGCGAATAAAGTCTAGTATCCACGCCAAACAGAATAATGAAGCTTCCCTTCAGGCCATATGAATTAAAAATAAAGTACAGAAAAATATGGTTGGCTTGTAACCTCAAGTTTGGTGCAAATACAACACGAAGAACAATTGAATAAACCAACCTGACAGTTTACAAATTTAAACAATAGACTTCATTTGGTCATTCATTTGCGAGGAACTTCGTTCAGAAATATAAACAATTAACCATTGTAAAATAGAAGTGGAGGCAATGATTAGGAATCAATAAAATTAACCCACAGCTCCCATCAGAGACACCAAAGGGAAAGAAACACAAACAGGAAACAACAGACCCCAATGAAAACACCAATAGTGGAAAACCAAAAGGACAGTTAGTTTCCCACAAAATGGCCAGTAGGCTATCCAAAATAAAATAATATAAGCTACACAAACACCCAAAGACAAAACATTACAAAAATAAACCGCGGCAGAAGAACCGCCCTGTAACGGTGCGCGGAAACGAATCCCACTGGGGAGGTGGGGGGGGGCTTAAATCGATTGTACTTGGCCACAATCCTCGCCCTTACTTCCCTCGCGATTAAGGATTAAGACAAAATTTGTTCAGTCCGTATGAAGGCCTCCTAACTCATCAGTGCAACATCTCCGTAAACACAAATATCAAACAACCACAGAGATGAAACAACGGTGATGACTCGACAGCCAGAAATCACTGAAATGCTGGAGCAAAAGAAAACCAACAGTTAGACTCCGACGGGCACGACCAGAGACAGACCATCAAGTACCAACCAACATAAACATAAGCCTTTACGCTGGAGTCGTCATATAATCTGAGGCCTCACCCACTGGCGTGCAATTAAAGAGGAAAGCAAATTTGTCAACCGTGATTGGGTTAACTACGATGCATGCAGTCTGTCGTATAACATTTATGTTGTACCCAATCTTTTTATATCGAATAATGATTTTACGAAATTGGGTGCTGAAGTCATTGCGGTTACATATTTTTCTGAATGTATATTCTAAGTCACCATAAAAGTCGGGTTCCAATAGACTATTTGCAGAAAAGATTTAAGTCCAATACTGAATTTTTTAAATTAAATCAGAATGACCTCTATAAAATTTTGAAAAGGCTTTGCGTAGTTTATGGTACCGATGACCCTGATTAAGAAGTTTAGCCGTTAACAACTTATTACGAGTGTTGAAGTCAGACTACACATTCTTGCAAATCAAATTAATTGCGAAATATAAACGCGATAGGGTGGCGCATGAGGAATATCACCATCCAAAAAAGAAATATTTACAATCTCAAAATCAAAATCATCGCGTTTATCATAAATTTTGCAAGAAATTAACCCATCTACAATAGATGTAAATCCAAAAAAACGGGTCCTCGGTTTCAGAAGAATTTGCTTTATTTAAATGAAGTTCAGGGGGGTAAATCTGACTGATCAAACCATCGAAATAGGTACTATCAATATTTCATAAAACATTCTTATATCTAGGAGTGGAGCGAAAAGCTTCGATGATTTCAGACTGGTTTTCAGCAGAAAGGGACATCATGAAGTCTCTCTCATAACAAAACAAAAACAGATCAGCCACAAGTGGTGCGCAATTAGTACCCATCGGAATACACACAACTTGTCTAAATAACTTAGTACCAAATCTTATGTAAATATTTTCAAGTACAAAGGTTACAGCTTCCCACACTTTCTGACATGACCATAAAGTATAATTTTTATGCTCTTCAGAAGTGAAAAAAGCATGTCTTTCATTACGTGCAACATAGAGGGAGTCTTCCCTATGAAATGGATATTCAATTCAATCATTAAGGTTTCTTTTATAAGATTTTGAGGAAGTGTTTTGTTTGTTTGATTTGAGGTTTAACGTCCCCGTCAACACTGTAAATGTCATTTTGGAGACGTTGCTTCCAATTTTGTGGGACTTTTACCCGACATTGAGATGAAATGACATCTCAAGCCCTGTCGCCCAATGAAACCAATAGGGTTTATTAGCATGGACGGTCCGCCTCGCACCGCGGTTCCTGGACAGGCTTAGATCCACTAAGCAGTTTACCAGTACTAGTGTGCGGGCCAGATTCAGCTCTGCGTGGAAGCATCATGCAGCCCATATATTTCTTCAAGCCCCTATGGGCGGGGGCGGCTTTGAGGAAGTGTAGTGTAAAGGGTGGAAAATCATAAGTAGGACAGACTTGAAGCATGAAAATGCATGGATTTCAATTTATTTAGAACTTCATTAGGATTTTTTATAAACCAAAACAGATTTCTACCTGATCTTTCGAAGGCGTTGTCGCAATATTTTATATGTTTTTTGATGGCAGTAAAACATGAAGTTAATAATTTGGAGAGTTCCGTGGTGGTACAAGAGCTTGGATTTGCAATAATCCGTGCTTTGTATGGTCTTTTATGAAGGGTATGCAAAGTAAGAATAGTGAGAGGGAAGAGGATAGAAACTCTGAGAACAACGTATCTGAAGATATACCACAGGCAACAGCTGAACCTGATAGAAATAATACACAAGCAAGTCAACCGAGCATGAAAGCACTGAAAGTCAATGACAAGATCCAGTACAGATTACAGGATACTGATGATTGGATAAAAGCCACAGTGATAGGAAGAGCTGGTAAAGCAACAGCATTAAAGAACATACCCCTGAAGGGAAGAGAAGTGTGAATCTGGAGGAAGTACAAAGGGAAAAGATCACAGACAATGCTGATGTTAACATCGTTCAGAAAGGAGTCAGCAGTGCAACTACAGCAGCGAAACTAACTGAGCTACAAAAACTGAAGGATTTCAACAAATATGAAGAGATTAAAAGTTGTGGCTAATACATTATATCTACAAGATGGGTTATCACAGAAAAAGATGGACTATTAAAAGCAAGGTTGGTAGTAAGAGGCTTTGAAGAAGAATTTGCAATGCCAAGAGATAGCCCAGCTGTTGGAAAGGGTACTATGAGGACATTTCTGGCTATAGCTCCAAGTAAAAAGTGGACTGTGAAAACAACTGATATAAAATCTGCTTTTCTGCAGGGCAGAGAACTCAGACGAGGCGTATACATTAAACCCTCAAAAGAAAGTGAAACAGACAGGAGTATAATTTGGAAACTGAAACATAGACTGTATGGGCTAAAGGATGGTGCAAGACAGTTTTATCTTAGCATAAAGAGGAATTGCTTAAGCTGGGCGGTAAAATGTGTGAAATAGATCCGGCCATGTTCTATTTCCATAGATGGAAAGAGCTTAGCGGAATACTATGATGCCACGTTGATGATTTTCTACATGCGGGTGACGAAACTTTTGAAAATATGATGACCACATTGAGGAAAAAGTTTGTGGCTGGGAAAATTGAGGAAAAGGACTATAATTACATAGGTTTTAAAGTACCCAAGACAAAGATGGGATAGTCTTAGATGTGTCAAAATATGTCGAAAATATTGGAATTTGGTCGAAAACTTTTTCTCTAATCTGTGATTCAGCTTCTTCAGGAAGGGATAAAGCTATAGCTATACCTTGTTTATCTTTAGATAAGTCTGTAATTTCCCTCCATGCTGTTAGCTCTTGTCTGTTTCTTTTATAATTTTTGGACTTCAGAAATGTTGGGGGATTTATCCTTGTTGTCATTTTTAGTTTTCTTCTGTATATAAATCACTGTCCAAACATCAAATTTCTGAATTTTCCTTAGCTACACTCTCTTCCCCTACGCCTAGGGACCGCTCCCCACGCTCTGCTACCACTTGTAGATCCTTGATAATCCAACAAACACATATAATAAGCTGTCACTTTAATAATCCTCCATATTGGTTAACACAAGTTACTATACCTCTATCAGTATCACGTTGTCATGGTTGCAATTGTTACGTCATGACGTCACTTAAAATTGTTTCCTAAAGAAGAGTACTGCAATTATGCAAATTAGTTACTGAACAAGCTCAGAATGAAAATTATATGAAATTAACAAATATAACGTAGGAAGGATGTCTTGGCATTCTGTAACACAGACAGCAAACTTGGTCGCTGAATCACAGATATGGTCATCAACTAAAGCCCTTTCTACAGCTAAAGGTTGAAGTTCATAGGCCTTAGTACCACCAAGTTCTTGCTGAAGAGTGTTAACATAGTGAAGCCGTCAAACAACGACCACATTGTTAGCGACCTTATCAGCTGGAGCCAAAACAAACTTCCTATGAAATTATTGAATACCTAGTTTAAGGTGACGTAAATACGTCTTAGGTTTAGGAGGTAAAAAGTTCGTATTTTGCGAATAAAAAGAAATGCGTTTATTCACTAATTTCAGAATGCTGAGTTTCCCTTCTTTAAGAGCTTTATGCTCAACATACTCTCGTTTACACCATCGATTACCAAATTCATTCAAGGCAGCAGCGATTTCATCTCTACATTTATTGAAATCAATTTTAGAAGGAAATCGATATTTGGGTCCTTTGATAATTATATTACGTACCCTAGAATCAAGAATAGTTATTTTAATTGCCAGTAATAATATGACAGCATCAGGATAAAACAAGCATTGAGTGGCGTCCATGATTCAATAATAATATGGACAGTCACTTCAGTGTGGTATTATTTCTTTTAAAAGCACGTAATTTTCGTTTATAAATACCATTTTTTCTGGTGCCGTGCGATCTAGTTTTACGCGATTGACAGCCCAGAAGCGAGAAAATATCAAAGTCGGGCATTTTTGATATATTACCTTCATGATAAATGTTGTCATTAAAGACCAATGGAAACAGTGTTTGTATCATGCCGTTTAATAATTTTAAACCTAGCTGTAGAATTTAAATCATAATACATTTTTTCCACTGGCTGTATAGAAATATCTTTAATAGAATGACATGTACGTTTGAAATGACGGTACAAGAAAGTGTCAGTTTTTAGGCTTACTCATTCTACGATAGCGTTCCTTAAATCGTGTTTTTAACATGCGATTAGTTTTCCTGACATACTGCATTTTACAATTCGCAGTATGTCAGGTTATCACATATATCAAATCCGTAGACGTTCATATCATATCGGACATGTTAACTACTAAAAAACGCCTATCATTTACAGACGAAGACACGGTAGACGCAGTGCATAAATGTGAACAGCACCTGCACCTCTTAGCATTGCACTTGGAAATCCTAGGATACATTCCACTGCTCTTGAAAGGATTGGTATATTTCCGAAGAATGGGCGATTTGATGGGAGATAATCTAACTCTCAGATTATTTTTTTAATAAGTTAGTACTACCAGCTCGTCTTAAATTAACGGAAGCGGCAGAAAACAAATTTATGGGCCTCACCAATACCGACGGCAACATAGCACTAAAATTATTAATAGAATGGTGAATCCGTACAGAAGAAGCAGAATGTAACCTAAGGGGAGATAGTGTAAGTTTAAATTTGTTTGTGATACTAAGGGGAGATTTTGTAAGTTTAAATTTATTTGTGATACTCATGTTTGTTTAAAGGGGCGATACCGTCCAAACTAAAGCGGTGTTCATACAGGTCATTAAGTTAAACAGTATACGGAAGAACTGTAAATCCTTCAAATAGAAGGCGCTTCAAATAGAAGGCGAGTATAACAAAAGCCCACAAAACAGCTATGCCTATAAAAAGCCCATAGATATCAAACAAGCAATTGTTATACAACGAGATACGAACATCGGTCCAATCAAGACCTTCAACAGTTATCAAAAGGATGTCAAATTAAGGAACGATGAAAAGCAATTGTCAAAGCAATCCCTGAGGATTAGAAAAATAAGAGCATTAAATGCATGTACGGGGAGACCTTTTACAGCCACCACACGGCACAAACAAAACAGCTCTGGTATGCAAAATAGAAGTTGAGGCAATGATCAGGAACCGATACAATTAACCCACAGCTCCCATCAGAGACACCAAAGGGAAAGAAACACAAACACGAAACAATAGACCCCAACGGAAACACCAATAGCGGAAATCCAAAAGGACAGTTACTTTCCCACAAAATGGCCAATAGGCTATCCAAAATAAAATAATATAAGCCACACACACACCCAAAGACCAACCATAACAAAAATAAACCGCGACAGAATCAGACAGTAAATGTATAGAGAATATTTCTAGAAAGAGACTTTTAAACGTATTTCTTCAAAAATAACAAATTTACATACATGTACATACAAATACAAATACATTACATGTAAGGATTTGGATAAAACAAAATGGTTATGGTGTCCATTATCATGCAGTTGAATCAACGTTGCTTGGTAGTCTGTTATCTTTTTACGGCTTAACATTCAATTTAAATTATTTGTGACGATACAATTATGTTGCCTTGGTCGTTTTGAGACGTCTTTTATGATGCCTTTTCATCATGCATTCTACGACTGTAGCTTTTCCTAAAGTTTTCAAATTGTCGTACCTGTGGTACATCTAGATAAACTAAGCAAATTTATGTATTCGTGTATCATCAACTTACAGAAACACTAGTATTCAAAGGTGGACTGCCATAGACTAGAGGTCAATAAGATTTATCAATGACCGTCCCACTTGGGTGGCACTCTACTTTTACTACAGTGTTCAATGGATCTTCCGCACATCTTGTATGATCGACACAGTGTGAATATACGAGAATCATTCTTGAACACCATCATTTTTACTGATACCATGCTAATTTTTCGGTTATTGCCCTTGAGTGAGGTGAATATGACAATTTGTTCACCCGAGCTGATAATATTGACCGAGGGTGAATAAATCGCCATATTCCCCTCACACAAAGGCAACAAATGATTTATTATATCATATTCTGATACTCTTTCAGTGAATGCTTCAAAAATGGAAAAAGCAAGTTATTTAACACAAACATAAGATTTGAATGATAAAATAGTGCACTTGCACTTTTAAGCAGTGACGGAAGATATCTGAACAATAGGACACTACTTAATGTTCAAACTGCTCACATGTATCTGAAGCCTCCGTGGTGTAGTGGTTACGCAACTCGCCTTGTAAACCAGGGGTCGCAGGATCGATCCCGGCCTTCGCCAGACTTTCTTTAAACCGAGGTCCCGTCTCCATATGACCTTAGCTGTTGGTGGTACGTGAAACTCAAACACTCACATCTCACATTTATCTACAAGAGAAGTCAAGATAAAAAAGTGTTTACTTTCAGGTAGGCAATTTGGTCGGGTGCCAGCTAATCATTGTAGGAGCTTTAGAATGCTTTCGGATCAAAGAGTTGCTACCAGAACACCATGCAAATATACTGGTTTGGTTAGTACTACTACAATACCTTATGTTCACCAAAGGTTTTTATTTCACTCAAACGGTTATGACATCCAAGGTGGTGGAGCTGAACTGAAATGTACCTACATGATATATTTGAAAAAGGACAGATTCGAAACTTGAATGCATATTCTTGAGGAATGTATTCCAAGAGATGAGCTTGCCAGTAGGATCTTTGCATAAGAGTGGCTTTGATTCAGAAAATAGGATAAAGGAAACATCGTTGTCCTTTTTGTACTGTTTGTTCTGATCCCCAGTGTTTCAGAACATTTTACAAGATGCTGATCCCTTGTTGCTATCTTTTACTACATGGAAAGTATTCTGTACCATCAATCAGGAATTTTATATACGGCAGAACCTCAATAATTCAAAGCCCAAACATTTTAAGGATCGAAACCAAACTACAATCATTATACCGGAGTAAGCTGTTGTCAAAGGGAGAGCAAACAACTAGACATAACGGAAACACGCCTATTTAATATTTAAATACAAAGTAACCTTTATCGCCGAAAAAATGAAATTTTTAGATGAAAAATTTATTTTTTTCTTATTTCTGCTAAAAAAAAAAATATTGTGGGAACTCGTTAGAACCGTCTCATTGAGGCGGTTCTAACACGTACCCACAATATATATTTTAGAGCAGAAATAAGAAAAAATAGGGCTTACCCCCTGTAAAACCCAGTTTTACTATATAAAAGTGTTCAAAAAGTGTTCAATGGGGTAAAAATTATATAGGCGTGTTTTCGTGATGAATGTCATCTTCACCACAGAAAATATATTATAATAATGTTTTAGTAGAATATTTGTAGCAACTGCTTGTAAAGTAAATTATATTACACTTCCCTTTGTGACTGTACTGTATTTCAAATCCATGTTCATTATGTAGATCTACTTCTGCTACTGCTTTTGCTGCAAACATAGACTATCTGTGTCCTACTCTGTATCCTGCAATTCTATGTCCTGCACTTATTTTCTAATTTTTATCCTAACAATGTCTTTAACTGTCCCTTTCATGGAAACAAACTATATGTGTGTGCTTCTACACATCTGCCTCACTTGTTGCTAACGTCATAATCACCACTGACGTCAACGAAATATCACCTAACGTCATAAGACGTCAATGTGAAATAGTGTACTTTAACAGCCTGAATGTTAATTTATTTTAGAAGGAACACTAAGTGTTTAAAAATAGGGAAACATTTGAGGAGATATAAAAAAATTACATAACAAACTTAACCATTCATATAAACTTTGTAATAAATTCACGGTATGCGCGACAGGTGTTGTGCCGTATGGCGGCCGTAAAAAGTCTCCCTCCCCGTACATCATCTTAGTGCAGATTATATTTCCTGGTCCTTGTTGATCATTGAGTTCATTTAGCATTTTGGTTTAAACAATATTTATAAGAATAAATTCATAGTATATGGTACAGGATTTGATAAAAAGCTAGAAGCTTAATATATAAATCAACTCCTGGAATCATTTTTATGATAATGTTCTGCTTAAGCCGGTGCTAGAGGGCATGGGAAGTGTTACATTTCAGTACTTGTCATGAACAGACTCAATAAAACCGAGTCTGCTATTTTCGTTTATTCTTTGATTCCCAAGGATCCAAATATCAGATTATGATGATTTCGTGTTTAACGACGCGTCAACCCTCTACCCCTCTACATCACGATACCAAGTCAGTGAAACGAAGATCCCCCTAAACCCCACTTTATATAGAAAAAACTGGGGTTTACGGGGGATACATTATCTGCTTTATTTTTGCTCAAACCATAGATTGTGGGTACTCGTTTGAACCGCCTCATTGAGGCGGTTCTAGAACCGCCTCATTGACGAGCACCCACAACCTATGTTGAAAGCAGAAATATTTAAGATGTTTTTACCTAATATTTATCATTTTCTGACACCATGTTGGATTCCATTATTTCTAACAGACATGTTTTCCTAATGCAAACAGAAACAAAATCTTACGTCGGTTTACGATATAACGTTCAGTTGAATATTGGGCTCCTGTAGCTCAGTGTTGCTGATCTAGCTACCAAAAGATCGATTCCGGGAGGCGGAAATCTTTCTAATCTTGAACGGGTTACTTTACACACAGCCTTTCGTTATCACCCTCCCATCGTCCTTATATGACCGGGGACGCAAAATTGCAAGTTATGCATCCATTCAGATGAATAGTCATGGCATCTAGGTAGCAGTGTTGAATTGACCATTAGATCCAGGGTGGTTCAATAAACAAATGCATTTTATTATAAGATGTCGCTACTAAGAGTGTAATAAATTCGTAATACACAAGTGGATCAAATATGCAAATTAGTTATATACGCTACGTAAGGTTACATGTACAATATCCTTATCGACGTCGCGTTTACCTATGATGGGACATTGACTTTTTTATCCTCCGAATAGGTTCGGGGGATATAGCGATCAGCCTGGCGCCCGTCCGTCTTTCCGTCCGTCCGTCCGTAGACACAACCTTGTGATGGCCATAACTTCTATACCCTTTGAGATTCATTGATGGTTCTTGGCACAATTGTTCACAAGGCAAAGACGGCTAGTCATGCGCAATAACCAGAACTCTGGATGCAATACTTTTTGAGTTATCTCCCCGTTTAATAAAATAGAATGACTATTTTGTGATGGCCATAACTCCTATACCCTTTGAGATATATTGATGGTACCTGGCACAGTTGTTAACAAGGCTGAGACGGTGTGTCATGCACAAGAACCACAACTCTGGGTGCCATGTTTTTTTAGTTATCTCCCCTTCCAATAAAACAGTGACTACCTTGTGATGGTCATAACTCTAATACCCTTTAAGATATATTGTTGGTACCTGACACAGTTGTTCACAAGGCTGAGACGGCGTGTCATGCAAAAGAACCACAACTCTTGGTGCCATGGTTTTTTTAGTTATCTCCCCTTCAATTAAAATAGAATCACTACCTTGTGATTGCCATATCTCAAATACTCTTTGGGATATATTGATGGTACTTGGTACAGTTGTACGTGAGGTTAAGCAGGCATGTCACGTGAAAGAACCACGACTCTGTGTGTCCTGGTTTTTTAATTATCTCCCCTGACAGTATAACCTTGTGATTGCCATAACTCCAATATCCTTTGAGATTTATTGATGGTTCTTGGAACAATTGTATACAAGGTTGAGACAACGCTTCAAGCTTAAGAACCACAACTCTGGGTGCTATGGTATTTGAGTTATCTCCCCTGCCAATATAACAGTATGACAACCTTTTGATTATCATACCTCCCTTTGAGACATATTGGTGGTACTTGATGCAGATTTACATGAGATTAAGCAGGTGCGTCATGCTCAAGAATTACAACTCTGGGTGATCTCTCCCCTGGCAATATAACCTTGTGATGGGCATAACTCCAACACCCTTTGAGATATATTGAAAGAACTTGGCACAATAGGCATACTCCGGTTATAGCTGATAAGCCAGGTGCTGTACATTATCTGCAAGCTTCAGAGCCAATACACTATACCTGGCATTGGGTTACATTGAGGTTAACTGCATTTATTACATATTAAAATCCATTCCTGGAGTGAAAATGTGAGAAAAGTCCAAGCACATTAACATTCTTTCATTTGTCTTTGCATATGTACCATGAACATGTGTAGATTTGGTGTGTAAAATGCTTTAACAATGGTTACAAAAAATAGGCCTGGGGTAAATGTAACAGTGAGAATAATGCTTCTGTATTGTCATAAGCCACATATGCAAGGAGTGACCTTCATTCCTTTCCAAAAGCCAAGTGTATATTATAGCCAAGACTATGAAAACTGTAGGTTTAAACTATTAAATAATGCAATAGTCAATAGATTGTTTGGACTGATAAATTAAAATGACAACATTTGATATAGTTTTGTTCTTGTAATATCAACTTTTGTCATCACTATGCAACCAATCTTTGATCCTGTGTATATTAATGACTGACAGAGTTTACCCAATAGGCACAGAACGTCGAACTAACATTGATTCGATGTTGAATATACCTTGATAAGACATTGGTGTAACGGCGTATGTCGGCTGGGTATGGTTCTACGTATATGTCGAACAGCCATCATATCTAGTTGTCAGTATTAACCCTTAAGATGCCGAGAAAATTTTCATCTGTAATTGTCGTCTGCTTATGTTGTCTGCTGAATCTTCTTGCAAAATTCTTCTTGCAAACTGTTTGCAAAGAGTGTGGATCCAGATCAGACTGCTCTCCTACTCCTGATAGGGGAGCAGTCTGATATGGGTTCACTCTGTTTGCAAAAATGCCTTATGTTGTATGTTGAATTTTCTTGCAACCTTTGCATACATGCAAAGTTTACAAACAGTCTGGAAAACCGGACTTACCATAACTCAAGGCACGGCATCATTGGCTTTACAGACATGCGGAGTTACTGATCACATGACCTGCCAATAGTACCACCAGTCTATGTTATACCGCGCCGGTCTTGGAAGCTTAGTCGGATGCGCGTCTGACTAGTGATCAGAAGGACGCAGGTTGATACCTGCCTAGGTCGGCAACATTCTGTCCTGGAGGTTGATCATGAAATCTTTTCTATGGTCATTCTCTCCCTTCCGCTGATTCAAGAAGGGCAGTTGTCAGTTGCTGGCGAAAGGATGTGCACCATACTGGTTAACCGCTTACGTATAAGCCTGCCTAGGAAAAGTGTTGATAGGTAAACTGGCCGACTAAAAATGACCTAAACAGTGTTGACTGGGCCGTTAAACTCCAATGCAAACAACTTATTCCGCCGTCTCTATTTGACGTACTGTGGTTCGAGGTGAAGTCAGCCATAGTACATGCCTTATTTTCTCCAAAATCAATACTTTTTCGATAAAAAAATGTGGTATTTTTCTTATTCATGTTCCAAACGTAGGTTGTGGGTGCTCGTTAGAACCGCCTCATTGAGGCTGTTCTAACGAGTACCCACAGCCTATGTCTTGGAGCAGAAAGGAGCAAAATGATGCATACCAATGTAAACCCCAGTTTTTCACTCAAGTAGTGCATCATAGTGTGGATATAGTTTGGTCCTTTGGGATCATTGATTCCATTGTGGAATTTTGAAAATATTGGAGGGTCACTGATGAGGCCTAAATGGCCGAAACTAATTAGTCTGGTCCTGAAAACATGCACACTCTATAAGTTTTCAGTTCTGTGGTGTATTCTTTGCTTCCAAAGGATAAACCTGTCATTGAAAAAATTGAGGAGGGAATTCATATCATGATGCAACGTTTTCTATCTAGCCGCTATGCGTCAACCTTGATCCTTTCCACATGTTCACTGGACATGATAAAGGAAGTAGCAAAGTCTGCATCAGAAAAATACATTAAAGTGCCAGTGTGATAAACAGATGGCATGAAATTTGCAAAGAAAGAATGTCTACAGGGGATTTAGGCCACCTGACCTCCCCCGTTAACGATGTTACGCTGGCGCTTCAAGTGACGTCATTTGGCCATTTCAGTTCCTTTATGTCAAGTTGAATGAGATTGAGCCAGATTTTCAGCAAGTAAATTAGACTATTTTCAGGAACATCCTATTTCTTTGAACAGTGAAATCTAAAGTGATAATTTCACTCATTCAAACAGTCAGATTATCAGTTTTGATTTCACAGAGATATAGAGGGCATTTACTTTTATGACATGAATACCAAAAATAGTCCATTCAGTGTGTTAAATACATCATAATTTCAACGAGTGCGAAGCACAACTGAAAATTCTTGTTCTCAACAAACTCGATGGAATATTTTGGTATTTATAGAACAAAGTATTTTTCTCTTCATTTTATATGTGACTCTGGCGATGTACTGTAATTGAAAAGCTGTTTCATTACGAACACACGCCTATTCAAATATATTGTTAAAAATTTTACAACCGAAAAATTTCAACCGAAAATGAAAGGACGAGTTCCAGTTTAGCCATATTTGTGCCTACGATGGATCTAGATTCAACATATATGCAACACAGTCCAATCTGTGCACGTTCATTTGGCGGCAATATTTATTTAACCATGACATATGCAGTCACGTGACTTCCGTTTTTCTACAAGTGGAGTAATTGCCAGTGTTTGGTGATTTACCAAAGTAATATGACATTTTTAAATAATAAACCGCACCAAAGCGTGCTTATATTTTCTGGTCATTTGGGAACATTGAGTTCATTTAGAATCATTTTGAAAATAGAGTTCTGCTTAAGCCGGCGCTAGGGGGACGTGGCCGGTGTAGCACATTTCAGTACTGGTCATGAACAGACTCAATAAAACCGAGTCTGCTATTTTCGTTTATTTGGTGTATTCTTTGCTTCCAAAGGATCTAACTATTCAGAACTTATTACATTCCATATAATTCGCGTCTTTTGCTGATCTACATGTACATAACATAATATATGTGCCTTGTATCACGTGACACAAGTTTTTGTACAGAATGTGCATAAAAATTTTCTAATGTGTTTAACCATGTTAACAAAATTTATGTATTACTATATAATATGTTAGAACTGCTTAATAATACGGAATATCATTTCAAATCCGTAATTTATACTTAAAATGTTGACAGAAAGACTAGAACAGAGTTAATAGTCCAGTATACTCCACTTAAAAAGAAACTAAGTACATCACACTTAGATAAGAATTCCGTATACATAATAATTATACGGTGATTAAAGGAATAAAACTTAGAAATAAGGCATTAAAAATAGAATATCACTTTTAAGGACATGACTAAAATCATTATCGGAACCCGAATTTTATGGTGACTTAGTATATAAATTCAGAAAAATATATAACCGCAATGACTTCAGCACCCAATTTCGTAAAATCATTCTTCGATATAAAAAGATTGGGTACAACATGGATATTATACGACAGACTGCATGCATGGTAGTTAACCCAATCACGGTTGGCAACTTTGCTTCCCTCTTTAATTGCACGCCGGTGGGTCAGGCCTCAGATTCTATGACGGCTCCAACGTAAAGGCTTATTGAGAATTAGAGAGATCTAATTCAAGGTAATGTTGGTTGGTGCCTGATGCTCTGTCTCTGGTTGGGCCCATCGGAGTCTAACTGTTGGTTTTCTTTTGCTCCAGCATTTCAGTGGTTTCTTGCTGTCGAGTCCTCACCGTTGTCTCACCTCTGTGGTTCTTTGATTTTTGTGTTCACGGAGATGTTGCACTGATGAGTTAGGAGGCCTTCATGCGGACTGAACAAATTATTTGTCTAAATCGCGACGGAAGTGAGGGCGAGGATTGTGGCCACGTAAAATCGATTTAAGCCCCCCAGTGGAAATCTTCCACTGACCGTTCCAAGGCGGATCTTCTGTGGCGATTTATTTATGTTGTTGTTTGTTACTTAGTGTGTGTATCACTTGTGTCTTTTAATTTTGGATGGCCATATGGCCATTTTGTGGGAAAGTAACTGTCCTTATGGCCTTCTTTTGTTTAGGTTTCCATTATGGTCTGGTCGCTTAATGTTTGTATTTCTTTCCCTTTGGTGTCTTTTATGGGTGGAGTAAGTTAATTGTATCAATTCCTGATCTTTGTTTTACTTCTACTTTTAAAATTACAATCAAAAATATAATAAGACAATTAAAACTTTTTTTACATATAAATAGGAAAATAGACAATACTGTTTGATATTTTAAAAATAATACTAAAGATGTATTTCTAAAATACATGATGATTATTTGATAGGCATGACCTACTCCCCACTCTTCTCACCATCCCAAAACTCCCAGTCTTCATCAGCAGCATTTCAAAATGCTCTTTTGGATCAAATACAGGAGCTAGTGCAGCTGAACTGTGGCACTGAAAGTAAAGGCATCAAAGTACCGAAGCTACAGTTACAGCCAACATGTCTTGCACCAGCTTTTCACAAACAATACCAAACGGTTATACTCTTAGCACCAGTTTGATAAGAAAGCCATAGAAATATGCCTTTGATGTTTTGTGACGAGACTGAATCCTAACACTTATTAGGCTGTCATCTTTGTGAATACTGAACTCGCATTTAATTTCTTCAGACAGGTGCTCTTGTGTGTAACATGATACGTCTTTAATTCATCAACAAGAAAGCAGTATTAGGGACATTCATATCGCCCGCCGCCTTCAGTAACAAAGCTCAACCTTGTGACCTTAAGCTGTGACTTTGACCTTGAATTGGTAATCTTTTAAAATCCATCCAGGAGTAAGAAAGCTATTGACAAAACTTCCAAAAAAATTCCCTTTTGACGCTTGACCTCTAAGTATGACCTTGACCGTTTAGAAACCAACCTGGGTGTCTCATGATAATTAACATTTCTGAAAAGTAATTTTAAAATCAATCCAGGACTAAGAACGTGATTGAACAGACATGAAAGAAAAGCGCCTTTCTATGACCTCTAAATATGACCTTGACCTTTGAGGAACCGACCTGGGTCTTGCATGCGATACACTGTCACATTATGGTTATCATTTCAGCCAAGTAATTGTTAAACTATCCAGAAGTAAGAAAGCTATTAATCGAGCACAAAAATAACTTTTTTACTTTGACCTCTAAGTATGACCTTTAACAGACCTGGATATTGTACGCCACACCCTGTCACTTTGTTGTTAACATTTCTGCCAAGTATTCCATATAGGAATAAGAAAAGTATTGACGACAAAAAGACCCTTTTTGACATTTGGCCTCTAAGTATGACCTTGACCGTTGATGTACCTACCTGGGTCTTGCGTGTGACGCACTGTCTCAATATGATTAACATTTCTGCAAATTAATTTTCAAATGCATCCAGGAATAAGAAAGTAATTGATCGGACATGATAAAAAATACCTTTTTGGACCTTTGGCCTCTTAAGTATGACCTTGACCTTTGAGGAACGGACCTGGGTCTTGCGCGCGACACACTATCACATTATAGTTAACATTTCTGCAAAGTAAGTTTTATGGTGATGTTCCTCGTGCGCCATCCTATGGCGTTTATATTTCGCAATTAATTCGATTTGCTAGAGTGTGTAGTCTTGTAACTGACTTCAACACTCGTAATAAATTATTAACGGCTAAACTCCTTAATCAGGGTTATCGGTACCATAAACTACGCAAAGCCTTTTCAAAATTTTATAGACGCCATTCTGATTTAATTTCAAAATTCAATATTGGACTTAAATCTCTTCTGCAACAAGGTCTATCGGAACCCAAATTTTATGGTGACTTAGTATATAAATGCAGAAAAATATATAACCGCAATGACTTCAGCACCCAATTTCGTAAAATCATTCTTCGATATAAAAAGACTGGGTACAACATGGATATTATACGACAGACTGCATGCATGGTAGTTAACCCAATCACGGTTGGCAACTTTGCTTCCCTCTTTAATTGCACGCCGGTGGGTCAGGCCTCAGATTCTATGACGGCTCCAACGTAAAGGCTTATTGAAAATTAAAGAGATAATGTTGGTTGGTGCCTGATGCTCTGTCTCTGGTCGGGCTCATCGGAGTCTAACTGTTGGTTTTCTTTTGCTCCAGCATTTCAGTGGTTTCTTGCTGTCGAGTCCTCACCGTTGTCTCACCTCTGTGGTTCTTTGATTTCTGTGTTCACGGAGATGTTGCACTGATGAGTTAGGAGGCCTTCATGCGGACTGAACAAATTATTTGTCTAAATCGCGACGGAAGTAAGGGCGAGGATTGTGGCCACGTAAAATCGATTTAAGCCCCCCAGTGGAAATCTTCCACTGACCGTTCCAAGGCGGCTCTTCTGTGGCGATTTATTTATGTTGTTGTTTGTTACTTACTGTGTGTATCACTTGTGTCTTTTAATTTTGGATGGCCATATGGCCATTTTGTGGGAAAGTAACTGTCCATATGGCCTTCCTTTGTTTAGGTTTCCATTATGGTCTGGTCGCTTAATGTTTGTATTTCTTTCCCTTTGGTGTCTTTTATGGATGGAGTAAGTTAATTGTATCAATTCCTGATCTTTGTTTTACTTCTACTTTAAATGCATCCAGGAATAAGAAAGTAACTGATCGATTGATCGGACATGATAAAAAGACCTTTTTGGACGTTTGACCTCTTAAGTATGACCTTGACCTTTGAGGTACGGACCTGGGTCTTGCGCGCGACGCACTATCACATAGTTAACATTTCTGCAAAGTAATTTTAAATGCATCCAGGAATAAGAAAGAAATTGATCGGACACAATAAAGAGACCTTTTTGGACATTTGACCTCTTAAGTATGACCTTGACCTTTGAGGTACGGTCCTGGGCCTTGCGCGCGACGCACTATCACATTATAGTTAACATTTCTGCAAAGTAATTAGTAAATGCATCCAGGAATAAGAATGTGATTGATCGGACACAATAAAGACCTTTTTGGACATTTGACCTCTTAAGTATGACCTTGACCTTTGAGGTACGGTCCTGGGCCTTGCGCGCAACGCACTATCACATTATAGTTAACATTTCTGCAAAGTAATTTTTTAATGCATCCAGGAATAAGAAAGTAATTGATCGTACACAATAAAAAGACCTTTATTGACATTTGACCTCTTAAGTATGACCTTGACCTTTGAGGTACAGACCTGGGTTTTGTGCACGACACTTTGTCTCACTGAGAAGAATATTTGACCAAAGTTTAGTGAAATTCTATCTAAGGGTTAAGGAGATTCGGAGCGGACAAGAATGTGTTACAGACAGACGGTCAGATGGACAAAGACCATTCCTATAATCCCCCACTCCGATCCCCACTCCGCTTCGCGGCGGGGATTAATGAAAAGCATTCTCTTTTGTCCAGCAAGGAATCATGGTCATGCTCATATAGATGACCAGCCATTGCTCTTCTGTATATGTAGTATATTGAGTTTTTTTTTCCTTTGCGAGTATGTACTGTACTTTGATTGCATTGATTTTTTCAACTTATTTTATCGATATAAGTTTTTTTTTTCAACATCCTCCACAACGTTAACCGCTAAAACATCAGCATTTTTAAAAGCATTATTGTTTCTACAATAAAGTGGTATGTATTTTTCTCCGGTTAACAATGTGGACGACCATGGAATTTTCCGTTGAACACCACAGGGGTCTTCAGTTTGTCCATAGGTACAATGTTGCACATGACCGGCAGTGCATGTATTCAACCGGAAATTTTATGACGAAAACGCATGCGGATGACAAAATAAAACAGTTTTCAATAAACTAGAGATATTTGGACACTTTATGAGTGTGTTTTGATCGAATTTTGTTGATATCAAGAATTGGCTCTTTCAGTAGGCACTTTGCAATAGGAAACTGTAATTCGTCCTTTTCTGATAAAAAATCCTGATATTTTTCATATTAATTTTCTGCTCAAAACATCGGTGAGGTGGTTCTAACGAATACCTACAATCTACGTTTTTATGCAGAAATAAGAAAAATATTGCATACCCCTGTAAAGTAGCAGTAAAACAAAGATCAGGAATCGATACAATTAACTTACTCCACCCATCAAAGACACCAAAGGGAAAGAATCACAAACATGAAGCGACAAGACCATAATGGAAACCTAAACAAAGGAAGGCCATAAGGACAGTTACTTTCCCACAAAATGACCAAATGGCCATCCGGAATAAAAAGACGCAAGTGATACACACAGTAAGTAACAAACAACAACATAAATAAACCGCCACAGAAGAACCGCCGTGGAACGGTCAGTAGAAAGAATTTCACTTGGGGGTTTAAATCGATTTTACATGGCCATACTCCTCATCCTTACCTCTGTCGCGGTATACACTAATTTTGTTTAGTCCACATGAAGGCTTCCTAACTCATCAGTGTAACATCTCCGAGAACATTCAAATAAAAAAACTACAGAGATGAAATAAGGTTGAGGACTCGACAGCATACAACAACAGAATTGCTGGAGCAAAAGAAAACCAACAGTTAGACTCCGAGGGGCCCAACCAAAGACGGAACATCAGGCGCCAACCAACATAAAGAATACTAAAATAAAATTCCATCTATGTTTTTACGCTGGAACCGTCATATAATCTTAAGCCCGACCCACCGGTGTGCAATCAAAGTGGGAAGCAAAGTTGCCAACCATGATTGGGGTAACCACCATGCATGCAGTCTGTTTTATAACATCTATGTTGTACCCAATCTTTATATATCGACGAACGATTTTACGAAATTGGGTACTAAAGTCATTACAGGCATGCATTTTTCTAAATTTATATACTAAGTCACCATAGAATTCGGGTTCCGATAGGCCTTGTTGCAGTTTTACTGTATAAAAGTTGGGTTAAAGGGGGTCAAACTTATATACGCGTCTTTGCGTGATGGTAACATGCTTGAAACTCGTGAAAAGTTCTGGTGTTTTCAACACTCTCGAAGAAATAACATTGTTTCCAACAAATTCGATGAAGTATTGGTACATTTACGACAGGTAAAAATGCTTTCCTTTACCTCTTTCCCTCCCTCTTCCCCTCCCTGTACCTCATTTTACGTTAAAATTCTCATCCTCATTTGTGTGAACTCTGTCTAAAGGGTTGATACGCTTTTTTTGTGAACAACCGTTTGAATATCAGTTATTTGCTCATCTAATAAAATGGTTCTTTCTGATGGTATTGTTTGCACATTATTTAAACCTTCAGCTGTGCGCCTTTAATATTCTGCCCAGGTACGAAACCCATCTATTTTGGGCCCTTACCTGGAGATTGCAAAACAACCTCTTTACGTTTTCCTGGTTTGCTCAGTCGTGAAACAACAGAATCCCGCTTGGTTTCACATTCCTGTGTGATACGTATATTGTTTCAAACAACCCAAAAAAATTCTGAAGTCCCAGGAAAGTGCACTTCTGACTGATTTTTTTTTTAATCAAAACGAAATATTCCAATTTGAGAGTTCTGACTTGACATTTTTGTCAGCTTGTTCACCACATTGTCAACATTTCTGATGAAAAACTGCCTTTCCGCTTTGGCCATTTTAGCCGGTGTCCCTGGCTTACATCACGAAAACACGCCTATATTATTTTGACCCCTTTGAACCCCATTTTTATATTGTAAAACTTGGGTTTACAGGGGTAAAAACTTATTTTTCTTATTTCTGTTTTAAACTATAGATTGTCGGTACCCGATAGAACCGCCTCATCGAGGCGATTCTAACGAGTACCCACAAGCTATATTTTGAGCAGAAATAAGACAAATATCACAGTTTTTCATCTGAAAATTGCAGATTTGTTTACAATGTATTTGTATAGGATTGTTTGCGTAATGACTTAAATTTGCCGCGTCTTTTTCATTTGCACTGAAGATGAAAAAAATAGATAGAGGATTTCGTATGATATTTATGAAAAGAAGGCGAGTTTCGTTTATTAAATATATGAACTGACTGCGAGTGTAAGATTCTGTTTATCATATGACCACTTTAAATTGGATTTTATCGCCTTCAAAATTGACATTTTTTTCCACAGAAAATGCATCGTTGACATGGACGCTGTCAACGTTACTTAATCCCGCCTAAGTCTTATTACAAGTGTGGTAATACGATTTTTATTACACGACGTTATCTACTGCTAATAAACGACGTCACTGAAGTAATGAATTTTATTTTTCTGCCGTACATGAAAATATGAACGCAGTGGGTCGCATGCAAAGTAAATGAATCCCGAAAGGGTTCATGTAAACTTTGCTAGCGACCCGCTGTCGTTCATACTTTCATGAAAAGAAGAAAAATTAAGTTTATTTTTTATATTTACATTATTTGCTCCTCATCACTGAGCGAAAAAATGTTTAAAAAGGCAAATTTTTAAAGCTGAAAAACATTTACACACGATTTTCTACAAAGAGCAGAATAGCGTTGACGTCAAAAATGCCCGTTGAGAACTTGATACTGACGTCACTGAAAGTCACGTGACTAGATGCGTTCTTCATTGTCTTCTTTAGGTTTACATTTTATTTTACACTGGAAATTTAAATGTATGATAAAACATGTTATCAACATTTCAGATGTGAAAGTGTGGTAATCAGAAATGACTATTACGAGGACTGTTCAAATATGAAAACAAGTAGAACGTTTTCTCATGCACAAATGCGAAAATCACCTGAAAATAAAAATCACAGCGTAGACAAACATTTAAACTATACATTGATACCAAACCTGTTAAAATCCGTCCACTTTATCCATGTATATCGTTCGATAAACACTGTCTAATCTTGTATACAAAAACAAAACATGGTTGGAAGAAGGTCAGAGTACGCCGTTGAAATACGGTCCTATATTAAGAATCGTTGTATTCTTGGTATACGGTGCAAAGACATTTTTGATGAAATATGTTCGGTTTATGGGCATAATGAAATGTGTTTTCCAACAGTTTTTCGTTGGTGTTAAGAAATTCAGCTGTGGGCTAGGCTCAACAGAAGATGACCACATGATCTTCGGCCGAAAAGAGCAACATCTGCCAAGATGGTTGCTAGAGTGAAATAGTTGCTACCGATGCAAGATACACCACTAGGCAAATAGCTAGTATGGTTGGCATCTCATTAGGAGCAGCTCATACAATTCTGAAACGGGATTTGAAAATGAGAAAGATCTGTGCTATATGGATACCCCATCTGTTGACAGATGAGCAGAAAGAGACACGCGTTCAATGCGCCAAGAAGTTGCTTAAAAAGTTTCCAAATTACAATGCACGGTCTTTCGCTAATATCGTCACAGGTGACGAGACATGGGTTCACTTTTTTGAGCCAAAACGAAAGATTCAGAACAAAATATGGGCAACAAAGTATTGCAAAAGACCATGCATTGCAAAGCGGACCATGAGCGTCAAGAAGGTAATGTATGCCATATTCTTTTCAAATCAGGGCCCTGCTATTCAGGCTGCTGTGCCTAAAGGCAAATCTGTAAATGCGAAGGTTTACAAGAATAAGGTTCTTCAAAAATTGAAGAAATATTTCAAAGAACGAAGCCCCGCAACTGGTTTGGCCAATGTCAGATTGCTACATGACAATGCGTCATCGCACAAGGCGTTCATTGTGCAAGACTATCTGGAGCAGGAAAAGGTTGTTGAACTCCCTCACCCCCCGTATTCCCCTGACTTTGCTCCGTGTGACTTTTTTTTTGTTCCCGCGGCTGAAAAATACCTTTCTGGTCGAAAATTTGTACAGCGCAAACACCTCGGTTCTGCAATATTCCAGTGCCTTCATAGTATACCTCGAAAAGACTACCAAAATGCATTCAATGATTGGATCAGAAGACTGAAAGTTTGTATATCTGTTAAAGGGGAATACTTTGAGGGGACAAAATAAATTTTTCATCGAAATCTATCGAGTCTAAACCAATAATTATTTCTGATTTCTCAGAATATTCACGCTGATCTGAAAGGACCAAAATAAAATATAAACTGCACTATGGTTGATGTACGGGGAGACGTTTTACGGCCGCCACACGGCACAACACCAGCTGCAGTGAAGGAAAATAAAAATCATAAATGAGTTCTTTTAAGAGCAATGAAAACATTCATAAGAAAGAAGATGGGTCATACTACGTAGTTTCGGCTATTAAATATGTTCTATAAAAAGGTTATCATTTGGAAGCAAGGAATACATCACAGAAGTGAAAAATATTGAGTGTTCATGTTTTCTGGGCCATACTAGCTAGTTTCGGCCAATTAGGCCTCATCAGTGACCCTCAGATATTTTCAAAATTCCACAATGGAACCAATGATCCCAAAGGACAAGAAAATATAATCTACACTATGATGTAGGGCAGGGAGACGTTTTACCGCCGCCAATCATTCCCACACACCAGCTGTAGTGAAGTTAAATATGTTCTATAAAAGGGTTATCCTTTGGAAGCAAGGAATACACCACAGAAGTGAAAAATAAGGAGTGTACATGTTTTCTGGGCCAGACTAGCTAGTTTCGGCCAATTAGGCCTCATCAGTGACCCTCAGATATTTTCAAAATTACACAAGCCTCATCAGTGACCCTGTAATGATCCGGCAAAGAAAGCCAGAGGAAACATACTGCAATTTTGCGAATTTCGAATAGGCAGTCGATTCAAAGACTGATATAAATCAAAATGGGGTCCAAATAATTAAAATCCTGTCTTGAATATGAGTCTAAACCAATAATTTATTTCTTATTTCTCAGAATATTCACGCTGATCTCAAAGGACCAAAAGTAAAATATAAGTTTAACGTCCCCGTCAACACTGTATATGTCATTTTGGATTCGCTGTATCCAATTTTGTGGGACTTTTACTCGACATTGAGATAAAATGACATCTCAAGCCCCGTCGCCCCATGAAACCAATAGGGTTTATAAGCATGGACGGACCGACTCGCACCTTTTTGCCTGGGCAGGCTTAGACCATCAAAGCGGTTTACCAGTACTTGTGTGCAGGTGGTTTCAGTTTTTGCGTGGAAGCATCATGCAACCCGTCTATTTCTTCAAGCCCCGACGGGCGGGGTCCAAGGATGGATGAGTAAGTAAAGTGTTCAATGCGTATCATCACAACAAAACAAATGGACAGACAGGACAGAACCAATTGGCGGACTGTGCAATTTACTAAATTTGTTCATTTATTCTAGGTATTTCAAGTCAGGATTCTAGTCAGAACCTCGAAACAAATTGCACTGCTCAATATCATGGTCTAAATATACAAAACGTTTCAGCTTGCAAGAGTTAGCTAGAAACGAAATGTTGACAGAACTTTTCAAAGGGGGCATAACTCTATAAAATATTCGGTGGACCATGTCATGAATGCATCACAATTCTTTAATATTAACATTTTATAATTATTTTATATTTTCAATTTAGTTTGCACAAAATCTATTAATAATGTACAAACAGTTGACGTCGATGTTACTTGACATCGACGACGGGGTATGACAACGTTAGTTACTATGTAAGATTAACACTAACAGAATAAGCATGTGAGAGTATATTGTAACCAGTTTTCGGAGTGTTGGGACATTAAATCGCATTTTATATGTGTATTCTTTGTTTATGTTTGCCACCTAAATTGGTGCCGGAACCCGGGAATAAAGGAATACTGGAATAGATCCAGTAAATTTGGTGACTCAGGAACTACATAAAAGATGTAAACATCATTTTTAAAGTGCAACCGGACCAGATATAGGAATCTGCTAGCTAAGGAGCTTGCAAAGGTTAAGAACTTGATGGAAGAAGATTGGGAACGCGACTCAGATGTTTACATAAGGGATATAAGCCCCTGTATCAACAGACTTAACGACTTTATTCAGAAACTGGAAGAGAGAAATGAAAGGCTATCGAAATCAATCGAGGGTCAGGATGGGGCCCATGACATTGAGGCACAGATTAGTGAGGACTGGGAATATCTTTCAACAGTGTTGGACTGTCGGGATGTGCTTGTGAACCTACAGAAATCTCTTCAAGACCAAAGATCACCAACAGATAACTGGTCATAAGTAACAGTTATAGAGGACAGATTCAGTCAGATGATTCAGTTGACGAGCCAAATGTTACGTATTGTTACGTGCCGGGCGTAATAGAACGCAATAACTGACCTATGCGTAAGTCTTGCCTACACTGTTGAGCTTAGCCAGACATAAATAGTTAAAAATTTAAGTAACGCTACCAACTATTCAAATCTCACCAGCTTGGGAGATGAACCATTTTAGTAGTTCGTCTCAAACTGGCCCTCTATGTCGTCGTTGGTCGTCTTCAATACCGACGCAGTGTGCCCTTAGAGAAAAAAAAAACACTTGTATGTTTGGACTTCGAAATAAAATCCAAATTTTATTCAGTCACTCGGGTAAAGAAATGTAAGAAAAAACACAAGTTATCTTATTTAATTAGAATCTAATTAAAAATAATCCAGAAAAAAAAATGAGTTTGTGATACATGTATTTGCTTTCACAAATTTTGAGTAATGATTACGAGTACACATTAATTGTTCAATTTTAATGCTGACATGGATAGATTAAAATGATCTGCAAGTAATAAGCTTAGATGAGGCCCAAAGTTACTTCACCAATGCCAACTGGTAATTGTGATAAAAAATATAGTCTCAAATAAAGCACATATATGCTATAAAGTAATTTCTACTCCAAGTTTAGCCCAGTAAATTACGTCTGGAATCACTTGGCCTGGTCGTACAGCATTCTTCCTATTTCTATTGATAAAATCTTCTAAAATCTTTAGAATCTTGCATAAATATAAAATACTTACTTGCCAAATTAATTTATATTTGTTATATTTTTAGAATAGAGACTGTTTCAGTCCAAAACAAATGCATTCTTAATAATTTGGAACCTTTGAATAAATTTCGAAGAGTCTCCCAAGTGTTCAGTTTAAAGCCCAAAATGCGAAGTCCCTGTGCTTTCCACGGCTCTCCCTTTAAAACTTCAAATGCAAATAACCCATGATGTCTGCAAACACACATAATTCTCTGATGGAAAATGTGAGCAAGCATACGCCAACACCTGTCTGCATGTGACTGACGTTCGAAAATAAAAAACCAAGTCCGCCATGACATAAATGAAAGAGAAAACAAATGTGGTAGCCTATTTAAAACACAGCAGATCGCTCAATGCAAAACTTTCTGTGAAAGTGTTCCTTATGAAAAGAAAGGCAATAGAAAGTACAAAATGACCCTTAGTGCTATTAGGAATGTGTTACTACAGCAAAAGCGCAATTTTCGACGTTTGTTGGAACTTCCACACTGACAGCCGTAAACAAACGAACTTTGTTTACCAATCGTCTTGGCAACCATCCCATAATGCAATTTAACAAAAAACAATATGGCGGCTATGAGCCACAGCTGTTTCGGTACTTGCAAAATAATGATAAATTCAGCCATACAAACACGTAATGAAACATGACCTCAGTGTAAATCTGATGGGTAAAGTGTTTAAGTTTTCCCAAAATAGCTGTCAGAGTTTTATAAACACGCTAATATACAATGTCAATCTGCAGTAACGTGAAGCCCTCGTGAAGGATTGTTCATACGACGCATAAGTTCGGACACCGGAGCATATCACAACCCCCCGCCCCCATCTAAAGGCGTTAAAGCTCCGAATAACGTCTCTCTAGAGGAACAAACCACATAAATATTGGAACAGTAAATTGACTAGCTAGAGCGCTGAAGCTTACTAATCATCCTTCACAGAGCATACGATCCTGCAAACGGCACCAGATTGACTCCAATATGAAAAAGTGAAACCACTACCACATAAGCATATGTTAATTCAACAAAATGAAATACAGAAGCCATCTGTAACATTTTTTCACTAACCTAGCGATTTTACACGCTCTTGCTTAACACCTATCCACTTACTCCACTTCTCATAAAAACAATGTTACTTGCGGTTGAAAAGTTTGATTAAAACATGAGACATCTTAAACACTGATCAAGTCGTAAGTAAATAAGCAATGCCTTTATAACAACGAACGGCACAAATGAGATGACAAAATGAAATAAGTTGTCAGACATGACACATATGTTTAGAATATGAATTTGTCAGCCATAACATTTGAATATGAAGAAAGTCCTATCGCAGTAAATATAGTAACTGAGCAATGAAATACTACAATAGAAGTGAGGGCAATAATCAGGAATCGATACCATTACTCCGTTCCTACCTTTAGAAACCAGCGGGAAAGAAACAAGATCACGAAATAGCTAAACCTTAATGAAAATTTCACAACAAGATAGCCAAAAGTACAATCACTTTCGCATTAAATTGTCAACTGGCTATCCAAAATGCAAAACATATTGACAATACATACACGCCAAGACGCACAATAACCATAATATAACAACAGAAGAATCGCCTTGAAACAGACAACGACAGTAAAAAGCACATAACGATTAAAGAAACACTGACCTAACTGACCTCTACAGGCTTCTACCTCTACCTCTTCCATTATGGTCTGGTCGCTTAATGTTTGTATTTCTTTCCCTTTGGTGTCTTTTATGGATGGAGTAAGTTAATTGTATCAATTCCTGATCTTTGTTTTACTTCTACTTTTCATACGGTGAGAAACACCTAGTTCAGACATGTGACAGCAAAAGTGATTGTTAGCTTACAATCGTAAAATCGATTTAGGCCCCCGAGTGGAATTCGTTTCCGCTGACAGTTCCAAGGCGGTTCTTCAGTCGCGGTTTAGTTTTGTTATGGTTTGTCTTTGCGTGTTTGTGTTGCTTATATTATTTTATTTTGGATAGCCTTTTGGCCATTTTGTGGGAAAGTAACTGAATTTTTGGCTCTCCGCTGTTGGTGTTTCCGTTAAGGTCTGTTGCTTCATGTTTGTGTTTCTTTCCCTTTGGTGTCTCTGATGGGAGCTGTGTGCTAATTGAATCGATTCCTGATCATTACCTCTAATTCTATATTACTTATAATTGCACCACTGCAGCTCGAGTCTTCGCTGGCCATTTCTTGTAGTATTTGGTTAGAAGTGTTACTTGTTTCCGAAACGACTTCCTTGGTGGGAGTATTTTCTTTTGATGTGGAAATAACGTTTGTAAGTTTACTCACATTTTCCGAAATTTCCTTCAGAGTCCCGTGCATTTTATCAATCTTCTTCACAACCTGCTTTTCAAATGACGAAATTGTCTCCACAACTTCGACATTCGGCTGTTCATCATCTTTCGCTTTCTTCTTTGCGTTCTTTGGTGACATCTTTCCTCCTTTTTGGTACAGTAGAGTTCCAAATAATGTGAATATTCCACAATACGGCTTTTAAATACTTTGATAATAAGATAAAGTAGAAGTAAAACAAAGATCAGGAATCGATACAATTAACTTACTCCATCCATCAAAGAAACCAAAGGGAAAGAAACAAGTTCAGATGCATAACATTTATATTTTTGGCAAACCGGTTTCAAGACATTACTCAATTTTCAAAGCCTTTATTGAATTGCTGTGATCTCCATATAATGGCGTCTTGTTACTAAGGAAGTTGGCGCAACGTTACGCAACGTCAAGAACTTCCTTCCGGTCGGTATGTGTTATGTAACGTATTAATAATGAATAAACATGATCCGTCAATAAACGTTTGAAAGAAGTGATATAATAGCTGGCGTCTCCACCATCTACAAGTTTTTATGATGAATTAAGTTCTGGTTTATATTGTCGTATAAAATGCTTTTTTTCTTTTCTTTCAATTATGCTGTCTGTTTTCATCTTGTAGAATGGAAACATGAAATATTACGGATCTTGTTTCGAACAAGAGGCAATGTGTCCACTAAGGTGTGTATCATTCTCAAGCTTTCGTTTCTTATGTGCTGGTTATGTAGGGTCGTTCTATTTCTCAAATTGTTTGTTTCTCCAATGTAAAATTTGTTACATCCCCTGTTTTCTATAACATATATGACATTTTTAACGGTACACGACATGTCACGAGTCACAGTAAAGATTTTGCCGCTAAAGCTGTATGTCGAACCGTCTTTTATATATTTTCACAACCCACATCTTGGATCATTGCTTTTTGTTACTTTTGCTATGCTTGTTTGTTTGTGTGATAATTTAGCTTTTGTTAATAGTTTCTTTAAATTTGGAGATTGACGCTTGCTTTTTAAAAATGTTTTACTTTGAAAAATGGATTTTTCCTGTCGTCTCTCAGGAGGAGTGATTTATTTGCTGTATTTTTGGGTAAATCTCAGGGTTATGAAGATTAAATGTTGATACGTATGGTATTAAATTATTTGCTTTGCTTTTTTCGGGTGCGTGTAGTAGTGCCTCTCTGTTTAAAGCCTTAATTTTTGTTATGCTGTCTTTTATCAGTGCAGGTGGATATTTCTGCTTTAAAAGGAATCCGTGTAATTCTTCTAGACGTGTAAGAAGTGTGTTTTCTTCCGAAACGATCATCTTTAGTCTTCGAGCTAAATTTCGTGTGTGCTTTGGGTGGTATGACATGTATAAGAGATATTGCTTTGAATCTGCTCTGGAACAGTTTCATACTCCGTATCTTCAACTCTCCTACATTGCTGTGTCGTGTCTGCTGAGAGATGGGGTTCATGATTAGTAACCAACTGTAGTCTTCTAACGCTACAGTAATTACTGTTTTCTTTTATGTCTTACTGTGGTATCAGAGCTCTTGGAATACCCTCTATCGGTTCGGCTTGACCCAGAACTGCATCTTGCTTTATAGTTATTGCTGTTGGTAACGGACTCAAAAGCCTCACCTTACACGTGCAGTTATGGTTTATATCTACTTATGACGACGTCATTTGCAATGGGTTCTCCTCTTGAAAATGCTTGGTCGGTTCTATTATGTACTCGATTTCATATGCTACACTTCATATTAACTCTTTTCAACATAAACAACTATCACCGCTTCACTCTGTGCTGGTACGACACTATGATCAGCAGCCGTAATTTTGTGAATGTGCTGATAAACACCTAGCTGTATAATTTGTATTTCTTGGTTTTCATTCATCAGGATACCCCTGCTAAGGAGCAAGTCTGTCGGAACTCCTTTGCATTTTGTAGTACATCAACCCACAAGAGGCCGTCGTCGTCAAAGTCCGCTACAATAGCTTCTACTTCCAACGACACTGTTCCAAGCTGTAGCGTAAAATGAGCCTTACCTTTTTCGTTTATAATAGAGCCACTAGCAGCCACGAGTGTTGATGCTTTCATTAACTCGGGCTTATCTTCAGGGCTGATTGATTAAAAAATTCGCGATGATACGATAGTGTTTGACGTGCCCGTATCAGTCGTAAAGAGCATCGGATAACCCTGGACACTACCTTGTATATAAACGCCATCTGAGAGTTTCCTCGTCGCCTTAACGGACTTGACTACACTATCATACATTTTCTCTATTTCTGTTTGACCTTTTTTGTCTGAACATGCTTCTCTGTGGCCGCCAGAGATAGCCTGCTCTAGTTTAAAGTATCATTTGTGTTATTGCCCCGCCCACCTTGACTACCTCCTTGAGTCTTATTTCGTTCACTTAATTCAGCCTGTCCTGACTTTAAAGGCGCTTTACCTGTCCTCTTTGGACAGTCTGTCAGTAAGTGACCTATTTTATGGCATCCGTAACATGTGATTACCCTCTGTTGTTGGTCGTTTCTCTGAGTTAAATGTTTATTTGGATTACTATTCACTATGCTGTCTCTTTCAGTCATCAATTTCTGCATTAATTCCCTAGTCTCTGTTAGGATCTTTAAAGAATCATATGACCTCACCTGGGCACACCCAGTATTTTCAGATTTCCGTTCTTGTTTGATAAGATTCTTCCTTGGATGTTTCTCTGGCTTGGAAGGAACTCTGCATACATGATCTATCCCGTCAGCTTCAACCCAAGTATCGTCTTCATCTGCCTCCAGTCTAGGATCCTCCGTTGTTCTCCTTGCTAATCTTTTATTTTTTTTTTTTATCAAAATAGAAGTAGAGGCAATGATCAGGACTGGGTGTAATTATCAGGGTTGCTTCTACGTCTTGTCTGTATAAAGTAGAAGTAAAACAAAGACCAGGAATCGATACAATTAACATACTCCACCCATCAAAGACACTAAAGGGAAAGAAACACAAACATTAAGCGACCAGACCATAATGGAAACCTAAACAAAGGAAGGCCATAAGGACAGTTACTTTCCCACAAAATGGCCATAGAGCCATCCAAAAAAAAAAGACACGGCATGATCGATGTCCTCTGACTCTTTATTATATTCGATTTCAAATCGGGCCTCATTATCTTTAAGGCCATCTAAAAACCGTCTAACCAGGTCTTCTTGCCTAGTTTTTCTTTGCATCTCTACACTAGTATGCTTTGGAATGCATACTCTTCTACAGTTTCATTTGGTCCGTGTGACCTCTGGATAAACTTAGCAGCAAACGTTCTTTTGGTCTCTACCACTCGGAACCTGCTATTAAGTTCCTTGACCAACTCTTTATAGCATGTCACAGTCTGCTTTGCTAATTGGGTGAATACAAAGTCCCCAGCTCTTCCTTGTTATTTCGGTAATAAATAGTCTGGTTTAGTATCGTCATCCCAGTGTTTTCTTTCGGCAATGACCTCAAATCTGCTAATCCAGACTTTCCAGTCCTCTTTTCCGTCGAATGAAGGCAGTTTTATACCAAAATTCAAGGGAGATGATAGTCTATTGCCCTCCCGTGATCTCCATAAGTCATTTCTTCTTGTGTATCTTCTGTCAGTATTATCACTGTTGTGTGTATCTTCTGTAAGGCACCCTTTGACATGTACTTCGCGATCTTGTTGGCAACTGGTTTCATTACCTTGCCAGTAACTCTGCCCATCGTGTTGTCTGTAATTTGGCCCACCAGTATGCCGGTAACTCGACCCACCGTCCATTCGGCAACACATTCCACCATCTTGTTGGTAGCCCGGTTCATCACCTTGTTGGAATCTCGACCAGACGTATCGTCGGAAGCTCGACCATCATTTTGTTGGTAATTCGGCCAACTATCTTTGCGGTTAATCGGTCAATGGTATGGCTGGAAAGTTGGCCCACTATCGTCTCGGTAACTCGTCTCACTGTCTTGTTGGTAATTCGGCCTTCTAGTATGACGGTTACTCGGTTCACAGTATAGCTGGTAAGTCGGACCACTATCTTCGCGGTAACTCGTCCCACTGTCTTGTTGGTAATTCTGCACACTAGTATGCCGGTTACTCGGTTCACAGTATGGCTGGTAAGTCGGACCACTATCTTCTCGGTAACTCGTCCCACTGTCGTGTTCGTAATTCGGCCCACTATGTTTGAAGTTACTCTGTTCACAATCTGGCTAGTATGTCGTCCCACTATCTTCTCGGTAACTCATTGAACTATCTTTGTGGTAACCTTTCTTACTGTATTGTTGGTAATTCGGTCCATCATATAGTCGGCAACTCGACCCACCATCCTTCTTGTAACTAGGCCTGCCGTCTTGGTTGTAATTCTGTCCATCATCTATGTGGTAACTCGTGCCACTATTATCTTGGTAAATCGACTCTCCATTGAGTCGACAGTTTGACTCAACATTCGTTCGGCAGCTCGGCATTCCCCCTTGATGGTAATTCTGCTCACCATTTTGTTTGTATCAGGTTGCACCATCGTATTGGTAATTAGATAAGCCATCACTTTGTTGTCATTCCGATTATTAGGTATACCATCGGAGCGGTAACTACGCACACAATCATTTTGGTAGATAGGTATACCACCAGAGCGGTAACAAGGTGCACCACCGTTTCACTAATTAGGTATACCAACACAGCGGTAACTCGACGCAAAATCAGTTCGGTAAATATGTACACCACCGTAGCGGTATCTCGGCGCTCTCTCAGTTCGGTATTTAGACATACCACCTTGCTGGTAACTCGTTCTACTTCTTCTTTCCTCTACTGCTGTTGTCTTCTACATTATCCGTGACGCTCACATTACCCATCTTCGTGTCTGATACCCTTTAATTCCTCGGGTTTCTGTTGTCCCCACACGGTATTCTGCCGTTATTTCTTTCAATTATTTGTGCATTGGGTGCTGAGATCGCAGTATTAATATTACAGCTGCCAGTAAAGGCCACCTCGCATTGGTCTACTTCTTGATCTTGCACCATCACAGTCGAGGTTGTGGCAGTAACACAATTGCTAATTTCTTGTTTGTTTATCAGTGGGAACATCTTTTCTCATATTTTGCAGAATCGTCACAACATTTTGGTGGGCCCCTGCAATAACGTCTTGTTTTCGGTATAGAACATCTTGATTCTGTTGCATGCTATTGAGGGCTCGAGGCCTGCCTTGCCATTGCCTGTTAGTTTCATACGCCATGTTCCGATCTTGCTGATCGCCGCTTTCTTCGTTGCTTCTCGTGTTTACTTAATAAGATGTTGAAAGTGGCATTTGATCATGAAATTGCATGAGAGCCTCGGCCGCTGCCTGGTCTGAAATTTCATCAGCCCCACTGCCTCACGGAAACTTGTGGTTGGTTGTCTGCCATCCGATTTGTGACTGTAGGACTCCTGTTCTACAGAAAGTAGAAGTAAAACAAAGATCAGGAATTGATACATTTAACTTACTCCACCCATAAAAGACACCAAAGGGAAAGAAATACAAACATTAAGCGACCAGACCATAATGGAAACCTAAACAAAGGAAGGCCATAAGGACAGTTACTTTCCCATAAAATGGCCATATATGGCCATCCAAAATTAAAAGACACAAGTGATACACACAGTAAGTAACAAACAACAACATAAATAAATCGCCACAGAAGAGCCGCCTTGGAACGATCAGTGGAAGATTTCCACTGGGGGCTTAAATCGATTTTACGTGGCCACAATCCTCGCCCTTACTTCCGTCGCGATTTAGACAAATAATTTGTTCAGTCGGCATGAAGGCCTCCTAACTCATCAGTGCAACATCTCCGTGAACACACAAAAAAAAAAAAACACAGAGGTGAGACAACGGTGAGGACTCGACAGCAAGAAACCACTGAAATGCTGGAGCAAAAGAAAAAACAACAGTTAGACTCCGATGGGCCCGACCAGAGACAGAGCAACAGGCACCAACCAACATTACCTTGAATTAGATCTCTCTAATTCTCAATAAGCCTTTACGTTGGAGCCGTCATAGAATCTGAGGCCTGACCCACCGGCGTGCAATTAAAGAGGGAAGCAAAGTTGCCAACCGTGATTGGGTTAACTACCATGCATGCAGTCTGTCGTATAATATCCATGTTGTATCCAATCTTTTAATATACAAGGTCTATCGGAACCCGAATTTTATGATGACCTAGTATATAAATTCAGAAAAATATATAACCGCAATGACTTCAGCACCCAATTTCGTAAAATCATTCTTCGATATAAAAAGATTGGGTACAACATGGATATAATACGACAGACTGCATGCATGGTAGTTAACCCAATCACGGTTGGCAACTTTGCTTCCCTCTTTAATTGCACGCCGTTGGGTCAGGCCTCAGATTCTATGACGGCTCCAACGTAAAGGCTTATTGAGAATTAGAGAGATAATGCTGGTTGGTGCCTGATGCTCTGTCTCTGGTCGGGCTCATCGGAGTCTAACTGTTGGTTTTCTTTTGCTCCAGCATTTCAGTGTTTTCTTGCTGTCGAGTCCTCACCGTTGTCTCACCTCTGTGGTTCTTTGATTTTTGTGTTCACGGAGATGTTGCACTGATGAGTTAGGAGGCCTTTATGCGGACTGAACAAATTATTTGTCTAAATCGCGAGAGAAGTAAGGGCGAGGATTGTGGCCACGTAAAATCGATTTAAGCCCCCCAGTGGAAATCTTCCACTGACCGCTCCAAGGCGGCTCTTCTGTGGCGATTTATTTATGTTGTTGTTTGTTACTTACTGTGAGTATCACTTGTGTCTTTTAATTTTGGATGGCCATATGGCCATTTTGTGGGAAAGTAACTGTCCTTATGGCCTTCCTTTGTTTAGGTTTCCATTATGGTCTGGTCGCTTAATGTTTGTATTTCTTTCCCTTTGGTGTCTTTTATGGGTGGAGTAAGTTAATTGTATCAATTCCTGATCTTTGTTTTACTTCTACTTTACGAAATTGGGTGCTGAAGTCATTGTGGTTATATATTTTTCTGAATTTATATACTAAGTCACCATAAAATTCGGGTTCCGATAGACCTTGTTGCAGAAGAGATTTAAGTCCAATATTGAATTTTGAAATTAAATCAGAATGGCGTGTATAAAATTTTAAAAAGGCTTTGCGTAGTTTATGGTACCGATAACCCTGATTAAGGAGTTTAGCCGTTAATAATTTATTACGAGTGTTGAAGTCAGTTACATGACTACACACTCTAGCAAATCGAATTAATTGCGAAATATAAACGCCATAGGATGGCGCACGAGGAACATCACCAACCTAAAAAGGAAAATAGGAAAATTTACAATCTCAAAATCAAAGTCATCGCGCTTATCATAAATTTTGCATGAAACAAATCCATCTTCAATAGATAGATGTAAATCCAAAAACGGGGCCTCGGTTTCAGAAGAATTTGCTTTATTTAAGTGAAGTTCTAGGGGGTAAATCTGACTGATCAAACCATCAAAATAGGTATTATCAATATTTAATAAATCATCTAAATATCTAGAAGTAGAGCTAAAAGCTTCAATAATTTCAGATTGGTTATCAATGGAAAGCACCAAAATGAAGTCTCTTTCATAACAATACAATAACAGATCAGCCACAAGAGATTCGCAATTAGTACCCATCGGAATACCCACAATTTGTCTAAATAACTTAGTACCGAATCTAATATAAATATTGTCAAGTAGAAAGGTGAGGGCATCACACACTTTCTGACATGACCAAAGTGTATAATTCCTATGCTCTTTAGAAGTGAAAAATGCATTTCTGACATTACATGCAAGATAGAGAGAATCTTCTCTGTGAAAAGCCCATTCAATTAAATCATTAAGCTTTTCTTTTATAAGATTATGAGTAAGTGTAGTGTAAAGAGTGGAAAAATCGTAAGTAGACAGACTAGAAGCACGAAAATGTCTGGATTTCAATTTATTTAAAACCTCATTCGAATTTTTTATAGACCAAAACAGATTTCTTCCTGATCTTACAAAGACTTTATCACAATATTTTATTACATGCGTTTTAATAGCAGTAAGACAGGAAGTTAATGATTTAGAAAGTTCAGTGGTAGTGCAAGAGCTAGAATTTGCAATAAACCGTGCTTTGTTAGGTCTTTTATGAAGTTTTGGTAACCAGTATAGCGTAGGATGCTTGTCTGGGCCTTCGTTAACACACACAGCAAACTTGGTGGCTGAAAGACAAACATGTTTATCTACTATAGCTCTCTCTTCAGCTAAAGGCTGAAGTTCATAGGCCTTAGTACCACCAAGCTCCTGCTTAAGCGTGTAAACATAGTGGAACCGTCACACAACGACGACGTTGTTAGCGGCCTTGTCTGCCGGGGCCAAAACAAACTTCTTATGAAATTCTTGAATACCTAGTTTAAGATGACGTAAAGACGTCTTGGGCTTAGGAGGTAATAAGTTAGTATTTTGAGAATAGAAAGAAATGCGTTTATTCACTAGTTTTAAAATGCTAAGTTTCCAGTCCTTAAGGGCTTTATGCTCAACATACTCTCGCTTACACCATCGATTACCGAATTCATTCAATGAAGCAGCGATTTCATCTCTACATTTACTGAAATCAATTTTAGAAGGAAACCGATATTTCGGTCCTTTTGAAATTATATTCCTTATCCTAGAATCAGGAATAATTTTCAAATTGCCAGTAATTACATGACCAACAGCAGGATAGCAATACTTTGATTTTTTACAATCACATGAATCAGAAGTCTGGACGTGGAAATGATGCGTCACTCTTAGTCCTGATAAGGGGTGTGTCGGCAATACTTTCGCTACTCATTTTGTACTTCGAAAAGTTCGTATTTCACGATTTATATTTGAAATAAATCGCACCACTGTGCCACCAATTATGTTACGTGCCGGGCGATACAGAACGCTATAACTGAGCTATGCGTTAGTCTTGCCTACACTGTTGAGCTTGGCCAGACTTAAATAGTCGTCGTAAAATGATCTGCAAGTAATAAAGCTTAGATGTGGCCCAAAGTTACTTCACCAATGACAGCTGGTAATTGTGATAAAAAAAATCTAGTCCACAATAAAGCACATACATGCTATAAAATAAATTCTACTCAAAGTTTAGACCAGTAAATTGCGTCTGGAATCACTTAGCCTGATCGTACAACAGTCTTCCTATTTCTATTGGGAAAATCTTCTAAAATCTTTAGAATCTTGCATAAATATAAATTACTTACTTGCCAAATTAATTTACATTTATTAGATTTTTAGACTAGAGACTGTTTCAGTCTAAAACAAATGCATTCTTAATAATTTGGAGCCTCTTAATAAATTTCGAAGTCTCCCAATTGTTCAGTTTAAAGCCCAAAATGCAAAGTCCCTGTGCTTTCACGGCTCTCCCTTTTATACTTCACATGCAAACAACCCATGATGTCTGCAAACACACATAATTCACCGATGAAAAATGTTAGCAAGCATACGCAAACGACTGTCTGCATGTGACTGACGTTCTAAAATAAAAAACCACGTCCGCCATGACATAAACGAAAGAGAAAACAAAGTGGGTAGCCTCTTTAAAACTATGCAGATCGTTTAATGCAAAACTTTCTGCGAAAGTGCTTCATATGAAAAGAAAGGCAATAGAAAGTACAAAATGACCCTTAGTGCTATTGAAAAATGTCACTACAGTAAAAAGCGCAATTTTCGACCTTTGTTGGAACTTCCACACTGACAGCCGTAAACAGACGATCTTTGTTTTCCAAGCGTCTCGGCAACCATCCCATAATGCAACTTAGCAAACACAAGTATGGCGGCTATGAGCCATAGCTGTTTCGGTACTTGCAAAAGAATGATAAATTCAGACATATAAACACGTAATGAAACATGACATCAGTGTAAATCTGATGGGTAAGTGGTTTAAGTTTACCCCAAATAGCTGTCAGAGTTTTATAAACACGCCAATATACAATGTCAATCTGCAGTATGTGTTTGTTTGTTTGAGGTTTAACGTCCCCGTCAACACTGTAAATGTCAATTTGAAGACGTTGCTTCCAATTTTGTGGACTTTTACCCGACATTGAGATGAAATGACATCTCAAGCCCTATCACCCAATGAAACCAATAGGGTTTATTAGCTTGGACGGTCCACCTCGCACCGCGGTTCCTGGACAGGCTAAGATCATCTAAGCGGTTTACCAGTACTAGTGTGCGGGCCGTATTCAGGTCTGCGTGGAAGCATCATGCAGCCCATATGTTTCTTCAAGCCCCTATGGGCGGGGCCCGGACAATCTGCTGTAACTCGAAACCCTCGTGAAGGATTGTTCATACGATGCATAACTTCGGACACCGGAGCATTGGACAGCAGCAGTTACAACAGCAGATAAGTATAAGCCATTTAAATAATACCAAAAAATATATCAGAAAAACTTCCCAAATTGGAGATCCCTTCATTGAACGGAGACAAATAAAAATGGACTGAGTTTTGGGATGCATTTGAGGCTTTTATACACAAGAACACGAACATTTCTGACATTGAAAAACTAAAATATTTAATGAATAAGTTATCTGGTGAAGCAAATAACATCTGTGGCGGGAATTTTGCTATCAAATGAAAACTATGCTGTTGCTGTTGACTTACTAAAAGAAAGATATGGAGACTCACCAACTGTGGCTTATTCGCATTACATTGAACTTATTAACCTCAAGCCTGTCCAAAATACCTCAAAAGGCCTTCGCAGTCTATACGACCAGATCGAAAAACATCTCAGGAGCTTAGAAGCTCTTGATCAGGACATTAACCAGGATGTTTTTGTAGCTATGGTAACTTTGGGTTTTAATACAACTTGAGATGCAGAAAGGGACGAGAAACAGACGGACAGTTACAAAGCTAAGAGAACTGTTCAACAATTATATATCTACCAGAGAAAGACAAGCAAGATGGAATCTACTAGTCATGCTTATGAGTCTCATAAGCCCATGATAATGGTGAGCTGAGCAGAAACACGAATAGTGGGAGCACATGGAACCAAAAACAGAAAGGAGAGGAAGACGCTCTCAACCAGATGTCGGTTCTGTGAATGACGAATATCCAAAGTATACAACGATTGAATCAAGGAAACAGAGGATCTAGGGCAGATGTTATATTTGTCTCAGAGATGGTCATAATGCTAATGACTGCTTAAAGCAGGGAACCAGATGCCATTACTGCAGACAGATGAATCACCACCATAGAAGCGTTTGTCCACAGAAATTAAGCATATACCACAGAGTCTGCAAAGTTAGCCGATAAGTTGCCCATACAAGGTGAAATGATCCACACAGAAAACAGCCTTATATCTTTAGGGGAAATGGTCTTGATGCAAACTGCCATGGCTGACATAAAAAATGGTCACAGACAGAAAATGTCAGTCTCTGTGGGTTGGGGTCGGGGTGGGGGGTAGTGGGGGGGGGGCGCCGCATCAATTTTGGAAGAGACTGATATATGCCCTTCTGCGGAGTCCGACGATATTACTACTACAATGTATGTCTTCCGGGCCAGTTTTTCCCTCTTTCTTTTCTGAAAAAAAAAAAAAAAAAAACAAAACAAAAAACAAACAAACAATGACATAAAACAATTAAGAACACACCCTAGACATAATCCTGTTAATCACTGGCTGTAAGCTTGGTAAAGTGTTATCCTTATGGTCTAAATAGGAGTTGGGTGGTAAATCTTCTACATCTGGCACTGAATCATCAATAAAATTTTCATTATAGTCATTAATGTCCTCTAATTCACTTTCATCGTCACTATCCATGCCATCATCTTCTACATCTGCCTCAAAATTTATGAATTCAGCACAGCAAGTACAGTAGTCGGGAACCAGTATTGCACAAGGCACTATCGATTATTTGCCCACGGTACAATCACGAGATATTATGACGTCATCAAAATTTTATGAAGTCATATCTCTTAACTTTCAGGAACAAATCGGATTACGGAAATATCTGGAAATAACCTGTTCATTCCGGGAATTCCAGCGGACAAGTACAGACACGTTAGTTATTTTCTCTCATATTATAATGGAAAATAGTTAAAAAAGCATTAAATTTTGTTGCTCTTGTGGATCTGAGGAGGAACATAAGGAATAAGTTAGCCGTAGGAACTTCGAGGATAACTTTCTGAAGAGGTACTTTGAAAATAATACACTTTCTATCGGTATTCAGTTAGACGGCCATCTTAAAGATAATCCGTCCTTATTCTATCTGATTCAAAAGAGAATCGACGAGGCATAGGATAAGTTACCATGTCGGCGGGACACTGTAGAATAATAGAATTGATAGCAGAGATCCGAGAAATTTCCAACTACGAAGTAAAAGTGGCACTACAGGCGAAAAACGATCTTGGCAATGCGTATCGCATCCTCGACAGACACGATAAGGAACTACATGAATACTGCACAGAGTTGGAAGGGGTGTTAAATGAATATAAATCTTCAATGAATTATTTGAAAGCTACTCTGACACAATATGGTTACAGGTTAGACAATTTAGAAACCAAAGTACATAAACTTTACTCACAAAATGGCGAGGACGAAGCAAACAGTGAGGAAGAGTGCAGTTAAATTTCCACCACCGCTAGAAACTTATGGAAGAGCAGCATTCTAATTACCACATGAGCACCGCCAAGCGAATTTGTGTCTTCGAGCATTCCGTCATGACAAATTTTAAATGCGCATGCCCAGCCATTCAGAGGGGCCAGGGATATGGCTTTCTGTCTGAAGGTTCCTCTTGATTCACTGCTTGTATGAGCGAGCAGCGAAGGTTCTGGCGAGACTGCGCGGATGCGCAGGCTCGTCTGAACCTTCGCTGCTCGCATAGGCGATAAGTACCAAAATCGCTTGACGGGGCCTATATCACTATGACAAACTAAAACGAACAGCTACTGCAAATGCGACCAACAACTGTTAGCACGAAAGCGAGTAGCTGCCAGAATTGAACGCCGTTCAAAGAGACGGTTCCGGTCAGGAACAGTTGCTTTTAGACAAATACACCAGTATCAAAGAAGTACTGAACTATTGATACCTAAAATGTCTTTCAGACGATTTGTAAGATCAATCGCTAGTGACATTGACAAATTATGACAATTAAAAGAGATTCAAGAAAATGCATTACTAGCCTTACAAGAAGCTTCTAAAGCCTACCTGGTATCTGTTCTAGAGGATTACAATCTGTGTGCAAACGGATAACAATTCAACCCAAAAATATTCAGTTGGCAAAAAGACTAAGAGGATACAATGTAATGGATTTTCCTGGTGGTGATTCACGGTTCTGGGTTCAGGCTTTATTTTTATTAATAATACTGTGCTTTTGTATGGTTCAATTATTTATGCAGGCTCCAGACAGAGCTGTCTATATTGTAGCCCCCTTAGCTATGCACTCGTGCTGAAGCGCTCGTAAATTATTTAGGCCATAATGTTTGCATTCCAGGCTCAGGGCTGCAAAGTTGTGGGTCCGCTTGGTGCTGGATGGAAGTGATACTTAGGGTATGAAATTACGAAGAACTAGTAATGAAAGTTTTAAGATTTACCCAATTTAACTAAACGCATTTAAAACATCAAGTTGGACAAAAATATATACCACACAACAAGCTAGAATGACATGGTTACATACAGGAGTATGTAATTAGATCTATCTGCTATATATCTATGTAAGTTAGTACAAGATTACACTTATAAAAAGGTAATACATTTTTGTACTGTTCAATTTACAAGTACTCTGGTACTGTTCAATAAACAAGTATTTATGAACTGTTCAATAAACAGGTAGGTACAACAGAGAGAGAGCGTAGAGACTTCACCATCAAATCTCTAACAATATGGAAGTCTAATCATGGCTGGTAGTTTGAGTTAGTGGGTGGGGTTGAATTATGCAAAGTTTATAAAAACAATAACCTCTCCAAATGCACTGGTATATCTCTGATAGCTAGACATAATTATCTGAGATGAAGTGTGATTCCCAAATTCTTCAGTAGATCTAATTCCAGTGTTCTCTTAGAATAGAGGTTCAGCTGAATATGAATTATTATTATGGTTGCTAGTGAAGTTGTAGATGGTACTTGTAGTGGAAGCAGTCTGGAATGGTTCTTTGAGGTGAAGTTTAATTTCAAGTAGTTAGCCAAAGGGAGGCAACTGTAAGTGGCTAATGTACCGGTATACAATAGCCAAATGTGATCAAAGTTCTGCGCAGCCATATATGCCCTCTGGAGCACGTGAATCGTGACGTCATCAGAGGCAGAACCCAACGTCATAAGCAAAATCATGTGATGCGATTCGGATTCCTCGGCTCGGACATTGCAAACAAGTGCGCCATAGTGATACATGGTAAAGTCCGATGAATCCGGATGACAACAGCAAGATCCGCCATGATGGATATAACAATTCCCCAATTAAAAGACTAAAAAGCGCTAACAGGGCTTGAAAATGGTATTTCAGAAAAAGTTAACTGTGGAAGGTTCTTGGACATAACTTAAAGTTATGTAACGGCCAGGTAGCGGTGTAGACAAGGCGGCATTAACGAAATGTGAAGTGAATGTGTGTTGTCGAAATTTGACCTTGTTCCGAAGTCGCTAGTATTATGACAAAATGAGGTCCCGGAATAAAAGAATATAAGCCCAGTATTATAGTTCGGGCCTGCCGGGGAAGTTTAGGGGTGAAAATCATGCCGATAAGTTATGCCTAGAAATGACCAAAAGCCTTTATATGAAAAATAATGATGGTGAATCTCGCATCAATCCCGTTGACCTATTTTAGAACAAACTCATTTGCATACATACAACTAATTTGCATGTATCTATCTATCGTTACTGCACTCAGTCATCAATCTGACCATGATGACAGGGTGGTGTGTGGCACATAAGTTGTCAAAAATAAACAAACAGAGAAGTATATACACATATTCTGACAAAGCCACCGCGGTTAAAACTATTTACAAGCAGTCCTCAGGGACAACCATAGCATGGCAGTCCCTGCCCACAACTAAGTTTTCAAATTATGGCCTTAAACCCATCAACTGTCCCAGCAGAGACAGCTTCGATTGTAAGGCCATTCCAAGTTGCAACAGTCCTTGGGAAGAAAGAATACTTAAGACCATCAGAATAAGCATTTGGTCGTCGGTACTGAAAAGGGTGGGACCTAGTACTCCTGCTCCCTCCACCCGCCACAGACAAGTACTTATCTTTATCAATAACCACTTGTTCATTATGTATTTTATAGAAAAGGGCCAGAGAAGCCTGCTGTCGGCGGCCCTGCAGGTCCGGCCATTGGAGATCTTCAAGCATCTCTCCAACATGACTTTGATTGCGCCAGCGCCTGCAGGTCCACCGCGCAGCCGTTCTCTGGACCTTCTCTATTCCTCGAAGGTCAGTTTGATGATGCGGATCCCAAACAAGTGCAGCATACTCCAGCTGAGGCCGGACTAGTGCTTTGTATGTGGCAGCATTGGTTTCCTTAGGGGCCAGACACAGATTCCGGCGAAGGAAACCTAAAGTTTTCGAAGCCTTACAGGTCATCTGATATTGTCACACCTAAATATTTTGCAGATCTGACGTTCTCTAAATTTTGGTTGTGTAGTTTATAGTCATAAATATATTGATGTTGTGGAAGGTGCTTCGTCACCCTCATAGAGTGACATTAAGCTACATTAAATTTCATTAGCCAGTGTGTCCAGGTCATCTTGCAGGGTCTGTTGGTCTTCTGACCTTCTAATATTGCGGTAAAGTACATAATCGTCTGCAAATAAGCGAACAGTTGAGTTTATGTTGTCTTGCAAGTCATTAATAAATATTAAGAAAAGGACTGGCCCAAGGACAGAGCCTTGGGGGACACCAGACAACACGGGTGCAGGGTCAGAACAAACACCATCAAGTACAACTTTTTGAGTTCGTCCAGATAGCCAAGCCGAAATCCACATTAACATGGAATTGCGAATACCATAGTACTCAAGTTTATATAAAAGGCGTCTATGGGGAACCTTATCAAATGCTTTTGCAAAATCCATTATGATAAGGTCAGTCTGCTTATGGCCGCGGTTATGAGCCCCATCTAAGTTTGCATAAAGGTCATGGACAAACTGAACAAGTTGCGTCTCACAAGACCTACCACTTCTAAAGCCATGTTGTGATTCTACAAGTATATTATGATCATTGAGATGCTGCATAATGTTACTCACCAGAATATGCTCCAGTGTTTTACAACATATGCATGTAAAAGAAACTGGTCTGTATTTGGCGGGGTCGTACCTTTCTCCTTTCTTGAAAATGGGAGCCACATTGGCCTGAAGCCAATCGTCAGGTACACTCGCCTGTTAACAGGACTGGTTGAAAATGCAGGCTAATACATACGCGATTTCCGCACTGCATTCTTTCAACACACGCGCAAACAGGTCATCTGGACCTGAAGCTTTATGTGGGTTTAGACGGTCAAGCTGTTTTTTGACCCCATTCGGGTCTATGATCAAATTACCTATATCTGGGAATGGGCTAGGTACTTTTGATGGGGGATCACCTAATTGTTCACGGGTGTGTACTGACACGAACTGTCTGATAAATATATCCGCCTTATCCTTATTATCTGTTTTTAAGATTCCATTGTCCCTTAAAGTTGTTACACCCGATGAATCCTTCTTTAAGCTTTTAACCAAAGCCTTTTAAGTCTATCGCTTTGGCTACAGTCTCCTATATCAGTGTCTGTATCCACAGGGGTGAACATACTGGAAACATACAACAACAAACAAAAACACGTGGGTTAATCATCATACAAAGTGTCAGATACAGTATAGCTGGCCAGGGGTGCTACATTGCCCCCTTCCCAAAAAAGGATTTGGTCTCCAAATGGATAGTCAAGACAGTCTGAGAGCATGGGAATGAGGAGCAACATATGCAGTCGAAATAATTAAATTATTTTCTACTTCTACCTATACCCGAAATCCACCTAGACTGAATCTGACTGACATCATATAAGGCCACTAAATGTTATGCCTGAACGCTGCATGAGTGTGTAATAAGTAACGGTTTTGCAAATACACTGACTCTGACACTTATACAAATGGACAAATGGTGGACACCACAACTGGTTGAGTAAAATTAAATTAAAGACAGTCAGTGGGACTGATCTGCTAGATGCCTTACTTTTTAATAATTTTTAGTTATTATGTGTGGGACTTGGAGTACCCAAAGCATGATCAAATGCTGGGTTTTCTCCAGACATATGTCTTGAAAGACAACCATAAATTCCACATGAGTGGAAATTATATTAAGTTTGCCAAAAAATTTGAGGAAGCACAAAAAAGACAATAACATGTAGATGACATTGAAAAGAAAATTATTACGATAAGTCAAAAAAGCATAAAAGAGCACAAAAAAGACAATAACATGTAGATGACATTGAAAAGAAAATTATTACGATCAGTGTGACATAGCGCATTTTTTCATATCTCCAGAAAGTTTATTTATGTAATGAAAAATTGTTATAACATTTTTCTTGTTTATGCTCCATTAATAAGTTGCTGGTGCTGGTAAGAACTGCCTCAATAAGGCTGTTCTAATTAGTACCCACAACCTTATCTTGGAGCAGGAATAACAAATTAAATTTTTAGCCCTGTACACCCAACTTTTCTTTATATAAATCGGGGTTTATGGGGCTATTCGTTTCAGAGACTTGTTAGCGTGATAGACACAATCAACATGGAATGTAGTTCTACTGGATTGTTTCCTCTGATTTATAGTTACTATGTAGGATTTGGAATACTCAAACTATATTAGTCGAACTTCGATGGCTCGAATCCCTTTGGGACCATGAAAATTTGTTCCAGACAGCGGTAGTTCGAGCCACGGAGAGTTACTATTTGTGCCATACCAGAATGAAAATAAATGTGGGATATCTTTTCGGGGTTCTGTATTATAAAGGTATGTTGTGTGTACTCATTAGAATTGTCGAGGCAATTCTTAAGAGTACACAAGCATACATTTGCAAGATAGATGAAGAGAAATCTCTCTATATTATCCCTATATCGTATTTCGAGGAATTTTCTGTGAACTAAAGAACGGGTTCGACTCGTCAATGGTAAACGAGCCATCGGGGCTCGAGCCATCGAAGTTCTACTGTATTAAGTGCTGGGAATTCTAACAAGTACCCACAATCTATGTTTTTGTGCCAAAATAATAAAAATAGCCTATACCCTGTACACTCAGCTTTTCTTTATACAATGTGGGTTTTCCAGGATATTTATTACGTGGACTTGTTAACAAGGATGAAGAAATAAGCCTCAAAAATTCGTAAAGTGAACTACTTTGTTTGAGCAATGACTTCCAAAACACATTATCTACATGTTCATATAAGTCTGTGGTTTGAGGCCGCTCGCCAAAAAATAAAGTATTGGGTTGCATCATGGGAAAAGATTTATTGTATGCGTGTTGTCAGTATAGTGATCTAGGATATATGTGCTTATTTTCAAGTTCTAGACCTTCCTTTTTATTATATGCCCATTTTGAAAAAAGGTTTTATGGCGTGGCACTGTCTGTCTGCCCATCAATTCATCCGTTAACATTCTTGTACACACCCTTACAGTAGCCATTAGGAATATCTTCATGCAACTTTATAGGAATATGTATTTGGGCAAGACAATGTGTCAAGCACAACAATGATTGCTACCCCTTTCTTAGTTTCCGAGTTATGCCCCTTTGATTTTTTTACAAACATCTTTTACGCTCCATAACTCGGTAACCGTTAATAGATATCTTCATGCAACTTTATAAGCATATGTATAAGGCCACAATGTGTCCTGCACAAGACCGGGGTCTGTATTCCAAAGGTTAATGTCATTGTTGAGAATTCAAAGGTAAAAAAAAAGGTCTTTCATTCGTGTCGGGTCAATGACTTTGTTATTCCTGGATGAATTTTGAAATTACTTGTCAGAAATGTAAACCATCATGAGACGTGTCATGCGCATGACCCAGGTCGGTACCTTCAAGGTCAATGTCATACTGGGAGATCAAAGGTACAGAAAACTGTCTTTTTTTCTTGTGTCTGATTGATTTGGAAATTACTTGGCAGAAATGTTTACCATCATGAGTCGATGTGTCTTGTGCAAGACACAGGATTGTACCTCCAAGGCGAAGGTCATACTCAGGTCAAAAGTGAAGTGTCATTTTTCTTGTGTTTGGTCAATACCATTGTTATTCTTGGTTGGATTTGGAAATAACTTGCCAGAAATATTAACAATCAAGAGAAAAATTTGTTGCATGCAAGACACGGGTTGGCACCTGTAAGGTCAAGGTCACATTAGCAGTCAAATGTCAAAAAAGTGTCTTTTTGGCGTGTCTAGTCAATAACTTTTTTTTATTTTTGAAAGGGTTTTAAAATTTCTTGGCAGAAATGTTATTCATCATAAGACGATGTCTTGTGCACAAGGATCAGGTCAGTACCTCCAAGGTCAAGGTCATCCTTAGAGGTCAAAGGCCAAAAAATGGTCATTTTTTGTAGCTGGTCAATAAAAGGGTCTTTTGTGTGCAGTCAATAACGTTTTTATTCCTCAATGGATTTTAAAATTACTTGGCAGAAATGTTAACAATTATGAAAGATATGTCGCATGCAAGACTGGTCAATGCCCCCAGTCAAGGTCATCCTAACAGACAATTACTTGGGCATGTAATGTCCTGCCTGTGGATCTCCTGTTTAACATGTATCTGTTTTAAACATGATTTGTATTTAAATGCTATATGTTTTATACATGTACACGTTTAAATTCTAAACATTTTCCTGTACATGTTGAAATTAAACCTGTAAAAAATCTTACTGCATTTTAAGTGTTTAGAAAAGTGTTTAGATTCTAAACACAGTTTTTACAGTGTGTACACTTAAATATATACTACAGATTGGCAGGATTATTCAGTGAAAGTTATCTAGTGTTGATTGTTTGTTTGTTTGATTTGAGGTTTAACGCCCCCTTCAACATTGTATAGGTCATTTTGACGACGTTGCTTCCAATTTTGTGGGACTTTTACCCGACATTGAGATGACATGACATCTCAAGTCCTGTCGCCCAATGAAATCAATCAGGTTTATGAGCATGGACGGTCCGTATCGCACTACACCGCCTGGGCAGGCTTAGATGCTCTGTCTCTGGTCGGGCCCATCGGAGTCTAACTGTTGGTTTTCTTTTGCCCCAGCATTTCAGTGGTTTCTTGCCGTCGAGTCCTCACATCTGTGGTTCTTTGATTATTTGTGTTCACGGAGATGTTGCACTGATGAGTTAGGAGACCTGCATGCGGACTGAACAAATTATTTGTCCAAAATGCGACGGAAATAAGGGCGAGGATTGTGGCCACGTAAAATCGATTGAAGCCCCCCCCCCCCCCAAGTGGAAATCATTCCAATGACCGTTCCAAGGTGGTTCTTCTGTGGCGGTTTATTTATGTTGTTGTTGGTTACTTACTGTGTGCTTCACTTGTGTCTTTTTATTTTGGATGACCATATGGCCATTTTGTGGGAAGTAACTGTCCTTATGGCCTTCCTTTGTTTAGGTTTCCCTTATGGTCTGGTCGCTTCATGTTTGTCTTTATTTCCCTTTGGTGTCTTAGATGGATGGAGTAAGTTAATTGTATCGATTCCTGATCTTTGTTTTACTTCTACTTAGATCCTCTAAGAGATATACCGGTACTCGTGTGTGGTCGGTTTCAGCTCTGCGTGGAAGCATCATGCAGCCCATTTATTTCTTCAAGCCCCAATGGACGGGGGCCCTAGTGTTGATAGTACTGTCCTGTACATATTAAAGATGACTATCAATGGACACTTAAATGTATATCTGGACTATGAATAGCTAACAGACACGCTTATCAATTGAACATGTAAATGGCTAGCATTACAAATCTCAAATCAGGATAATTGAACACAGTAATAATTCAATGATTTGTAAGAATAATTAGTAATAATCACACAAGTGATCACACATTTTCTAAAAATGCATGATAACGCTTGTTACATTTGGTGTAAGTATTCAATCCTACATGTTCTGACAGTATTTATAATAATATGGTTCTTAAGAATATTGATTGTTTAACTCTGTATTGGTACCACAGGGTGCTATGATCAGACAACTTCTATTTTTAATTGTTTTAGTCATTTAATAATAGAATACATAACATAAAAAGAACAGAAAGAAAATATGTAATACCAATGTATTAGATGATTTATAATGGCATAGTGTGTTGTAATAAACATCACGCCCCTTACGAATACAAGACAACTGTTTGAGGCTGTGTTATAGGTACAATGGTGCTCCACACATGGTTGCTACACTAACATAGCTTTAACACACCATTATATATATATACAATGGTGCTCCACACATGGTTGCTACACTAACATAACACAGCTATGAGGTGGTATATGGGTACTCTGTCCGTGAGGTGTTTTATGGGACATCGCCTTTCTAATAGGCCTAACAAAATGAAATTTTGTATTCGGGAGTAGTTTGATGCACAGATTGTAAATATAAAAAGATTTTATTGCTTAACCTTTAAACATAGAAAAACTGTATATAGCACTGTGGGATACCGTCACTATGGGACATTTCATATATAATATCCCATTAACTTTCCAAAAACAAAATCTATATATAAGCACTGTGGGATACCGTCACTGTGGGACATTTCATATAATATCCCATAAATCTTCCATTAACAAAAATTATATATAAGCACTCTGGGATACTGTTTCATGTAACATCCCATAAACATTGTAGATACCGTCATTGTCAGCCATTGTCATATAAATTCCCATAACCTTCCACCAAAAAATGTTTAAAAGCACAATGGGATCCCGTCGCTGTGGGGCATTTCAACATAATATAGCAGAGCTTCCTAGCAATTATTTTTTTACAATCTTTCACACATTATCTGGCTAAGCAGATAAAACCAGAAGTAAAACTGTGTCCATATTGTTTTGTTTGTTTGTATTAAGAGTTTAACTGTCCAGTCAACACTATTTAGGTCATTGTTGAGCAAGTCAGTTTTCCTATCCATACTTGTGCTGGGACGGCTTATAAGAAATCTGTTTACCAGTACAGTGCACAATATTTCACCAGAAACTGACAACTGCCCTTCTTGAAACAGTGAAAGGGAGAGAATCGTCGAAGAAAAGATTTCATGATCAATCTCCATGAAATAATATTGCCGACCGCGACAGGTATCGAACCCGAGTCCACCTGATCACCAGGCAGACATGCATCTGGCTAAGCTACCGAGGCCGGCTGTGCCCAAACTGTAGTCCATAAAACACAATTGGGTGTATGTTACAAGGTTGAAGAATTCCATTTACACGCCCGTTTTGGTCACAGTAATGCAGCATTTATACTCTATGTGTTGATATTGGTGTACCTGCCAGTCCTAAATTTAATTAATGCATCCAGTATACATCTTCCTTATACAAGGTTGAACATTTTAGACAAAAACGTACATGATTGACCACGTGAGAAACAGCTACTGTTTTCATCTTGACTATCTTACAATTTGAGGGAAAAGTGAACAAATTAACTGCTAGGATGTCCTTTTTAGTGAATAAAATGACCTTCAGAGTTCGGTTTATTTTCAATGACCATGTTATTTTTTTTTCTGCACAGAAAATTACCTTTTGATCTTTCCACGATGGCCTTTTAATCGTTCACCCGAGTCATTTAAAGCAATACGACCTGATGACTTAGTCTTTAACCCGATTTAACCCATAATTCCAACTTAACCCATATTCTAACTTAAATTCTGTCTTTTCAGGACAAACACTCTGATTAAGATTTAAGACATCTTAATCCAATATTCAGGTGGAGATTCATTAAGACTGAAGCAAAAGAATGTGCACTCTACTGGTTAACCGCTTACGTATATGCCTGACAAGAAAAATTGTGGATAAAAAAACTGACCGGCTCAAAAATTACTTAAATAGTGTTGACTGGGCCGTTACATAAGCTGAACGTTTGTTTTGTTTGTTTGATTTGTGGTTTAACGTCTCCTCAACACTGTGTAGGTCATTTTGGAGGTGTTGTTTCCAATTTGGTGGGACTTTTACCCGACACTGAGATGAAATGACATCTCAAGCCCTGCCACCCAATGAAACCAACAGGGCTTATAGACATGGGCGGCCCGACTAGCACTGCTTTGCCTGGGCAGGTTTAGATCCTGTAAGTGGTTTACCAAAGTTTTGCCTGGGCAGGCTTAGATCCTGTAAGTGGTTTACCAGTACTTGGGTAAACCACTTACAGGATCTAAGCCTGCCCAGGCAAAGCAGTGCTAGTCGGCCGCCCATCTTTATAAGCCATATTGGTTTCATTTGGTGGCAGGGCTTGAGATGTCATTTCATCTCAGTGGTAAAAGACCCGCCAAACTGGAAGCAACACCTCCAAAATAACCTACACAGTGTTGAGGAGACGTCAAACCACAAATCAAACAAACGTTCAGCTTAAGTTTCATGAAGATTGAAGCCAAACTGTGGCCTCTACGGTGCACACAAGGTTTTAAATATGACCTAGTGACCTAGATTTTCACCTCACAAGACCAATATTCAAAATTGATCCAGATATCAAGTCAAACACTCTCGTGAAGTTTCAAGATTGAAGAAAAACTGCAGTTTCTAAGGTACACACAATTCTTTAACGAAATTTGACCCAGCAATCTCATTTTTGATCCGACATGACCAATATTCGAACTTGACTGAGAAATCTCAAGACAAACATTCAGGTGAAGTTTAATGAAGATTGAAACAAAACTGCGGTTTCTAGGGTGCACAGGTTTTAACAAACTTTGACCTAGTGACCTAGTTTTTGATCCAACATGACCTATATTCGTACTTGACTGAGATATCATCAAGACAAACAAATTGGTAAAGTTTCATAAAGACAAGATTAAAACTGTGGCCTCTAGAGGTTGCACAAAGTAAACGTTGACGACTTACGACGCACGACTGACGCACAGCTCACTTAGGATGATCACAATAGCTCTCCTTGTGCACTTTGTGCTCAAGTGAGCTAAAAACACTTTTTAAATAGCATGTCTATCTTTTTTATATTCCAAACTGTAGAGAACAACCAAAATATAAATAAAGGGTTATCCAATACACCACAGAACTGAAAAGCATGGAGTCTACATGTTTTCTGTGCCTGACTGGCTAGTTTTGGCCAATTAGGCCTCATCAGTGACCCTCAAGTATTTTCAAAACTCCACAATGGAATAAATGATCCAGAAAGACAAGAAAATATAAACTGCACTATGATAAAGGGCAGGAAGACATTTTACGGCCACCACACATTCCCTTAACATCAGCTGTCGTGACTTTCTTTAAAAGGGTTATCCTTTCGAAGCAAGGAATACACCACAGAACTGAAAAGTATGGAGTGCACATGTTTTCTGGGTCAGACTAGCTAGTTTCGGCCAATTAGGCCTCATTAGTGACCCTCAAATATTTTCAAAATTCCACAATGGAATCAATGATCACAAAGGACAAGAAAATATAAACTATTCTATGATGAAGGGCAGGGAGACTTTTAACTGCCATGAAACATTCCCTTCACATCAGCTGTTGTGACTTAAAGTATGTTCTATAAAAGAGTTATCCTTTGGAAGTAAGGAATACACCTAAGAAAAGTATGCTATTTTCAGGGAGATATGTCACTTTTATAGTTTTATTCAGATTTTTGTATTAACTACAAATCACTACCATAAAACATTTAACATAACAGGTCCAAGTCCATAACCTTGACCTTAAGGTCATAGGCAAGAGTGGGGTTATTGCTGAACGAAAATTTGTCCTATCACTAGAATCATTCCAGATCCATCATATGAGATATTAAAACTTATAATACAAATGTTGATATAAAATTTCTAAGTCCATGACCTTGCATTTGAGGTAGGTAATTGCTGATCATACCAGTTATAAACCAAATCCATCAAACATTTTGGAATATGTGAGCTGTTTGAAAATTTAAGGCAAAACTTTAACACTTAATGTATAAGTCCATGACCTCGACCTTAAGTTCATTGGCATGGATGGGGGTTTGGTTAAATATAAATTTGGACCCAAATCTGTCATCATAGAAAAAATAAACCAAATCCATAATATGGTCGGGTGAAAATTTCAATGTAAAACTTTCAAATAAAAGTAACATCAATAAACATCAATAGTTCAGTCAGTGACCTTGACATTAGGGATAGATTCAACTAAAATGTTGATATAAAATTTCTAAGTCCATGACCATGCATTTGAGGTAGGGTATTGCTGATCATACCAATTATAAACCAAATCCATCAAACAGTTTGGAATATGTGAGCTGTTTGAAAATTTAAGGCAAAACTTTAACACTTAAGGTACAAGTCCATGACCTCGACCTTAAGTTCATTGGCATGGATGGGGGTTTGGTTAAATATAAATTTGGACCCAAATCTGACATCATAGAAAAAATAAACCAAATCCATAATATGGTCGGGTGAAAATTTCAATGTAAAACTTTAAAACTAGAGCTGCCGCCTAACGGGCGCCAATTATACCCCCGCATGCGTTGTCAGATAGTAACTCCAATATCAATCTTAAGTACTAGTAGCAAGGTGTGTGGTGTGTGAATATTAAAGAAATCGGTCAAAGAATGAGGAAGTTATGTGCAATGTTAAAGTTTTTTGTAACGGACCGACGACGACGACAAATTTTTACAAGTATTTGACCTTGAGGAAGGTCAACGTAAAGGTCAAGGTCAGGTTTGTGTATATCAATCTTAAGTACTAGTGGCAAGGTGTGTGGTGTGTGAATATTAAAGAAATCGGTCAAAGAATAAGGAAGTTATGAGCAATGTTAAAGTTTTTTTGTAACGGACCGACGACGACAGACGACAAGCTGACTCCTATATACCCCCTTCAAACTTCGTTTGCGGGGGTATAATAAAAGTAAAATCAATAAACATTAATAGTTCAGTCAGTGACCTTGACATTAGGGTTAGACTCAACTTGAAAGGGATTGTTGTATCATGGCGTGTGGTGCTCTAATGACCTAACAAGTTCATGGGATAGACAAGATTAAATGGAGGAATATGTATGTCCTATGGAAATTAGCTTCTAGAAGAGAATCACTCTGGCTGGTATAAGTGATTACTCTACAGAGGTAAGGATTCCACTGAAAGTCCTGTATGTATTTCTATGGTTGCAAGACAGAGAATTTTCCTTCCACAACAGTCCCAAAGATCTAGATCCATCTTATTAGAAGGATATAGATCTTAAGGATTGTTTTGGAAGAGAATAATCCGTTTTATAACAGAATTACACAAGACTGACATATATCTGCAGTAATTTTGGGCGAGTTTAGCAGTCTTATAACCAAATAATTATAGGCCCCCGCCCATAGGGGCTTGAAGAAATATATGGGCTGCATGATGCTTCAACCCAGAGCTGAATCCGGCCCGCAAACCGGATTGCTCACTGGGTTACAGGCAAGAGTTCCGCTTGACATGAGTTTTTGTTCATATCTAAACATGTCTTCATTGCACTAGACCCTTCATTATCATGTTGGAACGGATGCAACCCCTTATAAAAATCATCAAACCTGCATGTACAGAAGTGCAATTGCCTTAGCTTGAATCTGAGTAAGGTCTTCAAGGGGCAGCCCCTATGTGCTTATAGCGTCCGGTTACCGTAAAAACCAGTTCAGTCAGTCAGGTCTTCAAAACAATAAACAACCATTTACTAATAAAGTTTGTTTTTATTTTCATCATTTAAATTGCACATAATGTAAATTTCCTAAAAACACCCCCCTCCCTTCCACTCCCCCAACATCGGGGCTTGAAGAAACAGATGGGCTGCATGATGCTTCCATGCAGAGCTGAAACCGACGCACAAGAGTACTGGTAAACCACTTAGAGGATCTAAGGCTGCCCAGGCAAAGCGGTTGGAGTCTGACCATCCATGCTTATTAAACCCTATTGACCCTATTTGGCGACAGGGCTTGAGATGTCATTTCATCTCAATGTTAGGTAGAAGTCCAACAAAAATTGAAATCAACATATACAAATGATGTATACAGTGTTGATTGGGACATTAAACCTCAGATCAAACAAACAAAGCTGATTGTGTTTCGTTTCACTGACCGTTCCAAGGCCGTTCTTCTGTCGCGGTTTAATTTTGTTATAGTTTGTCTGAGTATCTTGGGTGTTTGTGTGGCTTATGTTATTTATTTTGGATAGCCAGTTGGCCATTTTGTGGGATAGTGACTGTCCTTTTGGCTTTCTGCTCTGTTGATGTTTCTATTAGGGTCTGATGTTTCATGTTTGTGTTTCTTTCCCTTGGTGTCTCTGACGGGAGCTGTGGGTTGATTGTATCGATTCCTGCTCATTGCCTCCACTTCTATTTTCTACATTTTGTTCAGCAGAGCAGAACCATTTTAGCAGTTTGGGTGGAGGGTCACCCAAGGATATTCCTGTGAAACTATTTTAAAATTGGCATTGTGGTTTTGGAGATGCCATTTGAAGTTATTGTTGATAAACAGACGGAGGGCCGGACATTTCGACAGGGACGGACAGAAGACAGAAAAAAGGCGATCATAGTAACACACCTTGAGCACTTAGTGCTTATATGAGCTAACAATTGGCTCCCATAGGAGAACATTTTTCATTATGAGTCAGAGTAGGCCCTTTTGCAAGAGCTGTTTTGCTTTGACAAATGGTGAAAAATGAGATGCATTACACACCTTAAATATTGATAGTGAAAACAACCTAAAGCTGTCAGAGGATCTTATTATAGCCCCACTGCAGCACAATTAGGCAGTGTTGAAATATTTTCAATTCCAGCTTTATACCAGAAAACATCACTGAAGAGCTCGAGCATGGTACATGGCAACATAAAAACTTTTCAAGGGCTTTTACTCCATAATTTCTGGGCCATTAGACCTAATTACGGTATACACAATTCATCAAACCACTGTTCATATGTGTACCAGGTTTCAACTTTGTGTAACCCTTACAGTTCTTGAAAATAGGTAAAAGCTTCATCAAAAAGGACAAAAAAAGTAAAAAGTTAAGCAAAATGTACTTCAAATAGTTGAAAACCTACTAAGGGACAAAACTCCAGGAGTGATGGACCATTGATTCTTATTCCAGCTTTCATAGTTCCTGTCAAGAAAATTTTCAAGAATAGCAAAACTTGAGAAATTACATAAATAGGTAACTCCATGGGTCATGGGCCCTTGGCAACTGTTCTGCCATTACAACTTTCTTATTTAAGAGACCAAGTGTGGTAAAAGTTTCATTGAGGCAGGACCACAAAGATAAAAAGGTATCAAACAAAATGTATTTTATTTTTCTGGAACCTATTGAGGGATATAACTCCAAGTGTCGCAGGCCCTTGGTCCCTATTAAGCTACAAAGGAAACAGCTAGTTAATGTATGTTTATACAAACTTTCAGCATTCATATTTCCTGAGATATCTTATTAGAAAAAAAATCAAGAATGGCAAACTTTGAGAACCTATCAAGGGATATAACTCAATGAGTTATGGACCTTTAACCCCTACCCTTATATACTCAAAACATTCAATCATTGTTCATGTTTATACAAACTTTCAGCTTTCTAGCTTTAATAGTTCCTGAGGTATCTGTCACAAAAGTTCTTGTGAAAGGCACTATTGGAAAACCTAACATAGGACATAACTCAAAACACAAACGTTATGTTTTGTTTGTTTGATTTGAGGTTTAACGTCCCAGTCAACACTGTAAAGGTCATTTTTGAGACGTTGCTTCCAATTTTGTGGGACTTTTACCCGACATTGAGATGAAATGACATCTCAAGCCCTGTAGCCCAATGAAACCAATAGGGTTTATTAGCATGGACGGTCCGCCTCGCACCTCGATTCCTGGAAGGCTTAGATCCTCTAAGCAGTTTACCAGTACTAGTGTGTGGGCTGGATTCGGCTCTGCGTGGAAGCATCATGCAGCCCATATATTTCTTCTAGCCCCTATGGGGTTCGGGCCGACAAACTTTGTCTAAGGGGCCCCGGGGTGTGGCTTATTTGGACCCCAGGGGCATGATTGGCCGGATTTTTGTAGGTGACCACTTGACATTGTTACAAGCTAAATATCCAACCTCTGGGTCCTGTGGTTTCAGAGAAGAGGATTTTAATATTTCCCATTGTAAGTCTGTGGGAGCTTTATGTTGCCATGGCAACAAGAATTCCAATCGGATCAGCCCAAAAACCTCATGCACCCTTTCCCATACCTGATGATGCTTCTTATGAAATTTCATTAATATTGGCTATGGGGTATTAGAGATATACCTACTTGAAATTGTTTGCTGACGCACGGACGCACGCACGACGGACGAAATGTGAGCACAAAAGCTCACCTTGTCACTATCGAACAAAATTCAGGAAGTACGTACTACAGATGGACAGAAAGATGAATGAGCAAGCAGAAACACAAACTGCCAAAATGAAAACATAATACCCTGCCACTAATGAGAGGCAGCATATAAAAACTTGGGTATAAAACTTTCAAGTGACACCCTTGCCATGGTGACAAAAATAGCTCCCTATATTTTTATAGACAAGCTTATATGCAAAAACAGGTTCATATAACTTGAAATGTGACTACAGGACACAGATGTCCCCGCCTGAGTGAGTGGGTGTTTGAGTTTTACATCTCACTAACAGCTAAGGTCATATGGAGACGGGACCTCGGTTTAAAGACTCATCCGAAAGTCTGGAGAAGCCCGGGATCGATCCTGTGACCCCTGATTTACAATGCGAGTAGTAGAACCACTGCACCAAGGGGGCTTCTATGTCCCCGCCTGAAAATATGTTGATGTTAGTAGTTGACCTTTGACTGATGTCTGACCTTGACCTTACAGGTACCGACCTGGGTCTCGCGTGCAACAAATTGTCTCAAGATGGTTAACATTCCTGCCAAGTAATTTCCAAGTCCATCCAGGAACAACAAAGGTATTGAGCAGACACAACAGACACATTTCTTTACCTTTGAGCTCTAAGTATGACCTTGATTTTGGAGGCACCAACCTGGGTCTTGCGCATGATACATCAACTCAGGATGATTAATATTTCTACCAAGTAATTTCCGAATCTATTCAGAATAACGAGACACAAGAAAAAGACATTTTCTTTACATTTGACTGCTAAGTATGACCTTGACCATAAAGGTACCAACCTGGATATTGTACATGACATATCCTCTCATGAAGGTTAACCATTCTGCCGAGTAATTTAAAAAATCCATCCAAAAATAAGGAAGTAATTGACCGTGTTTAAGTTTCTGACCCTTTTATTAACCTTTGACCTCTAATAAAACCTTGACATGGAGGTGTGGACCTGGGTTTTGTGCGAGATAGATAGTCTCATGCTGGTTAACATTTCTGCCAAGCAATTTCAAAATCCATCCAGAAATAAGAAAGTTATTGATCATGTTTAAGTTTCGGACCAAAATTTTACCTTTGACCTCCAAATACAACCTTGACCTTGGAGGTACATACCTGGATTTTGGAGGCAATACATTGTCTCATGATTTTAACATATTGACCAAGCAATTTCCAAAGCCATCTGGTAATAAGGAAGTTATTGGCCATGTTTAAGTTTCGCATAACCAAAAACACACCTATATAATTTTTACCCCCTTGAACCCCTCTTTTATATAGTAAAACTGGGGTTTACAGGGGTAATCAATTTTCTTATTTCTGCTCTAAAACATATATTGAGGGTACTCATTAGAACCGCCTCTAGAGGCAGTTCTAATGAGTTCCCAAAACATACATTGTGGGTACTCGTTAGAATCACCTTGAAGAGGTGGTTCTAATGAGTACCCACAATCTATGTTTTGAGCAGAAATAAGAACAAGAGCTGTCTCATGACAGCATAGCTTGTTAGCAACAAATTACAAAGATGTCAAAGATTTTGACCCCTAGCTGCACCCCATCCCCACTCCCAGGCATGAACCCAAGGGTTTTACAGAAGTGTTCTAGATTTTGACCCCTAGCCCCACCGCGGGGCATGAACCCAGGGGTCTGTTCTCTTTGAACATCAGAAGACACTCCCAGGTACTTTAGTTCCAAATATGAGTGGTCTGTGATGAGTGACTGTTGAGATATAAGCATTTGAAAAACTTTTAACGCAGTGTGATGGGAACGCACACACAAACGTGCATGCCGAGGTGACAACAATAGCTCTCCATGTACTTCATACTGGCAAGCTAAAACTAGCACAATTTTTCATCTTAAAATTTTCTTTTTTCTGTGGTAAAATTTACACTGTATTTGTATTGGCAGGTTTTCGTGATGGGATCAACATTTTGACCTTCAACCTTTTATACGACCTTGACCTTGGATGTACTGTCCTGGTAATTTCAAAATCGATCCAGAAATAAGCAAGTAATTGACCCTGTTTAAGTTTTGGACGGACAAAGGAATGGACAGACAAAAACGGACAGGGGCAACACTATATGTCCTTCCACCATTTTTTGAATGGTGGGGGAATAAAAAAAGGTTTGCTACAGGAGCAAACTTCAACAATGACAAATTTTTATAGAAAAATTAATACAGATGAAAATAGCTGAATTTGAAAACAACATAGAGCCTGAAATGGCGGTTCATAATGAGTTGCCCCATCTAGATCTGAACTGTTTGCCCTCTAGTCTTTGAATTTTCAATAGGATATTGCTTTGATGAAACGTTGTTTTAATGTTGCAGAAGCAGATTTTGTTATCAACTTTTTGTGCTTGAAGGGTTGAACTCTCAAGAGTATGTCAAGGTTTCGTTTCTAAGACAGGTATGGTAGTTGTCAGCCCCTTTCTCTGTCTGTCTTGGAGTTGTATTCTCTGGTTACCAGCCAACAGCTGCCAGTGTCATAGTTCTCCATGAAAACCTATAAAAAATGTTAAATGTATTATTAATGAGTATGGATATACCTTTATGTACCGGCCCCGATAGCTTAGTTGGTAGAGTGTCCGCTCCCGGGAACAGGAGGTCACGGGTTCGATCCCGGGCCGCGATATACCAAAGCTGTTAGAAATGGTACTAGCTGCTCCTCGCTTGGCACTCAGATTTACGGGGTAGAGCTAGGCCTGGTCGACCCAGTGTCAGGATAATGTGACTGGGTGTGGTATCATGTAATGTGTCTGGGACATGATACTTCAGTGAAGCAGCACTATAAAAGTGAGCATTGAGCTCCCTGTCGCAACCAGACACCGTCGTGATATGACTGAAAATTTTTTGAAAAACGTTAAACACGAATTCACACACACACATATACCTTCATGTTATTTTGCTTCTAAATGTAAATGCGACACAAGTTTTGAGATTTCCTGTTTGCCATCCTAACAAAGAAATGCTTCCAAATGGTGGCAACACTTAATTAAATAAAAAAAACTTGCTCCCTTAAAGACTTAAGAGGCCTCAAGGGAACATGGTCTTTTAGAACAAATGCCAATGTAATGGGAGGCAAATTCTTGATAACATTAATCATCCCTGAAAGTACTCTCATTTATATCCATGTTCTTTGCATGCATGCATGCATTTAGAAATCCTGAGTATAACCAAGTTGTTTTTTAAATACAGTACTAAAGTAGTTCTCACTGAAAATAAGGGAAATTCTTTTTGACAATATCTAACTCACTATCACAAAGTTCATGGAAAACAACTCTCTCACCCCTGTAGGAATTCTTTCTACTTGTAGCCTAATAGTGAATATATACTGAGACAGACATAAATGAGCAAACAGTGCAGTCCCAGATCCTTAGAACAGTCTTATCAGAGGTTACACTATCTGTCATTTGATCCCCATCTTTTGGCAAATACCTGGATTATAAAACCACACTCTTCCATTTCCAAGACAATAATCATAATTAATAGTTATTATTGTATGTGTCCAAGTCTTAAGAATTTTTAAGAAAGTATAGAACTTTCTCAGCCCCCGCCTATCGGGGCTTGAAGAAATAGATGGGCTGCATGATGCCTCCACGCAGAGCTGAAACCGCCCCACACATGAGTACTGGTAAACAGCTTAAAGTCGGACCGTCCATGCTTATAAACCCTATTGGTTTCATTGGGTGGCAGGGCTTGAGATGTCATTTCATCTCAATGTCATGTCAAAGTCCTATAAAATTGGAAGCAACGTCTCCAAAATGACCTTTACAGTGTTGACGGGGAAGTTAAACCGCAAATCAAACAAACAAAATAGAACTTTCTGTATTTGATCTTGACTATTTAAAGACTTACTAAAAGACTTGATCACAGACAGATGTGCATTCAAGGTGCAGATCAGTGTTCCTTCATGGTGCACTTCCTCACTTATGTGGTAGGTCGAATTTTGAGCCACTGGACTGTCGGGCACTGAAATGTTGATATCATATTATGGGTTATGTACAAATGAAAGACTGAATACGTTAATTGCCCTCATTATTGGGATGTATGGATGACTTGTTATTTTACATTCTTTTCAACAGTATTTTCGTCATACCAAGACGATCATAGGCTGATAATGAAATGTTGTGTGCAATGGAATCCAGTTGACGTTTAAGAAGATTTTGCATCAAGCGGGGTGAACTCAGGACTGCTAGATCAGTAGGCCAGCACTTAACCCACTGAGCTACCATGGTTCTGCCTCGACACTGGGAAGCTTTAATCCATTACTTCAACTTCCATTGTGGAAGTTTGAAAATACTTGAGGGTCACTGATGAGGCCTAATTGGCCGAAACTAGCTTGTCTGGCCCAGAAAACATGCACACTTCATATTTTCCAGTTCAGTGGTGTACCCCTTGCTTCCAAAGGATAACCCTTTTATAGAACATATTTAACTTCACTACAGTTGATGTCTGGGAATGTGTGGTCGCAGTAAACAGTCTTCCTGTCCTACATCATAGTGTAATTTGTATTTTCTTGTCCTTTGGGATCATTGATGCCATTGTGGAAGTTTGATAATACTTTAGGGACAATGATGAGGCCTAATTGGCTGAAACTAGCTAGTCTGGCCCAGAAAACATTCAAACTTCATATTTTTCAGTTCTGCGGTGTATTCCCTGCTTCCAAAGGATAACCCTATTATAGAACATATTTAACGTCACTGCAGCTGATGTCTAAGAATGTGTGGCGGCTGTAAAAAAGTCTCCCTGCCCTACATTATAGTGTAATTTGTATTTTCTTATACTTTATGATCATTGATTTCATTGTGGAAATTTGAAAATACTTGAGGGTCACTGATGATTGGCCGAAACTAGCTAGTCTAGCCCAGAAAACATGCACACTTCATATTCTCTAGTTCTGTGGTGTATTCCTTGCTTCCAAAGCTTAACCCTTTTATAAAACGTATTTAACTTTTCCTTCAGAATTCACTTTAATAGAATGCTTCTAGAGAAATAGTCTCAACTAGTAAAGGAGCATGATTCAGATTCAGAGTCAAGCACACTTTGTCTTGATATGTGGATTCATTAACGTTTATACAGTCAATTATGGATGTCTCAAAACCAAAGTACAGCTCAAACTACTGATTTCACAAGTACATTTTCTGGTCCATTTGAGATACCAGTAGTATAAGAGTACAGTTGAACTGTAATGACTAGAGGCCCAAGTGGGCCAGAATCACTCATCTGGATGAGGATGATCATATATATTACATTGTACCTTGGTTGCCATCTTGTCTTATCAGATCACATTGCTTTAATTTAAAATTTATCAGTTCTGAATCTGCATGCTGTCTTGATGCTTCTTATTAAGTTGCCAGCCTCGGTAGCTCAGTTTGATGCGCGTCTGACTGGTGATCAGGAGGATGCAGGTTCGATTCCTGCCGGGGTCGGCAACATTCTTTCGTAGAGATTGATCATGAAATCTTTTATACGGCCATTTTCCCCCTTCCGCTGATTCAAGAAGGGCAGTTGTCAGTTTCTGGCAAAAGAATGTGCACTGTACTGGTTAACCGCTTACATATAAGCCTATCCAAGTGTGGATAGGTAAACTGACCGGCTCAAAAATGACCTAAAACAGTGTTGACTGGGCTGTTAAACTCCAAACCAACAACAACTTCTAATTAAGTTTCTGAACAGCTAAGTCTGATTTAGGATTTATGAAGAGATGATGTTGGTGCAGAGTGGGGGGTGTATAGTTTGTAAGGGCAGAGCTATCGTTTGCAGCTGCTTTTGGCAGTAGATTTGGTTTAAAGGTTTTCAAAATGGCCTCCTTGCAGGCCATCCTGCATATCACAACAAAACAATTTTAGCAATTGTAGATTTCCATGTCACCCTGATGCCTCTCATTAAGTTCAATCCAACTTCTGACTTATAGTTTAGGAGATGTTATTTGAATAGTAAGGTAAATAATAAGGTTCTATCTGGTACACATACCTTTACCAGAGTCTTTAACATTAACAAATTCTAAGTCACTGACCTTGACCTTGAGGTCATGGGCATGGGTAGGAGTACTGCTGAATAAAACTTTGGACCTATATCTGTCGTCATACCAAATATGAACCAAATCCAACTCATGGGTTGGAAAATATGAGTTCATGTTCTATCTGGCCTTAACCTGAGTTTAACATGACTTGTCAGCCCACACATATCGGGGCTTGAAGAAATAGATGGGCTGCATGATGCTTCCACGCAGAGCTAAAACTGGCCCGCACACGAGTACTGGTAAACCGCTTAGAGGAACTAAGCCTGCCCAGGCAAAGCCATGCGAGTCGGCCCATCCATGCTTATTAATCCTGTTGGTTTCATTGGGCGGCTACCGTGTGAAATGTGTAATGCAATCGTTATTTTTTCCACCTTAATTCGCCTATCAGAGTACACCAGGCTCCGTTTCTTCATCGGTGGCATCTGACGGGCAACCAGACCTGGTTTCGCCTTCTAAAGACACTCTATCACGTTATCTTAGAGGATCTAAGCCTGTCCAGGTCAGACCTTCCATGGTTATAAACCCTATTCGTTTCATTGGGTGGTAGGGCTTGAGATGCCATTTCATCTTAAAGTCTGGTCAAAGTCCCACAAAATTGGAAGCAACGTCTCCAAAATGACCTTTACAGTGTTGACTGCGATGTTAAACTTCAAATCAAACAAACAAACAAACATGATTTGTGTGTAAGTATGTACACATACTAGTACAGATGGAGGTTCGAATGCACAGAAAACTATATCCTTCAGGCATCATCCTATGCGGGTGAGTAATAATAAAGAGTCTATCTACCAGATAAAATTGGTTGGGTCCCTAAATGTGTCTTATCACATGGAATAAGAATATATATGGTTTATGAATGTGGATCTGAATGGTTTCTGAGATATAGGGCCCTTTATGAAGTGGAGTGGGTGGGGCATGGCCCGGGCACAAATTGGGGGACCCTGCCATTTTTTATTATTCCCCATTATAAGTCTATGGAAATCACCTGGTAAACAACAAAGAGCAAGTCTAAAAATAGAATGCCGTGTTCCATAAGATTTAACAGCTTGTGAAACTTACTTAACAAGGTAAAAGCTGGTATCATACATTGCCGACAAAAGGCACCTATGGCCGTCAGCCAGGCTGTTGACGAGAGTCCCCTATGGCAGTGAAGGGCTTAAAGGTGCATTATTGAGCTACCGGGTCTCAAATTTTTTTTTCTGGTTTTCATCTTCAATGCATACTCCTTTGTCATGTGTACACTTTTGGAGCCAAATACAGCTTCAGAACTTTGTGAAAATGGTCGTTTTCATTTGTGTTTACCCTTCGCTCTGAACATGTGTTTGGAATTTCTGTTCTAAAAATAAATCTGTCGCTTTACACATATATGGAGACAGTATTGTCTCTGAGTGTCGTTACTTATGGCATGCTATTCAGCGTCATATTTTTTTCCGATTCATGCATGGCCTAAGCAAACAAGACCAAAAATGAACGTCGCATAACGTCATATATGGGGATTCTATTTTTGTCACGAACTAAAAATAGATCTAACTAGTGTTCGAAACCTAGTTAGGGAATCCCTCTCAAACTCGTTTACCTGTCATCATATTTGTTCGCATTTTTGCATAAAATGCATTCATTTGTATTGTTTTAAAGAAAAATACCGGCTATATGTATTTTATTTTTGGAAGCATTTTTTCCAGATAGCTCAATAATGCACCTTTAACAATACATACTCTTAGGTAGCTGATGGCCTATTCACAAATCAGATTTCCTGCAATGCCATCTATTTGCAGCAGCAAATTGTTTTCCTTAGTGCTTGTCATTTGTTTGCCAATCAGAAGATACATTGATATGTAAGGTTGTCCCACAACTTAAATGTAAAAAAAAAAACAAGAGGCCCATGGGCCACTATGCTCACCAGAGCTCAGGTGGGCACTGCCCAATGATAGCCATGTATTTTAACATGATGTGATTTTAATCTACCAATTATAAAGTCTCCCAAATGAACCCCTATATCTAAATGAGCATCCATCTGGACTCAGTATCTAAAACATTAGGCCTTTTATTAAGTAGAGGGTGTAGGGCAGGGACCCAATGGAGCTCTGGCTGGAATCACTAAACGCGTATTATCATAAGGAATAAGAATATATATGGTGTAGCAGTGGGGATCTGTATACCGGAGTTATAAGGCTTCTTAAGCGGTGGAGATGTTTCCAAGATATTGGGTCTTTAATGAAATGAAGGGGTGGGGCACGACTCCGGCACATCCTGGGGGACCCCCAGGTTAGTGTCAATGAATGCGTCATATCATAAGAAACAAAAATATATAAGGTTTTGGGGCGGGGATCTGAATGGTTTCTGATATAGATGGCCTTTCCGAGCGATGTGTGCTTCCCTCGGGTTAGAATTGCCCAAATCGAATCCATCGTCATGAACAGTTCTTGTGATTTAATATGGGCTCCGTCAAGCGATTTTGGTACTTATCGCCTATGCGAGCAGCGAAGGTTCAGGCGAGCCTGCGCGTCCGCGCAGTCTCGCCAGAACCTTCGCTGCTCGTTCATACAAGCAGTGAATCAAGAGGAACCTTCAGACAGAAAGCCATATCCCTGGCCCCTATGAATGGCTGGGCATGCGCAGTTAAAATTTGTCATGACGGAATGCTCGAAGTGACAACAAATTCGCTTGGCGGGGCTCATATGATATCTGCAGCAGACTAGATGTAATGGAAATCAGTTAGGATGATTCAGAAGTAAACTGGACAGTTTTCAGAACACCGTTCATTCTTCAGCAATGGATTCACAAGGACCAGTATCTTGTGAACCTCAAAACTGGTTTGACGAGAATTTGAAAGGAACAGGGACTCCTTGAAGTGAAGCATAAAAAACACACGGCATACCTCAGTCATACCCTCTCAGTATCTAATAAGGCTACCTATTCAGATATATGCAAGACAGTCCAAATTAGATTCAGAGAAATGAAAAACTCCTGGCTGAGCAATAAGGCTAATAAATAGAGGATATTTACTTTTTTGAGATGAATACCAAAAATATTTCATAGAGTGTTTTGAAAATTCTGATGTTTTCAACACACGAGATGAAATAATTTTGATATTTTTCGAAAAAAGAAAATTTTCTTTTTATTTGATAATATTTTAGGACACTTACTGTAATTGGTCAATCGGATCTTACGTCACAGTTTTTAACTTGGCTATGACGTCATAACTGTCACTTTCAAAACATATCGCCGTTTTGACAACAGCATTTTTATAGTACGAGAGCTTTTCAATGTGTTTTACAGAATTATTTTACAGATAACATTTATGGATTTTGGCGAGAAAAGTAGTCCGGGCGGCTACTGTGAAATAACACGGTCATGTTTTTTTTGGCACACTGAAAAAATTTCATTTATATTTTCACAGTGTGAAAATATCACTTTTATTTGTTTAGATATGCATTGATTTCACTATGTTAACATAAATCCATATACTTTGCAGATGGGCCCCGTCAAGCGAATATGGTACTTATCGCCTATGTGAGCAGGGAAGGTTCAGGCGAGCCTGCGCATCCGCGCAGTCTCGCCAGAACCTTCGCTGCTCACTCGTACAAGCAGTGAATCAAGAGGAACCTTCAGACAGAAAGCCATGTCCCTTGACCCTCTGAATGGCTGGGCTTGCGCAGTTAAAATTTCTCATGGCGGAATGCTTGAAGACACAAATTCGCTTGGCGAGGTTCAGATAGTAAGGATATGAAGACGTTCGTTGATACATAAAAAACAGTTTATGGTCTCCAGAGCTCAGAAACCATCCCTGTCCTCAGTGCAGATTGAACTGGTCTTCTGACTGACAAAGAGGCTATCTTAAAAAGATAGTATCAACAGTCTACCACAGGTTGAATGTAATCTACTGCTTTACGAGTTCCTAACCGTTCTTGAAACAATGAAAGCGATGAAACATCTGGAATCCGGCAAGGCTCCAGACTCAGATGCAATACCTGTTGAGATCTACAAAGCAGTAGGTACTCCCCTCTAGTTGCAAAGAAGATGACAAGAGGTATTTCACATTATGTGGAGAGAATAAGCCGTCCCTCAAGAACTCAAATATGCACATATTCAAGCGGAAAGGGAACCCTCAGGTCTGTGATAATCATCGTGGCATCTCTGTTCTAGCAGTTGCTTGAATGTCCTTACAAGGGTCCTGATTAACCGTGATGAACACGTTGAACAGTCAGGGCTTCTACCAGAAAGCAGGTGTAGGTTCAGAAAAGACGGAAGAACAATTGATATGATCTTTACAGCAAGACAGTTTCAAGAGAAATGCCAGGAACAAAACATGGACATATACATGACCTTTGTCGATCATACCAAAGCTTTTGATACAGTCAGTCGTGAAGGTCTTTGGAAAAGCGTGGCGAAGTTTGGCTGTCCAACCAGGTTCATGGCAATGACGAGGCAATTCCTGTTACAAGAAGTGTTACGGCGTTCCGTAAACCTACATAGCGACAGGACGACAGAGGGGGATCTCCGACAGGTCAACGACAAGAGTATGACAAGTCACCAGGCAGCTTTCATGTATAACACATTAAATATTACAATACATCACGTAAACACGCCTATATACTTTTGACTCCCTTGAACCCCACTTGTATAGTGAAACGGGTTTCCGGGGGTATACCTAATTTTTCATATTTATGCGTTAAAGTATAGATTGTGGGTACTCGTTAGAACCGCCTCAATCTATATTTGGAGCAGAAATAAGAAAAATATCACAATTTTTTATCATAATTTTTTCTTTTTTTTCGGCGATAAAGGTAGCAATGTATTTGTATAGGCGTGTTTGCGTAATGAATTTTAATACAGCCTATGAACATAAACAACACAAACAGAATACATGCTTCTATATTATTTCACGACAATGGTCAGAAGAAAAATAAATGTACTCGGGTACAAAACTAAATAGCCGAATTTCATAAAAAAACACACACACACACACACAACAAAAAAAAAAACTGTAGTCTAATGACAAATTTGACGAATGTTTCCTTAAAGTCTCAGCCTCATAGGGCATATAGTTTATGAAAAGATGTTTTTATAAGTATCGTTTCCCTTTTTTATTTTGGTTTATTTTGGTAACCAACAAAATCAATAGTAGGCCTTAACTCATATATCTGATAAAAGGTTGCTTGAGGAACACTACTATAAAGTCTTGCCAAAATATCTGCAAAGGCTTGGCAATAATGTCATTTATCTATTTTCCCCCATTGTAAAAATAGAAGTGAAGGCAATGATCAGAAATCGATACAATTAACCCACAGCTCCCATCAGTCTCTAAGTTTCCATAGCAACCAAATTAACAAGCGATTTTCTTTAAAAAAACAAACAAACAAAAAAAACAGACTTTCAATCCCCCAGCACAATGATGATTCAAGTGATTTTCTAGCTCAAATGGCCGAGATGCTTCATAGAAGATATCGTTTGAAGGTTTTGACGACAGACAGATGACGATGCAGACGACGACGCAGACAACGACGGACAACTGCCTATTATATAAACTCCATCAGAGCCTTCGGCTCCTGCGAGCTAAAATCCAATGTTTTGCCCTTTTCTCATATAAATGCTTAAGTGAGAAAATCCCACCTGTACGTAAAATAGGTCATTGAGACATTAAGGCCAACATTTGAACAAACTTGGTGGGGCCCGAGTTCCCGATGCAGCTTACCACGTTTCAAGTCCATCCGCATTTTGGTTCGTGATGAGAACATGTGTTCAGGTTTTTACCATATCTTGGCATTGCGACCATTTTGGTCTTGTGACCAAACTTACGAACAAACGTTTGTTCCTCCTTCCGATGGAGGCTCCACATGCAATTTGGTTTCAATTGGCCCAGTAGTTTCCGAAAAATGTTGACGACGACGACTGACGACGACACCACTAGCTATCATATAAGCTTTCCCAGCGCCGTTGGCTCTGGTGAACTCAAATTCACATCTCACAAGACTTTATAAGTCTAAGGAAACAATATTGCAAGTTTTTAATGGAATGAAGATGTCATTTAACCCTTATCTTGCTGGCGGCCCCCAGCCATAGGGGCTTTAAGAAATATATGGGCTGCATGAAATTCCACGCAAAGCTAAATCCGGCCCGCACACTAGTACTGGTAAACCGCTTAGAGGATCTAAGCCTTTCCAGGAACCGCAGTGGGAGGTGGACCGTCCATGTTAATAAACCCTATTGGCTTCATTGGGCGACAGGGCTTGAGATGTCATTTCATCTCAGTGTCGGGTAAAAGTCCCACAAAATTGGAAGCAACGTCTCCAAAATGACCTTTACAGTGTTGATGGGGACGTTAAACCGCAAATCAAACAAACTTATCTTGCTGAATATTTAGTTTAGCCACACCCATTTCTGACTTTGAACTAATCAGATTACTTGATGTAATTTATTCCTACAAATTCTTAAACTGAATGTCAAACAGTGTAGATCCTGATCAGATGGCTTCCTCAGAAGCCATCTGATCTGGATCTACACTGTTTGCAAAGATAGGGTTAAGAAAAAAACCAGTCTTATATCCTGGCATGTATGTGTTTCGATTCTCTAGGCCATTTGAATGCAAGTTCATATTTGTCGTACGATTTAATCTTTGGGAATGTAAGAATCTTATATGGGTGTGAGGGGTGGATTGAAAAATCCGTCCCGAGGAACACTGTCCGGCATCACGAGGCTTGCCGAGTGATGCCGGACAGTGATCCCGAGGGACGGAATTTTCTATCCACCCCTCACAGCCATATTGGATTCTTTTTCTTGCATACCTTCTATTTCTGTTGCGAATTTTTAATGCTGCTGTCACTTCGGTTACCGATGTCCGCCATTTTGTGATGACACAACAGGAATGTTGACTGACGTCACGCATGACGACGCCGCACATGAGGTTGTAATCAACCAGTGCATTTATCAAACACGGGGTTATATTCGATTTGGGGGCGGAACACCAGGGTCAGAACATAAATTTCTATCTCAGGGTTAATGCACTGATTTCCTTGTCTGGTGTGCAAGAATACATCGCCATACGCACAAGAATAAGACAGATGATGCCCATACAAACTGTTTGACTTAAAGGAACTGGGTACACCTGGCAGATAATTCCGCATTCTTCTTTTCAAAGGGAGACATCCAACTTTCGGAACTTCCTGTCCGCTTTTTCTATAAACCGTTTTGCGTGGAAAAGGAGTCTAGTCTCAGGAGTAAATTTCTTCCTTTAAGAGGTGACCCATATTGACTACATGGGAAACACATCACGTGAACACGTCCGTGAAATGACTACCCCGTATTCCCCACTTTATATAGAGAAAACGGGGGTTTACGGAGGTATACATTAATTTTCTTATTCTTGCTCTAAGACATAAGTTGTGGGTACTCGTTAGAACCGCCTCAATGAGGCGGTTCTAACGTTCACTCACAACCTATGTTTGCAGTATTTATAAAAAAATATCACGAATGTTCATTAGAAAAATAGCCATTTTGGAGATGTTAAAAATGCACTATATCGCACGGGTTTGCTATAATAATGAAAACGACTTTTGCAGTTGTTGTCTCTCCTGTAGCTGTGTCCATTACCCTTAAAGGCAGTACAGAGATTCTCTGAAAGCATTCCGATTCAGAAAGTATACCGCATCCACGCTCACACGCGGGCACACAAAGAAAGAGAGAGAGAGAGGAAGAGTGTCAAAGAGTCTACCATCTGGTGCCACCTCTGAATATTGTTTAATCTTTTCTATAAATCTTAAGCCTATTCTGAAATAAGAATATAGATTCCAGGTAAGATTGTCATTTTTACTTGAGCATTATTCTGATCGAAACAGATGGTACTTGTACAGATATTTATCAAACTATGACGTCAGAATAGTATCAGCTGGCGGTAGCGTCCAGGTAGGCTATTCAGTATCCAAGGTCCGGCCCCCGCCCATAGGGACTTGAAGAAATATATGGGCTGCATGATGCTTTCACGCAGAGCTGAATCCGGCTCGCACACTAGTACTAGTAAACCGCTTAGAGGATCTAAGCCTGTTCAGGAACCGCGTTGTGAGGCGGACTGCCCTGCTAATAAACCCTATTGGTTTTATTGGGCGACAGGGCTTGAGACGTCATTTTATCTCAATGTCGGGTAAAAGTCCCACAAAATTGGAAGCAACGTCTCCAAAATGACCTTTACCGTGTTGACGGGGACATTAAACCTCATATCAAACAAACAAGTATCAAAGGTCAGAATATGGCATCCCCAAATCTAAACCGATTTATTGAAAGTACCTGCAGGACGTTGTTCGTCGCTCCTCGACTGGAACCGTGCGTTTCCAGAATATGATGGAAACCAAATCTGAAATAATGATTGATTAATTCAGAACTACAAAATGCTCAGTCGGATGCGCGTCTGACTGGTGATCAGGAGGACGCGGGTTCGATACCTGCCGGGGTTGGCAACATTCTTTCCTGGAGATTGATCATGAAATCTTTTCTCTAGTCATTCTCTCCCTTCCGCTTATATAAGAATGGCAGTTGTCAGTTTCTAGCGAAAGAATGTGCACTGTACTGTTTAACCGTTTACATATAAGCCTGCGCAGGAAAAGTGTGGAAAGGTAAACTGACTGGCTCAAAATGACCTAAAATTGTGTTGACTGGGCCGTTAAACGGAAAACAAACACACAAACAAGAACTAAAAAATACCTGAACTTTTTGGTTATCTAGATAAGATTTTTGACGGAACAGGTAAGATGTATAAATGAGCCAGCGCACGACAAAACCTACAATAAGACATGTGCGCGCAGCGAGGACTCGGATCAGCCTGCGCATCCGCGCAGTCTGATCAGAGCCTTCGCTGTGCGCTCTTAGGATAGCTAAGGGACCAATGCTCCTTCATGCAGCAAGAGAAATCTCTGGTCAGACTACATTAATGCTTAGGCTGATCTAATTCTTCACTGGGCGCACATGTAAATTGTAGGAAATGCTGTGCCCCGGCTAAAATATGATAAACAAAATCGCCGGGTCAAACATTCAAGCACTGCGCGTAACTTCCGTGATAGACAGCATCATGTTGAAAAATCCGCGAAATGAATCGCCTAAAAACCCCACTTTATACGGAGTATAATGGGGGTTATTTTCTTAATTTCTGCTCAAAGGCATAGGTTGCAGGTTCTTGTTAGAACTGCCTCATTGAGGTGGTTCTAACGAGCATTTGAGTAAAAATAAGGACAATATCACAATGTTTTCATTATTATTACGAAAACATACCTATTCAAATATACTGAGATTTTCAACCCTCCCCCACCCCACAAAAAAGAACATGAAACTTTTCGATAAAAAAATTGCACTAGTTTTCATATTTCTGCTCTTAACATAGATTGTGATTACTCGTTAGTACCACCTCGATGAGGTGATTCTAACGAGTACCCACAATCTATATTTTTGAGCAGAGAGAAGAAAAAATAATTGTTTATACCCCTGTAAACCCCAGTTTTCCTACACAAAAGTGGGCTTTGAGGGGAGCAACATTATAAAGGTATGTTTTCGTGATGTTGAGATCAGAAACAAATGCAATATGCCTAACGGGTGTGTAAAGTGGCAAAGAAAAATATTTTATTTATAAACCTATGGAAACAAAGCCCTTTTTGGGGTCGATTATTTTTAAACGCCCCAAAGTTACTAAGTTTACAATATATCCAGTGGTAAAGTTTTCGTTACTACGTAAAATGACCGATGTAAGGTCTAAGTTTGTATACTAAGAGGGTTACCATAAGAATCAGGGCGGGAAACATGGGATGGGCTTGGCGGAACGCGGCGTCTGATCAGGGTTTACACTGTTGGTTTACAGTACTAAAATATAAGGGTCTTACTCTTTGAAACGCAACGTCTGATCAAATTTAAATTTAAAGTTTCGAACTGGACTCCCCAGTTTTTCTAAGACATACAGAGCAGAAATCAAATGTTCCCTGTCATGATGCCTCGATTACAGAGCTAACATACAATATCATGCATCTGTCTGAGCAACATGTACATCAATTCTTTGTTCATCTAAATCAGACCTATTTTTCTACATAGTCTATATATTTTTATTTGGATAAAACAGCGTTGTTCTCAAAAAGGTTTCTGATTGGACCCTAACATTAGTGTTATAAAGAAGTGGTTCTAACGAATACCCACAATCTATATTTTAGAGCAGAAATAAGAAAAATATCACAATTTTTCATCATAAAATTTTCATTTTTTTTTCGGCGATAAAGATTACAATGTATTTGTATAGGCGTGTTTTCGTCATGCGTGCGACATAGTGCATTTTTCACATCTCCAAAATGGCTACTTTTCTGAAAACCCTTGACAAATTTCTTATTTATACTGCAAACATAGGTTATTGGTGCTCATTAGACCCAGTTCTAACGAGTACATGTGTACCCACAACCTATGTCTTGGAGCAGAAATATGAAAAAAAAAAAAAAAAAAAAAAAAACAGGAGGCGCATGGACCTCTACGCTCACCAGAGGTCATGTGTATCTTATCATATACAGACATAGCCTCCATCTCGGTATGTGACTACAATCGCACGAATAACATTTCATTGCCTCACCCCACAGAGGCTCTTCATGTAATTTGGTTTCAATCAGCCCGGCAGTTTTAGTTGAGAAAGAATATAAAGTTTACGTACTAATTCTAAGTCATCCAGGACATTTAGCCGATTGAAAAAAAATCTGATGTCACAGCCTACAACAGAATCATAAAAATCCACTGTTTCACCGTTTTTCAATATACATGTCTAAGTGACCAAATTTGACCCTGACCTAAAACAGGTCAGGTTAACAAAAGGTCATTGGTAGCACAAAAGTCCCTACCAAGTCTGTAGGGCATCGGTCACTGCGTTCCAAAGGAGAATATTTTAACTGTTTTACCATATAAGTGCATGTTGACCGTATTGGTCATGTGACCCAATCCTAACGAACAAACTTTCGTTTCCCCTTCCCATAGAGACTCCATATGTAATTTGGTTTTACTCAATCCAAGGCTCTACATGTAATTTGGTTTCAATCAAACCATCAGTTTAAGTGGAGAAGAAGATAAAATACTGAATCTGAGCCATCCAGGACAAAACTTAATAAATGCCCTTGACCTTTGGAATTGAAAGGCTTCTATTCTGATGCCACAGGCTACCATGCAATCAGATAAATCCACTGTTTTGCCTTTCTTCCATGCTAATGTCTATGTGACCAAATTTGACCTTGACGTAAAACAGGTCAATGCCAACCAAAGGTCATCATTTGAACCAGCTATGTAGGGCCTGAGGCCCCAATTCTACATATCAAGTTTCAAGGTGATGGTGCATTTGGTACCTGAGAAGAAAATTTTTAAAGATGTTTACCATATATGGGCATGGTGGCAATATTAGTCATGTGACCCAACTCTTACGAACAAACATTCATTCCCACCTTCTCATAGAGGCTCCACATATAATGTGGTTACAATCAACCTAGCAATTTAAGTGGAGAAGAGAAAAAAATGTTTGTTTGTTTCATTTAGTTTATACTATTTTATTTTAGTTCGATTACGATGAAAGCTCCAAGCTTATTGAATCGCACTCGAACACTCATTCCGGATGTTGTCATGCGCAAGAGAGAGATGCAGTGACTTTTACACCACTGCTACCCATTTACACCTGGGTCGAGTGGGGCATTGTGATAACGTGTCTTGCCCAAGGACACAACTCGCCTCCGGTGGCCGGATTCGAACCCACAACCTCTTGATCATAAGTCGTACGCGCTAAGCACTGAGCTATCGAGGCTGTTTAATTTGTGGTTTCACATCCCCATCAACACTGAATAGGTCATCTTGGAGACGTTGCTTCCATTTTTGTGGGACTTTCACCCGACATTGAGACGAAATACCATCTCAAGCCCTGTCGTCAAATGAAACAAGCATGGGCGGTCCTACTCACACAGCTGTGTCTGGGCGATAAAAATACTGAATCTAAGCCATCCAGGAAAAAAGGTCAGTTAATGACATTGACCTTTGAAAATGATAAACTTCCATTCAGCTGATTGACATATAATTTCTGATGTCACAGGCTACCAAGCAATCAGAAAAATCCACAGTTTTGCCTTTTTTTCATACACATGTCTACGTGACCAAATTTGACCTTGACGTAAGACAGGTCAAGGACAACCAAAGGTCGTCGTTTATATAAACTGGGTAGGCCCCAAGTCCCTGATGATGCATACCAAGCTTTAAGGTGTTCAGCCACATGGTTCCTGAGAACATTTGAAGACAGCTGGATGTCACGAAATAAAGATAACACGGATTTTCAGTTATTTTGCGTAAGCATCCGTTTTTACATACCCAAACATTTGTTAATCAAACACAATCAGGCGTTTACAAAGCAAAGCAATTAAATTCTGATTTAACCATCATGCAAATTGCACAGTTAGTATGTCATTATTTCCAGCAAATACATGTCTTGAAGCAGAAATAACAAAAATAATGTTTACCCCCGTGAACCCCAGTTTTCTCTTTATAAAGTAGGGTTAAGGGTGTGCTCATTTCACGGACTTGGTCACGTGATGTCACCGGTGCAGTAACCCTTTAATACGACATTGGTGTTTTTTTTTTACATCACGTAAACAAGTCCGTGAAATGAACACCCCCTTATACCCCAGTGTATATAGAAAAACTTGAGTTTACGGGGGTATACATTATTTTTCTTAATTTTGCTCCAATACATAGGTTGTGGGTACTCGTTAGAACCGCCTCAATGAGGCGGTTCTAACGAGCATCCACAGCCTATGTTTGCAGTATAGATAAGTAAAATATCACGGATTTTCATCAGAAAAGTATACATTTTGGAGACATGAAAAAATGCACTATATTGCACGGCTGTGTTATCGTAATGATCCCAACTGGAAGCAGAGCTACATGGAAGGAAATAAATGTAAAGCATCTTGTAATAACAACTGAGCGTCAACTCACAATACTATATCAGCGAATCCCAGTTAAATAACTGAAGAATTTCAATAAGCTCAGATTGGTTGAATATCCATTGACATTCTGACACGATCGTTTTTGAAAATCATCACAAAAACACGCCTATATAATTTGATCCCCTTGAGCCCCACTTTTATACAGTATAACTGGGATTTAGATGGGCATATTTCTGCTCTAAAATAAAGATTGTAGGTACTCGTTAGAACCGCTTCTAACGAGTACCCACAATCTATATTTTGAGCAGAAATAAGAAAAATAGTGCAGATCAGTGTAAATCAGAAAAGGGGTCAGGGCTGAGGACCTGCCCCCTTCATTACGGACATATTGACAATTGCACCAGTGAAATATTAAAGTTGTCAGATAAGAAAAGTCCGATAGCCATAAGTTACATGGAGATATCCTATCCGTCTATTCTCTGCGTAAGTAGGGAGGGGATTTTGACGTTGATGTCTGTTTTATGACCCTATTAAAATTATTGCAATTATATCAGACCGATCGTTACTTTGCGGTGGACGAAAGCCGGAGTACCCGGTACAAAATCGCCTGACCTTCCGTTGTAGAACTTGGCGTCTCACATGTGACACGAGCCAAGCTCGAATCACAGCGTTGAGAGACCTTGAAGCCAGAATTCCAAGTTGCTTATTGCAGTCGGTAGCGTGTCATACATGTAGTCGTAATAATTTCTGTCCATTGCAGGTGGGGTCGAGAGGTCGATCTCCGGACTAGTCGGCCATGGAGGCCCGTGCAAAAGTAAACATTGCCATGTTTCTTGTCTTCTGCGCATCATCTGTTGAAGGTAAAATGTCTGTAAAGTTGCATGAAAACATCTCACACAATTTTCAAGTGAGATAGGGTGCGAGTAAATGACAAAGTCGCTATTTTCTATGCCCACAAAAGGAGTACATTAAGAATTATGATTCTTGACTTATGATTCTTGTCTTCTGCACGTGGTCTCATTTGTTTGTTTGTTTGTTTTTTGTTGTTGTTGTAATTGTTTTGTTTTTTTTTGACATTTCTATAAAGTTTCGTGAGGCTATCTCAGATGGTTTGAAAGTTACGGGTGAGGCAGGAAAACGTGGCCTAAAGACAGCAGAACGGGGACAAAACAATGTCTTCTGACCCCCATCAGGGGTTGGAATGGTGGATACATAATCACAAATTGAAACCTGGCGTTTATTGAAGGCCCCCGCCCATAGGGGCTTGAAGAAATATATGGGCTGCATGATGCTTCCACGCAGAGCTGAATCCGGCCCGCACACTAGTACTGGTAAACCGCTTAAAGGATCTAAGCCTTTCCAGGAACCGCGGTGCAAGACGGACCGCCCATGCTAATAAACCCCTCTTTGTTTCATTGGGCGGCAGGGCTTGAGAAGTCATTTCATCTCAATGTCGGGTAAAAGTCCCACAAAATTGGAAGCAACGTCTCCAAAATGACCATTACAATTTTGACGGGGACGTTATACCTCAAATCAAACAAAACAAAATGGAACTGAAAAGGACCGACAAAATTTGATAGTTTCCATATATTAGCTAGACTCTACCCGATATCTCGTGATCCGCAACTGGGTACCGTCCCAGCAGGCACATGACTCAATTATGACGTCACATCAACGTCGGTACAATGTCATGGCGTTTATGCAACGTCACATCAACGTCGGTGCAACGTCATGACGTTGCACCGACGTTGATTTGACGTTGCCTTAGCGACGTGTGCCTGCTGGGGTGATCCGCAACTGGGGTCTTACCGTGGTCTCATATTCCACGATCATGAAAGTCAGCCGAATGGAACTAGGAAATATGATTATGCGCATTTTGTAGAGGGATATTTTTTTTCTATAAAATGGTACAAAACACTATGAGCACCAAGCATCTTTATTGGCTCGAACATTCAATGACGCGTGACTGATCCGGAACTGGGTACTTGACTGTATTCTCAAGAACTGCAAGTTGAAATTAGTGGATTGTTGTGTTGTATAAACCAGAATTAGATGGAGTTAAATCCCTTGTTCGTTTTACATCGTCTTTTAGTTTTAATGATTTCAAAATATTACAACACGTGGGATCTTTCTTGGACAAAAGTGCAGTGGCGGGCTATAGTCAGATCCCCTGGTAGCTTTAGTTTCAGTTGCTTTCCATCACGTGAACAAGTCCGTGAAATGATGACCCCCCTAAACCCCACTTTATATAGAGAAAACTGGGGTTTAGGGGGTATGCATTATTTTCCTTATTTCTGTTCCAAGACAAAGGTTGTGGGTACTCGTTAGAACCGCCTCATTGAGGCGGTTCTAACGAGTACCCAAAACCTATGTTATGAGTATAAATAAGAAAAATATCTTAAATTTTCATCATAAAGTTATCTTTTTTGAGGTATGAAAAATTGCACTATATCACACGGATGTGTTATCGTAATGCCATGAAACACTCCAGCTATGATCAGTTAGATTTCGTTAACATCTAACTCAGGTGAGTGATTTAGGACCATAACATGTACTTTGTATATCATTTTATTGCATGATGACTTTCCATAACAAAACTGCATGTTTACATGTTTAAAGCAAAGAACAAATATATTTTTTATTTAAAATTATCTTTATTTTCCCTTATGTTCTCCACCAGTCCTCTATAGCTCAGTGGCTTGATCGTTGGATTTTTAAATGAGAATACACTTGCTTGACCAATTATATGCTAGTAAATTTCTACCATCACCTTCTGTTAGTATATTCAGTACTTTGATTATAAACGCCATTAAAATCAATGTAGACCAATACTAAGCTTTGATCTTAATCTACAACAACACTGTTTTAAGTCAAGTTGAAGTTATTTTTATTCATATGGTAATTTTAACTAGATGAGTGCTGGATATGCATGTTTTTTGTTGTTGTTTTTTTCTCAGCTAGAATTTTTCTGTAACGTTACATTACGAAAACACGCCTATACAAATACATGGAAAATTCCACCGCCGAAAAAACGAATAATTTAATATGAGAAATTGTGATATTTTTCTTTTTTCTGCTCAAAATATAGATTGTGGGTACTCGTTAGCACCGCTTCATCGAGGCGGTACTAACGAGCATCCATATGAGGCGGTTCTAACGAGTACCCACAAACTATATTTTAGAGCAGAAATGCGAAAAATAAGGTTTACCCATGTAAACCCCAGTTTTGCTATATAAAGGTGGGGTTCCAGGGGTTATAATTATATAGGCGTGTTTACGTAATGTTTGAATTTCCGATACTGTTGGAGCAAATGTAATACGTCTTGTGGAGTTCGTAAAAACTCGCAGTGCAGAATTATATACGCTCATGTTTTCCGGATCATTTGCTAATGAACATTACGATAACAAATCCAAGTGGTGCAGTGCATTCTTTCATATCCCCAGAAACGATTAACTTATTTATATTCCAAACATAGGTTGTGGGTGCGTGTTAGAAACGCCTGATCGAGGCGGATTTAACGGGTCCAAACAACCAATATATTGGAGCAATATCAGAAATATCATATATACTCTCTCCTGTTAACCTGGGATACATATCGCGTGCAGATTACGGGATAATACATTACACACGGACTTGTTACCTTGATGCATTAATTGGGGCTACGACAAGCGAAAAGTCTTCGAGAATGTGAGCTCAGGAAAGAGTCGACCAAACCTACATGACCAGTCAGTAAGAATGTAGCTTACCCGAGCTGTAAGAAAGAAAGTGTTGGTCACCGAGCACACGCATAGTGAACAGCTAAGACTGATCACACTGCGTGGGTGCGCAAGCTGATCAGAGACTTCGCTTGGCACTCATGCCGGAGCACCTCTTTTCGCTTGTCGCGGCCAAATTAATTTCTAACTGATAATTTACCCGTTGTGTGCTAGTGGACTCTTCCATTGCAATATGTTGGACATGTACATTTATCATATAAGGGGTGTCAGGCCTATTTTTTATTCTATTTTTGACGAAAAATTATGTTAGCAAATAGTGCCGGCCCTGATCAGACGACGCGTTCTGCGGAGTCTGATCAGGGCTTGCACTGTTCGCCAAAGTACATCTTTAAGGGTTACACGCATACAATGGGTTAATTGTGTTTTAAGATGAATATTTGCTGCTCTAAACTGTGGTGCCAGACGGATGAATAGCAACTTTAACACAGTCGGATATCTTCCAATGCCGAAAATGAAATATAACAATCAATGTGTTGTTTTTTCATTGATTCTTGTTCAAATTCTCATGATATTATTTTTAATGTCCAAACACTATAGTCCTTATTTAAGCGTGGACCTTTTACACCAGACAAATAAAATCAACGGTCCTTTTACTACGGGCACTGCGTCACCTGTACGCATTGAAGAAAAAAAATCAACGGAGTTATGGTTTTATGAAAGCGCGAAGAATGCTCCATTATATACGAACAAAAAACATGGTATGATAGAACTAAACTCCCAGAAACATGTTAACGATAGTATTAATTTACAGCCCATGTTTCATCACAGATCTGATTCGATTGAAGATAAAGTAAAGAGGGATAAAAATAAGATTGAAAAAGTCACGAATTCCAAGGGATTAGAAAATCGTATATTTCTTTGCCCGGCTAAAAGAGGCCGTCTCGGTAACCAGATGTTCCTGTTCGCTTCATCTGTTGGCATTGCACATACATTAAGTTATAAGTATGTAATAGATTTATCGCATCCTCTCTTGGAGAACTTCAAGATAAAACAGAAAGCCGTGCGTGGAACAGTAGACAACGTGGTACAAATTACGGAACCACAATGGAGAAATATGGACTGGAGGAATAACAAGACCTATGTTTCATATAATCTGACGCTCTATGGCTACTTCCAATCATGGACATACTTTGAAAATGAATCGGCAGAAATTCGCGCGAGTTTTGAGATTAAACCTAGGTTTCGTGAAAAGGCGATGACATTCCTGAAAACGAACACTCCGGAAAATATGACGCTTATTGGAGTACATGTACGCAGAGGGGATTTTGTTACAAGAGCTTACAAAGGGAGAGTTGTTGCAGACAAAAGTTACATTAAGAAAGCCATGGATTTTTATCGAGACAGATATGGAAATGCATTTTTTATAGTTGTCTCTGATGACAAGCAATGGTGTAAGGATAATATTGAAGGAAATGACGTTGCCTTCAGTGAATTTATGTTACCTATACTAGATATGGCTATTATGAGTCTGAGTGATCATGCTATTATTACTGCTGGTTCGTTTGGTTGGTGGGGTGGGTGGCTGTGTGGCGGAACAGTGGTGTATTTGAAGGACTTCCCAAAACCCGATTCTACACTTGAAACACTAATGTTCGGAGGGGAAAACCCTAAAACTCGGGAGGACTACTATCGCCCTGAATGGATTGGCATGAGCAACGGCTAAGAGTTAAATAGATCAAAACCCTTAAAGCACTGGTGGGTCGATTGTCTCTGAGTTTAGGCCAGGAAAATGGTCCATAATCCTTTTTTTACCAATGGATTCCCCTCCCCCACCTTAAATATGGCAGGAGTCCATTTTAAAAAAATAGGGGTGTCAGGTTGTGTTTTCTACAAAATTTATTTAGAATTTGGCTGAACATTTTTGCAAACAGTATAGGCCCTGATCAGACGCCGCGTTCTGCAGCGTCTGATCTGGGCCTGCACTGTTTGCCACTTACCACTTTTGGGGTTTCCCGTACCAGAGTGAAATCGATACAATTACCCCACACCGGCTACGCTAGACACCAAAGGAAAAGAAACACCATCGTAAAACAATTTCACTATAGCTCAACATTGCACGAGGAAAGAAATACTTGGGCAGGTTTTTTTCCCACAAGATGGCAAAACGGCTTACCAAAACAAAGAGATATTAACAGTACTGACATGCAAAGACCAAAAGGACAACTAGAACTGGCACAGAGAATCTTATTCTACTTCCGCTTTAGTGCATTTTTATAGAATAAAAGAATCTTACATGGGTGTAATAATAATAAAGTTTTTTATTTCCAGAGGATTACCTGTTAAGTATAAAGAACTAATCTTCCATATGGTCCTCCATAAATAAATAAAACACAAGGTATTATGTACATTATATACACTAACATTACACATATGGCAAAAGTCTAAGAATACTAAAACTAAATCTTATGAGCTCGTGCTCGTACTATAAATGTTAACTGACATAAAAATTAATCAGATGAGCCCCGCCAAGCGAATTTGTGTCTTTGAGCATTCCGTCATGACAATTTTTAACTGCGCATGCCCAGCCATTCAGAGGGGCCAGGGCTATGGCTTTCTGTCTGAAGGCTCCTCTTGATTCACCGCTTGTATGAGCGAGCAGCGAAGGTTCTGGCGAGACTGCGCGGATGCGCAGGCTCGCCTGAACCTTCGCTGCTCGCATAGGTGATAAGTACCAAAATCGCTTGACGGGGCCCAGATGATATTCAAGTAAGATATCAAACTGGTAAAAAAAGAATATATAAATATTAAAATTAGTTTGTAAAATATGTTCTCGGTGTTTAAGAACAGCTGAGTTTGACATTCCATTTTTGGGAAGGAAAGTAAAACAAATATAGCACTAAAAATGGAAAGCAGTTACCTCGCTTTTTTAAGCACATCACAGATGTGTAGTGCATGACAAAACAGGAATACAAATGTCACAGCAGTTACAATATTCCAAGAGGAGGAGCTCATACCGTGATAGTGTAGCTGACCAATAAGGAGAGAAAGAAGAATGAAAGAACAGATGAGCAAAATAGAAGTGAAGGCAATGATCAGGAATAGATACAATTAACCCACAGCTCCTATCACAGACACCAAACGAAAGAAACACAAACATGAAACAACAAACCCTAATGGAAACATCAATAGCGGAAAGCCAAAAGACAGTTACTGTCCCACAAAATGGCTAATTGGCTATCCAAAACAAAATAATATAAGCGATATAAACACTCAAAGACAAACCATAACAAAAATAAACCGCGACAGAAGAACCGCCTTGGAACGGTCAGTGAAACGAATTCCACTGGAGTGGCTTAAATCGATTTTACGTGGCCACAATCCTCGTCCTAATTCTTACATGATATACGAGCTCGTATATAATCATTATTGCATTCAAAATTTGATGCATTTATTTAGCTGCGAATTCTTGGACGAAAATTTAATACTGGTCTAAACGGAGAGAAGGAAGAATGAAAGAATAGATGAGCAAGTATGCTATCAATGCCCATTGTCTCCTACACGATAAGTCATGATCATTACATTGCATACCAAGCATGAGGTTTTTATTATTTATAGATCCTGATAAATTTTTGACGAACAATTCAACATTCAGTATGGAAAGAGAGAGAGAGAGAGAGAGAGAGAGAGAGAGAGAGAGAGAGAGAGAGAGAGATAGAAGAACGGGAGAACAAATAAGCTGATAAAGCATGATATAGTCATCATTATTTAATTTCATACTAAGTTTCAAGCTTCTAGTTTTTAAAGTTCCTGAGAATTCTTTAATGACAAATTTAACACTGGTCTACATGGATCGAAAGAAGAACCAGAGATAGTTAATCGTGTAATTCACAATATATGCCATCATAACTACATGGTAAACGATGTTTGGGGCTTCTAGCTTTTACAGTTCCTGAGGAATTTTTGACAATGAGTTTACATTGGTCTATGTGAAAAGAAAGGCAAGTGAACAATGATACGTGAACAATGGTACGTGTTTACGTCCGACCATCTGCTCTGGTAAGTAGAAGACGGGAGTGTATGTGTGTGTGTGTGGGGGGGGGGGGGGTACGGCCCTTTCAAGATTATTTCACTCATATCGAGCCGATCGTTAATCAGAGGTGGGCGAAAACCGGAGTACCGGAGAAAAACCACATGTCCTTCCGTTGCAGAAGGGTGCGTCTCACATATGACCCGAGCCAGGCTCGAACCACAGCGGTGAGAGACCTAATGTTTAAGAATTGGCGCTCTTATCCACTAGGCCACGGAGGCCCGTTACGATGACGGTGACTTTGGTTTGGAGTATATGCGTTGTTTTCGCTTTTCGTTTTTTTATTATTTTATTTGATGCTTTTCGTTTATAGCTTTTCGATCAGAAGTCAAATTTTAAGGTCTTAATGGTACGTTAGTGCGTGAGTAAGTGAGTGTTTTACATCCCACCAACAGCTCATGACTCGTTTACCATGGCTGATTCGAACCCATTCTGGAGACCTTACGGAATTTCTCTACATAAGAAATAGTGAGGGAAAATTTAGGATATTTCGTATTATCTTGCAAATGTATGCTGTGTGTACTCATCAGAATCGCTTCATTGAGGCGATTCAAATGAGTACACACAACATACATTTATGTTATAGAACACTGAAAAGATATCCAAAAATTTATTCCCCAGTAGCCCTCACTGACTCGAACTACCCTGGTCTAGAACAAATGTTCGTGGTCCAAAAGAGGTTCGAAACATTGAAGTTTGACTAGTTAGCTAACAGTAGTCAATATATAGAGGATCTTACAGGAGTTTTCATGTATTATTGAATTTATTTAACTCGTTGAGGAAAAGGGATAAAATACGAGGCAAAGCCTCGCATTTTATCCCTTTTCCTCAACGAGTTTTATTAGCCTCGCATTTTATCCCTTTTCCTCAACGAGTTTAATAATTTCAATAAAACATGAGCACGAATGCAAGATTCTATTTATCATATGACATTTTAAACACGTTTTATCCACGATTGTTTTATAAATATTCATTATTCCGCCATTAGTGAACGCGACCTCGTACATTTTACGTTACGGGGCGTATCTAACTAATTTGTATATTTAATCCACCAGTGGATTATCGAATTTATTACATGGCGTTAAAACACTCTCAGATGCGACGTAATATGATAAAATATTTGAACTATGCTTAGTCACGGCTTATGACTTAAAACATTCGACTGCAGGAACAAACGTACTGTATGTAGTCATTGCAGTCCATGTAATTTGCTATGTGGGTTAATTTGCTAAGTGGATATATTTTAGCTTGTCCAGAAATGAACAATAATGCTATTGATAAACCAAGTTGTTCTATTTTACAATTGCACCAGTGAATGGCTGCCCGAATGCTCTTTCTGAATTTATGCAGAACATTTTATGAAGGTTTCTAAAGTAATTCGGAAAATTTCAGAGCAAAGCTGACTACAAACATTGTGGAGCCTTCCTGATGATAATACACTTTAAATTTGTTATCCCCGCGCTTTTGGAAGAAAAGGTGGGGACATTGTTATCGTCTACGCTGTACTTCCGTCTTACCGGATAACTCCCCCATAGAAACTTCAAACCTTGGGTACTGATAGATATTTGGGCTGGGGAATGCTTAAAACTTTCGTAATTTTGATCCCGCACCTGGGGACGGGGCCTTGGGGATAGGCCCCGGGGGTCAAAACTCAAAGTTTTCGGAACTTGGTCCTGTAACAAATCAAATCGAATGGTATGTATGATGTGAACAATACAATGCAATCAAAAATCAATTAACAGCTCTTGTCAATGTGGAGGTAGTCAGAGGTAAACAAAACCACCCATACCCCCTCCATAATGATTACCGGATAACTCCTCCTAGGCCGTTAGAGATAGAATCTTTAAACCTTGAGAACTGATAGATCTTTGGTCTGGGGAGTGTATGACACTTTCGGCATTCTGATCGTTCTCCTTGGGTGGAGCCAGGGGGGTGCGCCTTGGGGGGATGCGCCTTGGGGGGGGGGGGAGGGGGCAAAATCAAAGTTTTCAGATATGTCAAATCGAATGACATGATGAACAGAATACATTGCAATCAAGCTTTAGTTTATACTAACTTATTCTATTTCGATTGCGATGGAAGCTTCAAGCTTACTTAATCGCGCTCGAACACTCATTCCGGATCTTTTCACGCGCGTGAGAGAGAGGCAGTGACTATTACGCCACTGCTACTCATTTACACCTGGGTGGGATGAGGTAGTGTCATTACGCGTCTTGCCCAAGGACACACCCCGATACCGGATGTCGGATTCGAACGCACAACCTCTCGATCATGAGTCGAACGCGTTAAGCAATGCGTTTTCGAGGCTGACAATCAAGCTTTGACCCCTCTGGTCGTTGTGGAGGTCACCAGAGGTCACCACCATACCCCACGGATAACTCCTCCTAGACCGTTAGAGATAGAAATTTGAATCCTTGGGAACTGACAGATCTTTCGGAATTTCGATCCCATCACAGGGAGCGGGGCCAGGAGTAGGGGCGCTGGGGGGAGGGGTTCAAAATTAAAGAAATTAAAGTTTTTTATAACATTGCAGTGTAATATATCAACTCGAGCTGAAGCGTGGGTATATGCAATGGCGTGCAATCAACTGCGCGATTCTATTTTCAAGTCCTGTTGTGTGCCTGTCAAAACGTAAACAGCATAGCCTTACAGTATCAATGCTGATCTTATACAAACTTGGTGTATTTTTGACACAAACTCGCCCTTGAAATCATTTTGCCTTGTATACTTAATCAGAACTTAACCCTTCTCTTGCTGAATATTCATGTAAGCCACACCCATGTCTGTCTATCAACCAATCAAATTACTTGATGTAATTTATTGCTTCAAATTCACATTCTGAATGACAAACAATGTAGATCCTGATCATAAGCCATCTGATCTGGATCTACACTGTTTGCAAAGATAGGGGTTGTCGTGAACAGCAAGATAAGGGTTAAAAGAAGAGCTGCCTTGGTATGTTTCATTAAACTATCTTGAATGATTGGGTAGTTATTATTGAGTATAAATGCCTTTCAGATTAGCAAAAAACACAAACTACAATGAGTTTACAATAGTTAACCGCTATGGTCATGTCGGGATGGCTGTTGACCCCAACTTCATTATTTTCTGGGAAACTTCCAAGATAACAAGGTAAGATTGGACAAGCCTTGGATAAACGTTGCCTTCCGCGTTGGCCCAACATTGATATTCAACATTGGTCCAACGTAACTTTGCTCGTTGGGCCAACATCAGGACAACATGTTGGCCTTAACGTTGACCCAACGTTTGATAATATTCCTAACAGCGTTGGTCCAACATTGGTTTTATGTGGTCCAACGTTAGCATTACATTGACACAAAGTATGAAAACTTTCATTTCAACGTTGGTCCAACATTGGCGTTATGTTGGCCCAACGTAATCATAACATTGGCCCTACGTTGGTGTTACATTAGCCCAACGTATGATGATATTCCATAAAAGGTTGGTCTAACATTGACTTTACGTTAGCCCAACGTATGCATTACAATTGCCCGATGTTACCATTACATTGGCCCAACGTATGATAATATACATTACAACGTAAGTCCAACATAGGCATTATGCTAGCCCAATGAAATCATAAATTAGGATAACGTAATATTGACCTAACATATGCTAATATTCCTTACAATATTGTCCAACATTGCCGTTACATTGGGCCAACATAAGCATAACGATGGCCCAACGTTGGCGTATTATTCATAAAAATGTCCAACATTGTCATTAGGTTAGCCGAACATAAGAATTGCATTACGGATACCCTTTTTTACCCTTATCCTGTTCAATAACCTCAATGTTTGTAAACAGTTTAAATCCAGGTCAGATGGCGTCTGAAGAAGCCTTCAAAACAGGATATACCCATTTTGTCATGCACTTCGTGAAATTAACGAATACATTACATGTATGTCAAGTAATTTGATTGGTTGATAGTCAGTCATCATTATGGGTGTGGCTAAATAGACCTATTCATTCCTGGTCCTGACTTATAATGATCATGGCCTTCACTTCTGATTATTCAGCAGGATAAGGCGTGCCTGACTGAGGGTACTTGAATGAGTACCAACTATCTACGCTGTCAACCAAAACTGATAAGCAAAGTAAAATCACCTATTTAAATCCCATTTTCCCGATACAAAGTTGGGTTTTCCAGGCAAATCGTTGCAAGGACTTGGCAATGTAAAGTAAAATATATTTAAAACAAAACCAGGAAGGTAACACTTTGTATTTGAGTCTAGACTAATAATTTAGGAAAAGTACAGAATTTTCATAAGATCTGTCACCTGACAGTGCACCTTGTCTGGTCTTGGTGCTTGCCTTTAATATATCTTTCAAAGTATGTGCTTTTGGTTAAATGCCTGTTTAAAAATGTGATAAAGTTGCTCCATTACTTTGATATACACCACATCCTCTTTATAACAATTTTACTACAAGAGGCTCAATGAGCCTAAACCGCTCACCTGAGGAACTTAAGTTTTAACAATTCACAGACTTGACTACTAAATCTGCTAATAGAATCCAGCCCATTGACCCTTACAGGATTATAAGTCATGATTATTGCATTGCATTCCAAGTTTGAGACTTCTAGCTTCTATAGTTCCTGAGAAATCTTTGACGAAAATTTAACATTGGTCAAAATGGAGAGAAAGAAGAATGAAAGAACAGATGAACAAATAAGCTGAGAAAGCCCAATGTCTCTTACACAAAATAAGTCATCATTATTCTATTGAATACCAAATTTGATGCTTCTAGCTTTTATAGTTCCTGAGAAATCTTTGATTAAAAATTTAACATTGGTCTATTATCTCTTTATGGAGAGAAAGAAGAATGAAGGAACAAATGAACCAGACTAGCTCCAAAACCTAATGCAGCCTTTCCCCTTGCCCAATGGTGCTACACATAAAATTTAAACAAGATTGGTCGACTGCCTTCTGAGATATGCTTCATTGAAAGTGTGGACGACGGATGGACGGACGACAGACGACGGACTCCGGAGCCTTGGTATACTATCGGCTCACTGGAGCCTTTGGCTCAGGTGAGCTAAAAATTCAAGTCGCTATTTCTGTCACAACATTTTCCCTACGTTAAGTCTATGGGCAAATTTTTTTGTCTCTCAAGGTCACATAACTCCGAGGTCAATATTCCGATTCGGCCCAAAATCGAACTTAACCGAGATTTTGTGCCTGTCCTCGTTACCTGCAAGTTTGAAGCTGATATGAATAAAAATAAAGTTGCTATCGTGGTCACAACGTATTTTTTTTATGCTCAAGGGCAGGTAACTCCAAGGCAAATATTCCGATTCGGCCCAAAATCGAACTCAACCGAGATTTTATGTCTGTCCTCGTTACCTGCAAGTTTGAAGCTGATCTGAAAAAAATTCAAGTCGCTATCGTAGTCGCAACATTTTCCCTAATTAAGTCTATGGGCAAATTTTTTGTCGCCCAAGGTCACGTAACTCCGAGGTCAATATTCCGATTCGGCCCAAAATTGAACTTAACCGAGATTTTATGCCTGTCCTCGTTACCTGCAAGTTTGAAGCTGATATGAATGAAAATAAAGTTGCTATCGTGGTCACAACGTATTTTTTATGCTCAAGGACAGGTAACTCCAAGGCAAATAATCCGATTCGGCCCAAAATCGAACTTAACCGAGATTTTATGTCTGTCCTCGTTACCTGCAAGTTTGAAGCTGATCTGAAAAAAATTCAAGTCGCTATCGTAGTCACAACATTTTCCCTATGTAAAGTCTATGGGCAAATTTTTTGTCGCTCAAGGTCATGTAACTCCGAGGTCAATATTCCGATTCGGCCCAAAATCAAACTTAACCGGGATTTTATGCCTGTCCTCGTTACCTGCAAGTTTGAAGCTGATATGAATAAAAATAAAGTTGCTATCATGGTCACAACGTATTTTTTCATGCTCAAGGGCAGGTAACTCCAAGGCAAATAATCCGATTCGGCCCAAAATCGAACTTAACCGTGATTTTATGTCTGTCCTCGTTACCTGCAAGTTTGAAGCTGATCTGAAAAAAATTCAAGTCGCTATCGTAGTCACAACATTTTCCCTATGTTAAGTCTATGGGCAAATTTTTTGTCGCTCAAGGTCACGTAACTCCGAGGTCAATATTCCGATTCTGCCCAAAATCGAACTCAACCGAGATTTTATGCCTGTCCTCGTTACTAGCTACAGTGATGACAACATTTTCCCCGTGTTAAGTCGATAGGCAATTTTTCGGGCGCTCAAGGGGACGTAACTCCTGAGTGAATTATCTGATTCGGCCCAAAATCGAACTTGACCGAGATTTTATGCCTGTACTGGTTATCTGCAAGAATGAAGTCGATCAGAAAAAAATTGACGGAGCTAGAGTGATGACAAGCTTTTTCCTATGTGAAGTCTATGGGAGCTAGATGTTGCCATGGCAACCAGAGTTCCACTCAGATCTGCCTGAAAACCTAATGAAGCCTTTCCACTTGCCCAATAATGCGACACATGAAATTTGATCAAAGTTGGCCAAGTAGTCTTTAAGATATACATTTTTGAAATTCCCATTAACCCTAATGCAAAAACACACAAGGGCAGGTAACTCCTAAGTGAATGATCCGATTCTGCCAGTTATCGAACTTGACCGAGATTTCATGGCTGTGCTGGTTATCTGCAAGAATAAAGCCAATCTGAAAATAATTGAAGCAGCTACGGTGATGACAACATTCTCCCCATGTTAAGTCAATAGGCAATTTTTTCAACGCTCAAGGGCACGTAACTCCTGAGTGAATAATCCGATTCAGCCCAAAATCGAACTTGATCGAGATTTCATGCCTGTCCTCGTTATCTGCAAGAATGAAGTCGATCAGAAAAAAATTGACGGAGCTAGAGTGATGACAAGCTTTTTCCTATGTTAAGTCTATGGGAGCTATTTGTTGCCATGGCAACCAGAGTTCCAATCCGATCTGCCCGAAAACAGTATGCAGCCTTTCCCCCTACCTGATAATGCTTCACATGAAATTTGATCAAGATTGGCCCACTGGTTCCGGAGATATACTTCTTTGAAAGTGTGGACGACGACGACGGACGACGACGACTGACGACGGACGCCGGCTCGTGGTATACTAATACCTCACATGAGCCTTCGGCTCAGGTGAGCTAATAACAAAGCTTTAGATATAACACAGTTTGAAGACTCCCCCCCCCCAAAAATGTCATGATTATATAAAGAAAACATATATATGTTAAGTTTTATACAATATTTATATTTTTGTTTCCATATAATGTACATTGTTGTTTAATCAGCATTGTTTAGGCTTTGGAGTCTAAAACTAGTGTTAAAAGAGGTTTTTGTGTAATATTTAAATAAGTGGGTTCTGACTGGGTTTTATAGCAAAATGTCATAATTCTTCTGGCCACTTATTGTCTCTTTCCTTTTCTTCCTCTCCATACTCCTGTCTGCATTCTTTTGGCAGTCTCCTCTGTGTCTTGCTTTGTAGCTCCGGCAACATTTTTTTTTTAATTTTCAAACAGACCCTGCAATTCAGAAAACACAGAAATTAAAGTTATAAACAATTTAAATAGCAACATTTTGAACAAACTTTTTAAAAGTTATCACTGAAACAAACATACCTAATGGTCCTAAGGATTTGGACAGATATGCCTAAGGCCTGTAGCACAGTGAGGTGGACAATTCAGTAAAACATCATTTACAGGTAAAGAAAGGTAAAAAGTAAATCCCCTTTATATCAAGTCCTTTTCCCCTCTATTCAGACAACGACTCACTGTCGTAGAGCCAGTTGTAACTCTACATCATATATTTGCCAACTTTTCATCAGCGTCCTGAGTTTTTTCTGTGCTTTCTTATCATCACTGTTCAGGAACCTTAAGTTTTCCATCAGCGCCCTCCCTCTGCCTAGCGTGAGACCTGGCAACCACAACAGCCGAAAAATGTAGCATATCTGAAAGGCTCGACCAATCAATGTTACCAATAACAAGATCAAAATATAAAGTTTTATCCATGCATAAAGCTTCAGTTTGTCCAGTGAAAAGCGGACAGTCAATATCTATCAACGCCAAAGGATAGTCCAGTGTGGTCTCATCTATCAAAGTTACATCTGATTCCTTTCCTAACAACTGACCATCTGAAACTAAGTTTCTCGAATGACAAAACCTGTACATCCAGTATCTCTTATTACAACAAACCAAACATTGTGTCGTAGGCAACCTAGACTTATAAAAGTAACACACCCCTTTATCCTTCTTATCCAAGTTCAATGAACGTTTAATCTTACTGTGATAAACACTTTCGACCCCATCATTAAGCCTTCTACCCGTTTCAGTCTTGAATACTTTTCACTGCCGTTCCAAGTCGGTTCTTCTGTCGCGGTTTATTTTTGTTATAGTTCGTCTTTGAATGTGTGTATACCTTATATATATATATTTTTTTTGGGGGGGGGGGGGATAGCCAATTGGCTATTTTGTGGTAAAGTAACTGTCATTTTGGCTTTCCGCTATTGTTGTTTCGATAAGGGTCTAGTCTTTTCATGTTTGTTTTTCTTTCTCTTTGTGGTCTCTGATAATTGTATCAATTCCTGATCATTGTCATCACTTCTAGTTTGCTATCGGGTTTTTAAAACAATTATATCTAAAACGCCCTTTACCACATATTGAACATTTAATCGGGGGATTGCCACTTGGCTTTCCCATGTTGAGCTTATTAGGTTGCTGGCCTCTATTCTCACGTTTCCCCTTGAGCCACAGTTAGATACACGGCCGCTTGCCTAAGCAAATAAATCTTTTCCCTTGCCATATCTGCCATACATGTAAATTATTTAGTCTTAAAAAACATACAGCTCACGGCAAGTGCGATTTCTTGGTATGGCTGGTTATTACAGAAAGTTCTGTAATAATTTCTGTGTCATTGCTGAGCCTTTAACAAATTTGCTCAGCAGAAGAACACAATTTCATTGGAATGTAATATGCCAAAATGCTTTTGATAAGCTTAAAGCCACACTCAAGAGTTAGCCAGCTCTCTGTGGTGTATTCCTTGCTTCCAAAGGATAACTCTTTTGAAGAACATATTTAACGTCACTACAGCTGTTGTCTGGGAATGTGTGGCGGCCGTGTAAAAAGTCTCCCTGCCCTACATTATAGTGTAGTTTATATTGTTTTGTCTTTTTGGATCATTGATTCCATTCTGGAATTTTGAAAATATTTGAGGCTACTGATGAGGCCTAATTGGCCGAAACTAGCTAGTCTGGCCAAGAAACAATGCACACTTCTTTTTTATCTAGTTCTGTGGTGTATTCCGTGCTTCCAAAGGATAACCCTTTTATACAACATATTTAACGTCACTACAGCTGTTGTCTGGGAATGTGTGGCGGCCGTAAAACGTCCCCCCTGCCCTAAATCATGGTGTAGTGTATATTTTCTTGTCCTTTTGGATCATTGATTCCATTCTGGAATTTTGAAAATATTTGAGGGTCACTGATGAGGCCTAATTGGCCGAAACTAGCTAGTCTGGCCCAGAAACAATGCAAACTTCATATGTTCTAGTTCCGTGGTGTATTTCTTGCTTCCAAAGGATAACCCTTTTATAGAACTTTTCTAAAACCTGATCCCTAACCATGAAATCACAAAGTGTTTCAAATGTTTCTACAATGTTAGACAGAGATAACAACTTAACGAAGTAGCTACCTAAACGGCTATGGAACTGTGTAAATGTCTCACTCTTTTTAGGTTTACTGGAGCGAAATTACAGAAACCTCGCTCAGTCGTATCAAAAGTCTTTAACAAGGCTTCCAAAAGCTCAATATGGCCATTCGCGTCATCATTTGACAGCCTATCAAAACCCTGAAGTGTCGGCCCTCTTAACCACGCAGATTTATTGCCAAGCAGTCTTTATCTCATTTATTTGTTATCGCGTACTTCTCAAAGCGGTATATATAGCTATTCATTTGATCTTTTTGCTCATCAAAACAAGGCAGCTGAGGGTCTTTAGCGCTTGTAGCCTTCTCTGTTTTTTCATGTACAACCTTAATTTCTGACTCAGCTTTCCTTTTTTCAGTCTCTTACCTTTGCTGCTCAATCGTTAATTGCATCCGTAATTTCTCCCGCACGAGAGCCCTATCTGTATCTGTTTCCGATCCTTCTCTGCTTGTTCTGCCTAAATTCTTTCAAGTTCCCTATCCTTTTCGAGCTGTAATGCCCTATCCTTATCTACCTGTTCTGCCTTCAACCTTTCAAATTCCCTATCCCATTCCCTATTTCGAGCCCTCTTTTCGCGTTCAATGGTTTGCTGCTCCTTAACCCATGCCTGTAATTCCTTATCCTCGTAGCCTAACTCGCGCCCTTGCTGTTTCAGCGAATCCATTATCCTTAACGTAACATCTCATGTTAAATGGATAAAACTACGTCACTATTAATTAAATACGCTATCTAAAACGTTAGCTGATATATTGCAGTCTAACTAAAATGACAGCTTATAAATTGCGGTCCTAACGTACTTCACCAGTGTTACGAGCCAGGCGTGGCAGAAAGAAAAAGCAAACAAGCCTTATGGCAAAATTTATCAAAATTCATTTGCAAACTTTCTTTAACCTGTAGAAGTAAGTCTAGAACGTTCCAGAGGGCTGTGGAATAAGATTAGGTAATTTTCTAAAAATAATGTAACCCTGAACTTTCTGGAAGATTCCAAAGTACTTTTCCTTGTAAACAAGTTGTTTACACAAATGAAATTAATCTGTGACTCAGTTTTCCGGCAACTTCTTTAAGAAGAATAAACAAGATACTGATATCATTATTAGGTCACCCAGTGGGGTGAAAGTGGGAATCCAAAAAATAAATTATTATGCATAACACTCCCCTTTTTCGAGGAAAAGAACGTTTAATGCAATAAACATTACGAAAACATGCCTGTTCAAATATATTGGTAAAAGTTTACCACCCAAAATGAAATTTTTTCGGGTAAAAATCGTAATTTTTTCTAATTTCTGCTCAAAACATAGATTGTGAGTACTCGTTAGAACCGCCTCGTCGAGACAGTTCTAACGAGTACCCACAATCTATCTTTTTGAGCAGAAATAAGAAAAATAATGTATACCCCTGTAAACCCCAGTTTTACCATTAAAAGTGGGGTTTGAAGGGGTCAAAATTATATAGGTGTGTTTCCTTGATGGCTTTCTTTTGCTTTAACAATAATAAAATATTGAACATAGCATATAGAATTACATGCATTTACAATTCACTTCAGTATGAAAGAAAACACACAATTCCTGACACCGTTCAAGCTCTTGAAAGGGCATCTTGGATAATGTTATCTCTCCTTCTGATGTGTCTTATGTCTAATATATACACTTGTAGCATAGGACTCCACCTGAGCAACCGCTGATTTTTGTTTTTCATTTTATGTATGAACGTCAGTGGATTGTGATCACTGAAAACAACAATCGGTGCAGCAGTAGGAGTAAGATAAACTTCGAAATGTTGCAGAGCAAGAATCAGAGACAAGCACCCCTTATATATGGTAGAGTAATTTCTCTGATGCTTTTTAAACTTTAAGGAAAAGTAGCAAACTGGGTGATCCACACCATTTTCGTCTTCCTGCAACATAACACCACCTGCACTTAGGTCACTAGCATCTACAGCTGGCTTAAACTCTTTTTCAAAGTTTGGTGCTAAGAGAGCTGGCTCACCCTTGAGTGTGGCTTTAAGTTTATCAAAAGCATTTTGGCATATTACATTCCAATGAAATTTTGTTCTTTCTCTGAGCAAATTTGTTAAAGGCTCAGCAATGACACATAAATTATTACAGAACTTTCTGTAATAACCAGCCATACCAAGAAATCGCATCAGCTGTCTTTTGCACGTGGGTACGGGAAAATTTGAGATGGCCTCAACTTTAGCATCAATGGGTTTCACATGACCTTGACCTACAACATGACCGAGAAATGTCAAACTTGCACGGCAGAATTCACTTTTAGCAAGATTGATTGTTAATCTGGCATTACTCAGTCTATCAAAGAATGCTCGAATAGTCCCAAGATGTTGATTCCATTGGTCATTGTATATGATAGCGTCATCGATAAAAGCACTGCAGCCTTTCAGCCCTGCAATTACCATGTTTATTAAGCGCTGAAATGTTGCATGAGAGTTTTTTGTTCCAGATTGCAGGACGTTATAGTTAAATAATCCGTCTGGTGTAGTGAATGCCAAAACCTCCTTGCTCTATATGTGAGTGAAATTTGCCAAAATCCTTTCAGAAGGTCGAGTTTTGTTATGTATTTGGTATTCCATTCTGGGAATTGGAAAGCTATCTGTTTTACTTAAGGAATTAACTTTCCTAAAATCTGTACACATACGATATATCCCATCAGGATTTGGTACAAGAATACAAGGAGAACTCCATTCACTTTGGCTTGGTTCAATAAAGTCATTGTCTAATAAATACTGAACTTCTTCTTTAAGATATTGTTGTTTCATAGGATTCATCCTGTATGGATGTGGCTTTACAGGTTGAGAACCATTTATGTCCACACCGTGAAATATTTTGTCTCTCCGTGTTGGGATCTTAGGTAATAAGTGGACTCGACAGCAAGAAACCACTGAAATGCTGGAGCATAAGAAAGCCAACAGTTAGACTCCAATGGGCCCGACCAGAGACAGAGCATCAGGCACCAACCAACATTACCAAGAATTAGATCTCTCTAATTCTCAATAAGCCTTTACGTTGGAGCCGTCAAAGAATCTGAGGCCTGACCCACCGGCGTGCAATTAAAGAGGGAAGCAAAGTTGCCAACCGTGATTGGGTTTACTAAAGATGCATTGTCCCTATCAATGTATTCCTTAAGCATTTTAATATGACACAGCTGCTTTAGCTTGCCCCTCCCAGGAGCGTTTATTATGTTATTTACGTCACTGATCTTTTTGTCTACAGTGTATGGACATAATACATGGCCTGCAAAGAGTTTCAAGGAATAGGCAAAAGAGCTAGTACCTTATCACCTGGTTTAAAGTAGAAGTAAAACAAAGATCAGGAATCGATACAATTAAATTACTCCACCCATCAAAGACACCAAAGGGAAACAAACACAAACATGAAGCAACCAGACCATAATGGAAACCTAAACAAAGGAAGGCTATCAGGACAGTTACTTTCCCACATTATGGCCAAATGGTCATCCAAAATAAAAAGACACAAGTGATACAGTTAGTAACAAAAAACAACATAAACTAGAGCTGTCAGTGAAACTGACTAGGGCCCCGGCAGCGCTATCAGAAATTTGAGGACGGACAGACAGACAGACAGACAGACGGACGGACAGAGTGATTACTTTAGGGCACCCAAACTTTCAGTGCGGGGCCCTAATAAACCGCCACAGAAGAACCGCCTTGGAACGGTCAGTGGAAAGAACTCCATGGGGGGGGGGGGGGCTTAAATCAATTGTACATGGCCATAATCCTCGCCCTTACCTTGTCCCTATGTCATATAGCTGTTTCATTTTTCTTTGGGCTGACTGAAGATTGGTTCGAGCAGCCTCACAAGCTTTTGAAAGTCTTGTTTTGAAATCCGACACATACTGAAGTAAATTCAAGGAAGTGTCATCATTAGAGAGAAATTTCGCTTTCAGAAGTTTCAAAGGACCACGAACAGTATATCCAAATACTAATGCAAATAGACTGAAGCCAAGCGATTCTTGCATAGATTCTCAAACACCAAATAAAAGCAGATGCCTTCATCCCAATCCTTCTCTGTGTCAAAGCAATATGATCTTATCATGTTTTTAAATGTTTGATGGAATCTTTCAACGGCGCCTTGACTGTCAGGATGATAGGACAATTACTTATACTGTACAATGACTAGTTCATGCATTACTTGTTGAAAAACTCCAGACATGAAATTTGAACCTTGGTCTGACTGAATAGATTTGGGAAGACCATCAAAGGTGAAAAAAAATCACTAAGGTCTTGACGATTGTCTTAGTTTTGATATTTCTTAGTGGAATGGCTTCATGAAAACGTGTGGAAGCACATATAATAGTCAAAAGATATTCACAGCCAGACTTACTTCTGGGCAAGGGACCCACACAGTCTATAATTATTCGACTGAAAGATTCATCAAACGCAGGTATAGGCTGCAAATGAGCCTTAGGTATAGTCTGACTGGGTTTTTCTACCATTTGGCATGTATGACAGGACCCACAATGCTGAGAAACATCTTATTTCAATCCAGGCCAGTAAAATGATTAAGAATCTTGTGGTAGGTTTTATCGACACCTAAATGTCCTGACATGGGAATTTCATGTGCCAAGTTTAATATTTCGGTACGGTTAACCCGTGGAACCACTATCTGGTGGTTGACAGCCCACTCGTCTTCTGCTGAGACGTCTGGTGGGCGCCATTTTCTAAAAAGAATGTCATTTTTGACATAATAACAGACTGGGACCTGAGATACGTCCTGCTAATCTAAGGCCCTTTCAAACAAAGGCGAAATTTCAGTATCCTTGTGCTGTTCTATAGCTAGTTGTGACCCGGACAATTTGTCATGGCCTAGATCGAAAGATGAGTTATTCTCATGAAAATCTGCCGGCTTATCAGGCAGGTTTGAAGATAGATACCTTGTTATCTCCTCATTAAAAGACTGACCCAAAAAGGTATCAGTAAAATCAAATTCCTGTTTCCCATCAGTTTGCTTGCCCTTACGTGCCATAGCTCTTGTCACGGCTCAAGAGGGATAAAGATCGGGAATTTCCTGTTCAATGGGATCAGGCGGTTGGTCTATGCAAGGATTAGAAGTCAAAAGTGGGTTTCCCTGTACATCAACCATAGTGCAGTTTATATTTTACTTTTGGTCCTTTGAGATCAGCGTGAATATTCTGAGAAATCAGAAATAAATTATTGGTTTAGACTCTTATTCTAGACAGGTTTTTAATTATTTGGACCCCATTTTGGTTTATATCAGTCTTTTAATCGACTGCCTATTCGAAATTCGCAAAGTTGCAGTAGGTGTCCTCTGGCTTTCTTTGTCGGATCATTACATGGTCACTGATGAGGCTTTATTAGCCGAAACTACGTAGTGTGACCTATCTTCTTTCTTATGAATGTTTTCATTGCTCTTAAAGGAACTCATTTTTGATTTTTATTTGCCTTCACTGCAGCTGGTGTTGTGCCGTTTGGCGGCCGTAAAACGTCTCCCCGTACATCAACCATAGTGCAGTTTATATTTTACTTTTGGTCCTTTGAGATCAGCGTGAATATTCTGAGAAATCAGAAATAAATTATTGGTTTAGACTCTTATTCTAGACAGGTTTCCATTATGGTCTGGTCGCTTAATGTTTGTATTTCTTTCCCTTTGGTGTCTTTTATGGATGGAGTAAGTTAATTGTATCAATTCCTGATCTTTGTTTTACTTCTACTTTTTAATTATTTGGACCCCATTTTGGTTTATATCAGTCTTTTAATCGACTGCCTATTCGAAATTCGCAAAGTTGCAGTAGGTGTCCTCTGGCTTTCTTTGTCGGATCATTACATGGTCACTGATGAGGCTTTATTAGCCGAAACTACGTAGTGTGACCTATCTTCTTTCTTATGAATGTTTTCATTGCTCTTAAAGGAACTCATTTTTGATTTTTATTTGCCTTCACTGCAGCTGGTGTTGTGCCGTTTGGCGGCCGTAAAACGTCTCCCCGTACATCAACCATAGTGCAGTTTATATTTTACTTTTGGTCCTTTGAGATCAGCGTGAATATTCTGAGAAATCAGAAATAAATTATTGGTTTAGACTCATATTCTAGACAGGTTTTTAATTATTTGGACCCCATTTTGATTTATATCAGTCTTTGAATCGACTGCCTATTCGAAATTCTCAAAATTGCAGTAGGTGTCCTCTTGCTTTCTTTGCCGGATCATTACAGGGTTACTGATGAGGCTTTATTAGCCGAAACTACGTAGTATGACCCATCTTCTTTCTTATGAATGTTTTCATTGCTCTTAAAGGAACTCATTTTTGATTTTTATTTACCACAACCGTATTTCCAGCTAAGTCATTGCCTAGCAATAAATGAACACCTTTAAAATGTAAAGATGGACTAATACCAACAGCCACTGAACCGGATACCAAGTCTGATGACAAATAAACGTTATGAAGCGGAACATTAACAAATCCACATTCCACACCCCGAATAAGGACACTTTGACCCATAGAAGTCTTCTCAGAAAAAGGCAGAGGATCTGCTAGAATGAGTGATTGAGAAGCTCCAGTATCTCGTAAGCTTTTAATAGGGTAAGGATGGGCACAACTGTCACCATTTAGTGACACAAAACCATCTGATACGAATGGTTCATAAATTTTCATAACTGAATCAGTCTCAGATAATTTGGTATCAGAAAGAGTTTCCTCCCTTACACAAGACTGTGGTTTTGGCCTTATAGAAGTCAAACCTGTAGGCTTAAGTTTCTCTTGTTTTTCTCTTTCTTTTCTTCGCTTTAGTTTTAAACGTTCATAGGTCAAATGACCTGTATTTCTGCAATAGTAACAAACTACTTGAGATTGAGATAAGGGATTCTGGTCTTTGTTTTTGATTCATGTGATTGTAAAAACTCAGTGTATTGCTATCCTGCTGTTGGTCATGTAATTACTGGCAATTTGAAAATTATTCCTGATTCTAGGATAAGGAATATAATTTCTAAAGGACCGAAATATCGGTTAACTTCTAAAATTGATTTCAGTAAATGTAGAGATGAAATCGCTGCTGCCTTGAACGAATTCGGTAATCGATGGTGTAAGCGAGAGTATGTTGAGCATAAAGCCCTTAAGGACTGGAAACTTAGCATTTTAAAACTAGTGAATAAACCCCTTTTTATTTCTATTCTCAAAATACTAACTTATTACCTCCTAAGCCTAAGAAGTCTTTACATCATCTTAAACTAGGTATTCAAGAATTTCATAAGAAGTTTCTTTTGGCCCCTGCAGACAAGGCCGCTAACAACGTCGTCGTTGTGTGACGGCTCCACTATGTTAACACGCTTAAGCAGGAGCTTGGTGGTACTAAGGCCTATGAACTTCAGCCTTTAGCTGAAGAGAGAGCTATAGTAGATCAACATATTTGTCATTCAGCCACCAAGTTTGCTGTATGTGCTACAGAAGGCCAAGACAAGCTTCCTACGCTATACTGGTTACCAAAACTTCATAAAAGACCTTACAAAGCACGGTATATTGCAAATTCTAGCTGTTGCACTACCACTAAACTTTCTAAATTATTAACTTCCTGTCTTACTGCTATTAAAACGCATGTGATTAAATATTGTGGTAAAGTCTTTGAAAGATCAGGAAGAAATCTGTTTTGGTCTATAAAAATTCGAATGAGGTTTTAAATAAATTGAAATCCAGACGTTTTCATGCTTCTAGTCTGTCTACTTACGATTTTTCCACTCTGTACACTACACTTCCTCATAATCTTATAAAAGAAAAGCTTAATGATTTAATTGAATTGACTTTTCACAGAGAAGATTCTCTCCATCTTGCATATAATGTCAGAAATGCATTTTTTGCTTCTAAAGAGCATAAGACTTTGGTCATGTCAGAAAGTGTGTAATGCCCTCACCTTTCTACTTGACAATATTTATATTAGTTTCGGTACTAAGTTATTTAGACAAATTCTGGGTATTCCGATGAGTACGAATTGCGCACCTCTTGTGGCTGATCTGTTCGTGTATTGTTATGAATCGCGACGGAAGTAAGGGCGAGGATTGTGGCCACGTAAAGTCGATTTAAGCCCCCCAGTGGAAGTCTTTCCGCTGGCCGTTCCAAGGCGGTTCTTCTGTGGCGATTTATTTATGTTGTTGTTTGTTACTTACTGTGTGTATCACTTGTGTCTTTTGGTTTTGGGTGGCCGTGTGGCCGTTTTGTCGGAAAGTGGCTGTCCTTATGACTTTCCTTTGTTTAGGTTTCCGTTATGGTCTGGTCGCTTAATGTTTGTATTTCTTTCCCTTTGGTGTCTTTGGTGGGTGGAGTAAGTTAACTGTATCGATTCCTGATCTTTGTTTTACTTCTACTTTTCATGTTGTCGCTTTCCATTGATAGCCAATCTGAAATTATTGAAGCTTTTACTCTAAAATCGCCCATCCTTCGAAAATATACTAATCCGTGGAAAAGAAGTGGAATGTATCCTAGTATTTCTAAGTGCAATGCCAAGAGGTGCAGATGTTGTTCGCATTTAAGCACTGCGTCTACTGTTACTTCATCTGTAAACGGTAGACGCTTCTCTGTAGTTAACATGTCTGATTTGACATGACAGTCTACAGATTTAATTTATCTAATTACTTGACGTGCTGCAAACTGCAATATGCAGTACGTCGGTCAAACTAACCGCATGCTTAAAACAAGATTGAACGAGCATTATCGTAGAATGAGTAAGCCTAAGAAAACTGACACTTTCTTGTACCGTCACTTTCGACGTACAGGTCATTCTGTAAATAACATTGTTATACAACCAGTGGAAAAACTTTATTACGATGCAAATTCTACATCTAGATTTAAAATAATCAAAAGACATGAAGCTGAACTAAAATGGATTAAATTTTTACAGACCCCTTTTCCACTGGGATTTAATGACAACATTTATCATGAGGGTAATATTTCCAGAATGCCGGACTTTGATATTTTCTCACTCCTGGAATGTCGAAAACGCAGAACTAGATCTCACGGCACCAGGAAAAATGGTAACTTTAAACGTAAATCACGTGCGTTTAAACGAAACAATACTAGACTGAAGTGACTGTCAATTATATTATTAAATCATGGACGCCACTCTATGCTTTCATTTTTAAGTTCATTACCCGTTTCTGTTTTACGTCTTCTGGACACCGAGGCGAATAAATTCTACGATAGTTCTCATCAGTTATATGATGCGGTTCTCTTAACTAGAGGCTATACTCAGCATACTCTCCGTCCTTACATTGATTCTGAAATTAATCATAAACGCCATTTCTTCAAAATATCCTTCATTAATAAGGGTATGGATTTTATAGATTTGCCCAGTATCTTCCGTGAGAGATCGGTGCTTTCTTCCATTCCTGCTTATTTTCAAAATACTGAAACACCTATAATTTGCTATAAATATAACAAACCTGTTAGATCTATCATTTTTAATTTCAATAAACTTGTTTCAGATCTTGATATTGATACTAATACTCCTGATTCATGTGATTGTAAAACCTCAAAGTATTGCTATCCTGCTGCTGGTCATGTAATTACTGGCAATTTGAAAATTATTCCTGATTCTAGGATAAGGAATATAATTTCTAAAGGACCGAAATATCGGTTTCCTTCTAAAATTGATTTCAGTAAATGTAGAGATGAAATCGCTGCTTCCTTGAATGAATTCGGTAATCGATGGTGTAAGCGAGAGTATGTTGAGCATAAAGCCCTTAAGGACTGGAAACTTAGCATTTTAAAACTAGTGAATAAACGCATTTCTTTCTATTCTCAAAATACTAACTTATTACCTCCTAAGCCCAAGACGTCTTTACGTCATCTTAAACTAGGTATTCAAGAATTTCATAAGAAGTTTGTTTTGGCCCCTGCAGACAAGGCCGCTAACAACGTCGTCGTTGTGTGACGGCTCCACTATGTTAACACGCTTAAGCAGGAGCTTGGTGGTACTAAGGCCTATGAACTTCAGCCTTTAGCTGAAGAGAGAGCTATAGTAGATAAACATGTTTGTCTTTCAGCCACCAAGTTTGCTGTGTGTGTTAACGAAGGCCAAGACAAGCTTCCTACGCTATACTGGTTACCAAAACTTCATAAAAGACCTTACAAAGCACGGTTTATTGCAAATTCTAGCTCTTGCACTACCACTGAACTTTCTAAATTATTAACTTCCTGTCTTACTGCTATTAAAACGCATGTAATTAAATATTGTGATAAAGTCTTTGAAAGATCAGGAAGAAATCTGTTTTGGTCTATAAAAAATTCGAATGAGGTTTTAAATAAATTGAAATCCAGACATTTTCGTGCTTCTAGTCTGTCTACTTACGATTTTTCCACTCTTTACACTACACTTCCTCATAATCTTATAAAAGAAAAGCTTAATGATTTAATTGAATGGGCTTTTCACAGAGAAGATTCTCTCTATCTTGCATGTAATGTCAGAAATGCATTTTTCACTTCTAAAGAGCATAAGAATTATACACTTTGGTCATGTCAGAAAGTGTGTGATGCCCTCACCTTTCTACTTGACAATATTTATATTAGATTCGGTACTAAGTTATTCAGACAAATTGTGGGTATTCCGATGGGTACTAATTGCGCACCTCTTGTGGCTGATCTGTTCTTGTATTGTTATGAAAGAGACTTCATTTTGTCGCTTTCCATTGATAACCAATCTGAAATTATTGAAGCTTTTAGCTCCACTTCTAGATATTTAGATGATTTATTAAATATTGATAATACCTATTTTGATGGTTTGATCAGTCAGATTTACCCCCTAGAACTTCAGTTAAATAAAGCAAATTCTTCTGATACTGAGGCCCCGTTTTTGGATTTACATCTATCTATTGTAGATGGATTTGTTTCGTGCAAAATTTATGATAAACGCGATGACTTTGATTTTGAGATTGTAAATTTTCCTTTTTTGGATGGTGATGTTCCTCGTGCGCCATCCTATGGCGTTTATATTTCGCAATTAATTCGATTTGCTAGAGTGTGTAGTCATGTAACTGACTTCAACACTCGTAATAAATTATTGACGGCTAAACTCCTTAATCAGGGTTATCGGTACCATAAACTACGCAAAGCCTTTTCAAAATTTTATAGACGCCATTCTGATTTAATTTCAAAATTCAATATTGGACTTAAATCTCTTCTGCAACAAGGTCTATCGGAACCCGAATTTTATGGTGACTTAGTATATAAATTCAGAAAAATATATAACCGCAATGACTTCAGCACCCAATTTCGTAAAATCATTCTTCGATATAAAAAGATTGGGTACAACATGGATATTATACGACAGACTGCATGCATGGTAGTTAACCCAATCACGGTTGGCAACTTTGCTTCCCTCTTTAATTGCACGCCGGTGGGTCAGGCCTCAGATTCTATGACGGCTCCAACGTAAAGGCTTATTGAGAATTAGAGAGATCTAATTCAAGGTAATGTTGGTTGGTGCCTGATGCTCTGTCTCTGGTCGGGCCCATCGGAGTCTAACTGTTGGTTTTCTTTTGCTCCAGCATTTCAGTGGTTTCTTGCTGTCGAGTCCTCACCGTTGTTTCACCTCTGTGGTTCTTTGATTTTTGTGTTCACGGAGATGTTGCACTGATGAGTTAGGAGGCCTTCATGCGGACTGAACAAATTATTTGTCTAAATCGCGACGGAAGTAAGGGCGAGGATTGTGGCCACGTAAAATCGATTTAAGCCCCCCAGTGGAAATCTTCCACTGACCGTTCCAAGGCGGCTCTTCTGTGGCGATTTGTTTATGTTGTTGTTTGTTGCTTAGTGTGTGTATCACTTGTGTCTTTTAATTTTGGATGACCATATGGCCATTTTGTGGGAAAGTAACTGTCCTTATGGCCTTCCTTTGTTTAGGTTTCCATTATGGTCTGGTCGCTTAATGTTTGTATTTCTTTCCCTTTGGTGTCTTTTATGGGTGGAGTAAGTTAATTGTATCAATTCCTGATCTTTGTTTTACTTCTATTTAGCTCCACTTTTAGATATTTAGTTGATTTATTAAATTTTGATAATACTTAGTTCGATGATTTGATCAGTCATATTTACCCCCAAGAACTTCAGTTAAATAAAGCGAATTCTTCTGATACCGAGGCCCGTTTTTGAATTTACATCTGTCTATTGTAGATGGGTTTGTTTCGTGCAAAATTTATGATAAACAAGAAGAATTTGATTTTGAGATTGTAAATTTTCCTTTGTTGGATGGTGATGTTCCTATGGCGTTTATATTTCGCAATTAATTCGATTTGCTAGAGTGTGTAGTCATGTATCTGACTTCAACATTCGTAATAAATTATTAACGGCTAAACTTCTTAATCAGGGTTATCGGTACCATAAACTACGCAAAGCATTTTCAGAATTTTATAGACGCCATTCTGATTTTATTTCAAACTTCAATATTGGACTTAAATCTCTTCTGCAACAAGATCTATCGGAACCCGAATTTTATGGTGACTTAGTATATAAATTCAGACAAATATATAACCGCAATGACTTCAGCACCCAATTTCGTAAAATCATTCTTCGATATAAAAAGATTGGGTACAACATGGATGTTATACGACAGACTGCATGCATGGTAGTTAACCCCATTACGGTTGGTTACTTTGCTTCCCTTTTACTTGCACGCCGGTGGGTCAGGTCTCAGATTCTATGACGGTTCGAACGTAAAGACTTATTTAGAATTAGAGAGATCTAATTCATGGTAATGTTGGTTGGTGCCTGATGCTCTGTCTCTTGTCGGGCCCATCGGAGTCTAACTGTTGGTTTTCTTTTGCTCCAGCATTTCAGTCGTTTCTTGCTGCCCAGTCCTCACCGTTGTCTCACCTCTGTTGTTCTTTGATTATTTGTGTTCAAGGAGATGTTGCACTGAGTTAGGAGGCCTTCATGCGGACTGAACAAACTATTTGTCTAAATCGCCACGGAGGTAAAGGCGAGGATTGTGGCCACGTAAAATCGATTTAAGCCCCCCAGTGGAAATCTTTCCACTGGCCGTTCCAAGGCGGTTCTTCTGTGGCGGTTTATTTATGTTGTTGTTTGTTACTTACTGTCTGTATCACTTGTGTCTTTTTATATTGGATGGCCATGTTGCCTTTTTGTGAGAAAGTAACTGTCCTTATGGCCTTCCTTTGTTTAGGTTTCCATTATGGTCTGGTCGCTTCATGTTGGTGTTTTTTCCCATTGGTGTCTTTGATGGGTGGAGTAAGTTAATTGTATCGATTCCTGATCTTTGTTTTACTTCTACTGTGCATATCAGGACTGTTTTAATTGTGCTGTTTGGCGGCCGTAAAAGGTCTCCCCGTAAATACATGTAATGCTCTTATTTTTCAAATCAAGGATTGCTTATGCAATTGCTTTTCACTGTTCCATCAATTGACATCCTTTAGATACTTGTTGAATATCACTATTAAACCGATGTTCGTTCCTCGTTGTATATTTACTGCTTGTTTGACATCCCTGGACTTTAAGTAGACTAAGATGTTTTGTGGGCTTTTTTTGTACCTTCCTTCTATTCGAAGGAATTATCTTCAGTAATTTCATATGCAGTTTTACCTAATGACCGGTATGAAGATCGCTTTAGTTTTGACGGTATCAAAACCTTAAAAACCCACAGGAGTATCACAAATACATTTAAACAATCAATATCACCCCTTAGGTTACACTCTGCTTCTTCTGTACGGATTCCCCATTCTATTAAGAACTATAAAACTGTGTTGCCTTTGGAATTGGTCAGACCCTTAAATTTGTCTTCTGTAACTTCAGTTAATCTCAATGGAGCAGGCAATACCAATGTTTTTGGGAGCAGTCTTCGTATAAGACTATCTCCTCTCAAATCGCCCATCCTACGAAAATATACTAATCCGTCGAAAAGAAGTGGAATGTATCCTAGTATTTCTAAGTGCAATGCCAAGAGGTGCAGATGTTGTTCGCTTTTAAGCACTGCGTCTATCGTTACTTCATCTGTAAACGGTAGACGCTTCTCTGTAGTTAACATGTCTGTTTGTTTAATTTGAGGTTTAACGTCCCCATCAACACTGTGAAGGTCATTTTGGAGACGTTGCTTCCAATTTTGTGGGACTTTTACCCGACATTGAGAGGAAATGACATCTCAAGCCCTGTCGCCCAATGAAACCAATAGGGTTTATTAGCATGGACGGTCCGCCTCGCACCGGGGTTCCTGGACAGGCTGAGATCCTCTAAGCGGTTTACCAGTACTAGTGTGCGGGCCGGATTCAGCTCTGTGTGAAAGCATCATGCAGCCCATATATTTCTTCAAGCCCCTATGGGCGGGGGCGGAGTTAACATGTCTGATTTGACGTGACAGTCTACAGATTTAATTTATCTAATTACATGACGTGATGCAAACTGTAATATGCAGTACGTCGGTCAAACTAACCGCATGCTTAAAACTAGATTGAACGAGCATTTTCGTAGAATGAGTAAAGTAGAAGTAAAACAAGGATCAGGAAGCGATACAATTAACTTACTCCACCCATCAAAGACACCAAAGGGAAAGAAACACAAACATGAAGCGACCAGACCATAATGGAAACCTAAACAAAGGATGGCCATAAGGACAGTTACTTTCCCACAAAATGGCCAAATGACCATCCAAAATAAAAAGACACAAGTGATACACACAGTGAGAAGTAACAAATAATAAACAATAACAATAAACAATAACATAAATAAACCGCCACAGAAGAACCGCCTTGGAACGGTCAGTGGAAAGAATTCCACTGGGGGGGGGGGGGAGGCTTAAATCGATTTTACGTGGCCACAATCCTCGCCCTTACGTCCGTCGCGATTAAGATAAATAATTTGTTTAGTCCGCATGAAGGCCTCCTAACTCATCAGTGCAACATCTCCGTGTAGTCTATGTCGAATGGGACAGAAAACCTGTCCCGTGCAAATTTTATGACGATTTTTGGCGACCTATATCAAATTAAACTTTGGGGCATGTGTAACAATGTCAACCAGTTCGGCACCTTTAGGTCCGCGTCTGAGCTGAATAATGGCGTCATCAAAATGGCGGCTATAACGCTGTCTATATATACGTTTATAAATAGTAATGGAATTTCAAGTAATTGAGTCTAATTGAGATTGAAAAGTTTTAAAAGTCTTTGCCTTCTAAAATTTTATCAAAGAAACAACAGTTATACAAAAATGACTTTTTAATGCAAGAGAACATAGGGCCTATATGAGCCGGTGCATGACAAAACATACAATAAGAAGATACTCAATCAACCTGCGCACCCATCCACTATGACAAGACCATTTGTTATGTATCTCTGCATAGATCGAAGCCTATAGTAGGTACATGCAATCAGCGAACGCGCAGGCTGATCTGAGTCTTCGCTGGCCGCTCAAACCTTCTTATATGTTTTGTCATGCGCTGGCTCATATATTATATAGGGGTATCTAGAATGTTAACTTGCCACAAATCTTACCGTGACAATATATGCACGATGTATTTTCACCATCTATTAATAGTCGGATATTGTTTTCTCTGCGTGACGTAATTCACTACGCGTTTGTTTTGTCTGTTGCCACGAGCCATAGACCACGCTTGTAGCTTTGTAATTGATTGATTTCAATCCTTTTGTTTGACAAATAACCACGCATTGATAGTGTTATTTCGCTGTTTATGTTTCATTTTCGTGCTGTTTTTGTGACAGTTTTGTCTACCTACATTATTCGTTTAATATAACTTACTCTTTTATCAATATTTCTATATCGTCCACCCGGTTTTCGACTACACTCGGTTTTCGACGATATAAGTGGTCGCGAGATTTTCGCGTGAATTTCGACGTCACAATCTTTCTAATATTAACTTCCGGAAATTCCAGCTGTCAATCCTTAACAATGACCAAACATGTGCTTCAAACTTGTAAGTATTATATAAATATTTTCACTTTTTATTTACTTAATTGCTTCATTAATTGGTTTCTGCCAAAACACATACATGCCCATTCAAACATCAGTCTCCAAACCATCAGACGATGCCTTTCCACAAAAGGCACTCATTTGGAACCCCTCGGAATTGATCAGTCGGCATATATGGGGAATCCTTGCCCAAAAATATAAAGTATGGAAGCACAGAATTGCCCAAAAATGTTAGAAAGTACTCTTGATTCGTGTGTCATATTTTTTGAAATGAGCCAAGTGTTCAGACTGGGGGGTATTGGACACACCTAACATACTGCACAAGTGTAATTTTTTTAAGAATGTGATATTTTCCTTTGGCCCTGTTGTCAGTAACTACTGAAATGTAAGAAAAAAAGTGAATTCTCAGAAGTATCATTTTTAAATTACTTTAGTTAATGTACACTGCTAATGGTTTTAATTGGGTGAAATTTATTACACAGTAGTTCAATATAAACTTGTACAAGACAATGCATTTTTAATGAATGAGCATAAAATAACCCAATGTATAAAGATAAGAAGTTGTTCTTTCATAATATCACTTAAGATTAGTTTTTCCGCGTTTTCTTTCCACTTAAATATGACACTAACTGGCCATCGTCGAAAACCGAGTGGTGACGTCATGCCATTTTGACATGTCAGGTGATCAAATATGGAGTCCGATAGCAAAATAAAAACGCATGAACCGCAAATCGGCTGGTTGCGGCTGGTATAACGAGTGTACCTGCACATTTTAGCGCATCAGAGTTAAAGCAAATTCTTTTTTTTTATCCGGTACATAAGCGGTAAAAAATTGATCGTCGAAAACCGGGAGGGGCGGCATATGTATGTCCATCTGTCTGTCAATCTCTCTGTCCGTTGTACCTTTTTCTATTCCTATTTCCTGTGAGCCTTTGTTCCCCAATCTGATTAGTTGAACTAGTTTTTGTGTATGTTTATTTCCTGTTGATTCATATTTGTTCTGAACTATGTCCGACGTCGACGAGGGTGGACCAAGTGACCCAAAGAGGCCGCGTAGGGAAATTGTTTGGAACCTTTGTATTGTCTGTCAAACAGACGATAAAGCCAAGCTTCTGTGGGAGAATCCAAGCTCTTACGAACAAATACTTGATTCCATCCATACTCGCGGGAAATACGGGGATGGGATATACCCAGAGAGAAGTAGGAAGCTTGGTGATAAATCAACCACTTTGCTGAAAGAAAAAGGTGTAACTTGGCATAAAGAGTGTTACAAAAACACCACAAGTAAAAACAATATTGCAAGAGCTAAATCTCGATATGAGAAAGCGATACCAAGCCGTGCTGGACCAAGCTATGTTTTAGAGGAATCTAAACAAAGTCGGGCTAGCCCGATACTAACCCGTCGGCCTGTTGACCTTCTGATAACAGAGTATGTTTCTTTTGCCAAAAGGGCGAGACAAAAAAAGCATGCATTGATTAAACTGAAAACAGACAGTGCTGGTAAGAAATTACGCAAAGCAGTGGAGAAGTCAGGGAATGAAGTTTTCCGTGTTCGTCTTAGTACTCCCATCAATCCTGACGATGCTCATGCAATTGATGTAAGGTACCATAACAACTGTTACGTTAACCATGTAACAAATGTATTGCGGGCCGAGCCCCAAGACAGTTCGAAGTCTAAAACGGTCGAATCTGAATTGGCAGCCGAAATTGAATTTCTTGGCGAAGTTGAGAAAAGTCTCATCAGAGGCAAGATTTTAACAATGAACGATTTAGTAATAAAGTTCCGAGAAATCAGAGAAAGCAATGGGGTTGAACAATCAGGAATTTCGAAAATTCAAATGAAACAAATCTTGACAGAAAATATTGATGACATACAATTCAGTAAGCCCAGCATATTAAATGAATCTGAAAGGGTAACTCTGAAAAATACAAGTGACAGGGCCATTCAGGCTTTTGAGGAAACCCAATTAGAAACCGACATGCAAAATATGTTCAGTGTTGCCAAAACCTTACGTAAACAAATGTTGAATGTCGAGTCTTGGAGGTTCTCCGTCTCTGTAGATAACAACGAGATACTTGGTAAGTGTGTACCTAAATCGCTCGTAATTTTCTTGCGATGGTTAATTCAAGGACCTTCAAAACTTGCCATGGATGACGACAATGTTGATGAGCAGGTTCACAAAAGAGCTTCGAGTCCTCACCGTTGTCTCACCTCTGTGGTTCTTTGATTTTTGTGTTCACGGAGATGTTGCACTGATGAGTTAGGAGGCCTTCATGTGGACTGAACAAATTATTTGTCTAAATCGCGACGGAAGTAAGGGCGAGGGTTGTGGCCACGTAAAATCGATTTAAGCCCCCCAGTGGAAATCTTCCACTGACCGTTCCAAGGTGGCTCTTCTGTGGCGATTTATTTATGTTGTTGTTTGTTACTTACTGTGTGTATCACTTGTGTCTTTTGGTTTTGGATGGCCATATGGCCATTTTGTGGGAAAGTAACTGTCCTTATGGCCTTCCTTTGTTTAGGTTTCCATTATGGTCTGGTCGCTTAATGTTTGTATTTCTTTCCCTTTGGTGTCTTTTATGGATGGAGTAAGTTAATTGTATCAATTCCTGATCTTTGTTTTACTTCTACTTTGACCCTAGCTCAGCTTGCAATGTATGCTTGTTTAACAAGAAAGCCGCTCAGTGAAAATAAGAAAACCCTAACATTGCAGCATTCTAATGAATGGCCATTACAATTAAGTGTTGGTTTGACGGTACATACAACATTCCGCAGCAAGGAACTTATAGACTTTCTGCATGGACTTTGCCTATCAGTAGATTACAGGCGTATCATAGCAGTTGAAACTCAGCTCGCTAATCAAGCTGTAGTAAGCATGTATGGAAACGAAGGAGTCTATGTCCCTAGAAGCTTCATTCCTGGGAGACATATTTTCTTTGCTGTAGACAACTGTGACTTTCAAGAAGATACTGCGGATGGAAAAATACTTTGCATAGCACAGTAATGAATATATATCAGAGAATCAGTGACAACGATGGAGTAACCAGCTTTGCCTTTGATGACAAGATTGAAGATCGCCGGCTTTACGACCTCCCCAAAACCATCACTGAGATTGAAGAATGCAATTTATCAAACGATACGAAGCCAAACTGTGAAATATGTAGCACATTTCCAAATCAGATAGGAACTGAGATTGCAAATACCAAAGAATTGTGCTGGCTTGCAGCAGCTTTCGTTGGTCTCAAAAACAAAATGGAACCGGAGTTAGAATCGGACTCTTGGTGTCTACGGCAACAAGGTGGGGGATCACGTGGTTTAATACGTCATACAAAATGGCTTCCAGTACTGAAAATGTGTCGATTCAAATAAGATTTTCCACTTGTAGTCCTGTATTTCATTTTTTAATGTTTTGGAACATGACGCAGAGTACGACAAATAAAGATCACTTCATGCTTAGGTCAAAATTTCTCGGGGCAGATTCTCATTGTTCCAGTTTAATCACTTCTAAGTTGGAAAAACACTAATAAATGCGGGGATCTAGTGCACTGTTCTTGAATTTTAGACAACAGAATTGGAAATTTATCATGTGCTACTAACATACTAATATTATTTCTGTTTGAAAATAAGCAGTTGTACAGAGATGGTTATTGTAAGACTAAAACTTTAAAATTATTATTTCATGCTTACGATTCAGGAGAAGTTTTTAGAAGTTGATCAAGTACACTACTTCGCAGCACGATGATCAGGTGCACTGCAATTTTCAACAGTATGAGAGGTGGCTTTATGGTTCATTTTTCAAGTTGTCTGTCAGAGATTATTTGAAGGATTTTCGGCCTTGGCCCATGTGTGTGTGTGTGGGGGGGGGGTATGATGCAGAAAATCATAGACCAGTGTCGCTAACATGCACCTGTTGCAAAGCCCTGGAGCATTTATTAGTTAGCAGCATTAACAAGCACTATGCCTTTGAAAGCTTTCTTTCTGACTGTCAACATGGTTGCCGAAGTCAAAGGTCTTTCGAAACTCAACTAGTTCAATTCTTTTATGACGCTGTGGGCAACCTGCATGGGGCCATAAACTGTGGCCACAAACAGACGGGCTTGATCATCATGGATTTCGCCAAGGCCTTTGACAAGGTACCTCACAGAAGGCTATTGTACAAATTTGACTACTATGGGATAAGAGCGTCCACACATAGTTGGATTAGTTGATGGCTCTCTGGCAGCTCTCAACAAGTTGAACTTGATGGCCAAGCGTCTGATCCAGTCCCTGTTTATCCGGTGTCCCACAAGGTTCGGTCCTTGGACCGGTCTTCCTTTTGTTATTCATCAATGATCTCCCTGATAATATGTTTGTTTGCTGATGACTGTGTCCTGTATAGGGACATATATTCTTCTTCTGAGTGTCGCATTTTACAAGATGACCTTGATCGACTTGCAAAATGGGAAGCAGATTGGCGGATGAAATTCAATGTGACCAAATGCCATTCAATGTGGGTGTCACTACACCTTCCGGACAAGCAAATTAAGTATGATTATACACTTCACCAGCAAACTTTGGAGCAGGTTCATTTCGCCAAATATCTTGGTATCACCATCACTGACGATCTCGATTGGGGTCAAATATCTCGGAAATAGCATCTAAAGCAACTAGGACCTTACGGTTCCTTAGACATAATTTGGCTTTTGCACCTCGGCAGACAAAGGGTGTTGCATATAAAACATTGGTTCGCCCTCAACTTGAATATGCATCAACCATTTAGTATCCCTATGTTAAAACTCAGATTCAGCAGGTGGAGAAGGTGCAGAGGACTGCTGCTCGATGGACCTACGGACGAATGCGAAATAGAAGTAGCGTCGGTGACATGCATGATGAGCTACAGTGGCCATCCCTGGAGACCCGTCGTGAGCAGTCCTCCTTTATCTTCTTCTATAAGATACATTCTGGCACAGTATCAGTTAACAAGGATAGGTACTTGACCCATGCAACAGTGTCAACCAGGACAAGGGCATCAAGAGCGAATTACTCATAGTATCGTAGGTACCAGTCCTATAAGAATGCCCTGAAAAACTCTTTCTTCCCTCGAACTATTCCTTAGTGGAACAATGTTCCATCTTCTGTGGTGAATGCCAAGACCGCAGAGGATTTCAATGCCCGCACAGTATAAGACTGGGACTCAGAGGTATGCGTTTTAAGATACCTCTGTGTTCGAATTGTAAATAGTTTTAAAGGCTCATCCAGTGATGATTTTTATGCTAAATTCTAAATTTAGCAACCCACCTAACTGAGGTAATGGCCAGATATGGCCAACTCAGTATGAGAAGATAGGTAGATAGATAGAAGAAATAGATTGGCTGCATGATGGGTCCACGCAGAGATGAAACCAACCGCACATGAGTTCAGGTTAACCGGTACGAGGTTCAAACATGGCCAGAAAAAGTGTTGCAAGTTGGACCATTTATGCATATAAACCCTATTGATTTAACTGGGCGGCAGGGATTGAGATGTCATGTCATCTTAATGTCGGGTAAAAGTCCATCAAAACTGGAAGCAACGTCTCTAAACAAGAGGGTCATGATGGCATTGGATCGCTCATCTGATCTATAATGTAACAAGTGGGCCCCGGGGGAGGGCCATTAATGCCCCCAGGGCTATAATTTGCATAATCTTGAGGGAGGTCTTACAGGTGAAGCTTAATACCAAATATCAAAGACCGGAGCCTTCTGGCTTCTAACAAGACAATTTTAAAGGGTTTCCTTATATACGTCTATATAAAACCTATGGGCCCCTGGGCTGGGCCAGATTTGGCCCCAGGGATTTAATTTGAGCAATCTTTGAAGAAATCCACAAGACCAAGCTGCATACCAAATATCAAAGACCTTGACCTTCTGGTTTCAAACCAGACGCTTTTCAAACGTTTTCCCAATATATGTCTATGTAAAACAAGTTGGCCCCGGGGTGACCCCATTTTTGGCCAAAGGGCTATAATTTGAACACTTTTGGTAGAGGAACACTAGATGAAGCTTCATACCAAATATCAAAGACCTTGGCCTTCTGATTTCAGACAAGAACATTTTCAATGGTTTTCCCTATATAAGTCTATGAAAAACAAGTGGGCGCCGGGGTGGGCCAAATCTTGGCCACAGGGCTATAATTTGAACAATCTTGGTATAGGTCTACTAGACATTGCTTCATACCAAATATCAAAGACCTGACCCTTCTGAATTCAGGAAAGAACATTTTTAAAGGTTTTATGTAAAACCAGTGAGCCCCGTGGAGGAGCCATTTTTGGCCCCAGGGCTATAATTTGAACAATCTTGGTCGAAGTCCACTACACAAAGCTTCATACCAAATATCAAGAAACTGAGCTTTCTGGTTTCAGACAAGAAAATTTTAAAGATTTTGCCTATATAATTCAATGTAAAACCAAAGGGCACTGGGTCGGGGCATTTTTCGGCCGCGGGGCTATAATTTGAACAATCTTGATAGAGGTCCATTTTTGACCACAGGGCTATGATTTAAACGACCTTGGTAGATGTCCACTAGATGAAGCTACACATCAAATATCAATGACCTGGGCCTTGTGGTTTCAGATGAGAAGATTTTTTAAGATTTTTCTTATATAAGTCAATATAAAACCAAAGGGCACCAGGGCGGGGATGGGGGTGGCCCCATGGCTATAATTTGAACAATCTTGATAGAGCACCACTAGATGAAGCCTTACACCAAATGTTAAAGACCTGGGCCTTGCAGGTTCAGGCCGGCCCCGATAGCTCAGTTGGTAGAGTGTCCGCTCCGGGGAACGGGAGGTCACGGGTCCGATCCCGGGCCGCGACATACCAAAGTTGTTAAGAATGGTACTAGCTGCTCCTTACTATAAGTCAAAGTAAAAACCAAAGGGCCCGAGAGCGAGGAACTTTTATGGTCCCAGGGCTAAAATTTGAACAATCTTGATAGAGGTCCACTAAATGAAGCTTCTTCAGCAATTTTATATGCTGTTTTATTTATTTATTTAATAACCGGTATGAACATCGCTTTAGTTTTGACGGTATCACAACCTTATTAACCAAAATGAGTATTACAAATACATTTAAAATATCAATTTCACCCCTTAGGTTACACTCTGCTTCTTCTGTACGGATTCCCCATTCTATTAGTGCTGTGTTGCCTTCGGTGTTGGCTGGGCCCTTGGATTTGTCTTCTGTAACTTCAGTTAATCTCAAAGGAGCAGGCAATGTCGGTGTTTTTGGGAGTAGTCTTCGTATGGGACTGTCTCCTCTCGGGTCGCCCATCCTTCGAAAATATACTAATCCGTGGAAAAGAAGTGGAATGTATCCTAGTATTTCTGGGTGCAATGCCAAGAGGTGCAGATGTTGTTCGCGTTTGGGCACTGCGTCTGCCGTTGCTTCGTCTGTAGGCGGTGGACGCTTCTCTGTGGTTAACATGTCTGATTTGACATGACAGTCTGCGGATTTGATTTGTGTAATTACTTGACGTGCTGCAAACTGTAATATGCAGTACGTCGGTCAAGCTGACATCATGCTTAGAACTAGATTGAACGAGCATTATCGTAGAGTGAGTAAGCCTAAGAGGGCTGACGCTTTCTTGTACCGTCACTTTCGACGTGCAGGTCATTCTGTAAATAGCAATGTTATACAGCCAGTGGAAAAACTTTATTACGATGCAAATTCTACATCTAGATTCGAGATAATCAAAAGACATGAAGCTGAACTGAAATGGATTGAGTTTTTGCAGACCCCTTTTCCACTGGGATTTAATGACAACATTTATCGTGAGGGTAATATTTCCGGAGTGCCGGGCTTTGATGTTTTCTCACTCCTGGAATGTCGAAAACGCAGAGCTAGATCTCTCGGCGCCAGGAAAAATGGTAACTTTGAGCGTGAGTCGCGTGCGTTTAAACGAAGCAGTGCTGGACTGAAGTGGCTGTCAGTTGTATTATTAAATCACGGACGCCACTCTATGCTTTCATTTTTGGGTTCATTACCCGTTTCTGTTTTACGTCTTCTGGACACCGGGGCGGGTGGGTTCTACGATGGTTCTCGTCGGTTGTATGGTGCGGCTCTCTTGGCTGGGGGCTATACTCAGCATACTCTCCGTCCTTACATTGATTCTGAGGTTGATCATAAACGCCATTTCTACAAATTATCCTTCGTTGGTGGGGGTATGGGTTTTATAGATTTGCCCAGTATCTTCCGCGAGAGGTCGGTGCTTTCTTCCATTCCTGCTTGTTTTCAGGATGCTGAAACACCTATAATTTGCTATAGGTGTGGCAAACCTGTTAGATCTGTTGTTTTTAATTTCAATGGGCTTGTTTCGGATCTTGGTATTGATACTAATACTCCTGATTCATGTGATTGTAAAAACTCAAAACATTGCTATCCTGCTGCTAGTCATGTGGATGCTGGCGGTTTGAAAATTATTCCTGATTCTAGGATAAGGAATATAATTTCTAAAGGACCGAAATATCGGTTTCCTTCTAAAATTGATTTCAGTAAATGTAGAGATGGAGTCGCCGCTTCATTGAGTGAGTTCGGTGATCGATGGTGTAAGCGAGAGTATGTTGAGCATAAAGCCCTTAAGGACTGGAGGCTTGGCATTTTAAAACTAGTGAATAAACGCATTTCTTTCTATTCTCAAGGTGCTGGCTTGTTGCCTCCTGGGCCCAGGGCGTCTTTGCGTCGTCTTAAACTGGATGTTCGGGAATTTCGTGGGAAGTTTGTTTTGGCCCCTGCAGACAAGGCCGCTTACAACGTCGTCGTTGTGTGACGGCTCCACTGTGTTGGCGCGCTTAAGCGGAGGCTTTGTGGTGCTAAGGCCTGTGGACTTCAGCCTTTAGCTGAAGAGAGGGCTATAGTAGATGGACATGTTTGTCTTTCGGCCACCAAGTTTGCTGTGTGTGTTAGCGGGGGCCGGGGCAGGCTTCCTGCGCTATACTGGTTACCAAGGCTTCATAAAAAACCTTACAAAGCACGATTTGTTGCGGGTTCTGGCTCTTGCACTACCACTGAACTTTCTAAATTATTAACTTCCTGTCTTACTGCTATTAAAACGCATGTAATTCAATATTGTGAAAAGGTCTTTGAAAGATCATGAAGAAATCTGTTTTGGTCTATAAAAAATTCGAATGAGGTTTTAAATAAATTGAAATCTAGACATTTTCGTGCTTCTAGTCTGTCTACCTACGATTTTTCCACTCTTTACACTTCACTTCCTCATAATCTTATAAAAGAAAAAATTAATGATTTAATTGAATGGGCTTTTCACAGAGAAGATTCTCTCTATCTTGCATGTAATGTCAGAAATGCATTTGTCACTTCTAAAGAGCATAAGAATTATTCACTTTGGTCATGTCAGAAAGGGTGTGATGCCCTCACCTTTCTACTTGACAATATTTATATTACATTCGGTGCTGGGTTGTTTAGACAAATTGTGGGTGTTCCGGTGGGTACTGGTTGCGCACCTCTTGTGGCTGATCTGTTCTTGTATTGTTATGAAAGAGACTTCATTTTGTCGCTTTCCATTGATAACCAATCTGAAATTATTGAAGCTTTTAGCTCTACTTCTAGATATTTAGATGATTTATTAAATATTGATAGTGCCTATTTTGGTGGTTTGGTCGGTCGGATTTGCCCCCCTAGAACTTCGGTTAAATAAAGCAAATTCGTCTGATACCGAGGCCCCGTTTTTGGATTTGCATCTATCTATTGTAGATGGATTTGTTTCGTGCAAAATTTATGATAAACGCGATGACTTTGATTTTGAGAGTGTAAACTTTCCTTTTTTGGATGGTGATGTTCCTCGTGCGCCATCCTATGGCGTTTATATTTCGCAATCAATTCGATTTGCTAGAGTGTGTAGTCATGTAACTGACTTCAACACTCGTAATACATTATTAACGGCTAAACTCCTTAATCAGGGTTATCGGTACCATAAACTACGCAAAGCCTTTTCAAAGTTTTATAGACGCCATTCTGATTTAATTTCAAAATTCAATATTGGACTTAAATCTCTTCTGCAACAAGGTCTATCGGAATCCGAATTTTATGGTGACTTAGTATATAAATTCAGAAAAATATATAACCGCAATGACTTCAACACCCAATTTCGTAAAATCATTCTTCGATGTAAAAAGATTGGGTACAACATGGATATTGTACGACAGACTGCATGCATGGTAGTTAACCCAATCACGGTTGGCAACTTTGCTTCCCTCTTTAATTGCACGCCGGTGGGTCAGGCCTCAGATTCTATGACGGCTCCAACGTGAAGGGTTATTGAGAATTAGAGAGATAATGCTGGTTGGTGCCTGATGCTCTGTCTCTGGTCGGGCTCATCGGAGTCTAACTGTTGGTTTTCTTTTGCTCCAGCATTTCAGTGGTTTCTTGCTGTCGAGTCCTCACCGTTGTCTCACCTCTGTGGTTCTTTGATTTTTGTGTTCACGGAGATGTTGCACTGATGAGAAAGGAGGCCTTCATGCGGACTGAACAAATTATTTGTCTAAATCGCGACGGAAGTAAGGGCGAGGATTGTGGCCACGTAAAATCGATTTGAGCCCCCCAGTGGAAATCTTCCTCTTCCACTGACCGTTCCAAGGCGGCTCTTCTGTGGCGATTTATTTATGTTGTTGTTTGTTACCTACTGTGTGTATCACTTGTGTCTTTTAATTTTGGATGGCCATATGGCCATTTTGTGGGAAAGTAACTGTCCTTATGGCCTTCCTTTGTTTAGGTTTCCATTGTGGTCTGGTCGCTTAATGTTTGTATTTCTTTCCCTTTGGTGTCTTATATGGGTGGAGTAAGTTAATTGTATCAATTCCTGATCTTTGTTTTACTTCTACTTTTCACACCAAAAATCAAAGTCTTGGGCCTTGTGGTTTCAGAAACAAAATAGTTTAAAGATTTTTCCTGCATAAGTCAATGTAAAACCAAAGGGCCCCAGAGCGAGGACATTTTTGGCCCAGGTCTATAGTTTGATAGACGTCCACTAGATGAAGCTACAACCAAATATCAAAGTCCTGGGACTTGTGGTTTCAGGGGAGAAGATTTTTATAAGATTTTTCCTATGTAAGTCAATGTTAAACAAAAGGGGGCCCGAGGCGGGGGCATTTTGGCCCCATGGCTATATAATTTAAACAATCTTGATAGAGGTCCACAAGACGAAGCTTCATACCATATATCAACCACCTGACCTTTCTGATTTCAGATTAGACTTTTTAAGGTTTCACCATATAGGTCTATGTAAATCTAAAGGGCCCTGGGGCGGGGGCAGTTTTGGCCAAATGGCTTTTATTCGAACAATCATGATAGAGGTCCACAAGGCGAAGCTTTATACCAAACCTCAAACACCTGAGCCTTCTGGTGTCAGACGCAACGATTTTTAAAGCTTTTCCCTTTGTAAGACTATATAAAACCAAAGGGCCCCTGGCGGCTGCATTTTTTGGCCCCATGGCGATAATTTGAAAATCTTAGTAGAGGTGTACTAGATGTCGTTTGAAGAAATTGTTTACGGACGGACGCACCCACGCACGTACGCACGACGAGCGACTGACGAAAAGTGATCTCTTCTCTTTGTGACAGGTGAGCTAAAACAGGGGTTGGGGAAGGGGTACATTTGTTTTACATTTAACACGGGTCCTTTCCATATTGTCGAAGTGATCACACCTGAAAAGTGACAAGATCTTACTAAAAAGTGGACAACAAATTTGGTCAGTAAGTTTTCCTCTCTTCAACCATAAAAATTGCGAAAACAAATTCTAGCTGCATTAAATTTGAAAACTACTAATAAATGATCACGTACACTGCATACCCCATAAATGATACCGTGCACTGCCAAACAAGATCGATGATCTCGTGTACTTATATTATTCTTAAAGATCATCGCATGGAGATTTGTTTATCACCCGCGTTATCAAACCGAAGCTCCATTATCATCCCGAAAACTTTAGACTTGTATTCCGGTAAAGATAAGTATAGAGGGCAATTCCCAACCCCCATGATATTATTTGTTGCCATATATTCCATTATGTCTATTTAATGATTGTCGTGCAAAAGTTTACTGTTACACGTGCGCAACATCACGTACATTACATTTACTCACACCATTAAAGGCGTGGAAACATAACACCAGAATGTGATAATACTTCCCGATCAAAAACGGGAAGGTAGTATATCTTTACACCTGCAGAAGTAGTGTTATCACGTAAAATGTAGTTAAGGTCGTAGTACCAAAGCGTTAATCCAAAATCATTAGTGCATAGACAACAGACATGGATTCCAGAAGAGTGTAATCTGGCGTCCGCGGTTAGTAAGCATAACTTGGGAAGCAAGCTTCGCCCACCATGCCAATCGACCCGAACGATGAAAAGGTGTAAATGCCGAGAAGGGTATGTCCGAGATTTTGGAAGTCTTCCTATGGCTTTCCATTGGCAAATATATCAGAAATAATTCTGGAAATGGCCACATTGTACGGATCAACAAGATCATGGTGCCTCCCATAGAACTTCTTTAGTGTTGATACCAGTTTGGTCTTTTGATACCCCTGGCATAACAACCTGGTATTGAGCACCTTCCCACGTTCCACAAAGTCCTGATACTTGTAACAGGCTCTAGCATAACGGATTAACTGTGAAACGTAAACTCCATATGCTGGTGCAGACGGGATATTACTGCTCAGAAAGAGAAAGTAAGCAATGGGAAAATTGAAGTCATCTCGTTTATCGTACAGCCTAGTAGTAAGCTTCCCGTTCACAATATAGAGATAACAATCCAAGTATGAGGAGGAGGTTGCAGTCTATGTTGTTTCCTTAATTTCAAGTTCACGTGGATAGATGAATTCCAAGTACTCTGCGAATTTAGCATTTTTCAGAGACAATAAATCATCTATATATCTTTGGGTGAAATTGAATTGTTGTGCAAGGCGTTTCTTGCCTGCTTTGAGGAAACCGTATACAAACTCCGCCTCATACGAGTACAAGAACAAGTCGGCAAGCAACGGTGCACAATTACTACCCTTTGGTATGCCAAATGTTTGCTGAAATAATAGGCCACTGAACTCCACGAAAATATTGTCAATTAGATATTCCAGCATCCGTATGACATCTGCATCAGTGTACTTTTGTGGTGCATCAGAGTGATCTCGAACGAAGTATGTGTCCCCATTTTGATTTATATCAGTCTTTGAATCGACTGCCTATTTGAAATTCGCTAAATTGCAGTATGTTTCCTCTGGCTTTCGTTGTCGGATCATTACAGGGTCACTGATGAGGCTTTATTAGCCGAAACTACGTAGTATGACCCATCCTCTTTCTCATGAATGTTTTCATTGCTCTTAAGGGAACTCATTTTTTATTTTTATTTGTAGCCAAGGACAACATACTGGAAGCGACGGTTACCATTCTTGTGGTAAAAACATTGATTTATGATTTCCTTGAGTTTAGATTTCAATTTATCATGAGGAATAGTTATGTAGAGTGTTGAGAAATCGAAAGATTTTATGCTGTTTACTGAGAGACTGTGCCTGAAGATGTTCTACAAGCTCTTTGCAGTTTTTCCAGATCCACATCTGATTCACACCACTCCCTGCATATGCAGTGTCACAATATTTCTGAAGGCCATCTTTAACTGCAGTAAGGATTCGTGTTAGGATCTGTGAAAGAGGCTTGGTTGAGCACTTAGCTGAACCCGCGATATATCTCTGCTTGTATGGATTCTTGTGAAGCTTAGGAATCCAGTACAACTTTGGAAGTTCCATATCTTCCTCTGGGAGGGAAATTCCAAACGAAAGCATCACCGATTGGTGGTTTCGCAGAATTTCATCGTTGGACAAAGAAGAAAGATTATATGTCGGGTTGCCTGTCATAGTGCTCAAACCAAGCACTTCTTTTAAGCAGTTTATATAGTGTGTTTTGCAAACAAACACAATATTGTTATATGCCTTGTCAGCTGGAACAACGACATACCGCCCAGTGAGGCAAACAACCTGTCAGGCACTAATGTGTAATAAGTAATTACGCTTAAAGTTATGCCACCGAGTGTACGCAATGCTTATTAAGACTTTACTCAAAGACAGACTGTGAAATAAGTTACTGTACGATTTTAGTCCCTACTATAGAAACTTCTATGTGCATTAAGTAAATGCAGAATACTCATGTAATTAGTTAATTTGCATTAGCTTTTCTAGTGTGTACACGATAGTAATTAACTTAGCGCTGCCTAACACGCTTTAACCTATTTGGGCGGTCGAAAAGTTTGTTATGCGTGTTCATTTCAAAACTGAAATTCTTACCAGCATGTTTAGCTGACCCCGCTCAGCAAAGGTCGGGACCCATTCATATTATTGTGCTTCGCTCGAAAACCAAGATTTTTGGCACCATATTTCGCTTTTTGGTCCTTCGAGATCTGTATGCATATTCTGAGACCTTACTAATGGTTTAGACTCAAGTAACTAAACTACTGTTATTCGGGACGTTTTTGTTTATATCACAGTCTTTCGAACAACTGACCCTTTGAAACTTTTAATGATACAACTGTCCCTTTGAAACTTTTAAGGAAATTTCAGCACACTTTGTCATTGGTATGCGTCATAAGTCTTAACAGGGTAACTGATGATACTTTAGTATCCAAAACTGGGCTGCATTACGAAAACATGTCTATACAAATACAATGCCAATTTTGGCCAAAAAAAAAAATAAATTTTAAGATGAAAATTGTGATATTTTTTTCTATTTCTGCTTAAAACATAGTACCCACACTCTATGTTTTTGAGCAGAAATAAGAAACATAATGTACATCCCTTAAATCCCACTTTAACTATATAAATGTGGGATCGGAAGGGGTCAAAATTATATAGGCGTGTTTTCGTGATGGTCTGACCCGCTTTGGGTTGTTATATAGGCGTGTTTTCGTGATGGTCTGACCCGCTTTGGGTTGTTAGAAAACATTTATTGTTCTTACGGAGTACTCATTTTATTCCTTCCTTTCTTGGTTTAAATATGTGTATCCGTTTTAAGTGTTGAGAGTACAGATAATATACAGTCAATTTCACAAAACTGTGATACTCGTAGAATTATAGGTTAAACAGCTATAAAATCTTAGATGTCTGCTGCTGGAGACACTCCGGTATTTAAAACATTGCAACATACTAGTAAATCGCCATTCATTTAAGTTCTATAGCGAAATGTAATGCTGTGTGAATTATTCAAGTGTACAAAGAACTCAGTTTGTTAATGCAGTGTGCGAGATCAAACTACATTGAGCGCAGTGCACGCGATCATTTCTTCATCGTACCAAAAACAAATAAGTATCTCCTTTTCCAAATCCAGAGATGGAAGGTCCGTCTCCAATCTAGCCAGATGTATTCGAAATCATATGACTGGAAATATTTCTTTTTTAAATCATTCTTTTAAAATGCAATCAAGATGTGGCGATATTTCTTTTAACTCAAAATGTCTGTAAAACTGTGTAATTAATCTCAATAGCTGTGTAAATGATCATTTTAGTTCAAAAGTAGGGAGTAAAATGCTCAGCCATTTATCTGTTGGTTTAAATTGGGGGAAGAATGTTATGAAAAGGGGAAAGTACGTAGTAGATCCATACATAAATTGGCCTATCTAACTTTATATTTAAACAACTGTCGGGTTTCTTTACACCATTTAAGTCCATCTTAGGTACCTCCTCAACATATTCACCGTTTTGCTCTTTGTATAACTTTTCTTCTAGTTTGTTAACCGGTTTTCTTAGGATGCGGTACACAAAGGTTCTGTTAAAACAAACATTATGTATGCCTAACAGACGAAGACGAATCCCTGTCAAGTTAAAACTGTAAGATAAAGTGAGTGAGTGAGTTTTAGTTTTACGTCCCACCAACAGCTTAGGTCATACGGAGACGGGACCTCGGGTTAAAGACTCATCCGAAAGTCTGGAGAAGCCCGGGATCGATCCTGTGATCCCTGGTTTACAAGGCGAGTAGCATAACCACTGCACCACAGGGGCTTCTGTAAGATAAAGTAGAAGTAAGACAAAGATCAGGAATCGATACAATTAACTTACTCCACCCATCAAAGACACCAAAGGGAAAGAAACACAAACATGAAGCGACCAAACCATAATGGAAACCTAAACAAAGGAAGGCCACAAGGACAGCCACACTCCCACAAAACGGCCACACGGCCTTCCAAAACAAAAAGACACAAGCGACACACACAGCAAGTAACAAACAACAATATAAATAAACACGTATATGACTTTTAAAGGTATTTGTACTGGATGAATTAAAAATAGAATTGAAGCAACGATCCGAAATCTACACAATTAACTTACAGCTTCCATCAGAGACATCAAAAGGGAAAGAAACACAAACATGAAGTAACTAGTCTCAGACTCTTATGGAAACAACAATAGAGACAACCCATTTGACTATCCAAAATAAAACATAAAAGCGATACATAAATTCGATGAACAATAACAAAAAGTAAACCATGACAGAAAAAAGCCATGGAACGGTCAGTTAAAAGAATTCCACTTGAGTGGTAGGGAGGGGGGGGGGTCAAATCGATTTTAAGCGGCCGCAATCTTCGCCCTGTTGAGACAATGTATTTGTTCAGTCCGCATGAAGGCTGGAAGTCCATCGCCTAACGGTTAATAAAATCTCCTTCTCTTGTATTTTTAAGCTTCTATTCAAACATAATATATACCATCTTGAGCAGTGGCTCATAAATACGTTTTGGAAACCATGCTAATTGCGGACGCTTAGTAGGAAAGCCAGGATAAAGATCACTATACTTCCTACGTCATCAGGCAGTCATTCTATTCCCCGATATCAACCGGTGTTTGGAGTAACAACAATGCTTGTCATAATGGCACATTTGGAATTAATACGTAAAAATTCTTTTGGCGGCAAGTTATAATTGCTGCCGGGTTTACACCAGTTTTACGGGGCCCGACCACCATCCGCATCTTCCGCCGCGGTAGAAATCGCTGTAATTGTGTGGAATAATTCTCGATTTTGATAGCATAGAATAATTTAATATTCTTCATATAACTAGGTCATCCGTGTCTGAAAATGGTGATTTACTTATTGTGAAATAGAAGTGGAGGCAATGATCAGGAATCGATTCAATTAACCCACAGCTCCCATCAGAGACACCAAATGGAAAGAAAAACAAACATGAAACAACAGACCTAATCAAAACATCTAGCGGAAAGCCAAAAGGACAGTTACTTTTGCACAAAATGGCCAATAGGTTAGCCAAAATAAAATAATATAAGCGACACAAACACCCAAAGACAAACCATAACAAAAATAAACCGCGACAGAAGAACCGCCTTGGAACAGTCAGCAGAAACGAGTTCCACTGTGGGGCTTAAATCGATTTTACGTGGCCACAATCCTTGCCCCTACTTCCGTCGCGATTTAGACAAATAATTCGTTCGGTCCGTATGAAGGCCTCCTAATCAAACAACCACAGAAATGACACAACGGTGAGGACTCGACAGCAAGAAACCACTGAAATGCTGGAGCAAAAGAACACCAACAGTTAGACTCCGATGGGCCCGACCAGAGATTGAGCATCAGGCACCAACTAACATTACCTTTAATTAGATCTCTCTAATTCTCAATAAGCTTTTACGCTGGAACTGTCATAGAATCTGAGGCCTGACCCACCGGCGTGCAATTAAAGAGGGAAGCAAAGTTATCAACCGTGATTGGATAACTACCATGCATGCAGTCTGTCGTATAACATTTATGTTGTACCAAATCGTTTTATATCGAAGAAGGATTTTACGAAATTGGGCGCTGAAGTCATTGCGGTTATATGTTTTTCTCAATTTATATACTAAGTCACCATAAAATTCGGGCTCCGATAGACCTTGTTGCAGAAGAGATTTAAGACCAATATTGAACCTTGGTATATGACTGAAATCGCTTCAATTTCTAACCCAACTTCTGAATATATCAATTGAATTTGAAAGGTAAAACTGACTGATTGTTTTTTATTGTTTTCTCTCTAAAAATGTTTCCTTTTGTTTAATGATGATAAAGAATAAATCATCAACTTAAACCTTTTTCATAATGAGTTCATCATTGCTTGACCTACGAAAAACAAAGTAGATCACTGAGACATTACTTTCTAGACGGGTTATCTAACACTGAAAGAGAACCAACGCAACCGAACCCATCTTTAGGGGATCTGGCCCTAGTTTAGGAAGTTAACTAAAGCCGAATATTAAACTACAGTGCACGAGTTCTTATTAACTACAAAGTGTCAGTGCACTTGATCATTGTCATTGAACAGATGTACGTGATCAAGCTGGACAAAAACGCTCAATTTCAGCGGAATACAGATTTGACTGGTCAAATTTTATAAATACACTAATTTTGTTGATGAAAAGAGCAGCCAGAAGGCGTGATTCTAGACTTTATTCTGGTAAATACGGCTAAATTTCCAGTTCCATTCGTGAAAGTTCAAGAACAGTGTACGGGATCCCTGTAATAATAAGTCTTTGTCAACTTGGAAACGGTTAAACTCAAACCAAAAAGATCTTTTGATACTTTGAAGTTCACTGTCTTGCCGTTATTACTTTTTGTCGTACTCTGCACAGTATATTGTTCCAATATTTACATCTAAGGACTTATAAACGACAAAAATATATCTTATGTGAAAGGTTTCTAGTCCTTGTCGGCCATATTTGATGACGTATAAAACCACGTGATCCCCCACCCTGGGCAAGCTGGTTGTCCACCAACATGGTCAGCTCTAAATTCTATTTTGAACAAGCAATTGCCTTTGACCAGAGTTGCTACACCGCCGTTGATTGCTGCTCCAGCACATGAATTTTTCACACTTCTCACGGTACTAAAACAAGCTCAGAAGATACACACAGTTCTTGTTGGAGATGAGCCCAAGACCGTTGAAACACTTGACATGGGTCTGTACAAAGTAGAAGTAAAACAAAGATCAGGAATTGATACAATTAACTTACTCCACCCATAAAAGACACCAAAGGGAAAGAAATACAAACATTAAGCGACCAGACCATAATGGAAACCTAAACAAAGGAAGGCCATAAGGACAGTTACTTTCCCACAAATTGGCCATATGGCCATCCAAAATTAAAAGACACAAGTGATACACACAGTAAGTAACAAACAACAACATTAATAAATCGCCACAGAAGAGCCGCCTTGGAACGGTCAATGGAAGATTTCCACTGAGGGGGGTGGGGGGGGGCTTAAATCGATTTTACGTGGCCACAATCCTCGCCCTTACTTCCGTCGCGATTTAGACAAATAATTTGTTCAGTCCGCATGAAGGCCTCCTAACTCATTAGTGCAACATCTCCGTGAACACAAAAATCAAAGAACCACAGAGGTTAGACAATGGTGAGGACTTGACAGCAAGAAACCACTGAAATGCTGGAGCAAAAGAAAACCAACAGTTAGACTCCAATGAGCCTGCTCAAAAACTGCTCATGGCAAAGAAGAATGAACACAAAAATATTGTGCTACGTCCGGATGAATTCCACATAGTTATTGCTATGCTACGGACAATTGGCTGTTTCATTGACAATTCGGGAATTGACGCAGCTTGGCTTCATAAAACAGATACTAGATGGTAACCATGTGAAAAGGGGAGTGAGAGCACATACCGTGACCCTCCTGTCGGTGTTCACTATGAATATGGAAGCATTTTCTAAGCGAGCCCCAGAAGTCGTCGATGAATGCAAAGCTGAGTTCAGGAAATTCGTTGATAACTGTAATGATTTGTCATCCCTTGAGAAAATTTTCAGCGGGTATGAAGTGGTAAAGACCATATCAGATCTTCAGACTTTGAGGCAAAGTTTGCAAATTTTAACAAGGAAGGCAATTTGATGCATCAAGTCATTTTGGTGTATATGAGAATGGTTACCCTGATGTTACAATTTATCAGAGTAGTTCGTAATGGTGACTGAGAAGGGCATTTGTATTTCCTCGCAGCATTTGTCAAGTACTCCTTTATTGCATTTGACAAACTAAACTACGCTAGAATGACGCCACTCTATATTTCAGAAATGTTTGCATTACAGGAAAGCGATCCCGCGTTATGGTACGAGTTCTCAACAGGAAATTGGGTGGTGAACAAAACCCAAGTTGCTTCTTGTGCGCTTGGTGCAGATCATGCATTGGAGCAGGTAAATCGTTGGATGAAGGTAGCGGGTGGAATAGTTGGAATAACTCAGAATCAGAACGCAAGGACAAGGTTCTTTTTGGTAGCCCCGGAGTTAGCGAGACTTAAGGCAGAGTAAAAAAAAATTAGTCAACCTTGACCAAAAGCCCTCATCAAAGCATTACGAAGTGTCAAACACAGCTCGTAATAAGTTGTTTTTCTCAGCTTTGTCTCTTTTAACGACATTACAAGGTTTTACAAACCCGTTTGAATACGAGGGTGATGACATTGTCAATATAGTAACAAAAGCTGTAGTTCCTGAAAATGTCCAAAGTGACTGGCAAAGATCGAGAAAGTAGGATCAGAAAGTCTTTCTTGAATCATGACTGAAGACACAGCGAATAAATGTCTGGGACCCTATGAAAAAGATTTCACTTAAAACATGGAAGGCTTCATTGAAGGAAACAAAGCTTAAAGTAGAAGTAAAACAAAGATCAGGAATTGATACAATTAACTTACTCCACCCATAAAAGACACCAAAGGGAAAGAAATACAAACATTAAGCGACCAGACCATAATGGAAACCTAAACAAAGGAGGGCCATAAGGACAGTTACTTTCCCACAAAATGGCCATATGGCCATCCAAAACCAAAAGACACGAGTGATACACACAGCAAGCAACAAACAACAACATAAATAAATCGCCACAGAAGAGCCGCCTTGGAACGGTCAGTGGAAGATTTCCACTGGGGGGCTTAAATCGATTTTACGTGGCCACAATCCTCGCCCTTACTTCCGTCGCGATTTAGACAAATAATTTGTTCAGTCCGCATGAAGGCCACCTAACTCATCAGTAAAACATCTCCGTGAACACAAAAATCAAAGAATCACAGAGGTGAGACAACGGTGAGGACTCGACAGCAAGAAACCACTGAAATGCTGGAGCAAAAGAAAACCAACAGTTAGACTCCGATGAGCCCGACCAGAGACAGAGCATCAGGCACCAACCAACATTATCTCTCTAATTTTCAATAAGCCTTTACGTTGGAGCCGTCATAGAATCTGAGGCCTGACCCACCGGCGTGCAATTAAAGAGGGAAGCAAAGTTGCCAACCGTGATTGGGTTAACTACCATGCATGCAGTCTGTCGTATAATATCCATGTTGTACCCAATCTTTTTATATCGAAGAATGATTTTACGAAATTGGGTGCTGAAGTCATTGCGGTTATATATTTTTCTAAATTTATATACTAAGTCACCATAAAATTCGGGTTCCGATAGACCCGAAAGTTGGCGACAAAACTGTGGAGTTGAAAGAAGACAGGAATTTGTTTCCAAGAAAGCTCATTGTCGCCAATTCTAGACCTGACATAAGCCTTGAGAGAACTATAGGCACTTATGAGCTATCAGTTGTGCCGAGGTCGTTGTTTGCAGCAGATGGATTAATGAATCATTGCTCTGACAAAAGTCAACTAATGGCTATTCTGGAGAAACAAGCGGTGCAACCTGTTTTGTCAAACGACGCACCTACTGTAACCAGCGAAACAGGCAGAGTTGCAGTTGTTGACGCGATGGTTATAGTGCAAGGCCTGGACAAGCCCAAGTCCATCAAGACATGCAAAGATCTTTCAGATCATTTTTGTCAGAAAGTAACACGATTTTACATCTGTTACGAAGAAGTGCATTTGATTTTTGACAGATACGATGTTGAAAGATCACTCAAGACATAAACTCGAAGAAGAAGACTTGGCAGTAAACAAAGCATTGCATATCATATCGCAGACTCGAGTCGAATTGAGAATGTATCTATGAAAGTGCTGCTGTCAAGTTCAACAACAAAGGATGAGTTGGCAGCTTATCTTTCTGTCAATCTGATAGAATATGTGAAAGAAACAGACAAATCATATGTGGTAACGTATCGGGACAAGGTCGTAGCTACTAAAGTCGACTATGAGCACCTCGCCAGTAGTCAAGAAGAAGCAGACACGAAAATAATCCTCCATGCAGTCGACGTGTCCAGACAAGGAGTGTCTAAAATTGATATTTATTCAGCTGACATGGATGTCTTCATTCTGTGCCTTATCCATTTTGACAAATTACCAGAGGATACACTCTTTGTCACAGGAAGTGGCCAGAGGAGAAGGAAAATAAAGCTAGCAGCTATATGCGATGCCCTTGGTGATCACAAAAGCAGAGCTCTTATTGGATTGCATGCCTTTTCCGGTGCAGATATTATTGGGTCAATGTCAGGCAAAGGTAAAACATCATGTGGACAGGCATTCAGTAACGCAGAATCCTCTATTCATGAAGCATTCATTCAACAAGCTTGGCCAGGTCCCATTGGAGGACGACACTAGGACAGCTCTCGAAAAATGTTTGTCTGATGTATCAACCAGGAACATCAATAAGTAATCTCACTGAGTTAAGGTGGTGGGTGTTTCGTCGAAAACAGGCCGAATCCAATAAGTTACCACCAACTAGAGCTGCTTTCCTGGAAAGTGTAGAGAGGTCCCAATATCAGTGCATCATATGGAAATCTGCAACTGAACCTACTCCCAATATGCCATTGCCTGAAAATCATGGTTGGAGACGGGATGGTGACATTTATATCCCTAATGTGACTACCTTGCCTCCTGCTCCAGAGACCCTGCTCCAGCTGGTAAAATGTGGTTGCAGTAAATCTGCTTGCGATACTTCGCGCTGCAAATGCAAGTCCAACAATTTGTTTTGCACTGACGTGTGCTCTTGTGGAGCTGAAGCAGATGCATGCAAGAACATTGTTGCTGAGTTCTATGACGGCGACTTTTGAGGAGTCTAGCGTGCCTTTGGTTTGGCAAGTTATGTCCTTTCAGGGAAATGTATCTTAATGATAGCAAAACCTTCGGTCATTAATCAAAATAGTATGTTACTGTTTTGTGTGACTGGAGTACAACGTACAATACTGTGGTAATGTACCTGTGATAGCATACTGTATTCATCTCAGGCATCGCCCCTGCTTCTATAAGCGCCCCTGTTTCCCAAGAAAATGTAAGGATAGCTCTTTCCGCATTTAAAGAACAATTTACTTACTTAACCAAAAGTGAATATTTCTGAATCAGTAGCCTTAATCTACTTTAGAATTTATCATGCAAGGAATGTTTGTGTCCCCCTATATCTCAGGGCTTCTGCATTCTATGACCAAACCATCCCAATGAGTCTGTGATTACTGTTTCTCACTTGATATGCGTAAACATCAAAATGCTTATGACAAGTGACATTTTACTTAGTTCCCAGTCTAGAATGTGCATTCTGGTAGGAGCTTTCTTCATATTATGGAGCGTTTCTTTTTATCATCTGTTAAGCGCACGGGGCGTTTTTGGAGCAAATACGGTATTGGATTCTAAAGCAACAAAATTGCAATGCTGTTTAGATAATTGCATTTTTTTACATTTTAACAGACTTAAATGCACAATCTGGTGGAAGCTTTGTGTATATTAAGCACCCCTGCTTTTTATCAAATTTTAAGCGCCCGGGGCGTTTTATGGAGCGAGAACGGTATTGCGTTTTGGTGCACATGTTGATGATACGAACAGTTTCGTATCACACATAAGGACCCACAAAGACATTTAAAGTGTTAAAAATAACTTTTATCAAGCTTACATACTTTCAGTTTCATTAAATATGAATGTGTTTAAATAGCGCAATGGCCGCCATTTTGATGGCGTCATTATTTCTCCCAGACGCGGGTCTCAGGGCGACGAACTGGTTGAAATCATTTCATATGCCCTAAAGTTTAATTTGGTAAAGGTCGTCAAAAATCGTCATAAATTTTGCCCGAGATTCCCATTCGACACAGACTAGTGAACACAAATAATCAAAGAACCACAGAGGTGAGACAACGGTGAGGACTCGACAGCAAAAGACCACTGAAATGCTGGAGCAAAAGAAAACCAACAGTTAGACTCCGATGGGCTCGACCAGAGACAGAGCATCAGGCACAACCAACATTACCTTGAATTAGATCTCTCTAATTCTCAATAAGCCCTCCTACTTTTTTCACTTCTGTGGTGTATTCCTTGCTTCCAAAGGATAACCCTTTTATAGAATATACTTAACTTCACTACAGCTGGTGTGTGGGAATGTTTGGCGGCGGTAAAACGGCTCCCTGCCCTACATCATAGTGTAGATTATATTTTCTAGTCATGTGGGATCATTGATTCCATTGTGGAATTTTGAAAATAGTTTAGGGTCACTGATGAGGCCGAATTGGCCGAAACTAGATAGTCTGGCCCAGAAAATATGTACACTCTTACTTTTTTCACTTCTTTGTGTTGTATTCCGTGCTTCCAAAGGATAACCCTTTTATAGAACATATTTAACTTCACTACAGCTGGTGTGTGGGAATGTGTGGCGGCGGTAAAACGTCTCCCTGCCGTACATCATAGTGTAGGTTATATTCTCTTGTCCTTTGGGATCATTGATTCTATTATGGAATTTTGAAAATATCTGAGGGTCACTGATGAGGCCTAATTGGCCGAACTAGCTAGTCTGGCCCAGAAAACATGTACACTCCTACTTTCTTTCACTTCTGTGGTGTATTCCTTGCTTCCAAAGGATAACCCTTTTATAGAACATATTTACGTTGGAACCGTCATAGAATCTGAGGCCTGACCCACCGGCGTGCAATTAAAGAGGGAAGCAAAGTTGCCAACCGTGATTGGGTTAACTACCATGCATGCAGTCTGTCGTATAACATCCATGTTGTATCCAATCTTTTTATATCGAAGAATGATTTTACGCAATTGGGTGCTGAAGTCATTGCGGTTATATATTTTTCTGAATTTATATACTAAGTCACCATAAAATTCGGGTTCCGATAGACCTTGTAGCAGAAGAGATTTAAATCCAATATTGAATTTTGAAATTAAATCAGAATGGTGTCTATAAAATTTTGAAAATGCTTTGCGTAGTTTATGGTACCGATAACCCTGATTAAGAAGTTTAGCCGCTAATAATTTATTACGAGTGTTGAAGTCAGATACATGACTACACACTCTAGCAAATCGAATAAATTGCGAAATATAAAGGCCATTGGAACGCGCACGAGGAACATCACCATCCAACAAAGGAAAAATTACAATGTCAAAATCAAAGTCATCTCGTTTATCATAAATTTTGCACGAATCAAACCCATCTACAATAGAAAGATGTAAATCCAAAAACGGGGCCTCGGTATCAGAAGAATTTGCTTTATTTAACTGAAGTTCTGGGGGGTAAACCTGACTGATTAAACCATCGAGATAAGTATTATCAATATTTAATAAATCATCTAAATATCTAGAAGTGGAGCTAAAAGCGTCAATAATTTCAGATTGGTTATCAATGGAAAGCGACAACATGAAGTCTCTTTCATAACAATACAACAACAGATCAGCCACAAGAGGTGCGCAATTCGTACCCATCTGAATACCATCAATTTGTCTAAATAACTTAGTACCGAATCTAATATAAATATTGTCAAGTAGAAAGGTAAGGGCATCACACACTTTTTGACATGATCAAAATGTATAATTCTTGTTCTCTTTAGAAGTGAAAAATGCATTTCTGACATTACATGCAAGATAGAGAGAATCTTCTCTGTGAAAAGTCCATTCAATTAAATCATTAAGCTTTTCTTTTATAAGATTATGAGGAAGTGGAAAAATCGTAAGTAGCCAGATTAGAAGCACGAAAACGTCTGGATTTCAATTTATTTAAAACCTCATTCGAATTTTTTATAGACCAAAACAGATTTCTTCCTGATCTTTCAAAGACTTAACACAATATTTAATCACATGCGTTTTAATAGCAGTAAGACAGGAAGTTAATAATTTAGAAAGTTCAGTGGTAGTGCAAGAGCTAGAATTTGTAATAAACCGTGCTTTGTAAGGTCTTTTATGAAGTTTTGGTAATCAGTATAGCGTAGGAAGCTTGTCTTGGCCTTTTGTAACACACAGCAAACTCGGTGTCTGAATGACAAATATGTTCATCAAATATAGCTCTCTCTTCAGCTATAGGCTGAAGTTCATAGGCCTTAGTACCACCAAGCTCCTGCTTAAGCGTGTTAACATAGTGGAGCCGTCACACAACGACGACGTTGTTAGCGGCCTTGTCTGCAGGGGCCAAAACAAACTTCTTATGAAATTCTTGAATACCTAGTTTAAGATGACGTAAAGACGGCCTTATGGCCTTCCTATGTTTAGGTTTCCATTATGGTCTGATCGCTTCATGTTGGTGTTTCTTTGGTGTCTTTGATGGGTGGAGTAAGTTAATTGTATCGATTCCTGGTCTTTGTTTTACTTCTACTTTGCCAAGTATATATTTGGTAAGAAATGACAATTACTTGCCGACAAATGAAATGTCAGCCCTAAATTGCTCAAGATGTTTTTTATCCCGGACGAGCCCCCACGTTTCTGTTACGAACCAGGCGTAGCAGAAAGAAAAAGCAAACAAGTCTTATGGAAAAAATTAACAAAATTTATTTGCAAACTATATTTAACCTGTAGAAGTAAGCAAATTAAATGTACTTAGGTCTGTTATGAAATATCCTTGAATGATATATTTTCCTTGATCCCACAGAATTCACAGTCCGAAATGAAATATAATATACTTTGACAATCCAACACAGAATTTAGAAATAAATTTTCTTTTAAACCCAAGCTTCAAACTCCAAAGTCTGACTCAAAGAGAAAATTCAAGCTCTTTTATAGACCCTAAGATTTCTCTAGAACGTTCAAGAGGGCTGTGGAACAAGATTAGGTAATTTTCTAAATATAATGCAACCCTGAACTTTCTTGAAGATTCCAAAGAACGTTTCCTTGTAAACAAGTTGTTTACAAAAATGAAATTAAGCTTTGACTCATTTTACCGGAAACTTCTATAAGAAAAATAAACAAGATACTGATATCATTATTAGGTCACCCAGTGGGGTGAAAGTGGGAGCCAGAAAAATAAATTCTTATGCATAACAGCAGTTACATTAAAAAGGCCAAGTGGCATCACTAAAATGACGTTGAGTATGACGTTAAGTATTGAAAGAACAGTAATCAATTACTTTACCCCACTAACATAGCGTCAACATCATAAGTTCAGTACAGTAGAACTTCGATGGCTCGAACACCGATGGCTCGTTTACCATGGATGAGTCGAACCCATTCTTGAGCCCCTAGCGGAAATCCTCTACATAAGAAATAGTGGGGGATAATTAAGGAGATTTTAGTCTTTTATCTTGCAAATGTATGCTGTGTCGATGAGGCGATTCTAATGAGTACACACAGCATACATTTTCATAATAGAACACCGAAAAGATGTCTAAAAGAATCTCGTTATGCCTCCTGACAGTAACCTCAGTGGCTCGAACTACCGCTGTCTCGAACAGATTTTCATGGTCCCAAAGGGGTTCGAGCCATCGAAGTTCGACTGTATATACTAAACTTAACGAACTTAATGTAATGGATGTTAGCGTCACTTTCCGTTTACTTGTCAAAACTGGGTATTTATTTACGATCTTCATTAACACATTAAAGGTAACTTGAATTACCTATTTGACATTAATGGTACACGTAAGGCAATATATATGATGTATGTTACGGTTTCAGATCCTACGTCAGAACCTATTAGACTTTATTAAGTCATAACTTTAAACTCAACGAAGCAGATCTAAAGAGTACCCACAATCAATATTTTAGAATAGAAATAAGGAAAATATGGTTTACCCCTATAACCCATGTTAAACTTTATAAAATTGGGGTTCAAGGGGGTCAAAATTATATAGGCCTGTTTGCGTGATGCTGAGAGTACTTGTAACTCGATGGTCTTTAAGTGTAGGTTGGAAAAAGGAACGGTTACTAAGACTGTTAATATTTTCTTTACCCCTTACTTTGCTGTACTGTAAGCAAACATTGTAAACCCAAATCAGACGCCGCATTCTGTGGCGTTGGATCTGGGTCTACACTGTTTGCCAAGCCCGACACATGGTTCCAGTCCAGATTTTAGAGACATAGCAACACACTGTCCTCAAAGTGATAAGAAAAACACGGCTGTTTTCTAATCACCTTATTTGCATTATCTGCTGGTTCCTAGTCTGAAGGTTATCGGCGTTGGAAAAACATGTAACCAGACCACCCCCCCTGACCTTAAAAGGTCAGGGGGGGGGTCTGGTTACATGTTTTTGGAAAAACATGTAACCAGACCACCCCCCCTGACCTTAAAAGGTCAGGGGGGGGGGGTCTGGTTACATGTTTTTTTCCAATATTGACAATGTGCAAGCTGGGAGCCAGCAAATAATGCAAACATGGTTAATACATAACCGTTACCTGGATTTTCTACAAATCAGTTTTAGTCACGTGGACTTTAGGACTGAAGAGATACTTGCGCTTTATAACTTTGTTTTTTGATTTTGGTTTTACGGCCCTTTCAAGATTATTTTACTCATATCGAGCCGATCGTTAATCAGAGGTGGGCGAAAACCGGAGTACCCGGAGAAAAACCGCATGACTTTCAGTTGCAGAACTTGGCGTCTCACATGTGACCCGAGCCAGGCTCGAACCTACAGCCGTGACAGACCTAATGATTAAGAGTCAGCGCATTTATCCACTAGTCCCCTAAAGCTTTGCCTTATGTAAAATAGTTTGTATGAAGGCGGATCTCAAACGTTCTGTGTCGAACAAGTATTATTTTTCACTTTTTATGTGCACCGACCGATAAACGTATAAGAAAAACGACCGAAACCTGCGCATTCTTTTTTTTTTTTTGTGATCAAGATGTCTTCACTGAACAAACTGTCTATGGATGTACAGACTGGTTGGTGCCGTTGTTTCCCAAAACATCCGTGTCTGGCGGGTTAAACATTATTTTCTAACGGGCCTCCGTGGCCGAGTGGTTAAGAGCGCTGACTCTTAATCATTAGGTCTCTCACCGCTGTGGTTCGAGCCTGGTCTCTCATCGCTGTGGTCGAACCGCTGTGGTTCGATATACAGTAGAACTTCGATGGCTCGAACCACTTTGGGACCATGAAAATTTGTTCGAGATAGCGGTAGTTCGAGCTACAGAGGGATACTATTAGTGCCATACCAGGAGGCATAATGGTGATAATTGTGGATATCTTTTCGGTGTTCTCTAGTAGAAATGTACCCTGTGTGTACTCATTAGAATCGTCTCATCGAGGCGATTCTAATGAGTACACACAGCATACATTTGCAAGATAAATGAAGCAAATCTTACTAAATTACCCCTGTAACGTATTTGGAGGAACCCCCTGCGGACTCAAAAACGGGTTCGACCCATCCATTGTAAACAAGCCATCGGATTTCTCGAGCCATCGAAGTTTTACTGTATATATATATATATATATATATATATATATATATATATATATATATATATATATATATAGAGAGAGAGAGAGAGAGAGAGAGAGAGAGAGAGAGAGAGAGAGAGAGATTTAACATTTTATTGAACAAAATACAATGGGATTGGAGAGAGAGAGAGAGAGAGAGAGAGAGAGAACATTGCGTAAACATTCGACCCCCTTGAATAAGTTCTGATGTTAGATGCTTTGGAAGCAAAGAATACACCAAATAAACGAAAATAGCAGACTCGGTTTTATTGAGTCTGTTCACGACCAGTACTGAAAAGTGCAACACCGGCCACGCCCACTAGCGCCGGCTTAAGCAGAACTCTAATTTCAAAATCATTTAAAATGAACTCAATGATCCCAAAAGACCAGAAAATATAATCCGCACTGTTTTGTCGAGAGAGAGAGAGAGAGAGAGAGAGAGTGTTCACCGTCGAAACCGCGTCAGCATAAACTTTTGTCTTAAAATATATCTGTTAAAAAGATGTTGCTTTAATTCTGTATCGACTTGAAAGGTGACATATGATTAATCTGATCGCAGACAGATGATATCTCTGATAGGCTGTAGCCCCATTTTGCCTATCTCGATAAAATGCCATTTCTTTGCATATTAAATGCTTAAACAATAGGCAAATCAAAACCACTGTATGGACATCCGTTGCGCATTGCGAATTGGCATTAAAATGTTGTTTGTATGGAAAGCCGTTTTGTTATTAGACTTACAAAAGTGACTTTAATGTGTTGTAAATGTTGTAAATAACGCAAACAGGATTATAAATGGCATTTATTGTGCTAAATATATACTGTTGTATGTTTGTTTGTTATGAAAGTATTTAACATCGCGGGCTGAAAATAAAAAAAGAAATACTTAACAACAATTATAATACCGACACCAACAAACCCATTAATTGAGCGTACAGCAGTTTAGCGAAATATTTAATGAAAACGAATTGAGTGAGTGAGTGAGTAATTAGTAAGTTCCTTAATCTTAATTCAATAGTCTAACGCATTTTGTATTTAGAGAGGGTTGCTTGTTTAGTTAGACCACTCTTCCACGAGACCCTCCATTAATCATACAGAATCAACAACTATCTACAAGCAAAATATGGGTATAAACAAATGAAACGTATGCATGAGAAAAATGACAGTGGTAAATAAAACGTTTAATCGACGTACCGACCGTATTTTGTCTGGCATGTTAGCGGAAACACAGCTATTTTGTGGGCCTTAGAAGGAAAAAGCCTGCCCAGGCAAAGAGGTGCGAGTCGGACCGTCCGGTGCATGTATAAGTGGGTGGCAGGTTTTGAGATGTCATTTCATCTCAGTGCCGAGTCTCACAAAAATTGAGTGTTGTCGGGGACGTTAAACCTCAATTCAATCTAATAAACCAACAACCTATGGACTTCTGGAAAAATAATAATGTAAACATTTATAAAAAACACTTTTCCGTATAAAGTGGGATTCTCAAAGCTATTCTTTTTGAAGTAATATTTAAAAAGAGGACCTTACATGAGTGTTCATGTATAATTATATATTACATGCATTACAGAGAAATACCATGATTTCTACCAGACATAAACTTGGTATTTTCCTTTTTGCTAAGAAGAAATATTTCCTCTTAGCCGGGGAAATAAATCCCTTCAGCTGGAACTACTTTATGTACAAGATACGAGATACCGCTTTGCAGTGAAATTGTTCTATTCAAACGCGGGAAAGTTTCAATCACGGCGACGTTATTCATGACGTCATTGTAATGGCGTCTAAGAAATATCAACAGACGTTCAGAATGCGTGACGTTTGAGTCGGATGCAACGCTGAAACAAAAGAAAACATGGATATGACCATTGATTAGGATGTAAGTTTTGCTTTATTTAATCTAACGTTTTACTTGTTTTATCACTGAAACACTTTGTTTCTTCTATTTTTGTTCAAAACTGTAGAAAGCGTTTACAAAATGGCGCCCATCCAGTTGTTCTTCCACCCAGATTCTGTAACACTTCGCTGATTGAACCGTTTACATGGGCTGTAAACAGTCAACTGAACGGGCATTCAGATCCAAAATTCAAGATCCAAACTCTCCTAAAAGTCTATGGAAGTGCATGTAATATACAGATTATACATTTCTCCTATTTGAAATATGGGATTTATAAACCTCGGGAGGTAAAACAATCCGTTAAAGAAACTCGTGCTTCGCACTCGTTTCTTTATCGGATTGTTTTACCTCCCTCGGTTTATAAATCCCTTATTTCAACTAGGAGAATGAATAATCTATATATATTGATCCCTTTTCCTCAACGAGCTTAATAAATTTAAAACAGTGCACGAATACATGACCATTTAAAACGCATTTTATTCACGATTTGCTTACAAAAATGTCAATATTCCGTCATTAGTAAACGCGACGCCGTTAAGGACACCGTACCTGTAACGTTACGGGGCGTATCTAACTAATTTGCATATTTAATCCACTAGTGGATTACGGGATTTTTTACACGGCATTATTACACTCTCAGACGCGACGTCATATGACAAGCAATATACATGTATTCCATCTCTTTGTAATTCCATCTCTTTGAAACAGTTACCGTAAAAATCCCGAACAAAGAGATACCTTGAAAACTGTAATTCTTCTAAAATTTTAACGAATTTCTTTCACGATCCTGCAAGCAGCCGGAATTGCAAACATTGTAGACACTGGTCTAATCTTGTTTAGGGCTAGCTGTGTGTCCAAATACTTATGATCATAATGGTAGTCCTTAAATGGCGCCAAAATCGTTGGTTAAAGGTTAAAATGTAAACGTTTTAGGGAGACAGACTTTCATCAAAGAAGTGAAGGCAATGGTCAGGAATCGATACAATTAACCCACACCAAAGGGAAAGAAACACAAACATGAAACAACAGACCCTAAAGGAAACATCAATAGCGGAAGTAAGACTGAGTAGCCTGAATCAATTGTAAAGTATAAAATTATAAGTATATAGTTTTGTCTGAATGTGCAGATTCACCGTGTAGCATCGACTCCGGAACTTGTTACTGAAAGTACCAGTGAAATCAAATCAATATTTATCGCAAGCATGGCACACAGTAGGGTAGGTAAAAAGCTTTTTACGGGTTTCTACAGGACTGTGCCTTTCAAAGCAAAAGAGAGATATCTAGCTCTTGTCTGCTTCCACGGGTCTGATAATAACTCACTAGAAATCGCTAAACAGACTGAAATCTTGACAGCTGGTACCAAGAGCAAAGCACATGTTTGTGGTAAATACTCGTTTTTGCTTTGATTAAAATCCACTGGTCTTCTTTTTTCCATGTCAGAACATTCAGATGGTTCGAAAGGTAGTTGTGTATAAGTTTTAATAGAAAGGTACGCTTTATTCTGCAAGTTTCTTTCAACAAACAAAATACAAAGAAGTGCGGCAGCTTGGCTTTTTAAGTACGGCAACTTGAAAACATGCATAATTAACAGTACGGCCATTTGCATCACAAAATTGCCACTTTGGAAACTACTGACAACATTTTGACAACGTTTCATCATACAGTCAGGGGTCGATTCTAATGCTAGTACTGATCGTAAATCGATCTGTTTTTGCATGCAACAGATGGAGATGTTAAATCTACAAGAGGGCCATATTTCCTTTTGAGAATTCTTTGTCATTGCTTTCGCTTTGTTTCATTACTGAAAATACTTAGAAACTATTGTACAAACAATGTCTGTCCCCTGTTGGTCTAATCAACAAAAGGAACTTTCTACGAAATAAAGTTTCTTTTTCATTGAGCTCAAATAGTTAGGGCCCCGCACTGAAAGTGTGGGTGCCCTATAGTAATCACTCTGTCCGTCCGTCTGTCTGTCTGTCTGTCCGTCTGTCCGTCCACAAATTTTCCTACTCCTCTGATAGCGCTGCCGGGGCCCTAGTCAGTTTCACTGACAGCTCTAGTTTCTACCTCGTTCTTGTGGTAGTTACAGCTAGAACAAAAGTAATTTAATGTTTTAGAGGTGTATATATCTTTTGTGAAAGAGAGTTTATTCAATGAAAGTCCTGTTGTATGCATACTATACTCCTCCAGTTATTTCAAATTATGACTGCGGCCATTATTTGTTCGTTTGTTTGCATCACGAAAACATGCCTATTCAGATACACTGAAATTTTTCCACCCAAAAATGAAAATGTTCCAAAATTACTTATATAGTGTTGACGGGGACGTTAAACATCAAATCAAACAAATCAAAACAAACAAACTTTTGTATAACCTAATGAGGCATTCAGCTGACAGTCTCGGCTGTAAGGATCATGTCGTAGGTAAAATAATTGTTTAGAGTCCAGTGGAAGGCTTTCATTTCGAGTTAATGGACATAGGACTGTGAGCATGGGCTCCGTACTGTGGAGACGTATTCAAATGCTGACGGGCTATTGTCTTACATGTTGCTTCCCGAACGCTGTTTTTGTTCTGATATTAGATAAATAAACTTAAGGACTTATTAGTAGATGAAGAGAATTTATCGATATGTATGTTGACGTTCATGTTGGTGGATAGAACGAAACCTGGGTATCTGGCAAATGAAACAATTTTGAGGAAGAACAAGATTATGCATTATATATGCTGTAATGGTTGGTGTTCTTGCCAAGCTTATGTGCATAACTTGAACTTCTATGTTTGAATTGCATGATTGGACGGTCTAAGTCCCTCTGAAGGATGGCTAAGTAATCAGGGTGAGTTATGGTCAGGTACACCGCAGTGTCATCAGCAAATAGGCAAACCTGGGACCACAAATTCTCGGGCAGGTCGTTTTGGGTATAATAACAGTAACAATGTGTCTAGAACTGATCCTTGCAATAAACCCGAAGTAACTGGAACCTCATCTGAGTACTCACCTTCAAGTTCAACGGTCTGACTTCTACTAATCAGAAAATATGGTTAATCCATGAACCTGTAGCTTGCGGAGCTCATGCGATTCACCTAGCCAAAGGTCTTGCTGAACCCAAGATAATATCTATTTCTTGACCTGGTAAGGTCATAAACAAGATTACCCCCACTCACATCGGTTCACAGTCACGTCGGCCCCTAGACACCTCGGCCCAACAGTCGCTTCGACCCCACTTTTATACACCCGTTTGAAAAACGGGACGTATTGTGTTATGTCCCCCGGCGTCCTTCCGTCCGTCTGTTCGTCCGTCTGTAAACTTTTCGTGTCCGGATAAGGCCTCCAATAGTTAACATCCGATCACGCTGAATCTTCATACATAGTCAAACCATGATGTGGGGCAGCGCCTACTGTTTGACGGTTATGGTCTACCAAATAATAATAGAGTTATGCCCCTTTGATTGTTTTTGTAAACTTTTCGTTTCCGGATTACTCCTACATTTTAAATATTATGAACCTTAAACTTCATATATATTTAGAAAATGGTGTTGGGCAGCGCATATTGTTTCGAGGTTACGATTCACCAAATAACAATACAGTTATGCCCCTTTGTAAAATTCTGTGAGCATTTTGTTTTCGGATAACTCCTACATTTTACACCCGATGAAGCTGAAACTTTACATACAGTAAGACCCAAATATGAAACAGCACATATTATTTTGAGGTTACGGTCCGCCAAATATTACCAGAGTTATGCCCCTTTCAAGGATTATATTAATATTTCGTTTAACTCCTCCTATATTATACAGCTGATGAAGCTGAGCGTTTACGTATAGTTAGACTATGATGTGGGGCAGCGCTGATTATTTCGAGGTATTAGTCCACACTTATTGCTAGAAATATGCCGATATTATTTCGAGGTTATGGTCCACCAAATATTACCAATTTTATGCCCAGTCCATAGATTGTTCTAAAAATTTCTTTTCCGGATATCTCCTTCTACGTTTTACATCTGATGAAACTGAGCCGAAACTTGATATATGAGCCCCGCCAAGCGAATTTGTGTCTTCGAGCATTCCGTCATGACAAATTTTAACTGCGCATGCCCAGCCATTCAGAAGTGCCAGGGATATGGCTTTCTGTCTGAAGGTTCCTCTTGATTCACTGCTTGTATGAGCGAGCAGCGAAGGTTCTGGCGAGACTGCGCGGATGCGCAGGCTCGCCTGAACCTTCGCTGCTCGCATAGGCGATAAGTACCAAAATCGATTGACGGGGCCCAATTATATAGGTGCTGTGTGTGTGTGTGTGTGTGTGTGTGTGTGTGTGTGTGTGTGTGTGTGTGTGTCTGTCTGTGTGTGTGTGTGTGTGTGTGTGTGTTATTTGTTGGAGACAGGTAGTTTGAGTCATTGATGGTTATTAATAGTGCCAGGTATGAATACGTGAAGCACATAGTGTTCCTTGGTTACATTCCACAAACCCAAACTTGTAAAACAGTCAGAACTTACTATATGTCACGGGCGTATATAATGCCCCGCTTGCGGAGCTCTTGTTTATTTTAAAGTTGGGTATCAAACGAGATGAATGGTGTATATATATATATATATATATATATATATATATATATATATATATATATATATATATATATATATATATATATATATATATATATATATATATATATATATATATATATATTAGTAGTCCCTTATACCTATAATTTTCTCACATTGAAATAAAACAAGGGGTATATATCCAATGGAAGCAAGTCTGGTATTTAGAACGCAACTAAAAGCTCGGTCCACAAGTGATAAAACCCGACACCTCCCAGTATTAAGTGCAATGCTTCCTATAGGCGTTATACAAGAAAGTGAGGGGAAAGCAACGAATAAAGCCTCTTTTATGAGAGCCAATTCGGCGTCCAACACCGGCTTTCATTCACACTTGTCAGCGTCTTTAGATGGATGCATTTAAATCGAAAAAAAGAAGGCAAGTGCGCAAAATGTTTTAACATGAAAAAAAGTTCTTTCCAGCAAAACTTGATTTTGCCCAAGCCCAGGATGAAGCTTAGACGATTGTGGGCTAGCGAAAGAAAAATAAATAAATACGGCAAATGATACCATGGTAACACCAAGAGCGTCATTTTATCAGACAAAAATTGTACTGAATACTTTTCTTATAATGAGGCGGTTTAACGAGTAGAGTTACTAACCGCCTGCTATCGTCCACGTGACTTACTAAGCGCCTGCTATCGTCCACATGACTGACGCTATGAACAAGACCCAGATGAAAGTTATTAATAGCAGCTAAAGTCTCCTCCCTGTGACGTCAGAGCGCTTTTTAAAAAGTAAAATCTGGACACAGCTTGTGAACAGGGACTTTGCTTAGCAATCGACCAAAAGATGATTTACGCCTGCTATTGGCTAACCATGTACAAATATCATGAAACGGTTATTTATAGCAGAACTAGTCTTCTCCCTGTGACATAAGAGGAATGTGCAAAAAAAAAAGTATTCTGGACTTGGTTCGTCATTACGACAACACACCCGTGTGACATAGTGCATTTTTTCAAATCTCCAAAATAGCAACTTTTCTGATGAAAATCCATGATATTTTTCTTATTTATACTGCATACATATGTTGTGGGTGCTCGTGAGGCGGTTCTAACGAGTACCCAGAACCTATCTCTTGGAGCATGAATAAGAAAAATAATATAACCTCCTGCAAACCCCTCAAGCCCTGTCGCCCAATGAAACCAACAGGGTCTATAAGCACGGACGGTTTGCCTTAGCAGGCTTACATCATAGTGTAGTTTATATTTTCTTGTCCTTTGGGATCATTGTGGAATTTTGAAAATATCTGAGGGTCACTGACGAGGCCTAAATGGCCGGCACTAGCTTGTCTGGCCCAGAAAATATGTACACGCCATGTTTTTCAGTTCTGTGGTGTATTCCTTGATTCCAAAAGATAAACATTTCTGAGAACATATTTAGATCCTCTAAGCGGTTTACCATTACTCGTGTGCGGTCGGTTTCAGCTCTGCGTGGAAGCATCGCGCAGCCATCTATTTCTCCAAGTCCCGATGGGCGGGAGTCGTACTTGTTACTGTAGTACATGTATTTCTCCAAGTCCCGATGGCCGGGAGCCGTACTTGTTACTGTAGTACATGTATTTCTCCAAGTCCCGATGGCCGGGAGCCGTACTTGTTACTGTAGTACATGTATTTCTCCAAGTCCCGATGGGCGGGAGCCGTACTTGTTACTGTAGTACATGTATTTCTCCAAGTCCCGATGGCCGGGAGCCGTACTTGTTACTGTAGTACATGTATTTCTCCAAGTCCCGATGGGCAGGAGCCGTACTTGTTACTGTAGTACATGTATTTCTCCAAGTCCCGATGGGCGGGAGCCGTACTTGTTACTGTAGTACATGTATTTCTCCAAGTCCCGATGGGCGGGAGCCGTACTTGTTACTGTAGTACATGTATTTCTCCAAGTCCCGATGGCCGAGAGCCGTACTTGTTACTGTAGTACATGTATTTCTCCAAGTCCCGATGGGCGGGAGCCGTACTTGTTACTGTAGTACATGTATTTCTCCAAGTCCCGATGGCCGGGAGTCGTACTTGTTACTGTAGTACATGTATTTCTCCAAGTCCCGATGGGCGGGAGCCGTACTTGTTACTGTAGTACATGTATTTCTCCAAGTCCCGATGGGCGGGGGCCGTACTTGTTACTGTAGTACATGTATTTCTCCAACTCCCGATGGGCGGGAGCCGTACTTGTTACTGTAGTACATGTATTTCTCCAAGTCCCGATGGGCGGGAGCCGTACTTGTTACTGTAGTACATGTATTTCTCCATGTCCCGATGGCCGGGAGCCGTACTTGTTACTGTAGTACATGTATTTCTCCAAGTCCCGATGGGCGGGAGCCGTACTTGTTACTGTAGTACATGTATTTCTCCAAGTCCCGATGGGCGGGAGCCGTACTTGTTACTGTAGTACATGTATTTCTCCAAGTCCCGATGGGCGGGAGCCGTACTTGTTACTGTAGTACATGTATTTCTCCAAGTCCCGATGGGCGGGAGCCGTACTTGTTACTGTAGTACATGTATTTCTCCAAGTCCCGATGGGCGGGAGCCGTACTTGTTACTGTAGTACATGTATTTCTCCAAGTCCCGATGGGCGGGAGCCGTACTTGTTACTGTAGTACATGTATTTCTCCAAGTCCCGATGGGCGGGAGCCGTACTTGTTACTGTAGTACATGTATTTCTCCAAGTCCCGATGGGCGGGAGCCGTACTTGTTACTGTAGTACATGTATTTCTCCAAGTCCCGATGGCCGGGAGCCGTACTTGTTACTGTAGTACATGTATTTCTCCAAGTCCCGATGGGCGGGAGCCGTACTTGTTACTGTAGTACATGTATTTCTCCAAGTCCCGATGGGCGGGAGCCGTACTTGTTACTGTAGTACATGTATTTCTCCAAGTCCCGATGGGCGGGAGCCGTACTTGTTACTGTAGTACATGTATTTCTCCAAGTCCCGATGGGCGGGAGCCGTACTTGTTACTGTAGTACATGTATTTCTCCAAGTCCCGATGGGCGGGAGCCGTACTTGTTACTGTAGTATCTGGACGTTTTGGGAAGAATGTTCTTGGAACTTCACAGCGATCAGTGCCAGAGGTATTAAAAGTGTGTTCTTACTCAGTTCAGCTGATCATGGCATTTTAAAATTTATAAGCAGGACAAAGGACAATCTTTGCTGATCTGGGCAGAAACAATTGCATCAGTCGTTTTTTTTTTTTTTTTTTACATATTAGCATTTCAAATGTTGGCATTTTAATATTATTAAGCAGGACAAACGACAGTCTTTGCTAATCTGGGTAGAAACAATTGCATCAGTCGTTTGTATTTTACATATGAGCATTTCAAATTTTATAGTCACTAAGTGGAGCATAAAAATCGTTTTATAACCTCTGGACCAGTGTCCGAGTTACTGAAATTTCACTTTAATTAACCCATGTAAGCATAGCGTTCCATGTTTGGGACATTTGTAAACAGTGAAGACCCAGATCAGACGCTCATCGAAGAACGCGGGGTCTAATCTTGGTCTACTCTGTTTGCTTAAAGTGCATATTTTTGGTAAAACTAAACAAAACATATAACGCTAGATGCCCAAGAAAACCCACAATCAAAGATTTTAGCACCCAGAGGAATTGGAAAACCCTCCGAACAGAAACCAAATTCTTGCACACCAGACAAGGAAATCCGTGATTTTACCCTGGGATAGAAAATGTTCTGACCCTGGTATTCCGACCCAAAATCGAATATAATCACGTGTTTGTAAAATGAACTGGTTGATTACGACCTCGTATGCGCCGTCGTTAAGGTTGACGTTACAGCACGTTACGTGACGTCACTAAACATTCCTGCAGTGTCAACACAATATGGCGGACGTTGATAACCGAAGTGACTGCAGCATTAAAAATCCGCTCTAAAAATGGAAGGTATGCAAGAAAAAGAATCCAATATGGGTGTGAGGGGCGGATAGAAAAATCCGTCCCTCGGGATCACTGTCCGGCATCACTCGGCAAGCCTCGTGATGCCGGACAGTGTCCCTCGGGACGGATTTTTCCATCCACCCCTAACACCCATATAAGATTCTTTTATTATTACAAATAAACATTAGCAGAAAAATTACCTCTTGCTTAGTCTTTCTTATATATAGTTACACATGCGGGCGGGTCTTGTCTGTTTGTTTGATTTGAGGCAGCACTATATTAAGGTCGTTTTGTAGACGTGGCTTCCAATTTTGTGGGACTTTTACGCGACATTGAGATAAAATGGCATCTCAATCCCACCAATAGGGTTTATATGCATGGACGGCCCGACTCGCATTTAACCCTATTGGTTTCATTGGGCTGTAGGGCTTGAGGTGTCATTTCATCTCAGTGTCGGATAAAAGTACCACAAAATTGGAAGCAACGTCTCCAAAATTTCTTAAATAGTGTTGACGGGGACGTTATGCCTCAATTCAAACGAAAAGCCTAGCGGTTCTTTTGGGTGGTAGGGCTTTACATGTCATTTCATCTCAGTGGCGGGTAAAAGTCCCAACATATGGAAGCAGTGTCTTCATAAAATGGCATACAACAAACAGGCCACAGTTGTTGTGAAAAAAGTCTCGTACGAACGAGAAACTTTCTCATACGAACGAGAAAAAACATCTACTTTCTCATACAAACGAGAAAAACATCTCGTACGAACGAGAAACTTTCTCCTTCTAACGAGAAACTTTCTCATTCGAACGAGAAAAATCTTGCGAGAACGAGAATATTTTTCGTACGAACGAGAAACTTTCTCTGCGGTACATAGACGCCACTTGGCCCATGTTTAACCCTTAAGATGCTTAGATAAACTACATGTGAAAATGTCGTCTGCAGCCTTTTGGTGCGTTAACAGCTCCTTAAACCCTAGCGGTGGCCTCCGCCCATCGGAGCTTGGAGAAATAGATTAGGCTGCAAGGTGCTTCCACCCAGAGCTGAGAACCACCGCATATGAGTACTGGAAAACCGCTTAGACGGTCTAAGCCTGACCGGGTAAAGTGGTGCAAGTCGGACCGTCCGAGCGTATAAACTCTATTGGTTTCTTTGTCCGAAAATCTCGAGGTGTCATTTCATCTCAATATCGAGTAAATTTCCATAAAATTGGAAGCAACGTCTCCAAAATGACCTTAATATTGTTGACGAGGACGTTAAACCCCAATTCAAACGAGAAACCTAGCGGTTCCTTTGGGTGGTAGGGCTTGAGATTTCATTTCATAACAGTGTCGGGTAAAAGTTCCACGAAACGGAAGCAGTGCCTTCAAAATGACCTAAATAGTGCAGACGGGGACGTACAACCTCAACTCATAGACAAAGCATACACCCAAACAGTATGGACCGATACCAGAGTGCCACTACAGGAGTAGCATCTTGTTCCACACTGTTTGCAACAATGGCTTTTAAAATAACGCAGGCGACAATTGTTGTGAAAAAACACGGTACGAACGAGAAACGACAAAACATCTCGTACGAACGAGAATATTTCTCGTCGAAACGAGAAATTTTCTCTGCAGTATATGGATATCACTTTTGTTTGACCTTTAAGATGACCAGATAAAATTCAGTTAGCAGACATTTGCTCACAAGACAATTGCCCACAAGGCAGTTGCTCACAAGACAATTGCTCACAAGACAATTGCCCACAACCTTAAAGGAAAATAGGACAATTGCTCACAACACATTTGTTCATGATTTTATTTTTATATCATCTATATAAAACTCATGTGACCATGTCGTCTGCTGCTTAATCTTGCAAACACTTTGTGCGAGTCGGACCGCTGTGTAAACCCTAGCAGTGGCCCCCGTCCATTGGAGCTTGGTGAACAAGGTGTGAGTTGGACCGTCCATTCAGTAAACCCTGTTGGTTTCGCTTGGCGGCGGCAGGGCTTGGGGTAAAAGGTAAAAGTCCCACAAAATTGGAAACGTCTCCGCAGTTACCTAAATATTGTTGATGGGGACACTAATTCAAACGAAAAGCCTAGCGGTTCCTTTGGGCGGTAGAGTTTGACTTGTCATTTCATCTCAGTGTCGGGTAAAAGAGCATTATCTTTAACGATGACGATTACGTAATATAAGAATCTTATATGGGTGTGAGGGGTGGATAGAAAAATCCGTCCCAAGGGTCACTGTTCGGCATCACGAGGCTTGCCGAGTGATTCCGGACTGTGATCGCGAGGGACGGATTTTTCTATCCGCCCCTCACATCCATATTGGATTCTTTTTCTTGCATACCTTCCATTTCTAAGCGCGGAATTTCAATGCTGCAGTCACTTCGTTTACCAACGTCCGCCACATTGTGATGACACTGCAGGAATGTAAAGTGACGTCACGGATCGTGCATGACGTCAACCTTAACGACGGCGTACACAAGGTCGTAATCAACCAGTGCATTTATCAAACACGCGATTATATTCGATTTGGGGTCGGAACACCAGGCTCAGAACATAAATTTCTATCCCAGGGTAAAATCGCGGATTTCCTTGTCTGGTGTGCAAGAAAACAAAGGATACATGCAAACAGTATGGACTCAAACAACCACTACAGGTTCAGTATCTTGTTCAACACTGTTTGTAATAACTAACAAGCAGACAACAAAGCAGGCGACAATTGTTGTGATTGGCAGGCTAAGTTTTAATAACTAAGTGGCTATGCGTGTGTAAACTTCGCTGGGTGTAGATATTGGGGGTGCGGTTAATGGTACGTATAAGCAATGGCTACAACCAGTAAAAACATATATCCAAAGAGAGATTAAACTAATGACCCTGTTTTCTAAGCCTAGCACCCAATCAATGGCGCCTTTAAAATAGATGATAAGGGTTAATTAAGAAGATAGTAAATTTCTCGTATAAACAAATTTCTCGTAAGAACAAGAAGAATAACGTTGAACGAGAAACTAACTCGTAGGAACGAAAAAAAAATTCTCGTTCTTCCTAGATTTTTTTTCTCGTTTGTACGAGAAAGTTTCTTGTTCGTACGACATTTTTCTTGTTCTTGAAAGGAATCTGGAAACTCATCATAACACGGGTATTGATAAATGTGGTGTTTTATGATGAGGTGAAATTAATTGACTCTTTCATCCCTGAGTATCTGAAGTGGATTCTTCCAACTTTGAATTTGGAATCGTCCATACTTGTATATAGGAGGTTTAGCTATGATAAATAGCAGGATAGCAAATGGTGTTCGTACTGGTGAGACGGCTCATCATGACCGACATATCTGGATCTATATTGTTTGCAAAGGTATCTGTACTGATCTACAGGATTGAAAGGGGTAAGGCCCGCAGACAGGATGAAAGTACATGCATGCGTACCTGCTTTTGTTTGTTTGTTTGATTTGAAGTTTAACGTCCCTGTTAACACTGTAAAGGTCATTTTGGAGACGTTGCTTCCAATTTTGTGGGACTTTTACCCGGCATTATGATGAAATGACATCTCAAGCCCTGTCGCCATATGAAACCAATCGGGTTTATTAGCATGGACGGTCCGCCTCGCACCGCGGTTCCTGGACAGGCTTAGATCCTCTAAGCGGTTTACCAGTACTAGTGTGCGGGCCGGATTCAGATTCAGCCCTGCGTGGAAGCGTACCTGCATTTTGCGATATGTGTATATGTGTCCAAAAATTTCTAACAATAAATAAATAAATAATTGTGATGACAGTTTTTAAGGCTAGGCTGGAAAAATGATCCTGATCCATTTCGTTTAACCCTTAAAATCTTGTATTGTAAGCAAACAGTGCAGACATCGATCAGACATCGCGTTCTGCGACACATAATCTGGGTCTACATTGGCACATGATTCCAGATAACCCTTGTACGCAACACAATGCGCTCACAGTGATAAGAATAGCGCAGCTATTTTCTATAAATTACCGTTACCAGGATTTATCATGACTCACTGTTAGGCTAGAAAGTCCCCATGCGCATCAATTTGTTATTGGTATAATGTACTGAGGGTGAGGCTCGAAATTTCATAAACCCCGGAGTTGAAGCCCCCCACCACCACCCCCCACCCCCCCAACCCCCTCAACCCCCCAGTAGTTTTACTACTGACCGTCCCAGTCAGTGTCTTAACTGTTATTTTGCTTTGTGCCGTTGTTTCATGATTTCTGTTTCTGCCAGTGTGTATGCCTCCGTGTCACTTTCTATAGGTGACTTCAGCAGACGGCTGCGTTCTCATTACGATAACACACCCGTGCAAATTGGTACATTTTTCCTTATCAGTGGAATTTTTCTTATAAATACTGCAAACATAGGTTGTGGGTGCTCGTTAGAACCGCCTCATTGAGGCGGTTCTAACGAGTACCCACAACCTATGTCTTGGAGCAAGAATAAGAAAAATAATGTATACCCCCGTAAACCCCAGTTTTCTCTATATAAAGTGGGGTATAGAGGGGTCTTCATTTCACGGACTTGTTCACGTGATGTTAGATTGTGACCTTCCCTGAGTGACCTTTTCTTACTAGTTTTCCTACAGACCATTAATAGTCACGTGGGCAGCAACATAAAAGGCTACTTTGCTTAATGCTGGGTCGACTGACAAGCAATCGACCCCAAAAACTGTTATTATAATAATGATCGGTTATCTACATAATGGTTTTCAAGCATCGACTTTACAATGTTCTATAAAAGGTTTACCCTTTGGAAGCAAGGAATACACTACAGAACTGGAAAATATGAAGTGTACATGTTTTCTGGGCCAGACTAGCTAGTTTCGGCCAATTAGGCCGCATCAGTGACCCTCAAATATTTACGAAATTCCACAATGGAATCAATGATCCCAAAGGACAAAAAACTATAAACTACACTATGATGTAGGGCAGGGAGACTTTTTACGGCCGCCACACATTCCGGCCGCCACACAGACACCAGCTGTAGTGACGTTAAATATGTTCTATAAAAGGGTTATCCTTTGTAAGCAAGGAATACGCTACAGAACCGGAAAATATGAAGTGTACATGTTTTCTGGGCCAGACTAGAAGTATTTGAGTCATTACCTTGGCCAAATATTCTCGTTCGTGCGAGCTTTTTTCTCGTTTTTACGAGAAAATTTCTCGTAGGAATGAGAAAAATATCTTGTTCGCACGAGGATTTTTTCTCATTCTCGTTCGTTAAGAGATTTTTTTTTTCTGTTTGGAGAAAGTTTTTCGTTTGTACGCGAAAATTTCTCGTTCGTATGCGAATATTTCTTGTTTGTACGAGAAACTTTTTCGTTCATACGAGAAATTTTCTTGTTTGTACGAGAAAATATCATTTCTTGCACACCAGACAAGGAAATCCGTGATTTTACCCTGGGATAGAAATTTATGTTCTGACCCTGGTGTTCCGACCCCAAATCGAATATAATCGCGTGTTTGATAAATGCACTGGTTGATTACAACCTCATACGCGGCGTCGTCATGCGTGACGTCACTAAACATTCCTGTTGTGTCATCACAAAATGGCGGACGTCGGTAACCGAAGTGACAGCAGCATTAAAAATTCGCAATAGAAATGGAAGGTATGCAAGAAAAAGAATCCAATATGGGTGTGAGGGGTGGATAGAAAAATCCGTCACTCGGGATCACTGTCCGGCATCACTCGGCAAGCCTCGTGATGCCGGACAGTGACCCTCGGGACGGATTTTTCCATCCACCCCTCACACCCATATAAGATTCTTATATTCTCATCCTATTTTGAACCGATTAGGCTTTCGTAGCAGCCTATCGGTCTGTGGCATTGAATTAAAATTTGTGTGATGCTTTTGGGTGACAGTGAGATTCAGAATTGCTAAAATTGTTTTTTATATCCATGGCGATGTAATGTGACATTACGATAACACACCCGTGCGATATAGTGCAATTTTTACATCTCCAAAATGGCTACTTTTCTGACGAAAATCTGTGATATTTTTCTTATTTATACTGCAAACATAGGTTGTGGGTGCTCGTTAGAACCGCCTCATTGAGGCGGTTCTAACGAGTACCTACAACCTATGTCTTGGTGCAGAAATAAGAAAAATACTGTTTACCCCCGTAAACCCCAGTTTTCTCTATATAAAGTGGGGTGTAAGGGGGTGTTCATTTCACGTACTTGTTCACGTGATGAGATATCTTTAAACCCATGAGAAAGTTAATATCAGATACCTGTATTAAATATGCCATGGATAGGTATCATGTGTTCAACAAGAACAAAATATATGCGGGTACATGTATTTTCTTGAAATTATTACGAAAAAACGCCTATAATTTAAACCCCATTCAAACCCCACTTTTATACAGTAAAACTGGGTTTACAGAGATGTATATTATTTTTATATTTCCGCTGGAAAACATAGATTGTAGGTACTCGTTAGAACCGTTTCGGTGAGGCGATTCTAACGAGTGCCTACAATCTATGTTTTCCAGCGGAAATATGAAAAATATCAGAATATTTTATCTAAAAATTTGATGGTAATGTTTCAATTTATTTTTAATAGGCGTGTTTATGCAATTAATACTTTTAAAAGCAAGTTCTTTGGAAATTTTAAAATTATTAATCTGCTTGAACTCAATCTAAGTGCCCTTCTACAATAATAATAATAATAATAATAATAATAATAATAATAATAATAATAATAATGATAATAAAATAATAATAACAATTATAGTAAATAATAATGATAATATTAATCATAATCCAAGGCTTAGAGTAAACATGTACACTCTTACCTTTTCAGTTCTAACGTGTATTTCTAGCTGTCAAAGGATATTGAATCCTGTTAATCATGGGTTTCATGAAATTTAAATTTTAGCTATATACCAAGGTGATTAACGTGTGATTTATGGTTTCACATTTCCTGTTGTCCCAATGCTTATCAAAACACTAATTTTCACACCTTTCTGCTTATATGGGGTAATAATGCCTAATGTCAACCAAACGGGTTTTCTTCCTACCAACCCGACCCACCGGGGCTCGAAGAAACAGATGGGCTGCATGGTACATGTAGCTAGGTAGGCAGGTAGGTGGGTATATAGGTAGGGTGAATGGTCTGGTGGGTGCGTGGCTGGATGTGTAGGTAGTTAGGTAGGCTTACTTTTAACTTCTTCCTTCGACGCTGTAGGTCTAGTTTGTTTGATTTAAGGTTTAACGCCCCCGTCAACACTGTATAGGTCATTTTGGAGACGTTGCTTACAGTTTTGTGGGACTTTTACCGAAATGACATCTCAAGCCCTGTCGCCCAATGCAACCAATACGGTTTATAAGCATGGACGTTCCGACTCGCACCGCTTTACCTGGGCAGGCTTAGATCCACTGAGAGGTTTACCAGTACTCATGTGCGGTCGGATTCAGCTTTGCGTGGAAGCATCATGCAGCCCATCTATTTCTGCAAGCCCCGATAGGCGGGGGCTAACGACGCTGTAGGTAGGTAGGAAGTTAGATAGACAGATCGGTTTTGTTTGGTTGATTTGAGGTTTAACGTCCCCGTCATCACGGCACAGGTCATTTTGGAGACGTTGCTTTCATTTTTGTGTGACTTTGGCCCGACATTGAGATGAAATGACATCTCAAGCCCTGTCGCCCAATGAAACCAATAGGGTTTATAAGCATGATCGGTCCGACTCCGACCGCTTTCCCTGGGTAGGTTTAGAGCCTCTACGCGCTTTACCAGTACTCGTGTGCGGTCGGTTTCAGCTCTGCGCGGAAGCATCATGCAGCCCATATATTTCTTCAAGCCCCGATTGGCGGGGGCGACAGGTAGGTAGAGTGGAGATATGCATGTGGTTAGGTATATTACATAACAGGCAAATGCAAATATATTTACAAATTTTTACCACCAAAAACAAAATTTTTCAGATAAAAATCCTAATATTTTTCATATTTCTGCACAAAACATAAATTTTGGGTACTCGTTGGAACCGCCTCGGCGAGTCCGTTCTAACGAGTACCCTCAATCTATGTTTTTGAGCAGAAATAAGACAAATAATAAGTGTCCATGTTAACCCCAGTTTTAATAGGTAGGTAGGTAGATATGCAGTCCGGCCGAGCCCAAATAGATGGATTGCATGGTAGTTAGGCCGGCATATAGGTATGAAGGTAGGGTAAATGAAGGTAGTTAGGAAGGTGTAGGTAGGAAAGTGACAGAAGAACCGCCTTGAAACGGTCAGTGAAACGAATTCAGCTTTGGGGTGGGGGGTGCGGGGGGACGTGAATCGATTTTACGTGGTCACAATTCTCGCCCTTACTTCAGTCGCGATTCAGACAAATAATTTGTTCAGTCTGCAGGAAGGCCTCGTAACTCATCAGTGCAACATCTCCGCGAACGCAAAACTCAACCACAGCGATGAAACAACGGTGAGGCCTCGACAGCAAGAGTTTGTCATTCAGTTTTACGACCCACCTACGGAGACGGGACCTCGGTTAAAAGACTAATCCGAAAGTCTGTGAAAACCCGGGATCGAATATGTGACCCAAGATCTATGAGGCCAGTAACATAAAAACTACACCAAGGAGGCTTCCTTCCGTATTGGAACGGACGGTCAGACATACATTTACTTATTTCTACCTACGTATCTACGTACGTACGTACGTACGTACCTACCTACCTATCTACCTACCTAAGTACCCTATTGGTTTCATAAGGCGGTATAACGTGAGAAGTCATTTCATCTCAATGTCAGGTAAAAATCCAACAAATTGGTCGCAATGTCTCCAAACTAACTTTCACAGTGTTGACGGGAACTTTAAACCTCAAGTCAAACAAACAAGCAAACAAAACATCTACCTACCTTCCCTTAGAACCCCGCCCATCGGGGCTTGAAGAAATATATGGGCTGCTACAAGATCTATCGGATCCCGAATTTTATGGTGACTTAGTATACAAATTCAGAAAAATATATAACCGTAATGACTTCAGCACCCAATTTCGTAAAATCATTCTTCGATTTAAAAAGATTGGATACAACATGAATGTTATACGACAGACTGCATGTATGGTAGTTAACCCAATCACGGTTGACAACTTTGCTTCCCTTTTTACTTGCACGCCGGTGGGTCAGGCCTCAGATTCTATGACGGTTCCAGTGTGAAGGCTTATTGAGAATCAGAGAGATCTAATTCAAGGTAATGTTGGCTGATGCCTGATGCTCTATCTCTGGACGGGCCCATCGGAGTCTAACTGTTGGTTTTCTTTTGCTCCAGCATTTCAGTGGTTTCTTGCTGTCGAGTGCTCACCGTTGTTTCATCTCTGTGGTTGTTTGATTATTTGTGTTCACGAAGATTTTGCACTGATGAGTTAGGAGGCCGTCATGCGGACTGAACAAAGTATTTGTCTAAATCGCGATGGAAAAAAAGGGCGAGGTTGTGGCCACGTAAAATCGATTTAAGCCCCACAGTGGAATTCGTTTCCGCTGACCGTTCCAAGGCTGTTCTTCTGTCGCGATTTATTTTTGTTATGGTTTGTCTTTAGGTGTTTGTGTAGCTTGTGTTATTTTAGTTTGGATAGCCTAATGGCCATTTTGTGGGAAAGCAACTGTCCTTTTGGCTTTCCGCTGTTGGTGTTTCCATTAGGTCTGTTGTTGCATGTTTGTGTTTCTTTCACTTTGGTGTCTCTGATGGCAGCTATGGGTTGATTGTATCGATTCCTGATCATTGCCTCTACTTCTATTTTGGATGCCGACCTAAGCCGATTGCAGAGCTCTGCAATAAACTGGCGAATTGGAAGTTGTATGCAGCAGACCAATGTCGAACTATGTCGAGCTAAGAGCACTACATTGATGTGGTGATTTCAAAGTTGGATGTAGACCTAAGTCGAGTGCAGAGCTCTGCACTAAACTGGCGAATTGAAACTTGTATGCAGAGCTATTTCCAGCTATCTTGATTGCAGAGCTCTCTATTGATATTGCAATTTCAAAGTTGGATGCAGACCTAATGCGATTGCAGAGCTCTGCACTGGCGAATTGAACGTTGTATGCAAGGCTATGTCGAGCTCGGTCAAGTGCAGAGCTGTGCATAAATATGCTGATTTCAAATTCGGATGCAGACCTTAGCCGATTGCGGAGCTCTGCATTAGACTGACGAATTGAATGCTGTATGCAGAGCTATATCAATTGCAGGGCTGTGCATTGATATGGTTATTTCAAAGTTGGATGCAGACCTAAGGCGATTGCAGAACTTTGCACTAAACGGGCGAATTGAAAGTTGTATGCAGAGCTATGTCGATTGTAGAGCTCTTCGATTAAATGATAAACTCATAGTTGATTGCACTGCTAGGTTGTTTGCAGTGCTCTGCATCGATATGTCTTATTCATAGTTGACTGCAGAGCTACGCTGATTGTAGAGCTCTGCATTAGACTTACGATTTCAAATTTGTACCCAGAGCTATGTCGAACCAAGCATTAGACTGGCGGATCAAAAGTTGTATGCAGAGCTATGTCGAGCTATGCTGATTGCAGAGTTGTGCATTGATATTGTGGTTTCAAGGTTGGATGCAGACCTTAGGCGACTGCAGAGCTCTGCAATAAACTGGCGAATTGTAGGTTGTATGCAGATCTATGTCGATTGCAGAGCTCTGCGTTTAACTGACAAGCTCAAAGTTGATTGTAGGTCTAGGTTTGTTTTCTGCAGAGCTCTCCATTGAAATGTCTTATTCATAGTTGACTGCAGAACTACGGTGATTGCAGAGCTCTGCAATAGACTGGCGAATTCAAATTTGTACGCAGAGCTATGTGGAGCTATGTCGAGCTCTGCATTAGACTGACCAATTGAAAGTCGTATGCAGAGCTATGTAGAGCTATGTCGAGCGCAGAGCTGTGCATTGATGAGGTGATTTCAGGGTTTATGCAATCCTAACCGATTGCAGAGCTCTGCACTAATGCAGTGCTCGACATAGCTCGACATAACTCTGCGTACAAATTTGAATTCGAATTGAAGGTTGTATGCAGAGCTTTGTCGATTGCAGAGCTCTGGGTTGAAATAACAAACTCATAGATGATTGTAGTGCTAGTTTGTTTGCAGTGCTCTGCATTGAAGGGTCTTTTTCATAGTTGTCTGCAGAGCTACGCGGATTGCAGAGCTCTGCATTAGACTGGCGAATTGAAATTTGTACGCAGAGCTATGACGAGCTATGTCGAGCTCTGCATTAGACTGGCGAATTGAAAGTTGTATGCAGAGCTATGACGACCTATGTCGAGCTCTGCACTAAACTGGCGAATTGAAGGTTGTATGCAGACCTTTGTCGATTGCAGAGCTCTTGCGTTGAAATGACAAACTCATAGATGATTGCAGTGCTAGGTTGTTTGCAATGAAATGTCTTATTCATAGTTGACTGCGGAGCTACGCTGATTGCAGAGCACTGCATTTGACAGGCGAATTAAAATTTGTACGCAGAGCTATGTCGAGCAATGTCGAGCTCTGCATTCGACTGGCGAATTGAAAGTTGTATGCATAGCTATGTAGGGCTATGTCGAGCGCAGAGCTGTGCACCGATGTGCTGATTTCAAAGTTTATGCAGACCTTAGCCGATTTGCAGAGCTCTGCACTAAACTGGCGAATTGAATTCGTTGAAATGACAAACTCAAAATTGATTGCAGTGCTATATTTTGTACAGATTTCTGCGTTGAAACGTCGTATTCGTAGTTGATTACAGAGCTACGCTGAATGCAGACCTCTGCATTAGACTCGCGGATTCAAATTTGTACGCAGAGCTATGTCGAGCTATGTCGAGCTCTGCATTTGACTATATCGAGCGCAGAGCTGTGCATTGATTTGGTGATTTCAAAGTTAATGAAGACCTAAGCCGTTTGCAGGGCTCTGTACTAAACTGGGGAATTGAAAGTTGTATGTGGAGCTGTGTCGATTGCAGAGCTCTGCGTTGAAATGACAAACTCATAGTTGATTGCAGTGCTAGGTTGTTTGCAGAACTCTGAATTGAAATGTCTTATTCATCGTTGACTGCAGGGCTTCGCTGATTACAGAGCTCTGCAATAGACTGGCGAATTCAAATTTGTACGTAGAGCTATGTCGAGCTCTGCATTAGACTGGCGAACTGTAAGTCGTAGGCAGAGCTATTCGTGTCATGTCAAGCGCAGAGCTGTGCATTGATATGGTGATTTCAAAGTTAATGCAGACCTAAGCCGATTGCAGACCTCTGCACTAAACTGGCGAATTGGAAGTTGTATTCAGAGCATGTCGAGCTATGTCGATTGCAGAGCTCTGCACTGATAAGGATTGTTGCAGGCGAGCGTTATATCAACGTATATTCGACCGTCTACAGTTATGACGTCAACGTAAACTCGACGCCACGTTGCAGTCGGATACAGGTTTAGCCTCGTCAGTGCACCAAAAGCTTACATTTATGACATGAGCTGATGGTTTATCAACGACCTTTGAGAGTTCATAGTTTAAGCGTGACAGGTCTATTCCATTTTTCATGGGAAGCAAGTTTCGCATTACGCAAACACGCTTATACAAATACATTGCCACCTTTGTCGCCGAAAAAATGAAAATTTTATGATGAAAAATTGCGATATTTTCTTATTTTTGCTCCAAATATAGATTGTGGGCACTCGTTAGAACCGTCTCATCGAGGCGGTTCTAACGAGTACCAACAATCTATACCTTAGAGCAGAAATAAGAAAGATAAGGTATACCCCCCCCCCGGAAACCCCAGTTTTACGATATAAAAGTGGGGTTCAAGGGGTCAAAATTATATAGGCGTGTTTTCGTGATGGATACCTTTTTTTCCTCAGGATTTTTAAAATAAATGTTTTGATATTGCCTTTACATTACAATAACTCACCCGTGCGACTAAGTACATTTTTCACATCTCCAAAATGGCTATTTTCTGATGAAACTCCTTGATATTTTTGTTTTAAATGTTCAGAATATAGGTTGAGGGTGCTCGTTAGAACCGCCCACTCTCTGAGGCGGTTCTAACGAGTACCCACAACCTATGTCTTGGAGCAGAAATAAAAAAATAATGTATACCGCTTTTAACCCCAGTTTTCTCTATATAAAGTGGGGTTTAGGGGGACTTGTTCATCTTATAATCTAGAAGTCGGGGCCGAGCGGTTAATGCGATGTACTGCGAGTTACACTAAAAATCTTTTAGACGAGGGCTCGAGTGCCAGTGGCACATTTTTTCTCTTTTTTATTTAATTTTCCATTTTCATTTTAATGTTAATTTCTTTATTTTTATATTAAAATTCTTTATATTTTTTTTTTCATTTGTTTCATTTTCAAGATTTAAATAGTTATGCCATTGTAAATCTTTCAGATGCCGGCGTCGGTAGCTCAGTCGGATGCGCGTCTGACTGGTGATCAGAAGGACGCGGGCTTGATACCTGCCGGCTCGGCAACATTCGTTCGTGAAAATTTCTCATGGAATCTTTTCTACGGCCAACCCCTCCCTTCCGCTGTTTCAAGAAAGGTAGTTGTCAGTTTCTGGCGAAAGAATGTGCACTGTATTGGTTAACCGCTTTACGTATAAGCTTGTCCAGGAAAAGTGTTGATAAGTAAACTGACTGGCTTAAAAATGACCTAAATAGTGTTGCCTGTGTCGTAAACCCTCAATACAAACAAAACTAAAAATGTGTCAGTACGACACGGATGCATCCCCCAAGGGCCCACATCACTCCGAAAAAAATATGCTGCAACAACAGCTGTCATCAGACAGTGTTACTCATGTGAAAAAAGTGTCCTTAAGGTCATTGTCATAGCTGGGGTGTATTGTCGATTTAACCATTACGCTAACACACCCGTGCGGCATACTACATTTTTCACATCTCCAAAATGGCTATTTTCCTGATGAAAATATACGATATTTTTGTTATTTTTACTTCAAAGGTAGGTTGTGGGTGCTCGTTAGAACCGCCTCATTGAGGCGGTTCTAACGAGTTCCCACAACCTTTGTCTTAGAGCAGAAATAAGAAAAATAATATATACCTCCGTAAACATCAGTTTTCCCTCTATAAACTGGGGTTTAGGGGGTTGTTCGTTTCACGGACTTGTTCACGTGATGACTGTTGAAAAAAATAACTATAATCATATCAAATAGCAATTCAATCCATCAAATTGTTTAGAAAATACGACTTCTTAAAAACTTTTACATTAAACATTTCTTAGCCTACAACCTTGACCTTGAGATAATAAGACAGAGTCGGGGATATGGCTGAATAAAATTTTGACCTGGGTCTATCATGATTCCAAATATGAAGCATATCCATCATATGGTTTGGAAAATATAAGCTCTTAATACATTTAGCATAAAACATTTCTAAGTATGTGACCTTGACCTTGTGGTCAGGGGCAGGCGTATGGCTGAATTAACCTTTGGACATGTAACTATCATCATACCATACATGAAACAAATCCATTATATGGTTTGGAAAACATCAGCTCTTAACATACTTTAAATTTAAAAATGTTTAAGCCTGTGACCTTCACCTTGAGGTCATGTGATGGGATGGGTATTGTTGAATTTCACTTTGGACCTGTATCTATTCATCATACGAAATATAAACACAATCCATCATATGGTTTTTGCAAATATGAACTATTAAATTAACATTAACAAGCAAATTCGTTGAATTGATATCCCCCGCCGAATGGGTTTTTCGTGTAGAATGGCAAGAAAATATATCTGGCCAAAATTGAGAAAAAAAAATTGCGCGTGCATCACGGCAGCATAATAATACATATTTATTTCAAGTTTCATTTTATTCCATGCAATAGTTGCTGAGAAGCGGTTCCAGACAAAGTGAAACGACGAAAAATCCAGAATTTTAATCATTTAAGGGGCCATAACTCTGGGTGTAAAAAGTCAATCCGAAAAAAAATTGTGCGTGCATCACCACAGCATAATAATACATATTTATTTCAAGTTTCATTTAATTCCATGCAATAGTTGCTGAGAAACAGTTCCGGACAAAAAAGTGAGACGACGAAAAATCCAGAATTTCAATCATTTAAGGGGCCATAACTCTGGATGTAAAAAGTAAATCCGGAAAAAAAAAATGCGCGTGCATCATCACAACATAATAATGCATATTTATTTCAAGTTTCATTTAATTCCATGCAATAGTTGCTGAGAAACGGTTCCGGACAAAGTGAGACGACGAAAAATCCAGAATTTCGATCATTTAAGGGGCCATAACTCTGGATGTAAAAAGTCAATCCAGAAAAAAATTGCGCGTGCATCACCGCAGCATAATAATACATATTTATTTCACGTTTCATTTAATTACATGCAATAGTTGCTGAGAAACAGTTCCGGACAAAGTGAGATGACGAAAAAATCCAGAATTTCAATCATTTAAGGGGCCATAACTCTGGATGTAAAAAGTCAATCCGAAAAAAAATTGCGCGTGCATCACTGCAGCATAATAATACATATTTATGTCAATTTTCATTCAATTCCATGCAATAGTTGCTGAGAAACGGTTCCGGACAAAGTGAGACGACGAAAAATCCAGAATTTCAATCATTGAAGGGGCCATAACTCTGGATGTAAAAAGTCAATCCGAAAAAAAATTGCGCGTGCATCACCACAGCATAATAATACATATTTATTTCACGTTTCATTTAATTCCATGCAATAATTGCTGAGAAACGGTTCCGGACAAAGTGTGACGGACGGACGGAAGGACGGACGGACGGACGGACAACGCCAAAACTATATCCCTCCGCCTTCGGCGGGGGATAAAAATTTCTAACCCTGTGACTTTGACATTGAAGTCTTAGGCATTGATTGTGATATTGCCCAATAAACCCTTGGACATAGCATCTTCAAACTTAATCCATCATGTGGTTATGTCAGTGGCATGTCTGATTTATCGAAAAAATGTTTAATGATAGCTACGATTTAATTGGTATAGCCACAGGTTCAAAGTAAGGGTACAAATCTTGCTGTTCAAGTTTCCATTGAGTCAAACATTTTGTGTCGCGAATGTGATTCCCATTTTTACCAGTTATTACCCATCATCTATCGTTGGGAATATTTTTTATAAAATGATAATTTACACAATGGTTGAAAAGTTATCGACCTTTAAATATTTGACCAAACCACCGGAAGTGAGCGAAAAGTATGGCATTTCTGATAGCGTTTTTTTTTTTTTTTTGTTTTAACCAATATTTAAGACACAGCTGAAGATGCTAAAATGATTGAAAGCACTTTTGGGTCGATATTTGGTTTGCAACATTATTTTGAAAAAGCAGTTTTTTAGATCTCAATTAACTGTTTGTTTTTCGATAAGTTTTAGATTTTATGTTATTTTTATCCCTTGCTTTTAACTTATTACCTATACGGAAAAAATGTTGAAGTCAAAATTCCATTACAAACAGATTTTATTTAAAGAAATGCACTTTTTTACATTTTTCCAAAAACCTTTTATTTTGAACACCAGATTTTCTTTAAATTGTTACAGGATTCATGTCTATAGTTAGTCAAATCATCAATCGGTAATTTTTAACTAAATTATTCAGGCGAGACAATTTAAAAGTGTATAGTTTCTATTTCCGGTCAGTATAGTAACATTTTTTTTTATGAAACTTCTATGATCCGAGCTGCAACCTTGTGCTCGTTCCATCTTATCAATAAAATGAATATACATCTAGTGTGATGGCCCCGCCCATCATGAGCTTGGAGAAATAGATCGGGCTGCACGATGCTTCCAAGCGGAGCTGAAACTGACCGCATATGAGCAATCGTAAATCATTCAGTAAGTCTAAGCCTGCCCAGGCAAAGTGGTGCGAGTTTGGCCCCGTCCATGTTTTTAAACTCGTTTAGTTTTATTGGGAGACAGGGCTTGAGATGTCATTTAATCTCAATGTCGGGTAAAATCCTCACAAAACTGGAAACAACTTCTCCAAAATTGACGGGGACGAAAACTTCAAATCAATCAAACAAACATCCCCTGTGATCCACTTATATAGGTACAAAAAAAATGTTCAGGAAATGTAATAAATAAATAAATAAAAAAGAGAGAAAAAAATATATCCCGAAGATTCGAAGCCTAGATCTCCAAGCTGGCAGACGTGTTACTAAAGTGTTTCGACTAGACGTCATCACATTAAATCACTCGTACAACATAGTACATTTTTCACATTTCCAAAATGGCAACTTTTCTGATGAAAATCTGCTATATTTTGCTTATAAATGCGCATAACAATGGTTTTGTGTGCTCGTTAGAACCGCCTCGTTGAGACGGTTCTAACGAGTACCCACAACCTATGTATTGGAGCAGAAATAAGAAAAAAATAATGAAGTCCCCCCTAAACCCCGGTTTAGGGGCCTTCATTTCAGGGACTTGTTCACGTGATGTGATAACATCAAGCGTAAGATTCAGAATATGACCGTAACTATCGGCCACAAGATCTAGCTCCGGTAAAATTTCTAAAATTGCTTATTTTTGGTAGATTTTTGGTCTTTTCACTTATTTCACACATTTGTTTTTGCAAAATAACGTGCTATCGCCCAGTGTAAAAATACCCAACAAGTCCGTGAAATGAACACCCCCTTGAACCCCACTTTATATAGAGAAAACTGGGATTTTCGGGGGTATTAATTATTTTTCTTAGTTCTGCTCCAATGCATAGGTTGTGGGTACTCGTTAGAATCTCCTCATTGAGGCGGTTCAAACGAGTACCCTCAACCTATGTTTGCAGTATAAATACGAAAAATATCACCGATTTTTATCAGAAAAGTTGCCATTTTTGAGACAAAAAAATGCACTATGCCGCATGAGTGTTTTATCGTAATGAGGCGACTTACCTAAAAACGGACGAGCAAGTCACGTCTCACTACGTTTTGAAAGGCTATACCACATTTAAGACAAACTTTTACATACACAAATAAATACGGAAACTTTTTACTTATAAAAGATTGCGCACTGGCGGTTCTAAGAGATGATTCAAACTAAAAATGGGCTACCACAGATATAATGTCTTCTAACGAAGCACATGGCTATAAATGGCAAATTAAACGTTTGATATTGTTTCCTACTTCTCCAGAGCACAGACCGCGTCCACACGTTAGAACCGTGTCACTCTGTGAGGCCGTTCTAACGAGTACCCACAATCTGCACTCCAAAGCAGAAACAAAAAAAAAAATAAGTGCGTGCATCAATGTCATATAATCATCACAGCGACAGTGAGTCGCACGAGGGTACTCTGATATGAGTAAACCGTCTCAATCGACGAGTGAGGGGCACTCATTCGTTCTGTGTATGCTGGGTACTCATCACCTTGTCAAACGCTGACGAGTAAACAACCAACAACGAGTGTAATCGCTCCAGTCTTACATACTAGACCGGCGAGCACAAGGTATACTCCCTCAAAACAATAACTGGAACAATTCGCTCTTTAAAACATAGTGCATAAAGACGCAAATGACGTCTGATCAGGGTCTTCACCCAATACATTAACAATATTTATAACCTATCGTTGCGTCTGATCAGAGAGAGTCTTCAATTATGGCAAAATGTACAATAACGCCACTACTGCACAATTCAATGTTGCGTCTGATCAGGACCCTCAATGCAATAAAACGCACAACAACGAATGATGTTTGTGACTTTTAACTGCGCCTGATCAGAAAATACATTACATTGCTAACAATGCGTGCATGCTTGCCTGCGTGCGTTCATGCATGTCCTGTGTGCGTGCTCATGAACAAACGCCATCATACACGGTATATAAATTGTCAGGCGGTTATCTGCCCCTACAATGAACGATACAGAAATTGTAACGCAATTATCTTCCCTTACAACGAAAGTGAGCTATGGAAGCCACAGACCCAGCGCTTGAGACCCATTTCCCACCTGCACAACACAAAGAGCCATCCTTGTAGGCTGTGTGAAAATAGCAATAGTAACATGAGAAGAACATTACAAGAAAGAGAATCGCTGTATCTGGAAAAAATGCATGCCACTATTGATGTCGACTTGAACCTACAGTCGAACTTCAATGGCTCGAACACCTTAGGGACCACGGAAATCTGTTCGAGACAGGGGTAGTTCGAGCCACAGATGGTTACTGCCAAGAGGCATTACGGGGTTAATTTTTGGACATCTTTTCGGTGCTCTATAATAAAAGTATATGCTGTGGTTCTCATTAGAATCGCCTCATAGAGGCGATTCTAATGAGTACACACAACATACATTTGAAAGATAAAAGTCGAAAATCTTAATTATCCCCCACTATTGTTTATGCTGAGGATTTTACTAGGGGCTCAAGATCTAGTTCGACTCAGCCATGGTAAACGAGCCATCGAAGGTCTACTGTATTATGCAGGCAAACAGTGTGGATGATAAACAAACTGCTCCTGGAGGAACTGTCTGCTCTGATTCCATATTGCTTGCAACAATCACTTTTAACGTTACCAGCAGACAACAAAGCCGCTGACAACTGTGGTGATTTGCATCTAAAGCGTTTGTCGGATGCAGACGAAATCAACCGAAGCGCTTTGCTTAACGGAACTATCGAACATATTTACCCATCAATGCCCCTTACTGGGACATTCAGAAATCAAAGGCCACAGAATGCGGCGTCTGATCGGTACATGTATCCTCAGGTCGCTTAAGGTGCGGAACCTGATTTGAAACTCACAGAATAAATGTGACAACGCATTTTGAAATTAGACCTCTCAAAAAAAGGTGGAATACCAATTTTATTTGTTTACTTGAAATTCGTACATCCGGTATAAAACCCTTGCAACCCAGTGCAAATCGTGTAGATCCAGTTGAGGCGGCACGTAACGAGCAGTCCCGCCAGGATCTACATGTACACTGTTTGCCAGTCAATGAACGGGAAAAACGAACCTTTCTATAAGAATAAATACACCAAGCGCCCTGTTCTTAAACTCAGGGGTGAAAGGGTTTGTTTGTTTGTTTGTTTGATTTTAGGTTTAACGTTCCCGTCAACACTGTAAAGGTCATTTTGGAGGCGTTGCTTCCAATTTTGTGGGACTTTTAACCGACCGGGGTGAAAGGGTAAAATCTCGGATGTAGGTATACAAATAATGATTATTCGAGGCATTTGCATCTTTAAATTAATACATGTATACATATATGCGCGAGAAAATGTTCAAATTTATCTAGTATATATGATATGAGCGAAACAGCGCTAAAAACTGAAAAACAAGTCGAACTACGATTTTGCGCGGGCTCATATGTCAGTATTACTGAGTCAAAGCCGGAAGTTAGCTGCACAACACGTGTGATAGCTGAGAATAACAGTCATTAACCCTTTTTGTACCGCATGGAACCTTCCTCCTTATATATAGCAGGAGTTCATTTCAAAATTTAGGGGTGTCAGGTTGTGTTTTCTTCAAAATTGGTTTGGAAAATGGCTGAACTTTCTGCAAACAGTGAAGGGGTCCTGATCAGACGCCGCGTTTTGCGGCGTCTGATCTGGGCCTGCACTGTTTGCCGGGGTACCCGTTTTGGGGTTTCTGGCACTAAATGGGTGAAAAACAATTCTTTAAGTGATATGTCATAGCATGTGAAAATTCTCCGAATTGGTAGACGAGACAAACAGTGACATCACTAGAATACTCGTATGTCCGTGAAATGAACACCGCCGTAACTGGGGTTTACCTAGGTACACGTTAGTTTTTCGTATTTCTGATCAATGATCAAATACATGGGTTGTGGGAACTCGTAACCGGTGACTCAAATGAACATCCACATCTTATGTTTTCGAGTAACAAGAGCACCGCATGCGTGTGCCAACGCTCGTCTGCAGTTTCTTTTAGAAAACCAAAGTTCTAAGTCAAACAAGAGCAATCAAATTGCAAGATGGAGTTATAAAACTTGTAGGGAATGTAGCTCTTGTGATGGTGAGTATGTGTATGAAGTTTCATGAAGGTAGGCCAAATACTTTTGAAAATATGGTCAAGGTTAAGGTTTTCGGTTAAATTTTCGAAAAATAGGTCAAAGTTCAAAGGTCAAGGTCACAGATCTAAAAGTGTGGTATCACTGAAAAGGTCTTGTCCCAAGACACATTCATGTGAAGTTTGAAGGCTCTGTTGTGAATAGTATTAAAATGAGAGCAAAAAATGTGTTTCAGAAAAAAACTGGAAAAGGGGAGATAATTCAGCAAAAATCAACAATGTTGTTATGGTCCTTGGTCAAAATGTAGCTCTTGTGATGATGAGTGTGTGTATGAAGTTTCATGAGGCTAGGTCTAATACTTTTGAAGTTATAGCCAAGGTTAAGTTTTTTTGGAACGACGACGCCAGACGACAACGACAACGCAGACGCCGGAGTGATGACAATAGCTCGAAAGTTTTTTTTTTTTTCAAAAAACAGACGAGCTAAAAATGAGAATAGAAAAGAATATTGCAAATCTTCACCCAAAAACTAAACTGTTTTGGAGATACGAAAGAATACACGATGTCGCCCGGAGTTTATCGTAATAACAAATACCTCTCACCTCCCATCCACGGCCCCCGCGCATCGGGGCTTGAAGAAATAGATTGGCATGATGCTTCCAAGCTGAGCTGAAACCGGCCGCACACGAGTACTGGTAAGTAAGTAAGTAAGTAAGTAAGTAACGACTTTATTTTAAGAGGGTAACTCAATTGGCGAACCAATTTTCATTGAGGCCCTCTAACAAATAACTACTACGTAAGAGACATCATAAACAACAATATAAAGTGCATTATGTCATTCACGCATCCACACATACATACATATTCATACACACTCTTAAAGATGCATTTTCAAGAGATAAAATTCAGCTAATGGCGGCGGAGGTCCAAATGTGAAAAGACCTTATTGTTTCAACCAAACAGTACATTTATTTACAAAAGAACTCAAGGTAGAAGCATTCTTTATTTCAAGTGGGATACTGTTCCAGATTAAAGCACCTGAGTAGGACATGCTGTTTTTAAACAAATCGATTTTAGGTTTGGGAATCAAAAAGTTCCTATTGCTTATGGAACGTAAATTCGATGTGGTGTCATCCGTATTACATGACCTCATTTGAAACAAATCAAATATTCTGGTGCAATATTGTTAGCAACTTTATACATCACTTTGGCTTTTTGTAAAAATACACTTTCGGTAAAAGACAGGATTTTTAATCTATCTCGAGCCTCTTCAAGAGTTAGATATTCATTTCTTAATATTAACTTGCATGCCCGTCTTTGAAGTTTAGTAATTTTATTGATGTTAAAACAAGTAGAATTTCCCCAGATAACAGAACAGTAATCGAAGTGGGGTCGGATATATGCATTATAAAAAAGTAATCTGTGCTCTATTGTTAAATATGATGAAATCTGTGATAAAAGCCATAAGTGAGAGGATACTGGTAAATCGGTGCGAGTCGGAGCGTCCATGCTTATAAACCCTATTGGTTTCATTGGGGGACAGGACTTGAGGTGTCATCTAGTCTCAATGTCGGGTAAAAGTCCCCCAGAATTTGAAGCAACTTCTCAAAAATGACCTATACACGGGGACGTTAAACCTCAAATCAAACAAGCAAAAACGTTAAGCCTCAGATCAAACAAAAAACAAACACCTCCCATCCAGACACCAAAGGGACAGAAACCCATCACAAAAACACGCCTATAAAAAGTGACCCACTTAAACACCACTTTTAAATAATAAACCTAGGGTTTGCAGGGGTATACATTTTTTTTATATCTGCTCAAAAACATAGATTGTGGGTACTCGTTAGAACGAGTATCCACAATCTATGTTTTAAGCAGAAATAAGAAATACGTGATATTTTTCGTATTTATACTGCCAATATAGGTTGTGGGTGCTCGTTTATTGAGGCGGTTCAAACGAGTACCTTCAACCTATGTATTATAGCAGAAATAAGAAAAATAATGAACACCCCCGTAAACCCAGTTTATTCTATATAGAGTGGGGTTTAAGGGGGTGTTCAATTCACGGACTTGTCCACGTGATTACAGTTACTTTCCAACAAAAATGCCCGAAAGGCTATCCAAAATAAAAAGATAGCACTACATACATGCTAAGACGAGGTACCACAACAGAAGAACCGCCTTGGAACGGCAGTTTAAACATTGCTCTGCATTACGAAAATACGCCTATTCATATACATTGCACAGTTCACCGCCGAAAAAAAAAGAATTTTCAGATGAAATATTCTGACATTTTTCTTATTTCCGATCAAAAATAGATTGAGGGTACACGTAAGAACGGCCTCATCGAGGCGGTTCTAACGGGTACCCACAATCTATATTTAAGAGCAGAAATAAGGTTTACCAGTTTTACTTTATTCAAGTGGATTTCAAGGGGGTCAGAATTATATAAGCGTGTTTTCGTGAAGGAGGCTAAAATTGATTTGACGTAAACACAATCCTCGCCCTTGGTTCTGTCGAAAAAATTCGTACAGTTCTAACTCTACGGAACCCGGGAAGGGACATGATTTTTTATTTTTATTATGTTGTGCGAACAAGATAATATCTTGAGCGGACAAGATATTATCTTGTTCGGACAACATATAATCTTGTGCGGACAAGATATTATCTTGTGCGGACAAGATAATATCTTGTTCGCACAACTTAATATCTTGTGCAGACAAGATAATATCTTGTTCGCACAACTTAATATCTTGTGCAGACAAGATAATATCTTGTTCGCACAACTTAATATCTTGTGCAGACAAGATAATATCTTGTCCGCACAACATATTATATTGTTTGCACAACATAGATCTTAGGAAGTTGTGCGAACAAGATATTATCTTGTGCGGACAAGATATTATCTTGTTCAGACAACATATTATTATCTTGTGCGGACAAGATAATATCTTGTGCGCACAAGATAATAAGTTGTGCGAACAAGATAATATCTTGTCTGCACAAGATCTATGTTGTGCAGACAAGATATTATCTTGTGCGGACAAGATAATATCTTGTTCGCACAACTTAATATCTTGTGCGGACAAGATAATATCTTGTCTGCACAATATATTATGTTGTCCGCACAAGATAATATCTTGTGCGCACAAGATAAAATGTTGTCCGAACAAGATAATATCTTGTCCGCTCAAGATATTATCTTGTTCGCACAACATAATAAAAATAAAAAATCATGTCCCTTCCCGGGTTCCGTATAACTCAGCTGTTTTTTTTTTTTTTAATTTTATGTTCTTGGAGTTGTGGCAACTCCGAGAACATAAAATTTGTTAAAACACAGCATCACGATAACTAATCCGCGCGACCGTTCATTCATTACTGTCGCCTTACAATACGATAACTCACCCGTGCGACACAGTGCATTTTTCACATCTCCAAAATGGCTACTTTTCTGATGAAAATCCATGGCATTTTTCTTATTTATACTGCAAACATAGGTTGTGGGTACTCGTTAGAACCGCCTCATTGAGGCGGTTCTAACGAGTACCCACAACCTATGTCTTGGAGTAAAAATAAGATAGTGTTTACCCACTTAAATCCCAGTTTTCTCTATACAAAGTGGGGTTTAACGGGGTGTTCATTTCATGGACTTGTTCACGTGATGAACGGTTAATGTTCTGTCAAAAATTTGTGATAAGAGTGCTGAAAAAAAAATCCCGAAAAACAAAATCAAAACAACAAAACCTGACCGTAATCGCCAGCCTTTCAGCATCGTCAATTTATAAGAGTGGCCTCATGATTAAGATTATATGTGGTTAAGAGCGCCGACTCGCTCGGGTCACATGTGAAACGACAGGTCTGATGTTTGTTTTTTTTTTTTTTTTTTTATCCGGGTACTCCGGTTCTCGCCCACCTCGAAATCAGCGAGAAATAATCTTGAAAATGTTGTAAAAATATACCTTTCAAAATATCCTATCTCTGACATGTCTGTGTCAATTATGAAAGCATTCGCTACAATTGTTTTACGATGCTCTTATATCATTTTTGAACTATCCAATTTTCTGAAAAAAATTGAAAAAAAATGTAAACAAAAAAAGACTGAGAAGAGAAATGAGAAATTCCAGATGGGCTATGCTAACCCTTTTTGTACCAAATGGAATCTTCCTCCTTATATATAGCAGGAGTCCAATTCCAAATTCCAAATTTAGGGGTGTCAGGTTGTGTTTCTACAAAATTTATTTTGGAAATGGCTAAGGGGTTTCTGGTTCTCAATGGGTTAATAATCAACTGTATCAAAACACCACATTAATTTTATAACAGCATCGTAAACAATTGTACCCAGGGACTGGGACGAGGACCCTGCTTTCGTAGTCCCCACGGACCGGATGTAGGCTGGAAACAGACAGGTGGGTGCATTGGCAACTGAGGGCAGTTGCTGGCAACAGAGGGCTGTTGCAATGGCTAAGGAGACTGGTTTTAGCCATAAGACTCAGCAGGCACTCAGCCTTGAAATGACGTCCTATCAACATCGATGCGACGGGATTACACCACTTCGACGTTGATACGTCATTTCAACGTTGTGTGCCCGCTAGGGACAGACAAATTCCTTGATGGTGTTCCGTTTTCCAACTCTGACCTCAGACCCTGGCGTGAAGAAAAACCGTTATCAGTAAAGAGAACCCATTTGTAACTATGACACAGGAATTACTGCATTACCTCAAGTAGAACTTCACTGCGAGCTTCGGCGAAAAAGGTAATTAGGAAGTCGCATGCAAGGAAGTGCCCAGCCTCTTTGCAGATGTGCACATCTGCAGAAAGCCAGAATGCCTCTGGCTGGAGACCAAAAATAGTCGGGCCTCACCGGAGTTCAGCAATTGGTTTTCTTTTGGTCCAGTATTTGTGATCTCATGCTGTGTGGATGTGGATTGTGGCTATGAAATTGAATAAATATATATAAAAAATACTGACCGTAGCAAGGTGGTTATTCTTTTGTGGTTTATTATTTTTATAGTTCGTCATTGCATGTTTGTATTGCTAATATATTTTAATTTTGGATAGCCATTTGGCCATTTTGTGGTAAAGTCACTGTCCTTTTGGCTTTTTGATTGTGGCGTTTTCATTATGGTGAAGTTATTTTATGTTTCTATTTCTTTCCCTTTGGTGTCTTAAATGGCGATACGAGGTGAGTGAGTGGCTTGAGTTGTAGGTCTCACCAACAGCAAAAATCATATGGAGACAGGACCTCGGTTTAGAGACTTAAACAAAAGTCTGGAGAAGCCCGGTGGAGGTGTGAGGTAATTGTAAAGATTCCTGATCACTGCCTTCACTTCCATATGGCTACAAAACAACCAAGTATTGTTAAACAAGAAATCCGCAGATGGCTATGCTGTGCCTTATGGACTTGAACATTATGCCGAGGAGTTGTCCATTATGATAACACACCCGTGCAAAATAGTGCATTTTTTCACATCTCTAAAATGGCTACTTTTCTAATGAAAATACGTGATGTTTTTCTTATTTAGACTGCTATCATAGGTGGTATGTGCTCGTTAGAACCGCCTCATTGAGGCGGTTCTTACGAGTACCAACTACCTATGTCCAGGATCAGAAATAAGAGAAATAATGCATTGCGGAAACACACCTATACAAATATATTGTAAGTTTTACCGCCAGAAAAACGAAAATTTGAAGATGAAAAATTGTTATATTTTTCTTACTTCTGCTCAAAATAAAGATTGTTGTTACTCGTTAGGACCGCCTCAACGAGACGGTTCTAACGAGTACCCACAATCTATACTTTAGAACAGTAATAAGAAAAATGGCGTTTACCCCTGTAAACCCCACTTTTAATATAAAGCAGATACAACGAAACAGCAAACAAAATACAAAGAAACAAAATACAAAAAAAAAAAAAAAAAAAAAAAATACAAAGAGCCTGGAATGCATTACGATAACACACCCGTGCGACAAAGAATTTTTTCACATCTCCGAAATGGCCATTTTTCGGATGAAAATCCGTGATATTTTTCTTATAAATACTGCAAACGTAGGTTGTAGATGCTCGTTAGATCCGCCTCACGAGTACCGACAACCTATGTTTAGGAGCAGAAATAAGAAAAATAATGCATTACGGAAACACGCCTATAAAAATACATTGTAAGTTTTACCGCCAGAAAAACAAAAATTTGAAGATGAAGAATTGTGATATTTTTCTTACTTCTGCTAAAACTATAGATTGTTGTTACTCGTTAGAACCGCCTCATCGAGGCGTTCTAACGAGTACCCACACTCCATATTTAAGAACAGAAATAAGAAAAATAACGTTTACCCCTGTAAACCCCAGTTTTACTACATAAAAGGAGGGTTCAATGTGGTCAAAATTACATAGTCGTGTTTTCGTGATGAATATTGACCGCTTGATGAACGAACGGAGGGAAACTGGACTCCTATACAGAGCAATGCTTAAAGCAGATACAACAAAACAGCAAACAACATACAAAGAAACAAGATACAAAGAAAAAGAAACAAAATACAAAGAAACAAAATACAAAGAAACAAAAACAAAGAAACAAAATACAAAGAGCCTGAATTGCAACGATGAATTCAGAAATAATAGCAGCTTATAAAATTAAGCATTAGTTAGAACAAGAACTCCCATTACTAAAACAAGCATATGATAATGACCCCTTGAACTCCACTTTTATATAGTAAAACTGGGGTTTACAGCGGTATAATGTTTCTCTTACTTCTGCTAAAAACAGATAGTGGGTACTCGTTTACACCTATTTGCTTTAAACATAGATTGTCGGGAATCGTTAGATCCGCCTCGGCGAGGCGGTTCTTACGAGCAACTACACTCTATGCTTTTGAGCGGAAATAAAAAGTAATGAATGCTCCTGTGAACTCTAGTTTTATTATATAAAAGTGGGTTTTTAATGGATCAAAATTAAATAGGCGTGTTTTCGTGATGGATTAAAGCAGAAGCAACCAAAAATTAAGCAAAAGTAAAATATAAAGAGCCTGAAATACAAAGTTGAATTAAGAAAACGTAATAACCCGTAAAACAAAGCATTAATTAAGAACGAGAATTCCAGCGAAGTATATGTCTCGATTGTATGCACTGTAACATTTGGAAGGCCACTAAGGTTGTTGCCAAGGTAAGGGATTGGCGAACAATAAATATGGATGACCAAATGGATGGGAAGCTGGACTTTGACATGCAATAACTATATGAATGATAAACAAATACATAGAAATGACATACAATAAATACAAATAAATGACATACAATAAATACATATGACATACAATAAATACATATAAATGACATGCAATAAATACATATAAATGACATACAATAAATACTTATAAATGACATACAATAAATACATATAAATGACATATAATAAGTACATGTAAATGACATACAATAAATACATATAAATGATATGATGTAAGTTTTCATTTTAATTACCGGCAAATAAAACAGATGCATAAACACATGTGTACAAAAAGAGAAAATCAAATAGAAGCGACTTTTTGATATTACTAAAAACAAGGCAAACAAAATAAAGCCAATTTAACACCGACTTATGAAAATAAAAAGAACTCAACGAAGCCCCCGTCATAAACAAACACCCGAAATATCAACACAAGAAAGACAACCCCAATATCTAAGACCGACTAAAGACAAAACAACCTTTCAAAGACCAACTAAAGCAACAAACCACTTTAAACATGCCCGATAAACCAGCAAACAAAACACCAACTAACCAATGGAAAAGTCCAACAAAAGAAACCTCCACTCTAATTTCAAAAACAAACAAACTTAAAAAGCCACTGAAGCCAAAAAAAAAAAAACAAAAAAAAAAAAAACAAAAAAAAAAAAAATACTTAAAAAGCCGCTGAAGCAAAGATTATCACCTTAAAAAACCGAACAAAAGAAAAGACCACGTTATGCACCTAATACGATTATGTTATTCAAGAAAGACGCAAAGAAAAAACCACGTTATGCACCTGATACGATTATGTTATTCAAAAAAGACGCAAAGAAAAGACCACGTTACGCACCTAATACGATTATGTTATTCAAGAAAGGCGCAAAGAAAAGACCACGTTACGCACCTGATACAATTATGTTATTCAAGAAAGAAGCAAAGAAAAGACCACTTTACGCACCTAAAACGATTATGTTAATCAAGAAAGGTGCAAAGGAAAGACCACGTTACGCACCTAATACGATTATGTTATTCAAGAAAGAACACCACCTCATCCCCCCCCCCCACACACACACACACACCAACACCTCTCACAAAAAGAAAAGAAAAAAGACAAGACGACTTAAGAAAGACTAAACCAAAGTAGTCAGGCGAAAACATAGCTCGCCAATTGGGGGAATAAGATGTATTACGAGCTTTATCGCATAGATATTGCAACGAAGTTGCATTCCGATATTCCGTACGATTATCTTGTTATGGCGCACACAAGGGTGGTTTGAAAACAATAATCAGAGGGAAATTAAGTAAGAAAGTAAGAAACAGTGAGCAATCATTTCTGAAATAATGAACGGAAATCATGTAGCCTTCTAGCTAACATACATTACTGCAGCCAATAAAATAAAGGTCGACACTTTGTACAGGAAAATTAAAATTCTTGGAGGGCAAAGAACTGAAACCATGTAGCCATCTGGCTAACATACAGCACTGCAGCACAATACACAATAAAGGTCGACACTTTGTGAAAAGGAAAATTAATATTCTTGAAGGGCATAGAACTGTATTCATGCAGCCTCCAGGCAAACATACAGCACTCCAGCGCAATAAAATAAAGGTAAGCACTTTGTGCAGTGGGTATTAATATTCTCGAAGGGCATAGAACTGAAATAATGTAGACTTCTGTCAAAATCGACACTTTGGGAAGGGGAAATTGATAGTAGCTCTCTAGCTAACATTCAGGACTGCTGCACAATAAAATAAAGGTCGACACTTTGTGACTGGGAAATTAATATTATTGAAGGGCATAGCACTAAAATTATATAGCCTTCTAGCTAACACAGCACTGTAACACAATAAAATAAAGGTCGACATTTTGTGCAGTGCTAATTAATATTCTTGAAGGGCATAAAACTGAAATCGTGTAGCTTTCTAGTTGACATACAGTACGGCAGCACAATAAAAGAAAGGTCGATAATTTGGGCAGGGGAAACAAATATTGTTGAAGGGCACTATTCAAGCTAACATACAGTACTGCAGTACAATAAAATACACGTCGACACTTTGTGCAGGGGAATTTAATATTCTTGAAGGGCATAGAACTGAAATCATGTAGCCTTCTAGCTAACATACTTTACTGCAACACAATAAAATAAAGGTCGACACTATGTACAGGAAAATTAATATTCTTGGAGGGCATAGAACTAAAATCATGTACCCTTCTGGCTAAAATACAGCACTGCAATGAAATAAAGGTCGACACTTTGTGCAGGGGTATTAATATTCTTGAAGGGCATAGAACTGAAATAATGAAGACTTCTGGCAAAATCGATACTTTTGGAAGGGGAAATTAATATACTTGAAGGGCGTAGAACTGTATTCAAGCAGCCTTCTGGCAAACATAAGCACTGCACCACAATAAAATAAAGGTCGATATTTTGCGCAGGGGGAATTAATATTCTTGAAGTGCATAGAACTGAAATCATGTAGATCTCTAGCTAACATTCAGGACTGCTGCACAATAAAATAAAGGTCGACACTTTGTGCATGGGATATTAATATTATTGAAGGGCATAGAACTGAAATCATATAGCCTTCTAGCTAACACACCCCTGCAGCACAATAAAATAAAGGTCGACACTTTGTGCAGGGCTAAATAATATTCTTGAAGGGCATAAAACTGATTTCGTGTAGCCTTCTAGCTAACATACAGTACTGCAGCACTATAAATGAAAGGTCGATAATTTGTGCAGGGTAAATAAATATTCTTGAAGGGCATAAACTGAAAAATTGTAGCCTTCTTTCTAACATACAGTACTGCAGCACAATAAATTGAAGGTCGACACTTTGTGCAGGTGAAATTAATATCCTTAAAGGGCGTAGAACTGCACTCATGAAGCCTTAAACTAACGCACAGCACAATTAAATTAAAGTCGACACTTTGTGAAGGGGAAATTAATATTCTTAAAGGGTATAGAACTGAACTCTTGCAGCCTTCTAGCTTACATACAGTACTGCAGCACAATAAAATAAAGGTCGACACTTTGTGAAGGGGAAATAATATTCTTGATGGACATTGAACTGAAATCTGGTAGCCTTTTAGCTAACATACAGTACTGCAGCATAACAAAATAAAGGTCGACACTTTGTGAAGGGGAAATTAATATTCTTGAAGGGCGTAGAACTGTATTCATGCAGCCTTCCGGCAAACATACAGCACTGCAGCGCAATAAAATAAAGGTAAACACTTTGTACAGGAGGAATTAACATTCTTGAAGGGCAAAGAACTAAAATCATGTACCCTTCTAGTTAACATACAGGACTGCAGTACAATAAAATACATGTACAAGTCGACACTTTGTGCAGGTGTAATTAATATTCTTTAAGGGCACAGAACTGAAATCCTGTAGCACAATACAATAAAGGTCGACACTTTGTACAAGAAAATTAATATTATTGGAGGGCAAAGAACTGAAATCATGTAGCCTTTTGGTTAACATACAGCACTGCAACACCATACAATAAAGGTCGACACTTTGTGCAGGGTTTTAATATTCGTGGAGGGCATAGAACTGAAATAATGAACTGAAATCATTCTAGCTAACTTACATTACTGCAGCACAATAAAATGAAGGTCGACAGGTTGTACAGGAAACTTAATATTCTTGGAGGGCAAAGAACTGAAATCATGTAGCCATCTGGCTAACATACAGCACTGCAGCACAATACACAATGGAGGTCGACACTTTGTGAAGGGAAAATTAATATTCTTGAAGGGCATTGAAATGTATTCAGGCAGCCTTCTGGCAAACATACAGCACTGCAGCGCAATAAAATAAAGGTTAACACTTTGTGCAGGGATATTTATATTCTTGAAGGGCATAGAACTGAAATAATGTAGACTTCTGGCAAAATCGACACTTTGAGAAGGGAAAATAAATATTCTTGAAGGGCGTATAACTGTATTCATGCAGCCTTCTGACAAACATACAGCACTGCAGCACAATAAAGTAGAGATCGATATTTTATTGAAGGGCATAGAGCTGAAATCATGTAGCGTTCTAGCCAACACAGCACTGCAGCACAAATAAATAAAGGTCGACACTTTGTGCAGGGCTAATTAATATTCTTGAAGGGCATACAACTGAAATCGTGTAACCTTCTAGCTAACACAGTACTGCAGCACTATAAAAGAAAGTTCGATAATTTGTGCAGGGGAATTAAATATTATTGAAGGGCATAGAACTGTAATCATATAGCCTTCTAGCTAACACAGCACTGCAGGACAATAAAATAAAGGTCGACACTTTGTGCAGGGCTAATTATTAACATTCTTGAAGGGCATAAAACTGAAATCGTGTAGCCTTGTAGCTGCAGCTGCACAATACTGCCTTCTGCACAATAAAATAAAGGTCGACACTTTGTGCAGGGCTAATTAATATTCTTGAAGGGCATACAACTGAAATCGTGTAGCCTTCTAGCTAACATACCGTACTGCAGCACTATAAAAGAAAAGTGGATAATTTGTGCAGGGGAAATAAATATTCTTGAAGGGCATAAAACTGAAAAATGTACCCCTCTTTCTAACATACAGTACTGCAGCACAATAAATTGAAGGTCGATCCTTTGTGCAGGGGAAATTAATATTCTTGAAGGGCGTAGAACTGTACTCATGTAGCCTTCCAACTAAATAAAAGTCGACACTTTGTGAAGGGGAAATTAATATTCTTGAAGGGCATAGAACTGAAATCTTGCAGCCTTCTAGCTTACATACAGTACTGCAGCACAATAAAATAAAGGTTGACAATTTGTGAAGGGGAAATTAATATTCTTGAAGGGCATACAACTGAAATCGTGTACCCTTCGAGCTAACATTCAGTACTGCAGCACAATATAAGAAAGGTCGTTAATTTGTGCAGGGGAAATAAATATTCTTGAAGGGTATAAAACTTAAAAAATGTAGCCTTCTTGCTTACATACAGTACTGCAGCACAATAAATTGAAGGTCGACACTTTTTGCAGGTGAAATTTATATTCTTGAAGGGCGAAGAACTGTAAAAATCGGCACTTTGTGAAGGGGAAATTAATATTCTTGAAGGGCATAGAACTGAAATCTTGCAGCCTCTAGCTTACATACAGTACTGCAGCACTATAAAATGAAGGTCGTCACTTTTTGTAAGGGAAAATAATATTCTTGAAGGGCGTAGGACTATTTTCATGTAGCTTTCTAGCTAACATAGAGCACTGCAGCAATATAAAATAAAGGTCGGCACTTTCTGCAGGTTGAATTAATTTTTGAAGGGTATAGAACTGAAATAATAATAGCCCTCTGGCAAACATTCAGTACTACAGCACAATAAAATAAAGGTCACCACCTTGTGGCGGGGAATTTAAGGGCATAGAACTGTAATCATGTAGCCTTCCAGCTAATATACATTACTGCAGCACAATAAAATAAAGGTCGACGCTTTGTACAGGGGAAATTAATATTCTTGAAGGGCATAGAACTTAAATCATGTAGCCTTCTGGCTGACATACTGCACTGCAGCACAATAAAATAAAGGTCGACAATTTGTGCAGGGGGAATTAACATTCTTGAAGGGCAAAAAACTGAAATCATGTACCCTTCTAGTTAACATATAGTACTGCAGTACAATAAAATACATGTACAAGTCGACACTTTGTACAGAGGTAATTAATATTCTTGAAGGGCACAGAACTGAAATCCTGTAGCCTTCTAGCTTACATACATTACTGCAGCACAATAAAATAAAGGTCGACACTTTGTACAGGAAAATTAATATTCTTGGAGGACAAAGATCTGAAATCATGTAGCATTTTGGTTAACATACAGCACTGCAACACAATACAATAAAGGTCGACACTTTGTGCAGGGTTTTAATATTCGTGGAGGGCATCGAACTGAAATAATGAACTGAAATCATGTAGCCTTCTAGCTAGCATACATTACTGCAGCACAATAAAATGAAGGTCCACACTCTGTACAGGAAACTTTATATTCTCGGAGGGTAAAGAACTGGCTAACATACAGCACTGCCGCACAATACATAATTAAGGTCGACACTTTGTGAAGGGGAAATTAATATTCTTGAAGGGCAAAGAAAAGTATTCAGACAGCCTTCTGGCAAACATACAGCACTGCAGCGCAATAAAATAAAGGTAAACAACTTTGTGCAGGGGTATTTATATTCTTGATGGGCATAGAACTGAAATAATGTAGACTTCTGGCAAAATCGACACTTTGGGAAGGGAAATTAATATTCTTGAAGTGCGTTGAACTGTATTCATGCAGCCTTCTGGCAAACATACAGCACTGCAGCACAATAAAATAAAGGTCGATATTTTGCGCTGGGGGAATTAATATTCTTGAAGTGCATAGAACTGGAATCGTGTAGCCTTCTTGCTGCACGCTGCACAATACTGCCTGCTGCACAATAAAATAAATGTCCGCACTTTGTGCTTGGGAAAAAATAATATTATTAAAGGACATAGAACTGAAATCATGCAGACTTCTAGCCAACACAGTACTGCAGCACAATAAAATAAAGGTCGACACTTTGTGCAGGGCTAATTAATATTCTTGAAGGGCATACAACTGAAATCGTGTAGCCTTCTAGCTAACATACAGTACTGCAGCACTATAAAAGAAAGGTCGATAATTTGTGCAGGGGAAATAAATAATATTGACGGGCATAGAACTGAAATCATATAGCCTTTTAGCTAATACAGCACTGCAGGACAATAAAATAAAGGTCGACACTTTGTGCATAGCTAATTAATAATATTCTTGAAGGGCATAAAACTGAAATCGTGTAGCCTTCTAGCTGCATGCTGCACAATACTGCCTGCTGCACAATAAAATAAAGGTCGACACTTTGTGCAGGGGAAATTAATATTACTGAAGGACATAGAACTGAAATCATGTAGCCTTCTAGCTAACACAGCACTGCAGCACAATAAAATTAAGGTTGACACTTTGTGAAGGAGGAATTTATATTCTTGAAGGGCATACAACTGAAATCGTGTACCCTTCTAGCTTACATGCAGTACTGGAGCACAATATACGAAAGGTCGATAATTTGTGCAGGGGAAATAAATATTATTGAAGGGCATAGAACTGTAATCATATAGCCTTCTAGCTAACACAGCACTGCAGGACAATAAAATAAAGGTCGACACTTTGTGCAGGGCTAATTATTAACATTCTTGAAGGGCATAAAACTGAAATCGTGTAGCCTTCTAGCTGCAGCTGCACAATACTGTCTGCTGCACAATAAAATAAAGGTCGACACTTTGTGCAGGGCTAATTAATATTCTTGAAGGGCATACAACTGAAATCGTGTAGCCTTCTAGCTAACATACCGTACTGCAGCACTATAAAAGAAAAGTGGATAATTTGTGCAGGGGAAATAAATATTCTTGAAGGGCATAAAACTGAAAAAATGTACCCCTCTTTCTAACATACAGTACTGCAGCACAATAAATTGAAGGTCGACCCTTTGTGCAGGGGAAATTAATATTCTTGAAGGGCGTAGAACTGTACTCATGTAGCCTTCCAACTAAATAAAAGTCGACACTTTGTGAAAGGGAAATTAATATTCTTGAAGGGCATAGAACTGAAATCTTGCAGCCTTCTAGCTTACATACAGTACTGCAGCACAATAAAATAAAGGTTGACAATTTGTGAAGGGGAAATTAATATTCTTGAAGGGCATACAACTGAAATCGTGTACCCTTCGAGCTAACATTCAGTACTGCAGCACAATATAAGAAAGGTCGATAACTTGTGCAGGGGAAATAAATATTCTTGAAGGGTATAAAACTTAAAAAATGTAGCCTTCTTGCTAACATACAGTACTGCAGCACAATAAATTGTAGGTCAACACTTTTTGCAGGTGAAATTTATATTCTTGAAGGGCGAAGAACTGTAAAAATCGGCACTTTGTGAAGGGGAAATTAATATTCTTGAAGGGCATAGAACTGAAATCTTGCAGCCTCTAGCTTACATACTTACTGCAGCACTATAAAATGAAGGTCGTCACTTTTTGTAAGGGAAAATAATATTCTTGAAGGGCGTAGGACTATTTTCATGTAGCTTTCTAGCTAACATACTTACTGCAGCACTATAAAATAAAGGTCGGCACTTTCTGCAGGTTGAATTAATTTTTGAAGGGTATAGAACTGAAATAATAATAGGCCTCTGGCAAACATTCAGTACTGCAGCACAATAAAATAAAGGTCACCACCTTGTGGCGGGGAATTTAAGGGCATAGAACTGTAATCATGTAGCCTTCCAGCTAATATACATTACTGCAGCACAATAAGTGCAGGGGAAATTAATATTCTTGAAGGGCATAGAACTTAAATCATGTAGCCTTCTGGCTAACATACTGCACTGCAGCACAATAAAATAAAGGTCGACAATTTGTGCAGGGGGAATTAACATTCTTGAAGGGCAAAAAACTGAAATCATGTACCCTTCTAGTTAACATATAGTACTGCAGTACAATAAAATACATGTACAAGTCGACACTTTGTACAGAGGTAATTAATATTCTTGAAGGGCACAGAACTAAAATCCTGTAGCCTTCTAGCTTACATACATTACTGCAGCACAATAAAATAAAGGTCGACACTTTGTTCAGGAAAATTAATATTCTTGGAGGACAAAGATCTGAAATCATGTAGCATTTTGGTTAACATACAGCACTGCAACACAATACAATAAAGGTCGACACTTTGTGCAGGGTTTTAATATTCGTGGATGGCATCGAACTGAAATAATGAACTGAAATCATGTAGCCTTCTAGCTAACATACATTACTGCAGCACAATAAAATGAAGGTCCACACTTTGTACAGGAAACTTTATATTCTTGGAGGGTAAAGAACTGGCTAACATACAGCACTGCCGCACAATACATAATTAAGGTCGACACTTTGTGAAGGGGAAATTAATATTCTTGAAGGGCATAGAAAAGTATTCAGACAGCCTTCTGGCAAACATACAGCACTGCAGCGCAATAAAATAAAGGTAAACACTTTGTGCAGGGGTATTAATATTCTTGATGGGCATAGAACTGAAATAATGTAGACTTCTGGCAAAATCGACACTTTGGGAAGGGAAATTAATATTCTTGAAGGGCGTAGAACTGTATTCATGCAGCCTACTGGCAAACATACAGCACTGCAGCACAATAAAATAAAGGTCGATATTTTGCGCTGGGGGAATTAATATTCTTGAAGTGCATAGAACTGGAATCGTGTAGCCTTCTTGCTGCACGCTGCACAATACTGCCTGCTGCACAATAAAATAAATGTCCGCACTTTGTGCTTGGGAAAAAATAATATTATTAAAGGACATAGAACTGAAATCATGCAGCCTTCTAGCCAACACAGTACTGCAGCACAATAAAATAAAGGTCGACACTTTATTCAGGGCTAATTAATATTCTTGAAGGGCATACAACTGAAATCGTGTAGCCTTCTAGCTAACATACAGTACTGCAGCACTATAAAAGAAAGGTCGATAATTTGTGCAGGGGAAATAAATAATATTGACGGGCATAGAACTGAAATCATATAGCCTTTTAGCTAATACAGCACTGCAGGACAATAAAATAAAGGTCGACACTTTGTGCAGGGCTAATTAATAATATTCTTGAAGGGCATAAAACTGAAATCGTGTAGCCTTCTAGCTTCATGCTGCACAATACTGCCTGCTGCACAATAAAATAAAGGTCGACACTTTGTGCAGGGGAAATTAATATTACTGAAGGACATAGAACTGAAATCATGTAGCCTTCTAGCTAACACAGCACTGCAGCACAATAAAATTAAGGTTGACACTTTGTGAAGGAGGAATTAATATTCTTGAAGGGCATACAACTGAAATCGTGTACCCTTCTAGCTTACATGCAGTACTGGAGCACAATATACGAAAGGTCGATAATTTGTGCAGGGGAAATAAATATTATTGAAGGGCATAGAACTGTAAGCATAAGGCCTTCTAGCTAACACATCACTGCAGGACAATAAAATAAAGGTCGACACTTTGTGCAGGGCTAATTATTAACATTCTTGAAGGGCATAAAACTGAAATCGTGTAGCCTTCTAGCTGCAGCTGCACAATACTGCCTGCTGCACAATAAAATAAAGGTCGACACTTTGTGCAGGGCTAATTAATATTCTTGAAGGGCATACAACTGAAATCGTGTAGCCTTCTAGCTAACATACCGTACTGCAGCACTATAAAAGAAAAGTGGATAATTTGTGCAGGGGAAATAAATATTCTTGAAGGGCATAAAACTGAAAAAATGTACCCCTCTTTCTAACATACAGTACTGCAGCACAATAAATTGAAGGTCGACCAATTGTGCAGGGGAAATTAATATTCTTGAAGGGCGTAGAACTGTACTCATGTAGCCTTCCAACTAAATAAAAGTCGACACTTTGTGAAGGGGAAATTAATATTCTTGAAGGGCATAGAACTGAAATCTTGCAGCCTTCTAGCTTACATACAGTACTGCAGCACAATAAAATAAAGGTTGACAATTTGTGAAGGGGAAATTAATATTCTTGAAGGGCATACAACTGAAATCGTGTACCCTTCGAGCTAACATTCAGTACTGCAGCACAATATAAGAAAGGTCGTTAATTTGTGCAGGGGAAAAATATTCTTGAAGGGTATAAAACTTAAAAAATGTAGCCTTCTTGCTAACATACAGTACTGCAGCACAATAAATTGAAGGTCGACACTTTTTGCAGGTGAAATTTATATTCTTGAAGGGCGAAGAACTGTAAAAATCGGCACTTTGTGAAGGGGAAATTAATATTCTTGAAGGGCATAGAACTGAAATCTTGCAGCCTCTAGTTTACATACAGTACTGCAGCACTATAAAATGAAGGTCGTCACTTTTTGTAAGGGAAAATAATATTCTTGAAGGGCGTAGGACTATTTTCATGTAGCTTTCTAGCTAACATAGAGCACTGCAGCAATATAAAATAAAGGTCGGCACTTTCTGCAGGTTGAATTAATTTTTGAAGGGTATAGAACTGAAATAATAATAGCCCTTTGGCAAACATTCAGTACCTCAGCACAATAAAATAAAGGTCACCACCTTGTGGCGGGGAATTAAAGGGCATAGAACTGTAATCATGTAGCCTTCCAGCTAATATACATTACTGCAGCACAATAAAATAAAGGTCGACGCTTTGTACAGGGGAAATTAATATTCTTGAAGGGCATAGAACTTAAATCATGTAGCCTTCTGGCTAACATACTGCACTGCAGCACAATAAAATAAAGGTCGACAATTTGTGCAGGGGGAATTAACATTCTTGAAGGGCAAAAAACTGAAATCGTGTACCCTTCTAGTTAACATATAGTACTGCAGTACAATAAAATACATGTACAAGTCGACACTTTGTACAGAGGTAATTAATATTCTTGAAGGGCACAGAACTGAAATCCTGTAGCCTTCTAGCTTACATACATTACTGCAGCACAATAAAATAAAGGTCGACACTTTGTACAGGAAAATTAATATTCTTGGAGGACAAAGATCTAAAATCATGTAGCATTTTGGTTACCATACAGCACTGCAACACAATACAATAAAGGTCGACACTTTGTGCAGGGTTTTAATATTCGTGGAGGGCATCGAACTGAAATAATGAACTGAAATCATGTAGCCTTCTAGCTAACATACATTACTGCAGCACAATAAAATGAAGGTCCACACTTTGTACAGGAAACTTTATATTCTTGGAGGGTAAAGAACTGGCTAACATACAGCACTGCCGCACAATACATAATTAAGGTCGACACTTTGTGAAGGGGAAATTAATATTCTTGAAGGGCATAGAAAAGTATTCAGACAGCCTTCTGGCAAACATACAGCACTGCAGCGCAATAAAATAAAGGTAAACACTTTGTGCAGGGGTATTAATATTCTTGATGGGCATAGAACTGAAATAATGTAGACTTCTGGCAAAATCGACACTTTGGGAAGGGAAATTAATATTCTTGAAGGGCGTAGAACTGAATTCATGCAGCCTTCTGGCAAACATACAGCACTGCAGCACAATAAAATAAAGGTCGATATTTTGCGCTGGGGGAATTAATATTCTTGAAGTGCATAGAACTGGAATCGTGTAGCCTTCTTGCTGCACGCTGCACAATACTGCCTGCTGCACAATAAAATAAATGTCCGCACTTTGTGCATGGGAAAAAAATAATATTATTAAAGGACATAGAACTGAAATCATGCAGCCTTCTAGCCAATACAGTACTGCAGCACAATAAAATAAAGGTCGACACTTTGTGCAGGGCTAATTAATATTCTTGAAGGGCATACAACTGAAATCGTGTAGCCTTCTAGCTAACATACAGTACTGCAGCACTATAAAAGAAAGGTCGATAATTTGTGCAGGGGAAATAAATAATATTGACGGGCATAGAACTGAAATCATATAGCCTTTTAGCTAATACAGCACTGCAGGACAATAAAATAAAGGTCGACACTTTGTGCAGGGCTAATTAATAATATTCTTGAAGGGCATAAAACTAAAATCGTGTAGCCTTCTAGCTGCATGCTGCACAATACTGCCGCTGCACAATAAAATAAAGGTCGACACTTTGTGCAGGGGAAATTAATATTACTGAAGGACATAGAACTGAAATCATGTAGCCTTCTAGCTAACACAGCACTGCAGCACAATAAAATTAAGGTTGACACTTTGTGAAGGAGGAATTAATATTCTTGAAGGGCATACAACTGAAATCGTGTACCCTTCTAGCTTACATGCAGTACTGGAGCACAATATACGAAAGGTCGATAATTTGTGCAGGGGAAATAAATATTCTTGAAGGGTATAAAACTAAAAAAAATGTAGCCTTCTTGCTAACGTACAGTACTGCAGCACAATAAATTGAAGGTCGACATTTTGTGCAGGTGAAATTAGTATTCTTGAAGGGCGTATAACTGTACTCATGTAGCCTTCCAGCTAACGCACAGCACATTAAAATAAAAGTCGGCACTTTGTGAAGGGGAAATTAATATTCTTGAAGGCATAGAACTTAAATCTTGTAGCCTTCTAGCTTACATACAGTACTGCAGCACAATGAAATAAAGGTCGTCACTTTGTGTAGGGGAAAATAATATTCTTGAAGGGCGTAGGACTATTTTCATGTAGCCTTCTAGCTAACATAGAGCACTGCAGCATAATAAAATAAAGGTCGACACTTTCTGCAAGGTGAAATAATTTTTGAAGGGTATAGAATTGAAATTATAATAGCCCTCTGGCAAACATTCAGTACTGCAGGGCAATAAAATAAAGGCCGCCACCTTGTGGCGGGGAATTTAAGGGCATAGAACTGGAATCATGCAGCCTTCCAGCTAACATACATTACTGCAACACAATAAAATAAAGGTAGACACTTTGTACAGGGGAAATTAATATTTTTGAAGGGCATAGAACTTAAATCATGTAGCCTTCTGGCTAACATACTGCACTGCAGCACAATAAAATAAAGGTCGACAATTTTTGCAGGGGGGATTAATATCCATGAAGGGCTTAGAACTGAAATAATGTAGCCTTCTAGCTAATATACAGTTCTACAGTGCAATATAAAATAAATGTCGACACTTTGTGCTTGGGAAATTAATATTCTTGAAAGGCATAGAACCGAATTCATGTAGCCTTATCAATAAAACACAGTGCTGCAGAACAATAAATATGTCGACACTTTGTGCAGTGAAAATTAATACTCTTGAGGGCATAGAACTGAAATCTTGTAGCCGGCTAGCTAACATACAGTACTGAGCACAGTAAAATAAAGGTATTCATTTTGTGCAGGTGAAATTAATATTCTTGAAGGGCACAGAACTGAAATAATGTAGCCTTCTGACTAACATACAGCACTGCAGCACAATAAAATAAAGGTCGATATTATGCGCAGGGGAAATCAATATTATTGAAGGGCATAAAACTGAAATCATGCAGCTTTCTAGCTAACATTCAGTAGTGCTGCACAATAAAATAAAGGTCGCCACTTTGTAGAAGAAAATTAATATTCTTGGAGGGCATAAAACGGAAATAATGTAGCCTTCTGGCGAACAGCGAACATACAGCACTGCAGCACAATAAAATAAAGGTCGACACTTTGTGCAGTTGAAATTAATATTCTTGAAGGGCGTAGAACTGAATTCATGTAGCCTTCCAGCTAACACACAGCACTACAACACAATACAATAAAGGTCGACACTTTGTGAAGGGAATTTAATATTCTTGAATGGCATAGAACTGTAATCTTGTAGCCTTCTAGCTAACACACAGTACTGCAGCACAACAAAATAAAGGTCGACACTTTGGGAAGGGGAAATTAATATTTTGTTTTCATGCAGACTTATGCAAACATACAGCACTGCAGCGCAATAAATAAAGGTAAACACTTTGTGCAGGGGTATTAATATTCTTGAAGGGCATAGGACTGAAATAATGAAGACTTCTGACATAGTCGATACTTTTGGAAGGGGAAATTAATATACTTGAAGGGCGTAGAACTGTATTCAAGCAGCCTACTGGCAAACATACAGCACTGCAGCACAATAAAATAAAGGTCGATATTTTGCGCAGGGGGAATGAATATTCTTGAAGTGCATAGAACTGAAATCATGTAGATTTCTAGCTTACATTCAGGACTGCTGCACAATAAAATAAAGGTCGACACTTTGTGCATGGGCAATTAATATTGTTGAAGGACATAGAACTGAAATCATATAGCCTTCTAGCTAACACAACACTGCAGCACAATAAAATAAATGTCGACACCTTGTGCAGGGCTAATTAATATTCTTGAAGGGCATAAAACTGAAATCGTTTAGACTTCTAGCTGCCTGCAGCAAAATACTGCTTGCTGCACAATAAAATAAAGGTCGACACTTTGTGCATGGGTAATTAATATTATTGAAGGACATAGAACTGAAATCATGTAGCCTTCTAGCTAACACAGCACTGCAGCACAATAAAATTAAGGTCGACACTTTGTGCAGGGCTAATTGATATTCTTGAAGGGCATACAACTGAAATCGTGTAGCTTCTAGCTAACATACCGTACTGCAGCACTATAAAAGAAAGGTCGATAATGTCTGAAGGGGAAATAAATATTCTTGAAGGGTATAAAACTGAAAAATGTACCCTTCTTTCTAACATACAGTACTGCAGCACAATAAATTGAAGGTCGACACTTTGTGCAGGTGAAATTCATATTCTTGAAGGGCGTAGAACTGTACACATGTAGCCTTCAAGCTAACGCACAGCACAATTAAATAAAGTCGACACTTTGTGAAGGGGAAATTAATATTCTTGAAGGGCATAGAACTGAAAGTTTGCAGCCTTCTAGCTTACATACAGTACTGCAGCACAATAAAATAAAGGTTGACATTTTGTGAAGGGGGAATTAATATTCTTGAAGGTCATACAACTGAAATCGTGTACATCCAGTTCTGCAGCACAATATAAGAAAGGTCGATAATTTGTGCAGGGGAAGCAAATATTCTTGAAGGGTATAAAATTTAAAAAATGTAGCCTTCTTGCTAACATACAGTACTGCAGCACAATAAATTGAAGGTCGACACTTTGTGCAGGTGAAATTAATATTCTTGAAGGGCGTAGAACTGTACTCATGTAGCCTTCCAGCTAACGCACAGCACAATTAAATAAAAGTCGGCACTTTGTGAAGGGGATATTAATATTCTTGAAGGGCATAGAACTGAAATCTTGTAGCCTTCTTGTTAACATACAGTACTGCAGCACAATAAATTGAAGGTCGACACTTTGTGCAGGTGAAATTAATATTCTTGAAGGGCGTAGAACTGTACTCATGTAGCCTTCCAGCAATCGCACAGCACATTAAAATAAAAGTCGGCACTTTGTGAAGGGGAAATTAATATTCTTGAAGGGCATAGAACTTAAATTTTGTAGCCTTCTAGCTTACATACAGTACTGCAGCACAATAAAATAAAGGGCTAATTAATATTCTTGAAGGGCATACAACTGAAATCGTGTAGCTTCTAGCTAACATACCGTACTGCAGCACTATAAAAGAAAGGTCGATAATGTCTGAAGGGGAAATAAATATTCTTGAAGGGTATAAAACTGAAAAATGTAGCCTTCTTTGTAATATACAGTACTGCAGCACAATAAATTGAAGGTCGACACTTTGTGCAGGTGAAATTCATATTCTTGAACGGCGTAGAACTGTACACATGTAGCCTTCCAGCTAACGCACAGCACAATTAAATAAAGTCGACACTTTGTGAAGGGGAAATTAATATTCTTGAAGGGCATAGAACTGAAATCTTGCAGCCTTCTAGCTTACATACAGTACTGCAGCACAATAAAATAAAGGTTGACATTTTGTGAAGGGGGAATTAATATTCTTGAAGGTCATACAACTGAAATCGTGTACATCCAGTTCTGCAGCACAATATAAGAAAGGTCGATAATTTGTGCAGGGGAAGCAAATATTCTTGAAGGGTATAAAATTTAAAAAATGTAGCCTTCTTGCTAACATACAGTACTGCAGCACAATAAATTGAAGGTCGACACTTTGTGCAGGTGAAATTAATTTTATTGAAGGGCGTAGAACTGTACTCATGTAGCCTTCCAGCTAACGCACAGCACAATTAAATAAAAGTCGGCACTTTGTGAAGGGGATATTAATATTCTTGAAGGGCATAGAACTGAAATCTTGTAGCCTTCTTGCTAACATACAGTACTGCAGCACAATAAATTGAAGGTCGACACTTTGTGCAGGTGAAATTAATATTCTTGAAGGGCGTAGAACTGTACTCATGTAGCCTTCCAGCAATCGCACAGCACATTAAAATAAAAGTCGGCACTTTGTGAAGGGGAAATTAATATTCTTGAAGGGCATAGAACTTAAATCTTGTAGCCTTCTAGCTTACATACAGTACTGCAGCACAATAAAATAAAGGTCGTCACTTTGTGTAGGGGAAAATAATATTCTTGAAGGGCGTAGGACTATTTTCATGTAGCCTTCTAGCTAACATAGAGCACTGCAGCACAATAAAATAAAGGTCGGCCCTTTCTGCAGTGTGAATTAATTTTTGAAGGGTATAGAACTGAAATAATAATAGCCTTCTGGCAAACATTCAGTACTGCAGGGCAATAAAATAAAGGCCGCCACCTTGTGGCTGGGAATTTTAGGGCATAAAACTGTAATCATAGAGCCTTACAGCTAACATACATTACTGCAGCACAATAAAATAAAGGTCGACACTTTGTACATGGGGAAATTAATATTCTTGAAGGGCATAGAACTTAAATCATGTAGCCTTCTGGCTAACATACTGCACTGCAGCACAATAAAATAAAGGTCGACAATTTGTGCAGGGGGAATTAACATTCTTGAAGGGCAAAGAACTGAAATTAGTACCCTTCTAGTTAATATACAGTACTGCAGTACAATAAAATACATGTACAAGTCGATACTTTGTGCAGGGGAAATTAATATTCTTGAAGGGCACAGAACTGAAATCCTGTAGCCTTCTAGCTTTCATACATTACTGGAGCACAATAAAATAAAGGTCGACACTTTGTACAGGAAAAAAAATATTCTTGGAGGGCAAAGAACTGAAATCATGTAGCATTTTGGTTAACAAACAACATTGCAACACAATACAATAAAGGTCGACACTTTGTGCAGGGTTTTAATATTCGTGGAGGGCATAGAACTGAAATAATGAACTGAAATCATGTAGCCTTCTAGCTAACATACATTACTGCAGCACAATAAAATGAAGGTCGACACTTTGTACAGGAAACTTAATATTCTTGGAGGGCAAAGAACTGAAATCATGTAGCCATCTGGCTCACATACAGCACTGCAGCAAAATACACAATAAAGGTTGACACTTTGTGAAGGGGAAATTAATATTCTTGAAGGGCATAGAAATGTATTCAGGCAGCCTTCTGGCAAACATACAGCACTGCAGCGCAATAAAATAAAGGTAAACACTTTGTGCAGGGGTATTAATATTCTTGAAGGGCATGGAACTGAAATAATGTAGACTTCTGGCAAAATCGACACTTTGGGAAGGGAAATTAATATTCTTGAAGGGCGTAGAACTGTATTCATGCAGCCTTCTGCAGACAACCCCAATATCTAAGACCGACTAAAGACAAAACAACCTTTCAAAGACCAACTAAAGCAACAAACCACTTTAAACATGCCCGATAAACCAGCAAACAAAACACCAACTAACCAATGGAAAAGTCCAACAAAAGAAACCTCCACTCTAATTTCAAAAACAAACAAACTTAAAAAGCCACTGAAGCCAAAAAAAAAAAAAAAACAAAAAAAAAAAACACACAAAAAAAAAATACTTAAAAAGCCGCTGAAGCAAAGATTATCACCTTAAAAAACCGAACAAAAGAAAAGACCACGTTATGCACCTAATACGATTATGTTATTCAAGAAAGACGCAAAGAAAAAACCACGTTATGCACCTGATACGATTATGTTATTCAAAAAAGACGCAAAGAAAAGACCACGTTACGCACCTAATACGATTATGTTATTCAAGAAAGGCGCAAAGAAAAGACCACGTTACGCACCTGATACAATTATGTTATTCAAGAAAGAAGCAAAGAAAAGACCACTTTACGCACCTAAAACGATTATGTTAATCAAGAAAGGTGCAAAGGAAAGACCACGTTACGCACCTAATACGATTATGTTATTCAAGAAAGAACACCACCTCATCCCCCCCCCCCCACACACACACACACCAACACCTCTCACAAAAAGAAAAGAAAAAAGACAAGACGACTTAAGAAAGACTAAACCAAAGTAGTCAGGCGAAAACATAGCTCGCCAATTGGGGGAATAAGATGTATTACGAGCTTTATCGCATAGATATTGCAACGAAGTTGCATTCGGATATTCCGTACGATTATCTTGTTATGGCGCACACAAGGGTGGTTTGAAAACAATAATCAGAGGGAAATTAAGTAAGAAAGTAAGAAACAGTGAGCAATCATTTCTGAAATAATGAACGGAAATCATGTAGCCTTCTAGCTAACATACATTACTGCAGCCAATAAAATAAAGGTCGACACTTTGTACAGGAAAATTAAAATTCTTGGAGGGCAAAGAACTGAAACCATGTAGCCATCTGGCTAACATACAGCACTGCAGCACAATACACAATAAAGGTCGACACTTTGTGAAAAGGAAAATTAATATTCTTGAAGGGCATAGAACTGTATTCATGCAGCCTCCAGGCAAACATACAGCACTCCAGCGCAATAAAATAAAGGTAAGCACTTTGTGCAGTGGGTATTAATATTCTCGAAAGGCATAGAACTGAAATAATGTAGACTTCTGTCAAAATCGACACTTTGGGAAGGGGAAATTGATAGTAGCTCTCTAGCTAACATTCAGGACTGCTGCACAATAAAATAAAGGTCGACACTTTGTGACTGGGAAATTAATATTATTGAAGGGCATAGCACTAAAATTATATAGCCTTCTAGCTAACACAGCACTGTAACACAATAAAATAAAGGTCGACATTTTGTGCAGTGCTAATTAATATTCTTGAAGGGCATAAAACTGAAATCGTGTAGCTTTCTAGTTGACATACAGTACGGCAGCACAATAAAAGAAAGGTCGATAATTTGGGCAGGGGAAACAAATATTGTTGAAGGGCACTATTCAAGCTAACATACAGTACTGCAGTACAATAAAATACACGTCGACACTTTGTGCAGGGGAATTTAATATTCTTGAAGGGCATAGAACTGAAATCATGTAGCCTTCTAGCTAACATACTTTACTGCAACACAATAAAATAAAGGTCGACACTATGTACAGGAAAATTAATATTCTTGGAGGGCATAGAACTAAAATCATGTACCCTTCTGGCTAAAATACAGCACTGCAATGAAATAAAGGTCGACACTTTGTGCAGGGGTATTAATATTCTTGAAGGGCATAGAACTGAAATAATGAAGACTTCTGGCAAAATCGATACTTTTGGAAGGGGAAATTAATATACTTGAAGGGCGTAGAACTGTATTCAAGCAGCCTTCTGGCAAACATAAGCACTGCACCACAATAAAATAAAGGTCGATATTTTGCGCAGGGGGAATTAATATTCTTGAAGTGCATAGAACTGAAATCATGTAGATCTCTAGCTAACATTCAGGACTGCTGCACAATAAAATAAAGGTCGACACTTTGTGCATGGGAAATTAATATTATTGAAGGGCATAGAACTGAAATCATATAGCCTTCTAGCTAACACACCCCTGCAGCACAATAAAATAAAGGTCGACACTTTGTGCAGGGCTAAATAATATTCTTGAAGGGCATAAAACTGATTTCGTGTAGCCTTCTAGCTAACATACAGTACTGCAGCACTATAAATGAAAGGTCGATAATTTGTGCAGGGTAAATAAATATTCTTGAAGGGCATAAACTGAAAAATTGTAGCCTTCTTTCTAACATACAGTACTGCAGCACAATAAATTGAAGGTCGACACTTTGTGCAGGTGAAATTAATATCCTTAAAGGGCGTAGAACTGCACTCATGAAGCCTTAAACTAACGCACAGCACAATTAAATTAAAGTCGACACTTTGTGAAGGGGAAATTAATATTCTTAAAGGGTATAGAACTGAACTCTTGCAGCCTTCTAGCTTACATACAGTACTGCAGCACAATAAAATAAAGGTCGACACTTTGTGAAGGGGAAATAATATTCTTGATGGACATTGAACTGAAATCTGGTAGCCTTTTAGCTAACATACAGTACTGCAGCATAACAAAATAAAGGTCGACACTTTGTGAAGGGGAAATTAATATTCTTGAAGGGCGTAGAACTGTATTCATGCAGCCTTCCGGCAAACATACAGCACTGCAGCGCAATAAAATAAAGGTAAACACTTTGTACAGGAGGAATTAACATTCTTGAAGGGCAAAGAACTAAAATCATGTACCCTTCTAGTTAACATACAGGACTGCAGTACAATAAAATACATGTACAAGTCGACACTTTGTGCAGGTGTAATTAATATTCTTTAAGGGCACAGAACTGAAATCCTGTAGCACAATACAATAAAGGTCGACACTTTGTACAAGAAAATTAATATTATTGGAGGGCAAAGAACTGAAATCATGTAGCCTTTTGGTTAACATACAGCACTGCAACACCATACAATAAAGGTCGACACTTTGTGCAGGGTTTTAATATTCGTGGAGGGCATAGAACTGAAATAATGAACTGAAATCATTCTAGCTAACTTACATTACTGCAGCACAATAAAATGAAGGTCGACAGGTTGTACAGGAAACTTAATATTCTTGGAGGGCAAAGAACTGAAATCATGTAGCCATCTGGCTAACATACAGCACTGCAGCACAATACACAATGGAGGTCGACACTTTGTGAAGGGAAAATTAATATTCTTGAAGGGCATTGAAATGTATTCAGGCAGCCTTCTGGCAAACATACAGCACTGCAGCGCAATAAAATAAAGGTTAACACTTTGTGCAGGGATATTTATATTCTTGAAGGGCATAGAACTGAAATAATGTAGACTTCTGGCAAAATCGACACTTTGAGAAGGGAAAATAAATATTCTTGAAGGGCGTATAACTGTATTCATGCAGCCTTCTGGCAAACATACAGCACTGCAGCACAATAAAGTAGAGATCGATATTTTATTGAAGGGCATAGAGCTGAAATCATGTAGCGTTCTAGCCAACACAGCACTGCAGCACAAATAAATAAAGGTCGACACTTTGTGCAGGGCTAATTAATATTCTTGAAGGGCATACAACTGAAATCGTGTAACCTTCTAGCTAACACAGTACTGCAGCACTATAAAAGAAAGTTCGATAATTTGTGCAGGGGAATTAAATATTATTGAAGGGCATAGAACTGTAATCATATAGCCTTCTAGCTAACACAGCACTGCAGGACAATAAAATAAAGGTCGACACTTTGTGCAGGGCTAATTATTAACATTCTTGAAGGGCATAAAACTGAAATCGTGTAGCCTTGTAGCTGCAGCTGCACAATACTGCCTTCTGCACAATAAAATAAAGGTCGACACTTTGTGCAGGGCTAATTAATATTCTTGAAGGGCATACAACTGAAATCGTGTAGCCTTTTGACAATTTGTGCAGGGGGAATTAACATTCTTGAAGGGCAAAAAACTGAAATCATGTACCCTTCTAGTTAACATATAGTACTGCAGTACAATAAAATACATGTACAAGTCGACACTTTGTACAGAGGTAATTAATATTCTTGAAGGGCACAGAACTGAAATCCTGTAGCCTTCTAGCTTACATACATTACTGCAGCACAATAAAATAAAGGTCGACACTTTGTACAGGAAAATTAATATTCTTGGAGGACAAAGATCTGAAATCATGTAGCATTTTGGTTAACATACAGCACTGCAACACAATACAATAAAGGTCGACACTTTGTGCAGGGTTTTAATATTCGTGGAGGGCATCGAACTGAAATAATGAACTGAAATCATGTAGCCTTCTAGCTAGCATACATTACTGCAGCACAATAAAATGAAGGTCCACACTCTGTACAGGAAACTTTATATTCTCGGAGGGTAAAGAACTGGCTAACATACAGCACTGCCGCACAATACATAATTAAGGTCGACACTTTGTGAAGGGGAAATTAATATTCTTGAAGGGCAAAGAAAAGTATTCAGACAGCCTTCTGGCAAACATACAGCACTGCAGCGCAATAAAATAAAGGTAAACAACTTTGTGCAGGGGTATTTATATTCTTGATGGGCATAGAACTGAAATAATGTAGACTTCTGGCAAAATCGACACTTTGGGAAGGGAAATTAATATTCTTGAAGTGCGTTGAACTGTATTCATGCAGCCTTCTGGCAAACATACAGCACTGCAGCACAATAAAATAAAGGTCGATATTTTGCGCTGGGGGAATTAATATTCTTGAAGTGCATAGAACTGGAATCGTGTAGCCTTCTTGCTGCACGCTGCACAATACTGCCTGCCTGCACAATAAAATAAATGTCCGCACTTTGTGCTTGGGAAAAAATAATATTATTAAAGGACATAGAACTGAAATCATGCAGACTTCTAGCCAACACAGTACTGCAGCACAATAAAATAAAGGTCGACACTTTGTGCAGGGCTAATTAATATTCTTGAAGGGCATACAACTGAAATCGTGTAGCCTTCTAGCTAACATACAGTACTGCAGCACTATAAAAGAAAGGTCGATAATTTGTGCAGGGGAAATAAATAATATTGACGGGCATAGAACTGAAATCATATAGCCTTTTAGCTAATACAGCACTGCAGGACAATAAAATAAAGGTCGACACTTTGTGCATAGCTAATTAATAATATTCTTGAAGGGCATAAAACTGAAATCGTGTAGCCTTCTAGCTGCATGCTGCACAATACTGCCTGCTGCACAATAAAATAAAGGTCGACACTTTGTGCAGGGGAAATTAATATTACTGAAGGACATAGAACTGAAATCATGTAGCCTTCTAGCTAACACAGCACTGCAGCACAATAAAATTAAGGTTGACACTTTGTGAAGGAGGAATTAATATTCTTGAAGGGCATACAACTGAAATCGTGTACCCTTCTAGCTTACATGCAGTACTGGAGCACAATATACGAAAGGTCGATAATTTGTGCAGGGGAAATAAATATTATTGAAGGGCATAGAGCTGTAATCATATAGCCTTCTAGCTAACACAGCACTGCAGGACAATAAAATAAAGGTCGACACTTTGTGCAGGGCTAATTATTAACATTCTTGAAGGGCATAAAACTGAAATCGTGTAGCCTTCTAGCTGCAGCTGCACAATACTGTCTGCTGCACAATAAAATAAAGGTCGACACTTTGTGCAGGGCTAATTAATATTCTTGAAGGGCATACAACTGAAATCGTGTAGCCTTCTAGCTAACATACCGTACTGCAGCACTATAAAAGAAAAGTGGATAATTTGTGCAGGGGAAATAAATATTCTTGAAGGGCATAAAACTGAAAAAATGTACCCCTCTTTCTAACATACAGTACTGCAGCACAATAAATTGAAGGTCGACCCTTTGTGCAGGGGAAATTAATATTCTTGAAGGGCGTAGAACTGTACTCATGTAGCCTTCCAACTAAATAAAAGTCGACACTTTGTGAAAGGGAAATTAATATTCTTGAAGGGCATAGAACTGAAATCTTGCAGCCTTCTAGCTTACATACAGTACTGCAGCACAATAAAATAAAGGTTGACAATTTGTGAAGGGGAAATTAATATTCTTGAAGGGCATACAACTGAAATCGTGTACCCTTCGAGCTAACATTCAGTACTGCAGCACAATATAAGAAAGGTCGATAACTTGTGCAGGGGAAATAAATATTCTTGAAGGGTATAAAACTTAAAAAATGTAGCCTTCTTGCTAACATACAGTACTGCAGCACAATAAATTGTAGGTCAACACTTTTTGCAGGTGAAATTTATATTCTTGAAGGGCGAAAAACTGTAAAAATCGGCACTTTGTGAAGGGGAAATTAATATTCTTGAAGGGCATAGAACTGAAATCTTGCAGCCTCTAGCTTACATACTTACTGCAGCACTATAAAATGAAGGTCGTCACTTTTTGTAAGGGAAAATAATATTCTTGAAGGGCGTAGGACTATTTTCATGTAGCTTTCTAGCTAACATACTTACTGCAGCACTATAAAATAAAGGTCGGCACTTTCTGCAGGTTGAATTAATTTTTGAAGGGTATAGAACTGAAATAATAATAGGCCTCTGGCAAACATTCAGTACTGCAGCACAATAAAATAAAGGTCACCACCTTGTGGCGGGGAATTTAAGGGCATAGAACTGTAATCATGTAGCCTTCCAGCTAATATACATTACTGCAGCACAATAAGTGCAGGGGAAATTAATATTCTTGAAGGGCATAGAACTTAAATCATGTAGCCTTCTGGCTAACATACTGCACTGCAGCACAATAAAATAAAGGTCGACAATTTGTGCAGGGGGAATTAACATTCTTGAAGGGCAAAAAACTGAAATCATGTACCCTTCTAGTTAACATATAGTACTGCAGTACAATAAAATACATGTACAAGTCGACACTTTGTACAGAGGTAATTAATATTCTTGAAGGGCACAGAACTAAAATCCTGTAGCCTTCTAGCTTACATACATTACTGCAGCACAATAAAATAAAGGTCGACACTTTGTTCAGGAAAATTAATATTCTTGGAGGACAAAGATCTGAAATCATGTAGCATTTTGGTTAACATACAGCACTGCAACACAATACAATAAAGGTCGACACTTTGTGCAGGGTTTTAATATTCGTGGATGGCATCGAACTGAAATAATGAACTGAAATCATGTAGCCTTCTAGCTAACATACATTACTGCAGCACAATAAAATGAAGGTCCACACTTTGTACAGGAAACTTTATATTCTTGGAGGGTAAAGAACTGGCTAACATACAGCACTGCCGCACAATACATAATTAAGGTCGACACTTTGTGAAGGGGAAATTAATATTCTTGAAGGGCATAGAAAAGTATTCAGACAGCCTTCTGGCAAACATACAGCACTGCAGCGCAATAAAATAAAGGTAAACACTTTGTGCAGGGGTATTAATATTCTTGATGGGCATAGAACTGAAATAATGTAGACTTCTGGCAAAATCGACACTTTGGGAAGGGAAATTAATATTCTTGAAGGGCGTAGAACTGTATTCATGCAGCCTACTGGCAAACATACAGCACTGCAGCACAATAAAATAAAGGTCGATATTTTGCGCTGGGGGAATTAATATTCTTGAAGTGCATAGAACTGGAATCGTGTAGCCTTCTTGCTGCACGCTGCACAATACTGCCTGCTGCACAATAAAATAAATGTCCGCACTTTGTGCTTGGGAAAAAATAATATTATTAAAGGACATAGAACTGAAATCATGCAGCCTTCTAGCCAACACAGTACTGCAGCACAATAAAATAAAGGTCGACACTTTATTCAGGGCTAATTAATATTCTTGAAGGGCATACAACTGAAATCGTGTAGCCTTCTAGCTAACATACAGTACTGCAGCACTATAAAAGAAAGGTCGATAATTTGTGCAGGGGAAATAAATAATATTGACGGGCATAGAACTGAAATCATATAGCCTTTTAGCTAATACAGCACTGCAGGACAATAAAATAAAGGTCGACACTTTGTGCAGGGCTAATTAATAATATTCTTGAAGGGCATAAAACTGAAATCGTGTAGCCTTCTAGCTTCATGCTGCACAATACTGCCTGCTGCACAATAAAATAAAGGTCGACACTTTGTGCAGGGGAAATTAATATTACTGAAGGACATAGAACTGAAATCATGTAGCCTTCTAGCTAACACAGCACTGCAGCACAATAAAATTAAGGTTGACACTTTGTGAAGGAGGAATTAATATTCTTGAAGGGCATACAACTGAAATCGTGTACCCTTCTAGCTTACATGCAGTACTGGAGCACAATATACGAAAGGTCGATAATTTGTGCAGGGGAAATAAATATTATTGAAGGGCATAGAACTGTAAGCATAAGGCCTTCTAGCTAACACATCACTGCAGGACAATAAAATAAAGGTCGACACTTTGTGCAGGGCTAATTATTAACATTCTTGAAGGGCATAAAACTGAAATCGTGTAGCCTTCTAGCTGCAGCTGCACAATACTGCCTGCTGCACAATAAAATAAAGGTCGACACTTTGTGCAGGGCTAATTAATATTCTTGAAGGGCATACAACTGAAATCGTGTAGCCTTCTAGCTAACATACCGTACTGCAGCACTATAAAAGAAAAGTGGATAATTTGTGCAGGGGAAATAAATATTCTTGAAGGGCATAAAACTGAAAAAATGTACCCCTCTTTCTAACATACAGTACTGCAGCACAATAAATTGAAGGTCGACCAATTGTGCAGGGGAAATTAATATTCTTGAAGGGCGTAGAACTGTACTCATGTAGCCTTCCAACTAAATAAAAGTCGACACTTTGTGAAGGGGAAATTAATATTCTTGAAGGGCATAGAACTGAAATCTTGCAGCCTTCTAGCTTACATACAGTACTGCAGCACAATAAAATAAAGGTTGACAATTTGTGAAGGGGAAATTAATATTCTTGAAGGGCATACAACTGAAATCGTGTACCCTTCGAGCTAACATTCAGTACTGCAGCACAATATAAGAAAGGTCGATAATTTGTGCAGGGGAAAAATATTCTTGAAGGGTATAAAACTTAAAAAATGTAGCCTTCTTGCTAACATACAGTACTGCAGCACAATAAATTGAAGGTCGACACTTTTTGCAGGTGAAATTTATATTCTTGAAGGGCGAAGAACTGTAAAAATCGGCACTTTGTGAAGGGGAAATTAATATTCTTGAAGGGCATAGAACTGAAATCTTGCAGCCTCTAGTTTACATACAGTACTGCAGCACTATAAAATGAAGGTCGTCACTTTTTGTAAGGGAAAATAATATTCTTGAAGGGCGTAGGACTATTTTCATGTAGCTTTCTAGCTAACATAGAGCACTGCAGCAATATAAAATAAAGGTCGGCACTTTCTGCAGGTTGAATTAATTTTTGAAGGGTATAGAACTGAAATAATAATAGCCCTTTGGCAAACATTCAGTACCTCAGCACAATAAAATAAAGGTCACCACCTTGTGGCGGGGAATTAAAGGGCATAGAACTGTAATCATGTAGCCTTCCAGCTAATATACATTACTGCAGCACAATAAAATAAAGGTCGACGCTTTGTACAGGGGAAATTAATATTCTTGAAGGGCATAGAACTTAAATCATGTAGCCTTCTGGCTAACATACTGCACTGCAGCACAATAAAATAAAGGTCGACAATTTGTGCAGGGGGAATTAACATTCTTGAAGGGCAAAAAACTGAAATCGTGTACCCTTCTAGTTAACATATAGTACTGCAGTACAATAAAATACATGTACAAGTCGACACTTTGTACAGAGGTAATTAATATTCTTGAAGGGCACAGAACTGAAATCCTGTAGCCTTCTAGCTTACATACATTACTGCAGCACAATAAAATAAAGGTCGACACTTTGTACAGGAAAATTAATATTCTTGGAGGACAAAGATCTAAAATCATGTAGCATTTTGGTTACCATACAGCACTGCAACACAATACAATAAAGGTCGACACTTTGTGCAGGGTTTTAATATTCGTGGAGGGCATCGAACTGAAATAATGAACTGAAATCATGTAGCCTTCTAGCTAACATACATTACTGCAGCACAATAAAATGAAGGTCCACACTTTGTACAGGAAACTTTATATTCTTGGAGGGTAAAGAACTGGCTAACATACAGCACTGCCGCACAATACATAATTAAGGTCGACACTTTGTGAAGGGGAAATTAATATTCTTGAAGGGCATAGAAAAGTATTCAGACAGCCTTCTGGCAAACATACAGCACTGCAGCGCAATAAAATAAAGGTAAACACTTTGTGCAGGGGTATTAATATTCTTGATGGGCATAGAACTGAAATAATGTAGACTTCTGGCAAAATCGACACTTTGGGAAGGGAAATTAATATTCTTGAAGGGCGTAGAACTGAATTCATGCAGCCTTCTGGCAAACATACAGCACTGCAGCACAATAAAATAAAGGTCGATATTTTGCGCTGGGGGAATTAATATTCTTGAAGTGCATAGAACTGGAATCGTGTAGCCTTCTTGCTGCACGCTGCACAATACTGCCTGCTGCACAATAAAATAAATGTCCGCACTTTGTGCATGGGAAAAAAATAATATTATTAAAGGACATAGAACTGAAATCATGCAGCCTTCTAGCCAATACAGTACTGCAGCACAATAAAATAAAGGTCGACACTTTGTGCAGGGCTAATTAATATTCTTGAAGGGCATACAACTGAAATCGTGTAGCCTTCTAGCTAACATACAGTACTGCAGCACTATAAAAGAAAGGTCGATAATTTGTGCAGGGGAAATAAATAATATTGACGGGCATAGAACTGAAATCATATAGCCTTTTAGCTAATACAGCACTGCAGGACAATAAAATAAAGGTCGACACTTTGTGCAGGGCTAATTAATAATATTCTTGAAGGGCATAAAACTAAAATCGTGTAGCCTTCTAGCTGCATGCTGCACAATACTGCCGCTGCACAATAAAATAAAGGTCGACACTTTGTGCAGGGGAAATTAATATTACTGAAGGACATAGAACTGAAATCATGTAGCCTTCTAGCTAACACAGCACTGCAGCACAATAAAATTAAGGTTGACACTTTGTGAAGGAGGAATTAATATTCTTGAAGGGCATACAACTGAAATCGTGTACCCTTCTAGCTTACATGCAGTACTGGAGCACAATATACGAAAGGTCGATAATTTGTGCAGGGGAAATAAATATTCTTGAAGGGTATAAAACTAAAAAAAATGTAGCCTTCTTGCTAACGTACAGTACTGCAGCACAATAAATTGAAGGTCGACATTTTGTGCAGGTGAAATTAGTATTCTTGAAGGGCGTATAACTGTACTCATGTAGCCTTCCAGCTAACGCACAGCACATTAAAATAAAAGTCGGCACTTTGTGAAGGGGAAATTAATATTCTTGAAGGCATAGAACTTAAATCTTGTAGCCTTCTAGCTTACATACAGTACTGCAGCACAATGAAATAAAGGTCGTCACTTTGTGTAGGGGAAAATAATATTCTTGAAGGGCGTAGGACTATTTTCATGTAGCCTTCTAGCTAACATAGAGCACTGCAGCATAATAAAATAAAGGTCGACACTTTCTGCAAGGTGAAATAATTTTTGAAGGGTATAGAATTGAAATTATAATAGCCCTCTGGCAAACATTCAGTACTGCAGGGCAATAAAATAAAGGCCGCCACCTTGTGGCGGGGAATTTAAGGGCATAGAACTGGAATCATGCAGCCTTCCAGCTAACATACATTACTGCAACACAATAAAATAAAGGTAGACACTTTGTACAGGGGAAATTAATATTTTTGAAGGGCATAGAACTTAAATCATGTAGCCTTCTGGCTAACATACTGCACTGCAGCACAATAAAATAAAGGTCGACAATTTTTGCAGGGGGGATTAATATCCATGAAGGGCTTAGAACTGAAATAATGTAGCCTTCTAGCTAATATACAGTTCTACAGTGCAATATAAAATAAATGTCGACACTTTGTGCTTGGGAAATTAATATTCTTGAAAGGCATAGAACCGAATTCATGTAGCCTTATCAATAAAACACAGTGCTGCAGAACAATAAATATGTCGACACTTTGTGCAGTGAAAATTAATACTCTTGAGGGCATAGAACTGAAATCTTGTAGCCGGCTAGCTAACATACAGTACTGAGCACAGTAAAATAAAGGTATTCATTTTGTGCAGGTGAAATTAATATTCTTGAAGGGCACAGAACTGAAATAATGTAGCCTTCTGACTAACATACAGCACTGCAGCACAATAAAATAAAGGTCGATATTATGCGCAGGGGAAATCAATATTATTGAAGGGCATAAAACTGAAATCATGCAGCTTTCTAGCTAACATTCAGTAGTGCTGCACAATAAAATAAAGGTCGCCACTTTGTAGAAGAAAATTAATATTCTTGGAGGGCATAAAACGGAAATAATGTAGCCTTCTGGCGAACAGCGAACATACAGCACTGCAGCACAATAAAATAAAGGTCGACACTTTGTGCAGTTGAAATTAATATTCTTGAAGGGCGTAGAACTGAATTCATGTAGCCTTCCAGCTAACACACAGCACTACAACACAATACAATAAAGGTCGACACTTTGTGAAGGGAATTTAATATTCTTGAATGGCATAGAACTGTAATCTTGTAGCCTTCTAGCTAACACACAGTACTGCAGCACAACAAAATAAAGGTCGACACTTTGGGAAGGGGAAATTAATATTTTGTTTTCATGCAGACTTATGCAAACATACAGCACTGCAGCGCAATAAATAAAGGTAAACACTTTGTGCAGGGGTATTAATATTCTTGAAGGGCATAGGACTGAAATAATGAAGACTTCTGACATAGTCGATACTTTTGGAAGGGGAAATTAATATACTTGAAGGGCGTAGAACTGTATTCAAGCAGCCTACTGGCAAACATACAGCACTGCAGCACAATAAAATAAAGGTCGATATTTTGCGCAGGGGGAATGAATATTCTTGAAGTGCATAGAACTGAAATCATGTAGATTTCTAGCTTACATTCAGGACTGCTGCACAATAAAATAAAGGTCGACACTTTGTGCATGGGCAATTAATATTGTTGAAGGACATAGAACTGAAATCATATAGCCTTCTAGCTAACACAACACTGCAGCACAATAAAATAAATGTCGACACCTTGTGCAGGGCTAATTAATATTCTTGAAGGGCATAAAACTGAAATCGTTTAGACTTCTAGCTGCCTGCAGCAAAATACTGCTTGCTGCACAATAAAATAAAGGTCGACACTTTGTGCATGGGTAATTAATATTATTGAAGGACATAGAACTGAAATCATGTAGCCTTCTAGCTAACACAGCACTGCAGCACAATAAAATTAAGGTCGACACTTTGTGCAGGGCTAATTAATATTCTTGAAGGGCATACAACTGAAATCGTGTAGCTTCTAGCTAACATACCGTACTGCAGCACTATAAAAGAAAGGTCGATAATGTCTGAAGGGGAAATAAATATTCTTGAAGGGTATAAAACTGAAAAATGTACCCTTCTTTCTAACATACAGTACTGCAGCACAATAAATTGAAGGTCGACACTTTGTGCAGGTGAAATTCATATTCTTGAAGGGCGTAGAACTGTACACATGTAGCCTTCAAGCTAACGCACAGCACAATTAAATAAAGTCGACACTTTGTGAAGGGGAAATTAATATTCTTGAAGGGCATAGAACTGAAAGTTGGCAGCCTTCTAGCTTACATACAGTACTGCAGCACAATAAAATAAAGGTTGACATTTTGTGAAGGGGGAATTAATATTCTTGAAGGTCATACAACTGAAATCGTGTACATCCAGTTCTGCAGCACAATATAAGAAAGGTCGATAATTTGTGCAGGGGAAGCAAATATTCTTGAAGGGTATAAAATTTAAAAAATGTAGCCTTCTTGCTAACATACAGTACTGCAGCACAATAAATTGAAGGTCGACACTTTGTGCAGGTGAAATTAATATTATTGAAGGGCGTAGAACTGTACTCATGTAGCCTTCCAGCTAACGCACAGCACAATTAAATAAAAGTCGGCACTTTGTGAAGGGGATATTAATATTCTTGAAGGGCATAGAACTGAAATCTTGTAGCCTTCTTGTTAACATACAGTACTGCAGCACAATAAATTGAAGGTCGACACTTTGTGCAGGTGAAATTAATATTCTTGAAGGGCGTAGAACTGTACTCATGTAGCCTTCCAGCAATCGCACAGCACATTAAAATAAAAGTCGGCACTTTGTGAAGGGGAAATTAATATTCTTGAAGGGCATAGAACTTAAATTTTGTAGCCTTCTAGCTTACATACAGTACTGCAGCACAATAAAATAAAGGGCTAATTAATATTCTTGAAGGGCATACAACTGAAATCGTGTAGCTTCTAGCTAACATACCGTACTGCAGCACTATAAAAGAAAGGTCGATAATGTCTGAAGGGGAAATAAATATTCTTGAAGGGTATAAAACTAAAAAAATATAGCCTTCTTTCTAATATACAGTACTGCAGCACAATAAATTGAAGGTCGACACTTTGTGCAGGTGAAATTCATATTCTTGAACGGCGTAGAACTGTACACATGTAGCCTTCCAGCTAACGCACAGCACAATTAAATAAAGTCGACACTTTGTGAAGGGGAAATTAATATTCTTGAAGGGCATAGAACTGAAATCTTGCAGCCTTCTAGCTTACATACAGTACTGCAGCACAATAAAATAAAGGTTGACATTTTGTGAAGGGGGAATTAATATTCTTGAAGGTCATACAACTGAAATCGTGTACATCCAGTTCTGCAGCACAATATAAGAAAGGTCGATAATTTGTGCAGGGGAAGCAAATATTCTTGAAGGGTATAAAATTTAAAAAATGTAGCCTTCTTGCTAACATACAGTACTGCAGCACAATAAATTGAAGGTCGACACTTTGTGCAGGTGAAATTAATTTTATTGAAGGGCGTAGAACTGTACTCATGTAGCCTTCCAGCTAACGCACAGCACAATTAAATAAAAGTCGGCACTTTGTGAAGGGGATATTAATATTCTTGAAGGGCATAGAACTGAAATCTTGTAGCCTTCTTGCTAACATACAGTACTGCAGCACAATAAATTGAAGGTCGACACTTTGTGCAGGTGAAATTAATAATCTTGAAGGGCGTAGAACTGTACTCATGTAGCCTTCCAGCAATCGCACAGCACATTAAAATAAAAGTCGGCACTTTGTGAAGGGGAAATTAATATTCTTGAAGGGCATAGAACTTAAATCTTGTAGCCTTCTAGCTTACATACAGTACTGCAGCACAATAAAATAAAGGTCGTCACTTTGTGTAGGGGAAAATAATATTCTTGAAGGGCGTAGGACTATTTTCATGTAGCCTTCTAGCTAACATAGAGCACTGCAGCACAATAAAATAAAGGTCGGCCCTTTCTGCAGTGTGAATTAATTTTTGAAGGGTATAGAACTGAAATAATAATAGCCTTCTGGCAAACATTCAGTACTGCAGGGCAATAAAATAAAGGCCGCCACCTTGTGGCTGGGAATTTTAGGGCATAAAACTGTAATCATAGAGCCTTACAGCTAACATACATTACTGCAGCACAATAAAATAAAGGTCGACACTTTGTACATGGGGAAATTAATATTCTTGAAGGGCATAGAACTTAAATCATGTAGCCTTCTGGCTAACATACTGCACTGCAGCACAATAAAATAAAGGTCGACAATTTGTGCAGGGGGAATTAACATTCTTGAAGGGCAAAGAACTGAAATTAGTACCCTTCTAGTTAATATACAGTACTGCAGTACAATAAAATACATGTACAAGTCGATACTTTGTGCAGGGGAAATTAATATTCTTGAAGGGCACAGAACTGAAATCCTGTAGCCTTCTAGCTTTCATACATTACTGGAGCACAATAAAATAAAGGTCGACACTTTGTACAGGAAAAAAAATATTCTTGGAGGGCAAAGAACTGAAATCATGTAGCATTTTGGTTAACAAACAACATTGCAACACAATACAATAAAGGTCGACACTTTGTGCAGGGTTTTAATATTCGTGGAGGGCATAGAACTGAAATAATGAACTGAAATCATGTAGCCTTCTAGCTAACATACATTACTGCAGCACAATAAAATGAAGGTCGACACTTTGTACAGGAAACTTAATATTCTTGGAGGGCAAAGAACTGAAATCATGTAGCCATCTGGCTCACATACAGCACTGCAGCAAAATACACAATAAAGGTTGACACTTTGTGAAGGGGAAATTAATATTCTTGAAGGGCATAGAAATGTATTCAGGCAGCCTTCTGGCAAACATACAGCACTGCAGCGCAATAAAATAAAGGTAAACACTTTGTGCAGGGGTATTAATATTCTTGAAGGGCATGGAACTGAAATAATGTAGACTTCTGGCAAAATCGACACTTTGGGAAGGGAAATTAATATTCTTGAAGGGCGTAGAACTGTATTCATGCAGCCTTCTGGCAAACATACAGCACTGCAGCACAATAAAATAAAGGTCAATATTTTGCGCAGGGGGAATTAATATTCTTGAAGTGCATAGAACTGGAATCGTGTATCCTTCTTGCTGCATGATGCACAATACTGCCTACTGCACAATAAAATAAATGTCCACACTTTGTGCATGGGAAATTAATATTATTAAAGGACATAGAACTGAAATCATGCAGCCTTCTAGCCAACACAGCACTGCAGCACAATAAAATAAAGGTCGACACTTTGTGCAGGGCAAATTAATATTCTTGAAGGGCATACAACTGAAATTGTGTAGCCTTCTAGCTAACATACAGATCTGCAGCTGTATAAAAGAAAGGTCGATAATTTGTGCAGGGGAAATAAATTTTATTAAAGGGCATAGAACTGAAATCATATAGCCTTCTAGCTAACACGGCACTGCAAGACAATAAAATAAAGGTCGACACTTTGTGCAGGGCTGATTATTAATATTCATGAAGGGCATAAAACTAAAATCGTGTAGCCATCTAGCTGCATGCTGCACAATACTGCCTGCTGCACAATAAAATAAAGGTCGACACTTTGTGCAGGGGAAATTAATATTATTGAAGGACATAGAACTGAAATCATGTAGCCTTCTAGCTAACACAGCACTGCAGCACAATAAAATTAAGGTCGACACTTTGTGCAGGGCTAATTAATATTCTTGAAGGGCATACAACTGAAATCGTGTAGCTTCTAGCTAACATACCGTACTGCAGCACTATAAAAGAAAGGTCGACAATTTGTGCAAGGAAAATAAATATTCTTGATGGGTATAAAACTGACAAAAATTAGCCTTCTTTCTAACATACAGTTCTGCAGCACAATAAATTGAAGGTCGACACTTTGTGCAGGTGATATTAATATTCTTGAAGGGCGTAGAACTGTACTCATGTAGCCTTCCAGCTAACGCACAGCACAATTAAATAAAAGTCGGCACTTTGTGAAGGGGGAAATTAATATTCTTGAAGGGCATAGAAGTTAAATCTTGCAGCCTTCTAGCTTGCATACAGTACTGCAGCACAATAAAATAAAGGTTGACACTTTGAGAAGGGGGAATTAATATTTTTGAAGGGCATACAACTGAAATCGTGTAACCTTCTAGCTAACATCTAGTTCTGCAGCACGATATAAGAAAGGTCGATAATTTGTGCAGGGGAAATAAATATTCTTGAAGGGTATAAAATTTAAAAAATGTAGCCTTCTTGCTAACATACAGTACTGCAGCACAATAAATTGAAGGTCGACACTTTGTGCAGGTGAAATTAATATTCTTGAAGGGCGTAGAACTGTTCTCATGTAGCCTTCCAGCTAACGCACAGCACAATTAAATAAAAGTCGGCACTTTGTGAAGGGGAAATTAATATTCTTGAAGGACATAGAACTGAAATCTTGTAGCCTTCAAGCTTACATACAGTACACACCGGCCCCGATAGCTCAGTTGGTAGAGTGACCGCTCCGGGCAACGGGAGGTCACGGGTTCGATCCCGGGCCGCGACATACCAAAGTCGTTAAAAATGGTACTAGCTGCTCCTCGCTTGGCACTCAGATTTACGGGGTAGAGCTAGGACTGGTCGACCCAGTGTCGAGATAATGTGACTGGGTGTGGTATCATGTAATGTGTCTGGGACATGATACTTCAGTGAGGCAGCACTATAAAATTGAGCATTTAGCTTCCTGTCGCAACCAGACACCGTCGTGATATGACTGAAAAATTGTTAAAAGCGATGTTTAACCCGAATTCACACACATACACACAATACATACAGTACTGCAGCAACATAAAATAAAGGTCGTCACTTTGTGTAGGGAAAATAATATTCTTGAAGGGCGTAGGACTATTTTCATGTAGTCTTCTAGCTAATATAGAGCACTGCAGCACAATAAAATAAAGGTCGGCCCTTTCTACAGTGTGAATTCATTTTTGAAGGGTATAGAACTGAAATAATAATAGCCCTATGGCAAACATTCAGTACTGCAGGGCAATAAAATAAAGGCCGCCACCTTGTGGCGGGGAATTTAAGGGCATAAAACTGTAATCATGTGGCCTTCCAGCTAACATACATTACTGCAGCACAATAAAATAAAAGTCGACACTTTGTACATGGGGAAATTAATATTCTTGAAGGGCATAGAACTTAAATCATGTAGCCTTCTGGCTAACATACTGCACTGCAGCACAATAAAATAAAGGTCGACAATTTGTGCAGGGGGGATTAACATTCTTGAAGGGCAAAGAACTGAAATCATGTACCCTTCTAGTTAATATACAGTACTGCAGTACAATAAAATACATGTACAATTCGACACTTTGTGCAGGGGAAATTAATATTCTTGAAGGGCACAGAACTGAAATCCTGTAGCCTTCTAGCTTACATACATTACTGCAGCACAATAAAATAAAGGTCGACACTTTGTACAGGAAAATTAATATTCTTGGAGGGCAAAGAACTGAAATCATGTAGCATTTTGGTTAACATACAGAATTGCAACACAATACAATAAAGGTCGATACTTTATGCAGGGTTTTAATATTCGTGGAGGGCATAGAACTGAAATAATGAACTGAAATCATGTAGCCTTCTTTCCGTCCGTCCGTCCGTAGACACAACCTTGTGATGGCCATAACTTCTATACCCTTTGAGATTCATTGATGGTTCTTGGCACAATTGTTCACAAGGCAAAGACGGCTAGTCATGCGCAATAACCAGAACTCTGGATGCAATACTTTTTGAGTTATCTCCCCGTTTAATAAAATAGAATGACTATTTTGTGATGGCCATAACTCCTATACCCTTTGAGATATATTGATGGTACCTGGCACAGTTGTTAACAAGGCTGAGACGGTGTGTCATGCACAAGAACCACAACTCTGGGTGCCATGTTTTTTTAGTTATCTCCCCTTCCAATAAAACAGTGACTACCTTGTGATGGTCATAACTCTAATACCCTTTAAGATATATTGTTGGTACCTGACACAGTTGTTCACAAGGCTGAGACGGCGTGTCATGCAAAAGAACCACAATTCTTGGTGCCATGGTTTTTTTAGTTATCTCCCCTTCAATTAAAATAGAATCACTACCTTGTGATTGCCATATCTCAAATACTCTTTGGGATATATTGATGGTACTTGGTACAGTTGTAAGTGAGGTTAAGCAGGCATGTCATGTGAAAGAACCACGACTCTGTGTGTCCTGGTTTTTTAATTATCTCCCCTGACAGTATAACCTTGTGATTGCCATAACTCCAATATCCTTTGAGATTTATTGATGGTTCTTGGAACAATTGTATACAAGGTTGAGACAACGCTTCAAGCTTAAGAACCACAACTATGGGTGCTATGGTATTTGAGTTATCTCCCCTGCCAATATAACAGTATGACAACCTTTTGATTATCATACCTCCCTTTGAGACATATTGGTGGTACTTGATGCAGATTTACATGAGATTAAGCAGGTGCGTCATGCTCAAGAATTACAACTCTGGGTGATCTCTCCCCTGGCAATATAACCTTGTGATGGGCATAACTCCAACACCCTTTGAGATATATTGAAGGAACTTGGCACAATAGGCATACTCCGGTTATAGCTGATAAGCCAGGTGCTGTACATTATCTGCAAGCTTCAGAGCCAATACACTATACCTGGCATTGGGTTACATTGAGGTTAACTGCATTTATTACATATTAAAATCCATTCCTGGAGTGAAAATGTGAGAAAAGTCCAAGCACATTAACATTCTTTCATTTGTCTTTGCATATGTACCATGAACTTGTGTAGATTTGGTGTGTAAAATGCTTTAACAATGGTTACAAAAAATAGGCCTGGGGTAAATGTAACAGTGAGAATAATGCTTCTGTATTGTCATAAGCCACATATGCAAGGAGTGACCTTCATTCCTTTCCCAAAGCCAAGTGTATATTATAGCCAAGACTATGAAAACTGTAGGTTTAAACTATTAAATAATGCAATAGTCAATAGATTGTTTGGACTGATAAATTAAAATGACAACATTTGATATAGTTTTGTTCTTGTAATATCAACTTTTGTCATCACTATGCAACCAATCTTTGATCATGTGTATATTAATGACTGACAGAGTTTACCCAATAGGCACAGAACGTCGAACTAACATTGATTCGATGTTGAATATACCTTGATAAGACATTGGTGTAACGGCGTATGTCGGCTGGGTATGGTTCTACGTATATGTCGAACAGCCATCATATCTAGTTGTCAGTATTAACCCTTAAGATGCCGAGAAAATTTTCATCTGTAATTGTCGTCTGCTTATGTTGTCTGCTGAATCTTCTTGCAAAATTCTTCTTGCAAACTGTTTGCAAAGAGTGTGGATCCAGATCAGACTGCTCTCCTACTCCTGATAGGGGAGCAGTCTGATATGGGTTCACTCTGTTTGCAAAAATGCCTTATGTTGTATGTTGAATTTTCTTGCAACCTTTGCATACATGCAAAGTTTACAAACAGTCTGGAAAACCGGACTTACCATAACTCAAGGCACGGCATCATTGGCTTTACAGACATGCGGAGTTACTGATCACATGACCTGCCAATAGTACCACCAGTCTATGTTATACCGCGCCGGTCTTGGAAGCTTAGTCGGATGCGCGTCTGACTAGTGATCAGAAGGACGCAGGTTGATACCTGCCTAGGTCGGCAACATTCTGTCCTGGAGGTTGATCATGAAATCTTTTCTATGGTCATTCTCTCCCTTCCGCTGATTCAAGAAGGGCAGTTGTCAGTTGCTGGCGAAAGGATGTGCACCATACTGGTTAACCGCTTACGTATAAGCCTGCCTAGGAAAAGTGTTGATAGGTAAACTGGCCGACTAAAAATGACCTAAACAGTGTTGACTGGGCCGTTAAACTCCAATGCAAACAACTTATTCCGCCGTCTCTATTTGACGTACTGTGGTTCGAGGTGAAGTCAGCCATAGTACATGCCTTATTTTCTCCAAAATCAATACTTTTTCGATAAAAAAATGTGGTATTTTTCTTATTCATGTTCCAAACGTAGGTTGTGGGTGCTCGTTAGAACCGCCTCATTGAGGCTGTTCTAACGAGTACCCACAGCCTATGTCTTGGAGCAGAAAGGAGCAAAATGATGCATACCAATGTAAACCCCAGTTTTTCACTCAAGTAGTGCATCATAGTGTGGATATAGTTTGGTCCTTTGGGATCATTGATTCCATTGTGGAATTTTGAAAATATTGGAGGGTCACTGATGAGGCCTAAATGGCCGAAACTAATTAGTCTGGTCCTGAAAACATGCACACTCTATAAGTTTTCAGTTCTGTGGTGTATTCTTTGCTTCCAAAGGATAAACCTGTCATTGAAAAAATTGAGGAGGGAATTCATATCATGATGCAACGTTTTCTATCTAGCCGCTATGCGTCAACCTTGATCCTTTCCACATGTTCACTGGACATGATAAAGGAAGTAGCAAAGTCTGCATCAGAAAAATACATTAAAGTGCCAGTGTGATAAACAGATGGCATGAAATTTGCAAAGAAAGAATGTCTACAGGGGATTTAGGCCACCTGACCTCCCCCGTTAACGATGTTACGCTGGCGCTTCAAGTGACGTCATTTGGCCATTTCAGTTCCTTTATGTCAAGTTGAATGAGATTGAGCCAGATTTTCAGCAAGTAAATTAGACTATTTTCAGGAACATCCTATTTCTTTGAACAGTGAAATCTAAAGTGATAATTTCACTCATTCAAACAGTCAGATTATCAGTTTTGATTTCACAGAGATATAGAGGGCATTTACTTTTATGACATGAATACCAAAAATAGTCCATTCAGTGTGTTAAATACATCATAATTTCAACGAGTGCGAAGCACAACTGAAAATTCTTGTTCTCAACAAACTCGATGGAATATTTTGGTATTTATAGAACAAAGTATTTTTCTCTTCATTTTATATGTGACTCTGGCGATGTACTGTAATTGAAAAGCTGTTTCATTACGAACACACGCCTATTCAAATATATTGTTAAAAATTTTACAACCGAAAAATTTCAACCGAAAATGAAAGGACGAGTTCCAGTTTAGCCATATTTGTGCCTACGATGGATCTAGATTCAACATATATGCAACACAGTCCAATCTGTGCACGTTCATTTGGCGGCAATATTTATTTAACCATGACATATGCAGTCACGTGACTTCCGTTTTTCTACAAGTGGAGTAATTGCCAGTGTTTGGTGATTTACCAAAGTAATATGACATTTTTAAATAATAAACCGCACCAAAGCGTGCTTATATTTTCTGGTCATTTGGGAACATTGAGTTCATTTAGAATCATTTTGAAAATAGAGTTCTGCTTAAGCCGGCGCTAGGGGGACGTGGCCGGTGTAGCACATTTCAGTACTGGTCATGAACAGACTCAATAAAACCGAGTCTGCTATTTTCGTTTATTTGGTGTATTCTTTGCTTCCAAAGGATCTAACTATTCAGAACTTATTACATTCCATATAATTCGCGTCTTTTGCTGATCTACATGTACATAACATAATATATGTGCCTTGTATCACGTGACACAAGTTTTTGTACAGAATGTGCATAAAAATTTTCTAATGTGTTTAACCATGTTAACAAAATTTATGTATTACTATATAATATGTTAGAACTGCTTAATAATACGGAATATCATTTCAAATCCGTAATTTATACTTAAAATGTTGACAGAAAGACTAGAACAGAGTTAATAGTCCAGTATACTCCACTTAAAAAGAAACTAAGTACATCACACTTAGATAAGAATTCCGTATACATAATAATTATACGGTGATTAAAGGAATAAAACTTAGAAATAAGGCATTAAAAATAGAATATCACTTTTAAGGACATGACTAAAATCATTCTTTTAAAATTACAATCAAAAATATAATAAGACAATTAAAACTTTTTTTACATATAAATAGGAAAATAGACAATACTGTTTGATATTTTAAAAATAATACTAAAGATGTATTTCTAAAATACATGATGATTATTTGATAGGCATGACCTACTCCCCACTCTTCTCACCATCCCAAAACTCCCAGTCTTCATCAGCAGCATTTCAAAATGCTCTTTTGGATCAAATACAGGAGCTAGTGCAGCTGAACTGTGGCACTGAAAGTAAAGGCATCAAAGTACCGAAGCTACAGTTACAGCCAACATGTCTTGCACCAGCTTTTCACAAACAATACCAAACGGTTATACTCTTAGCACCAGTTTGATAAGAAAGCCATAGAAATATGCCTTTGATGTTTTGTGACGAGACTGAATCCTAACACTTATTAGGCTGTCATCTTTGTGAATACTGAACTCGCATTTAATTTCTTCAGACAGGTGCTCTTGTGTGTAACATGATACGTCTTTAATTCATCAACAAGAAAGCAGTATTAGGGACATTCATATCGCCCGCCGCCTTCAGTAACAAAGCTCAACCTTGTGACCTTAAGCTGTGACTTTGACCTTGAATTGGTAATCTTTTAAAATCCATCCAGGAGTAAGAAAGCTATTGACAAAACTTCCAAAAAAATTCCCTTTTGACGCTTGACCTCTAAGTATGACCTTGACCGTTTAGAAACCAACCTGGGTGTCTCATGATAATTAACATTTCTGAAAAGTAATTTTAAAATCAATCCAGGACTAAGAACGTGATTGAACAGACATGAAAGAAAAGCGCCTTTCTATGACCTCTAAATATGACCTTGACCTTTGAGGAACCGACCTGGGTCTTGCATGCGATACACTGTCACATTATGGTTATCATTTCAGCCAAGTAATTGTTAAACTATCCAGAAGTAAGAAAGCTATTAATCGAGCACAAAAATAACTTTTTTACTTTGACCTCTAAGTATGACCTTTAACATACCTGGATATTGTACGCCACACCCTGTCACTTTGTTGTTAACATTTCTGCCAAGTATTCCATATAGGAATAAGAAAGGTATTGACGACAAAAAGACCCTTTTTGACATTTGGCCTCTAAGTATGACCTTGACCGTTGATGTACCGACCTGGGTCTTGCGTGTGACGCACTGTCTCAATATGATTAACATTTCTGCAAATTAATTTTTAAATGCATCCAGGAATAAGAAAGTAATTGATCGGACATGATAAAAATACCTTTTTGGACCTTTGGCCTCTTAAGTATGACCTTGACCTTTGAGGAACGGACCTGGGTCTTGCGCGCGACACACTATCACATTATAGTTAACATTTCTGCAAAGTAAGTTTTATGGTGATGTTCCTCGTGCGCCATCCTATGGCGTTTATATTTCGCAATTAATTCGATTTGCTAGAGTGTGTAGTCATGTAACTGACTTCAACACTCGTAATAAATTATTAACGGCTAAACTCCTTAATCAGGGTTATCGGTACCATAAACTACGCAAAGCCTTTTCAAAATTTTATAGACGCCATTCTGATTTAATTTCAAAATTCAATATTGGACTTAAATCTCTTCTGCAACAAGGTCTATCGGAACCCGAATTTTATGGTGACTTAGTATATAAATTCAGAAAAATATATAACCGCAATGACTTCAGCACCCAATTTCGTAAAATCATTCTTCGATATAAAAAGACTGGGTACAACATGGATATTATACGACAGACTGCATGCATGGTAGTTAACCCAATCACGGTTGGCAACTTTGCTTCCCTCTTTAATTGCACGCCGGTGGGTCAGGCCTCATATTCTATGACGGCTCCAACGTAAAGGCTTATTGAAAATTAAAGAGATAATGTTTGTTGGTGCCTGATGCTCTGTCTCTGGTCGGGCTCATCGGAGTCTAACTGTTGGTTTTCTTTTGCTCCAGCATTTCAGTGGTTTCTTGCTGTCGAGTCCTCACCGTTGTCTCACCTCTGTGGTTCTTTGATTTCTGTGTTCACGGAGATGTTGCACTGATGAGTTAGGAGGCCTTCATGCGGACTGAACAAATTATTTGTCTAAATCGCGACGGAAGTAAGGGCGAGGATTGTGGCCACGTAAAATCGATTTAAGCCCCCCAGTGGAAATCTTCCACTGACCGTTCCAAGGCGGCTCTTCTGTGGCGATTTATTTATGTTGTTGTTTGTTACTTACTGTGTGTATCACTTGTGTCTTTTAATTTTGGATGGCCATATGGTCATTTTGTGGGAAAGTAACTGTCCATATGGCCTTCCTTTGTTTAGGTTTCCATTATGGTCTGGTCGCTTAATGTTTGTACAGGGTGTCCAAAAAGTAAGTTAACAGTTTTAACCCGTCATAACTTTTTTAATTTTAAAGCTATTTTGATGAACAATATTCCAAATTAACGCACATATCCTAAAGTTTTTATACGACATAATTAAAACGCGCCAAAATAATTGACGTTGTCGCAAAATGACGTCATTTAAAATCTTGTTTTTTCCAAGATGGCGCGTTTGACGTTAGCCCATCGTATTTTGATTGTAAAGAACTTTTACGAAACTAAAAGCGCTACAGATGTTCAAAGAAAATTTAAATATTCATTTAATGGTGATACTGTAAGTCAACTAAATATCTACAAGACTATCAGAAAATTTGAAGAAACGGGATCGGTGAAAGACGCGCAAAAGTCGGGACGGCCGAAGACCAGTAGAAGTGATGAAAATGTGAGCACGCTTCAAGAACTTATGCAAGACAGTCCTGAAAACTCAATTCGGCGTACATCCTCGGAGACAGGTATCCCCAAATCATCCGTTCATAACATAATAAGAAAAGATTTAGAACTTTATCCATATAAAATACAAATTATGCAGAGCTTAAATATAACGGATCAAGTGGAAAGGCTATCATTTTGTAACTGGGCATCAGACGTTATTGACACTTACGCCGATGCTTTTAATGATGTGTGGTTTAGCGATGAGTCACATTTCCTTTTATCAGGACATGTTTGCAAACAGAACATGAGATTTTGGGCAAATGAACAGCCCCACCAAATAGCAGAAAGGCCACTCCATAGCGATAAAATTACAGTTTGGTGTGCTATGTCATCCAGGGGAATCATTGGACCGTATGTGTTTAGCGATACTGTTAATTCAGACCGCTACATGTCGCTATTAAACAACAAGTTTTTACCGGAATTGCGGAAACGATCAACTGACATTAACAGTGAATGGTTTATGCAAGATGGAGCAACACCACATACGGCTAACAAAGTGTTAGATATGTTACATGACACATTTGATGAGCGGGTAATTTCCAGACGATATCCCGAAGTGAAACAATGCGGCGTAACTTGGCCTGCGCACAGTCCAGACCTGAACCCCTGTGATTTCTTTCTTTGGGGTTATCTTAAATCGGTTGTTTACAAGCCCAGACCCACAGATACTGCTATGTTATTAAAACAAATACGCAGGGAAGTCAAGAAGATAAGTGTTGGCACTTGTGCTAGAGTAATTGAAAATTTCAAGCAGCGAGTACGGGAAGGAAAACGTCGAAAGGGGCGGCATCTGGAAAACGTCATAAATTACTAAATTGACGTCACTGGACAAATTTGGTATTTTTTGTTTATTGTTTGTTATTTTTTTATGCTTTAATGGATTTGTATGAAATTTTATAAGAAAAAACTTAAGGATATATGCTATGTCTGTGAGAAATTTTATACCGCTTTCACAACGTTATGATGTATTAAAATCTCGTCAAAACTGTTAACTTACGACACCCTGTATTTCTTTCCCTTTGGTGTCTTTTATGGATGGAGTAAGTTAATTGTATCAATTCCTGATCTTTGTTTTACTTCTACTTTAAATGCATCCAGGAATAAGAAAGTAATTGATCGATTGATCGGACATGATAAAAAGACCTTTTTGGACGTTTGACCTCTTAAGTATGACCTTGACCTTTGAGGTACGGACCTGGGTCTTGCGAGCGACGCACTATCACATAGTTAACATTTCTGCAAAGTAATTTTAAATGCATCCAGGAATAAGAAAGAAATTGATCGGACACAATAAAGAGACCTTTTTGGACATTTGATCTCTTAAGTATGACCTTGACCTTTGAGGTACGGTCCTGGGCCTTGCGCGCGACGCACTATCACATTATAGTTAACATTTCTGCAAAGTAATTAGTAAATGCATCCAGGAATAAGAATGTGATTGATCGGACACAATAAAGACCTTTTTGGACATTTGACCTCTTAAGTATGACCTTGACCTTTGAGGTACGGTCCTGGGCCTTGCGCGCAACGCACTATCACATTATAGTTAACATTTCTGCAAAGTAATTTTTTAATGCATCCAGGAATAAGAAAGTAATTGATCGTACACAATAAAAAGACCTTTATTGACATTTGACCTCTTAAGTATGACCTTGACCTTTGAGGTACAGACCTGGGTCTTGTGCACGACACTTTGTCTCACTGAGAAGAATATTTGACCAAAGTTTAGTGAAATTCTATCTAAGGGTTAAGGAGATTCGGAGCGGACAAGAATGTGTTACAGACAGACGGTCAGATGGACAAAGACCATTCCTATAATCCCCCACTCCGATCCCCACTCCGCTTCGCGGCGGGGATTAATGAAAAGCATTCTCTTTTGTCCAGCAAGGAATCATGGTCATGCTCATATAGATGACCAGCCATTGCTCTTCTGTATATGTAGTATATTGAGTTTTTTTTTTCCTTTGCGAGTATGTACTGTACTTTGATTGCATTGATTTTCTCAACTTATTTTATCGATATAAGTTTTTTTTTCAACATCCTCCACAACGTTAACCGCTAAAACATCAGCATTTTTAAAAGCATTATTGTTTCTACAATAAAGTGGTATGTAGTTTTCTCCGGTTAACACTGTGGACGACCATGGAATTTTCCGTTGAACACCACAGGGGTCTTCAGTTTGTCCATAGGTACAATGTTGCACATGACCGGCAGTGCATGTATTCAACCGGAAATTTTATGACGAAAACGCATGCGGATGACAAAATAAAACAGTTTTCAATAAACTAGAGATATTTGGACACTTTATGAGTGTGTTTTGATCGAATTTTGTTGATATCAAGAATTGGCTCTTTCAGTAGGCACTTTGCAATAGGAAACTGTAATTCGTCCTTTTCTGATAAAAAATCCTGATATTTTTCATATTAATTTTCTGCTCAAAACATCGGTGAGGTGGTTCTAACGAATACCTACAATCTACGTTTTTATGCAGAAATAAGAAAAATATTGCATACCCCTGTAAAGTAGCAGTAAAACAAAGATCAGGAATCGATACAATTAACTTACTCCACCCATCAACGACACCGAAGGGAAAGAATCACAAACATGAAGCGACAAGACCATAATGGAAACCTAAACAAAGGAAGGCCATAAGGACAGTTACTTTCCCACAAAATGACCAAATGGCCATCCGGAATAAAAAGACACAAGTGATACACACAGTAAGTAACAAACAACAACATAAATAAACCGCCACAGAAGAACCGCCGTGGAACGGTCAGTGGAAAGAATTTCACTTGGGGGTTTAAATCAATTTTACATGGCCATACTCCTCATCCTTACCTCTGTCGCGGTATACACTAATTTTGTTTAGTCCACATGAAGGCTTCCTAACTCATCAGTGTAACATCTCCGAGAACATTCAAATAAAAAAACTACAGAGATGAAATAAGGTTGAGGACTCGACAGCATACAACAACAGAATTGCTGGAGCAAAAGAAAACCAACAGTTAGACTCCGAGGGGCCCAACCAAAGACGGAACATCAGGCGCCAACCAACATAAAGAATACTAAAATAAAATTCCATCTATGTTTTTACGCTGGAACCGTCATATAATCTTAAGCCCGACCCACCGGTGTGCAATCAAAGTGGGAAGCAAAGTTGCCAACCATGATTGGGGTAACCACCATGCATGCAGTCTGTTTTATAACATTTATGTTGTACCCAATCTTTATATATCGACGAACGATTTTACGAAATTGGGTACTAAAGTCATTACAGGCATGCATTTTTCTAAATTTATATACTAAGTCACCATAGAATTCGGGTTCCGATAGGCCTTGTTGCAGTTTTACTGTATAAAAGTTGGGTTAAAGGGGGTCAAACTTATATACGCGTCTTTGCGTGATGGTAACATGCTTGAAACTCGTGAAAAGTTCTGGTGTTTTCAACACTCTCGAAGAAATAACATTGTTTCCAACAAATTCGATGAAGTATTGGTACAGTTACGACAGGTAAAAATGCTTTCCTTTACCTCTTTTCCTCCCTCTTCCCCTCCCTGTACCTCATTTTACGTTAAAATTCTCATCCTCATTTGTGTGAACTCTGTCTAAAGGGTTGATACGCTTTTTTTGTGAACAACCGTTTGAATATCAGTTATTTGCTCATCTAATAAAATGGTTCTTTCTGATGGTATTGTTTGCACATTATTTAAACCTTCAGCTGTGCGCCTTTAATATTCTGCCCAGGTACGAAACCCATCTATTTTGGGCCCTTACCTGGAGATTGCAAAACAACCTCTTTACGTTTTCCTGGTTTGCTCAGTCGTGAAACAACAGAATCCCGCTTGGTTTCACATTCCTGTGTGATACGTATATTGTTTCAAACAACCCAAAAAAATTCTGAAGTCCCAGGAAAGTGCACTTCTGACTGATTTTTTTTTTTTAATCAAAACGAAATATTCCAATTTGAGAGTTCTGACTTGACATTTTTGTCAGCTTGTTCACCACATTGTCAACATTTCTGATGAAAAACTGCCTTTCCGCTTTGGCCATTTTAGCCGGTGTCCCTGGCTTACATCACGAAAACACGCCTATATTATTTTGACCCCTTTGAACCCCATTTTTATATTGTAAAACTTGGGTTTACAGGGGTAAAAACTTATTTTTCTTATTTCTGTTTTAAACTATAGATTGTCGGTACCCGATAGAACCGCCTCATCGAGGCGATTCTAACGAGTACCCACAAGCTATATTTTGAGCAGAAATAAGACAAATATCACAGTTTTTCATCTGAAAATTGCAGATTTGTTTACAATGTATTTGTATAGGCATGTTTGCGTAATGACTTAAATTTGCCGCGTAATTTTCATTTGCACTGAAGATGAAAAAAATAGAGGATTTCGTATGATATTTATGAAAAGAAGGCGAGTTTCGTTTATTAAATATATGAACTGACTGCGAGTGTAAGATTCTGTTTATCATATGACCACTTTAAATTGGATTTTATCGCCTTCAAAATTGACAATTTTTTCCACAGAAAATGCATCGTTGACATGGACGCTGTCAACGTTACTTAATCCCGCCTAAGTCTTATTACAAGTGTGGTAATACGATTTTTATTACACGACGTTATCTACTGCTAATAAACGACGTCATTGAAGTAATGAATTTTATTTTTCTGCCGTACATGAAAATATGAACGCAGTGGGTCGCATGCAAAGTAAATGAATCCCGAAAGGGTTCATGTAAACTTTGCTAGCGACCCGCTGTCGTTCATACTTTCATGAAAAGAAGAAAAATTAAGTTTATTTTTTATATTTACATTATTTGCTCCTCATCACTGAGCGAAAAAATGTTTAAAAAGGCAAATTTTTAAAGCTGAAAAACATTTACACACGATTTTCTACAAAGAGCAGAATAGCGTTGACGTCAAAAATGCCCGTTGAGAACTTGATACTGACGTCACTGAAAGTCACGTGACTAGATGCGTTCTTCATTGTCTTCTTTAGGTTTACATTTTATTTTACACTGGAAATTTAAATGTATGATAAAACATGTTATCAACATTTCAGATGTGAAAGTGTGGTAATCAGAAATGACTATTACGAGGACTGTTCAAATATGAAAACAAGTAGAACGTTTTCTCATGCACAAATGCGAAAATCACCTGAAAATAAAAATCACAGCGTAGACAAACATTTAAACTATACATTGATACCAAACCTGTTAAAATCCGTCCACTTTATCCATGTATATCGTTCGATAAACACTGTCTAATCTTGTATACAAAAACAAAACATGGTTGGAAGAAGGTCAGAGTACGCCGTTGAAATACGGTCCTATATTAAGAATCGTTGTATTCTTCACTGTCGGGAAACAAACTCCGTGGTAGCTATCATTTGTGCTTACGTCACACGTTAGGAAGTTTGTTCGGGTGAGATTTGTGTTCGGAAAACAGGTATTTTCATTTCTTTCTTCAAAACCTTCCATTAGAGAAATTTGACACGTAGCGCAGTAGGTGACGCATAAGTTTCCATTTCTTTGGCTACTTTCATTATATTTGTGCTTACCATGGTTACCGAGATCACTTGGGACAAAACACCGAAAAACTGACTGTTAGCGAACACGGACAGTTCAAGAAAATCCTTTTTTTTTTCATAGCCCACAGAAGAAAAGTTCTGATAACAGGTTCGCTTTGAAGCACCGTGGTCACTTACCTACACCCATCCCTTTTACAGCAGCAGATACTCCCTCGTCAAAGTGTTGGAAGAGAAAAAAATAATAGAATGATAGAGTGCACGGACATCGGCCAGGAGCAAATTGAGATAGCTTCCACGGACGATTTTACAAACACGCTTGATATGCATATCTTCTCTCTTTTTAGCTACACTGAGTTCGTTTTCTCAATGGGATAAACTTGTTTATATAAATATTCAAAATTAGAGTAAATTGTTTAACAAAAACAAGGTTTCATTTTTTTCTCTAAACGAAGATTTCTATCGTGTCAGTTGCTTTCTAGTTCAATGAGCAAAGCGACTCGCCAGTTGTTCGGTGTGGTTCAGCGATGTTCCATTTGACTCTACGAAGGGTGACTTCCGAAAACTGAAGGGGGTCAGTATTTAAATCTACAACAGGTCTACAATAAAAGCGAGTGTTTTCAATCTGTCGACGTATTTTCGTTTGGTTTACTTAGAGTTGTATATCCCAGTCACCAGTATATCGAGCAGGACAGTTTACGTAACCACACTTTTATATTCACTGTAGCTGTTGTTGTGCCATGTGGCAGCCGTAAAAAGTCGTCCCGTACATCATCATAGTGCAGATTGATCTTCTGTTCCTTTGGGATAATTGAGTTCATTTAGAGAGCTTATTTATCTATACTGCAGCTGCTGTTATGCCGTGTGTCGACCGTACAAAGTCTCCCCGAACATCATCATAGTGCAGATTATATTTTCTGGTCCTTTGGGAACATTGAATTCATTTAGAATAATTTTTCAAAATAGAGTTCTGCTTAAGTCTGTGCTAGAGGGCGTGGTTGTTGTTGCACATTTCAGTACTGGTCATGAACAGACTTAATAAAACCAGTCTGCTATTTTCGTTTATTTGGTGTATTCTTTGCATCCAAAGGATGTAACTATTCAGAACTTCTTTTTTCATAGGTAGTCAACCAGAACTGTGGAAATTATTTTGCCAGAGGCTGACACCTGCCTGCCTGCCATTCTTTCTTTCTTTTTCTTTCTTTCTTTCTTTCTTTCTTTCTACTGCGATCGTTCACATTTGGCCTTTACTCGCAGGTGTATATTACATACACTAAAAAAAAAAAAAAAAAAAACGGTAGTCCTTGGGAAGCATAGACTACAGCACAGAACTGAAAACATTGGAACGTGCAAGAATTTTCTCGGCCCGACTAGCTTGTTTCGGCCAATCAGGCCTCATTAGTGACCCTCAACCATTCCCTATCAAATCTCGCAGTCCAATAAATGATTCCAAAGGACTAAAATATAACCCACCGAGACCATTAACTTAGCGACAATATAAAAGCCCGGTCTATGTGCAAAATATGTAAAGACGTCTGTATGTGCTAAAATTCATATCAGGTAAAAAGAGCTGATAAAAAAAAAAAAAAAAAAAAACGATTTATTCGAAATGCTTTTCCAAAAAAGGTTTCGCTTTTCTCTCTTGCTACTTGTACAATGTCAAGTTTTAAAGACCCTTGCAAATTGTCAACTGACATTAATGTACTCTTAAGAAATAAACATGGAAGGCATCAAAAACGGCTGCAGCTATGATTAAAATACTGAATTATATCACTGTACATAGGTCTTATGGAACACCGATGGGACTATTCCATCCCAGTGGCTTCATGAGCCCTTCTTATTGTTTGATTTGAGGTTTAACGTACCCGTCAACACTGTATAGGCCATTTTGGAGACGTTGCTTCAAATTATGTGGGAGTTTTACCCGACATTGAGATGAAAAGACATACCAAGGCGTGCCGCATAATGAAACCAATAGGGTTCATATGCATGGATGGACGGCACCATTATCCTGGGCAAGCTCAGGATCTCCAAGCGGTTTACCGACACTCGTGTGCGGTCGGTTTCAGCTCTGCGTAGAAGCATCATGCAACCCAAACTATTTCTTCTAGCCCCTATTGGCGGGACCGGAGCAACTTCTTATGACTTACCATAATACATGTACATGGGTGTCAGCTATTGATCAAAATTTAATTGCAGAATATGGTAAACCCCTATAAGGGTTAACAGCTATAAATGCCAACTCACTACAGAAGTGGTATAATTCCACCTCCTTGTTTACATAATTTGATAATCAAACTTGTAGAATAGTTCGACCTGTTTCATTGTATCCTGTAGGCAAACCCCAACCCGCCCATCAGGGCTTGAAGAAATATATGGGCTGCATGATGCTTCCACGAAGACCGGAAATCAACCGCACACGAGTACTGGTAGACCGTTTAGAGGATCTAAGCCTTCCCAGGTAAAGCGGTGCGAGTCAAACCTCCATGCTTATAAACCATGTTGGTTTCACTGGGCAATAGGGACTCAGATGTCATTTCATGTCAGTGTCGGGTAAAAGTCCCACACATTTGGAAGCAACGTCTCCAAAATGACCTTAACAGTGTTGACTGGGACGTTTATCCTCAAATGAAACAAACAAACCAAACGCTCGTATACTACAGTACTCATTGTGTTAACTATCTTCTATGTATTGTTATTATTATTATTATTATTATTTCGTGTGTTGTTGTCACCCCTGGGGAGGGGTCAATTTGTGTCGTCTCCAAGAGAAAGGCAGAAAAGAGACAACATATATTGTAGCGGTGATAAAATGAAGGAAAAATGGAGAAAGAGGAACATCAAAGAAAGCACAGAAACAGAAGAAATACAAACATTTCCATCTACTCTTACCTGCCACCCACGCCTATTCGGGCAGGGAGAAAGATGTGCTGCATGATGCTTCCACGCAGAGCTGAATCAGACCACATCACATGAGTCGGACCATCCTTGCTTATAAACCAATTGGTTAAAGTGGGCAACATGGCTTGAGATGTCTTTTCATCTCAATGTCGGGTAAAAATTGTCCCACAAAATTGGAAGTACCGTCTCCAAAATGACCTATACAGTGTTGACTGGGACGATCGAACTGTAAAACCAATATTAGTAAGACGACCAGGTGACAAAGGACGCCTCACCCAATTACTCGCCAAAAATACGACAGAATATCATATGTAAGTTTGACTCGAAGGAGGCTTTGCCTCAACCTTACAGTCAGATAAGGAGCTAAATTCTTCTCTTCGCCACGCACAAACACACATGTACGTAGGGAGAGCCTCTTTCCTACACACAGATGCACACGTAGAGAGAGAGAGAGAGAGAGAGAGAGAGAGAGAGAGAGAGAGAGAGAGAGAGAGAGAGAGAGAGAGAGAGAGAGAGAGAGACGAATGAGAGTGTAATGTGAATTGATATATACAAGTACTAATTATACTTCTTTCGACATCCTTTTCGCCCCCGCCCGTCGGGGCTTGACGACATAGAAAAGGCTGCATGGTGCTTCCACGCAGAGTTGTAAACCGCTTAGCAGGACGTTAAGCATCAATTCAAACAAACAAAATCGACATCCTTGTCATTGTATCGTACAGGTAAACCCCAGCCACTCGTGGAAATCATTTATAATGCCCTATTGGTAGGACACAATGTGTACCGTTTAAAAAAATTCGGACTGTCGCCGACAGATTAGTGTTTTAAATAAGAGAGCTGGCGGGGGGGGGGGGGGGGCTGATGCGCTCACCTGAGTGTCACCGTCTCTAGTACATTCTATGTTTTGCTCTGGTGGCCATCTTGTTCATCAGAGCGGAACGATTTTAGCTATTTTGAAATGGAGTCACCTGGACAACTTACCTGTGAAGCTTGAATCAAATTGGCCCGAGGGTTAAGGAGGAGTTCGCGTTTGAGTCAAATTTACAATGTTTTTCTATGTTTAGCTCTGACGACCATTATGCTCATCGGAGCGGAACCGTTTTAGTTTTTTTTTTTGTTAACTGTAACCTAAGCAACATTTCTATGAAGTTTGATTGGAATTGATCCAAGTGTACAGGAGGAGTTTTTCAATTTTCAGCTCTAGCGTATTGTTCATCAGAGCGGAATCATTTTAGCTTTTTTGGTAGGGAGCCACCTAGGCAACATTCCTGTGAAGTTTGAATCAAACTGGGTTTATGAGGAGTTCGCATTTAAAGCAAATTGTTGACGACGCCCGACGGACATTCACTGATCACAATACCTCACCATGAGCACTTCGTGCTTAGGTGAGCTAACAAAAAGGATTATTTGTATCGCTTATCGCCACCTTTTCAGAATCTTATCTCAATTATCTATTTTTTCCGGATCAAAACTATTTTGGTCATTTGGATTTTTGGGAAATCAGATGAAATGACACCTGAAGCACTGGTATCCAATGACATTGTTTGTTTGTATTGGAGTTTAACGACCCAGTCAACACTATTTAGGTCATTTTTGAGCCGGTCAATTTACCTATCAAGTTGAGCAGTTAACCAGTAAAGTACACATTATTTCGCCAGAAACTGACAAACCACCTTCTTGAATCAGCAGAAGGGACAGAATGAACGTAGAAAAGATTTCATGATCAATCTCCACGAAAGAATGTTTCCGACACTGACAGGTATCGAACCCATGTCCTCATGATCACAAGTAAGAAGCGCATGATAACTATCAAATAGTCGGAAGCCGTTTTGGGAAATTAAGTGCTACTCCAATGTCTTTAGAGAGAATGTTTAGATCGTATTCAGTAATTGGTTAGACGTAAATCGATAGATACCTGTAACTGTGCTCTCCTTAGTAACTGAAAACAGTCAGGACAAAGAATCAAGGAAAACTTGTTCCAGATGTTATCAGTTACCGTGGCAAGAATAGAGATAAAAAACAATGATAAAAATGGAATTTATGTTTAAACCTCTCTAATATATTACTAATATATTAAAAAAAAAACTATCTCCTAATACTAGTGACACACGAAGACCCTTCCGAATGTGTGTCATCGAGAGTCGCTCAGCCTGTCTTACAGTCTGGGAGGTCGTTTGATGAATTAGATATCGGAACGCAAAGCTTTTAATAATGTTGAATCAACATGTCGCCCGAATGCCACTATCAAGTTCCACCTGAATCTAACATGGTTCTGGATATGTCGAAAATGTGAATTTTACGCAAGAAGTGCGAACGTACAGACGGAAAACGGACAGCAGACCACAGCATATGCTGACCTGACCGAAGCTCAGATCGAAATAATAGCTTCCAAGGACAAGATTTGAAATGATAGCTTCCACGGACAAGATTTGAAATGATAGCTTCCACGGACAATATTTGAAATGATAGCTTCCACGGACACGAGTAACTAGCTTCCACGATCATGAGTTTCATGAACAAAATGCACGTATTAGTGATTACTGCTGCTAGTTATATATAATCAACATTAGCCTCCGTGGCCTAGTGGTTAAGAGCGCAGACTCTTGATCATCAGGTCTCTCACCGCTGTGGTTCGAGCCTCGCTCGGGTCACGTGTGAGACACCAAGTTCTGCAACGGAAGGTCAGGTGGTTTTTCTCCGGGTACTCCCGTTTTCGTCCACCTCTGATTAACGATCAGCTAGATATGTGTGAAATAAACTTGAAAGGGCCGTCAAACAAAAAGAAATATTAGCATATATTTATTTACCCTTTTTAATTGTAAAATTATTTATTGCAACCACGGAATATCATCCAGTAGTGTGTCACTACTGTGATAGTTTTTTCGGAGCCCTTCAGGTCTAAGTAGCCAAGCACTTCCAAATGTTTGACGGATTGTTACGACATAGCGAGTTTCTGAAAGATGAATGTTAGTTTAAATGCACCTCTTTTCATTTCAGTTATGGCACGGAAGAAGCCTTCCCTGACGTTGTACAAGGCCAAAAATGAAAGAAGGAAACGCAAGAGCTGTGGTGTTGCTTTTTGTATTAGCAATGTAAAAAACGATGTTCAGTTTTCACCAATAAAGTCTGTGAAAAGGAAGACAAGATCACCCTTTAAATCTCCTGTCTCCAAAATTGCCATGTCTCCAGCCCATAGAGGATCTCCCATGCGGAAACGTCTGAAAAGGAAAAGTTCAATTCGATCCCTGTTTGGCTATACTTCTACCCAAGAGGACGAAGATGAGAAATGGCTGAATATTGAATGGGAAGCAGACGAGTCTGACAAAGAAAACTTATTCTCGAATTTAAGTGCTGGAATAGAAAAAGAATCAGATGCTCTCAGCTTTTCACTTTCATCTTTCCCAGATCCATTAACCAAAGGCAATTCTAAACAAGAATGTGATAGAATCAGTCCAGAGGCAGTTGATTCTAGCCTTTCGTCATTATTTCTTCAAAATAAAAATAACGTAGATTCTTTGCAGTCTAATGCTGCTGTAGCTTTACCAAGCGCTTTTGATAAAGAGAACCCAATACAAATTTAGATGGAGCTCACAGTAACGATGAATCCGAAGAAATGATAAAACTGGTACCTAAAGTAATGAAAGTGTTAACTGAAAACGGTCTGCCGTCTGATATGCTGACATTCTTTCGTCAGGTCAAAGAAGAAAAAATTCCTTTAACTAACATTGCATTGTTATTGTGGTTGGACGTTGTCAGATGGTACCAGTGTGATACTACAACGAGAATGCGTTATGGAAATGAGACAAAGATGTTTTGGAAATTAGGTTGGAGACTATTCGGTGGTCGGTTCGTAAATTTCATGAGCGGATATAAAAACCATTCCGACGCAGTTCTGCGGCTTTCAGAAAAGGGTGCGTACTCGCCTAAGTCATCAATCAATAACTTTTCTGTCCCTGATATGAAAGTATTGAGAGACTATGACCCTTACCAAGTAGAAGGCGATCGAAAGCCAGGTATCTATTTAGATTTATTGCAGAAGCTCGGCAAAAATCTCCAGCATACTTCTGCATGTCTTACTTATGATGGTAAGAAAGTAAAACAAGTTCTTACTGATAATTCAGGCGATATAGATTTGCTCGGGTTTGAAGGCGGCATGACTCTCGAGGAACGCCATAATGATTTCTCCTCAAGCTTGTCAAGTTATACAAGAAAACTATTAAGTTCGCTCACTTGCATTTGCAATTCATTATGGCGTTCCTCGAGAGTCATGCCGCCTTCAAACCCAAGCAAATCTATATCGCATGAATTATCAGTAAGACCTTGTTTTACTTTCTTACCATCATAAGTAAGACATGCAGAAGTATGCTGGAGATTTTTGCCGAGCTTCTGCAATAAATCTAAATAGATACCTGGCTTTCGATCGCCTTCTACTTGGTAAGGGTCATAGTCTCTCAATACTTTCATATCAGGAACAGAAAAGTTAATAATTGATGACTTAGGCGAGTACGCGCCCTTTTCTGAAAGCCCCAGAACTGCGTCGGAATGGTTTTTTATATCCGCTCATGAAATTTACGAACCGACCACCGAATAGTCTCCAACCTAATTTCCAAAACATCTTTGTCTCATTTCCATAACGCATTCTCGGTGTAGTATCACACTGGTACCATCTGACAACGTCCAACCTCAATAACAATGCAATGTTAGTTAAAGGAAATTTTTCTTCTTTGACCTGACGAAAGAATGTCAGCATATCAGACTGCAGACCGTTTTCTGTTAGCACTTTCATTACTTCAGGTACCAGTTTTATCATTTCTTTGGCTTCATCGTTACTGTGAGCTCCATCTAAATTTTATTGAGTTCTTTATCAAAAGCGCTTGGTAAAGCTACAGCAGCATTAGACTGCAAAGAATCTACGTTATTTTTATTTTGAAGAAATAATGACGAAAGGCTAGAATCAACTGCCTCTGGACTGATTCTATCACATTCTTGTTTAGAATTGCCTTTGGTTAATGAATCTGGGAAAGATGAAAGTGAAAAGCTGAGAGCATCTGATTCTTTTTCTATTCCAGCACTTAAATTCGAGAATAAGTTTTCTTTGTCAGACTCGTCTGCTTCCCATTCAATATTCAGCCAGTTCTCATCTTCGTCCTCTTGGGTAGAAGTATAGCCAAACAGGGATCGAATTGAACTTTTCCTTTTCAGACGTTTCCGCATGGGAGAACCTCTATGGGCTGGAGACATGGCAATTTTGGAGACAGGAGATTTAAAGGGTGATCTTGTCTTCCTTTTCACAGACTTTATTGGTGAAAACTGAACATTGTTTTTCACATTGCTAATACAAAAAGCAACACCACATCTCTTGCGTTTCCTTTTTTTCATTTTTGGCCTTGTACAACGTCAGGGAATATTCTTCCGTGCCATAACTGAAATGAAAAGAGGTGCATTTAAACTAACATTCATCTTTCAGAAACTCGCTATGTCGTAACAATCCGTCAAACATTTGGAAGTGCTTGGCCACTTAGACCTGAAGGGCTCCGAAAAAACTATCACAGTAGTGACACACTACTGGATGATATTCCGTGGTTGCAATAAATAATTTTACAATTAAAAAGGGTAAATAAATATATGCTAATATTTCTTTTTGTTTGACGGCCCTTTCAAGATTATTTCACACATATCTAGCCGATCGTTAATCAGAGGTGGACGAAAACGGGAGTACCCGGAGAAAAACCACCTGACCTTACGTTGCAGAACTTGGTGTCTCACATGTGACCCGAGCGAGGCTCGAACCACAGCGGTGAGAGACCTGATGATCAAGAGTCTGCGTTCTTAACCACTAGGCCACGGAGGCCAACGTTGATTATATATAACTAGCAGCAGTAATCACTAATACGTGCATTTTGTTTATGAAACTCATGATCGTGGAAGCTAGTTTAACTCGTGTCCGTGGAAGCTATCATTTCGGATCTTGTACGTGGAAGCCATCATTTCAAATCTTGTCCGTGGAAGCTATCATTTCAAATCTTGTCCGCGGAAGCTATCATTTCGATCTGAGCTTCGGTCAGGTCAGCATATGCTGTGGTCTGCTGTCCGTTTTCCGTCTTTACGTTCGCACTTCTGGCGTAAAATTCACATTTTCGACATATCCAGAACCATGTTAGATTCAGGTGGAACTTGATAGTGGCATTCGGGCGACATGTTGATTCAACATTATTAAAAGCTTTGCGTTCCGATATCTAATTCATCAAACGACCTCCAAGACTGTAAGACAGGCTGAGCGACTCTCGATGACACACATTCGGAAGGGTCTTCGTGTGTCACTAGTATTAGGAGATAGTTTTTCTTTAATATATTAGTAATATATTAGAGAAGTTTAAACATAAATTCCATTTTTATCATTGTTTTTTATCTCTATTCTCGCCACGGTAACTGATAACATCTGGAACAAGTTTTCCTTGATTCTTTGTCCTGACTGTTTTCAGTTACTAAGGAGAGCACAGTTACAGGTATCTATCGATTTACGTCTAACCAATTTCTGAATACGATCTAAACATTCTCTCTAAAGACATTGGAGTAGCACTTAATTTCCCAAAACGGCTTCCGACTATTTGATAGTTATCATGCGCTTCTTACTTGTGATCATGAGGACACGGGTTCGATACCTGTCAGTGTCGGAAACATTCTTTCGTGGAGAGTGATCATGAAATCTTTTCTACGTTCATTCTGTCCCTTCTGCTGATTCAAGAAGGTGGTTTGTCAGTTTCTGGCGAAATAATGTGTACTTTACTGGTTAACTGCTCAACTTGATAGGTAAATTGACCGGCTCAAAAATGACCTAAATAGTGTTGACTGGGTCGTTAAACTCCAATACAAACAAACAATGTCATTGGCCACCAGTGCTTCAGGACACCAGTGCTTCAGGTGTCATTTCATCTGATTTCTCAAAAATCCAAATGACCAAAATAGTGTTGATCCGGAAAAAATAGATAATTGAGATAAGATTCTGAAAAGGTGGCGATAAGCGATACAAATATTCCTTTTTGTTAGCTCACCTAAGCACGACGTGCTCATGGTGAGGTATTGTGATCAGTGAATGTCCGTCGGGCGTCGTCAACAATTTGCTTTAAATGCGAACCCCTCATAAACCCAGTTTGATTCAAACTTCACAGGAATGTTGCCTAGGTGGCTCCCTACCAAAAAAGCTAAAATGATTCCGCTCTGATGAACAATACGCTAGAGCTAAAAATTGAAAAACTCCTCCTGTACACTTGGATCAATTCCAATCAAACTTCATAGAAATGTTGCTTAGGTTACACTTAACAAAAAAAAAACTAAAACGGTTCCGCTCCGATGAGCATAATGGCCGTCAGAGCTAAACATAGAAAAACATTGTAAATTTGACTCAAACGCGAACTCCTCCTTAACCCTCGGGCCATTTTGACTCAAGCTTCACAGGAAAGTTGTCCAGGTGACTCCATTCCAAAATAGCTAAAATCGTTCCGCTCTGATGAACAAGATGGTCACCAGAGCAAAACATAGAATGTACTAGAGACGGTGACACTCAGGTGAGCGCATCAGCCCCCCCCCCTCCCTCTAGCCCTCTTATTTAAAACACTAATCTGTCGGCGACAGTCCGACATTTTTTAAACGGTACACATTGTGTCCTACCAATAGGGCATTATAACTGAATTCCACGAGTGGCTGGGGTTTACCTGCAAGATACAACGATAAGGATGTCGATTTTGTTTGTTTGAATTGATGCTTAACGTCCTGCTAAGCGGTTTACAACTCTGTGTGGAAGCACCATGCAGCCTTTTCTATGTCGTCAAGCCCCGACGGGCGGGGGCGGAAAAGGATGTCGAAAGAAGTATAATTAGTACTTGTATATATCAATTCACATTACACTCTCATTCGTCTCTCTCTCTCTCTCTCTCTCTCTCTCTCTCTCTCTCTCTCTCTCTCTCTCTCTCTACGTGTGCATCTGTGCGTAGGAAAGAGGCTCTCCCTACGTACATGTGTGTTTGTGCATGGCGAAGAGAAGAATTTAGCTCCTTATCTGACTGTAAGGTTGAGGTAAAGCCTTCTTCTAGTCAAACTTACAAAGGATATTCTGTCGTATTTTTGGCGGGTAATTGGGTGAGGCGTCCTTTGTCACCTGGTCGTCCCGCTAATATTGGTTTTACAGTTCGATCGTCCCAGTTAACACTGTATAGGTCATTTTGGAGACGGAACTTCCAATTTTGTGGGACTTTTACCCGACATTGAGATGAAAAGACATTTCAAGCCATGTTGCCCACTTTAACCAATTGGTTTATAAGCAAGGATGGTCCGACTCATGTGATGTGGTCTGATTCAGCTCTGCGTGGAAGCATCATGCAGCACATCTTTCTTCCAGCCCCGATAGGCGTGGGTGGCAGGTAAGAGTAGATGGAAATGTTTGTATTTCTTCTGTTTCTGTGCTTTCTTTGATGTTCCTCTTTCTCCATTTTTCCCTCATTTTTATCACCTCTACAATATATGTTGTCTCTTTTCTGCCTTTCTCTTGGAGACGACACAAATTGACCCCTCCCCAGGGGTGACAATTCATTTGAGGATTAACGTCCCAGTCAACACTGTTAAGGTCATTTTGAAGACGATGCTTCCAAATGTGTGGGACTTTTACCCGACACTGACATGAAATGACATCTGAGTCCCTATTGCCCAGTGAAACCAATATGGTTTATAAGCATGGAGGTTTGACTCGCACCGCTTTACCTGGGAAGGCTTAGATTCTCTAAACGGTCTACCCGTACTCGTGTGCGGTTGATTTCCGATCTTCGTGGAAGCATCATGCAGCCCATATATTTCTTCAAGCCCTGATGGGCGGGTTGGGGTTTGCCTACAGGATACAATGAAACAGGTCGAACTATTCTACAAGTTTGATTATCAAATTATGTAAACAAGGAGGTGGAATTATACCACTTCTGTAGTGAGTTGGCATTTATAGCTGTTAACCCTTATAGGGGTTTACCATATTCTGCAATTAAATTTTGATCAATAGCTGACACCCATGTACATGTATTATGGTAAGTTATAAGAAGTTGCTCCGGTCCCGCCAATAGGGGCTACAAGAAATAGTTTGGGTTGCATGATGCTTCTACGCAGAGCTGAAACCGACCGCACACGAGTGCCGGTAAACCGCTTAGAGATAATGAGCTTGCCCAGGAAAATGGTGCCGTCCATCCATGCATATGAACCCTATTGGTTTCATTTTGCGGCACGCCTTGGTATGTCTTTTCATCTCAATGTCGGGTAAAACTCCCACATAATTTGAAGCAACGTCTCCAAAATGGCCTATACAGTGTTGACGGGTACGTTAAACCTCAAATCAAACAATAAGAAGGGCTCATGAAGCCACTGGGATGGAATAGTCCCATCGGTGTTCCGTTAGACCTATGTACAGTGATATAATTCAGTATTTTAATCATAGCTGCAGCCGTTTTTGATGCCTTCCATTTTTATTTCTTAAGAGTACATTAATGTCAGTTGACAATTTGCAAGGGTCTTTAAAACTTGACATTGTACAAGTAGCAAGAGAGAAAAGCGAAACCTTTTTTGGAAAAGCATTACGAATAAATCGTTTTTTTTTTTTTTTTTTTTTTTTTTTTTTTTTATCAGCTCTTTTTTCCTGATATGAATTTTAGCACATACAGACGTCTTTACATATTTTGCACATAGACCGGGCTTTTATATTGTCGCTAAGTTAATGGTCTCGGTGGGTTATATTTTAGTCCTTTGGAATATTTATTGGACTGCGAGATTTGATAGGGAACGGCTGAGGGTCACTAATGAGGCCTGATTGGCCGAAACAAGCTAGTCGGGCCCAGAAAAATCTTGCACGCTCCAAAGTTTTCAGTTCTGTGCTGTAGTCTATGCTTCCCAAGGACTACCGTTTTTTTTTTTTTTTTTTTTTTTTCAGAAAAATATCGAAAACGTGTCTGCATGATGATCAGAGGGTCGCGGATTCGACCCCCGCCTGTATGGCAACATTGAAATCTTTTCAAGGGTAATTCTTCCTCTTCTACTGATTCAAGTGGGGCCTGATAGCTCAGTGATTAGTGCACTTGTCTCTGATGCTAGAGGTCCCGGGTCCCGTTCCCCGGCAGCCGCGATAAAATTTCGGTGTCATTTGCAGGGATGAATATCGTAAAGTGCAACGTCCTTCGGATCTGGACGTTAACTGGAGGCTCCCTGTGCAGGGAGAAGCATCCCCATGTGCAGGTTAAAGAACCCTACCCTAATTACATGGTTACCGTGAAGGCTTTCATCCTGTAAAACCTGGAGTGTATGTAGTATACACCTGCGAGTAATGGCCAAATGTGAACGATCGCAGTAGAAAGAAAGAAAGAAAGAAAGAAAGAAAGAAGGAAAAAGAAAGAAAAAGACAGAAAGAAAGAAAGGCAGGCAGGCAGGTGTCAGCCTCTGGCAAAATAATTTCCACAGTTCTGGTTGACTACCTATGAAAAAAGAAGTTCTGAATAGTTACATCCTTTGGATGCAAAGAATACACCAAATAAACGAAAATAGCAGACTGGTTTTATTGAGTCTGTTCATGACCAGTACTGAAATGTGCAACAACAACCACGCCCTCTAGCACAGACTTAAGGAGAACTCTATTTTAAAAAAATATTCTAAATGAATTCAATGTTCCTAAAGGACCAGAAGATATAATATGCACTATGATGATGTTCGGGGAGACTTTGTACGGCCGACACACGGCATAACAGCAGCTGCAGTATAGATAAATAAGCTCTCTAAATGAACTCAATTATCCCAAAGGAACAGAAGATCAATCTGCACTATGATGATGTACGGGACGACTTTTTACGGCTGCCACATGGCACAACAACAGCTACAGTGAATATAAAAGTGTGGTTACGTAAACTGTCCTGCTCGATATACTGGTGACTGGGATATACAACTCTAAGTAAACCAAACGAAAATACGTCGACAGATTGAAAACACTCGCTTTTATTGTAGACCTGTTGTAGATTTAAATACTGACCCCCTTCAATTTTCGGAAGTCACACTTCGTAGAGTCAAATGGAACATCGCTGAACCACACTGAACAACTGGCGAGTCGCTTTGCTCATTGAACTAGAAAGCAACTGACACGATAGAAATCTTCGTTTAGAGAAAAAAAATGAAACCTTGTTTTTGTTAAACAATTTACTCTAATTTTGAATATATATATAAACAAGTTTATCCCATTGAGAAAACGAACTCCATGTAGCTAAAAAGAGAGAAGATATGCTTATCAAGCGTGATTGAAAAATCGTCCGTGGAAGCTATCTCAATTTGCTCCTGGCCGATGTCCGTGCACGCTATCATTCTATTATTTTTTTCTCTTCCAACACTTTGACGAGGGATTTTCTGCTGCTGTAAAAGGGATGGGTGTAGGTAAGTGACCACGGTGCTTCAAAGCGAACCTGTTATCAGAACTTTTCTTCTGTGGGCTATGAAAAAAAATAGCCATCGGAAGAGATGGCAAATCCCCCGACCAAAAGCCAATATGGCCTTCAGAAGATTGTTCACCAATAGAAAGTGCACCAGAATAAAACCAGCAATATATCACAAAAGTATTGCAGTTATGGCCATCAAAAGATTATACTGTCAGGGGAGATAACTAAAAAACCAGGGCACTCAGAAATGTCGTTCTTGCACATGACATGCCTGCTTAAGCTCAAGTATTTCTGTATAAAGTACCATCAATAAGTCTCAAAGGGTATTGGAGATATAGTGATCACAAGCAGGTCATACTGTTATATTGAAAGGGTAGATAACTCAAATACCACAGCACCAGCAGTTGTGGTTCTTGCACATGACATCCCTTCTGTACCTTGTATACAATTGTGCCAAGTTCCTTCAATATATCTCAAAGGGTGTTGGAGTTATGGCCATCACAAGGTTATATGCCAGGGGAGATAACTAAAAAACCAGAGCACCCACCCAGAGTTGTAATTCTTGAGCATGACCTGCTTAACCTCATGTACATCTGCATCAAGTACCACAAATATGTCTCAAACGGTATTGGAGGTACAATGGTCACAAGGTTGTCATACTGTTACATTTGGAAGGGGGATAACTCAAATATCATAGCACCCAATGCTGTGGTTCTTAGGCATGAAGTGCCGTCTCAACCTTGTATACAATTGTGCCAAGTACCATCAATATATCTCATAGGGTATTTGAGTTATGGCCATCACAAGGTTATATTGTCAGGGGAGATAATTAAAAAACCAGGGCACCCAGAGTTGTGGTTCTTGCATGTGACACACCTGCTTAACCTCATGTACAACTGTACCAAGTATCATCAATATATCTAAAAGAGTGTTGGAGATGTGGCCATCACAAGGTAGTGATTCTATATTATTGGAAGGGGAGATAACTAAAAAAACATGGCACCCAGAGTTGTGGTTCTTGTGCATGACACACCGTCTCGGCCTTGTGAAAACCTGTGCCAGGTATCATCAATATATCTTGAAGGGTATTAGAATTATGGCCATCACAATGTTGTCACTCTATTTTAATGGAAGGGGAGATAACTCCAAAACCATGGCAACCAGAGTTGTGGTTCTTGTGCATGACACGCCGTCTCAGCCTTGTGAACAACTGTGCCAGGTACCATCAATATATCTCAAAGGGTATTGGAGTTATGGCCATCACAAAGTAGTCATTCTATTTTATTAAAAGGGGAGATAACTAAAAAAGTATGGCATCCAGAGTTGTGGTTCTTGTGCATGAAACACCGTCTCGGCCTTGTGAAAACCTGTGCCAGGTATCATCAATATATCTTGAAGGGTATTAGAATTATGGCCATCACAAGGTTGTCACTCTATTTTAATGGAAGGGGAGATAACTCCAAAACCATGGCAACCAGAGTTGTGGTTCTTGTGCATGACACGCCGTCTCAGCCTTGTGAACAACTGTGCCAGGTACCATCAATATATCTCAAAGGGTATTGGAGTTATGGCCATCACAAAGTAGTCATTCTATTTTATTAAAAGGGGAGATAACTAAAAAAGTATGGCATCCAGAGTTCTGGTTCTTGCGCATGACAAGCCATCTCAGCCTTGTGAACAATTGTGCCATGAACCATCAATGACTCTTGAAGGGTATAGGAGTTATGGCCATCACAAGGTTGTCACTCTATTTTATTGGAAGGGGAGATAACTCCAAAACCATGGCAACCAGAGTTGTGGTTCTTGTGCATGACACGCCGTCTCAGCCTTGTGAACAACTGTGCCAGGTACCATCAATATATCTCAAAGGGTATTGGAGTTATGGCCATCACAAAGTAGTCATTCTATTTTATTACAAGGGGAGATAACTTAAAAAGTATGGCATCCAGAGTTCTGGTTCTTGCGCATGACGCACCGTCTCAGCCTTGTGAACAATTGTGCCAAGAACCATCAATGAAACTCAAAGGGTATAAGAGTTACAGCCATCACAAGGTTGTCACTCTATTTTATTGGAAGGGGAGATAACTCCAAAACCATGGCAACCAGAGTTGTGGTTCTTGTGCATGACACGCCGTCTCAGCCTTGTGAACAACTGTGCCAGGTACCATCAATAAATCTCAAAGGGTATAGGAGTTATGGCCATCACAAGGTTGCGTCTACGGACGGACGGACGGACAGACGGACGGACAGACGGACGGACGCCAGGCTGATCGCTATATCCCCCGAACCTATTCGGTCGGGGGATAAAAAGGATTTTCTTGAACCGTCCGTGTTCGCTAACAGTCAGTTTTTCGGTGTTTTGTCCCAAGTGATCTCGGTAACCATGGTAAGCACAAATATAATGAAAGTAGCCAAAGAAATGGAATTTTATGCGTCACCTACTGCGCTACGTGTCAAATTTCTCCAATGGAAGATTTTGAAGAAAGAAATGAAAATACCTGTTTTCCGAACACAAATCTCACCCGAACAAACTTCCTAACGTGTGACGTAAGCACAAATGATAGCTACCACGGAGTTTGTTTCCCGACAGTGATTCTTAGTATACGGTGCAAAGACATTTTTGATGAAATATGTTCGGTTTATGGGCATAATGAAATGTGTTTTCCAACAGTTTTTCGTTGGTGTTAAGAAATTCAGCTGTGGGCTAGGCTCAACAGAAGATGACCACATGATCTTCGGCCGAAAAGAGCAACATCTGCCAAGATGGTTGCTAGAGTGAAATAGTTGCTACCGATGCAAGATACACCACTAGGCAAATAGCTAGTATGGTTGGCATCTCACTAGGAGCAGCTCATACAATTCTGAAACGGGATTTGAAAATGAGAAAGATCTGTGCTAGATGGATACCCCATCTGTTGACAGATGAGCAGAAAGAGACACGCGTTCAATGCGCCAAGAAGTTGCTTAAAAAGTTTCCAAATTACAATGCACGGTCTTTCGCAAATATCGTCACAGGTGACGAGACATGGGTTCACTTTTTTGAGCCAAAACGAAAGATTCAGAACAAAATATGGGCAACAAAGTATTGCAAAAGACCATGCATTGCAAAGCGGACCATGAGCGTCAAGAAGGTAATGTATGCCATATTCTTTTCAAATCAGGGCCCTGCTATTCAGGCTGCTGTGCCTAAAGGCAAATCTGTAAATGCGAAGGTTTACAAGAATAAGGTTCTTCGAAAATTGAAGAAATATTTCAAAGAACGAAGCCCCGCAACTGGTTTGGCCAATGTCAGATTGCTACATGACAATGCGTCATCGCACAAGGCGTTCATTGTGCAAGACTATCTGGAGCAGGAAAAGGTTGTTGAACTCCCTCACCCCCCGTATTCCCCTGACTTTGCTCCGTGTGACTTTTTTTTTTGTTCCCGCGGCTGAAAAATACCTTTCTGGTCGAAAATTTGTACAGCGCAAACACCTCGGTTCTGCAATATTCCAGTGCCTTCATAGTATACCTCGAAAAGACTACCAAAATGCATTCAATGATTGGATCAGAAGACTGAAAGTTTGTATATCTGTTAAAGGGGAATACTTTGAGGGGACAAAATAAATTTTTCATCGAAATCTATCACGGAATCATTTTTATGTGCTTAGTTGCATTTATATTTGAACAGTCCTCGTATGTGGATGAATAAGTGTTTTTTTTTTTTTTTTTTTTTTTTGAATAAAAATAAAAAATGAGTTCCTTTAAGAGCAATGCAAACATTCATAAGAAAGAAGATGGGTCATACTACGTAGTTCCGGCTAATAAAGCCTCATCAATGACTCTGTTATGATCCGGCAAAGAAAGCCAGAGGAAACATACTGCAATTTTGCGAATTTCGAATAGGCAGTCGATTCAAAGACTGATATAAATCAAAATTGGGTCCAAATAATTAAAATCCTGTCTTGAATATGAGTCTAAACCAATAATTATTTCTGATTTCTCAGAATATTCACGCTGATCTGAAAGGACCAAAATAAAATATAAACTGCACTATGGTTGATGTACGGGTAGACGTTTTACGGCCGCCACACGGCACAACACCAGCTGCAGTGAAGGCAAATAAAAATCATAAATGAGTTCTTTTAAGAGCAATGAAAACATTCATAAGAAAGAAGATGGGTCATACTACGTAGTTTCGGCTATTAAATATGTTCTATAAAAAGGTTATCATTTGGAAGCAAGGAATACATCACAGAAGTGAAAAATATTGAGTGTTCATGTTTTCTGGGCCAGACTAGCTAGTTTCGGCCAATTAGGCCTCATCAGTGACCCTCAGATATTTTCAAAATTCCACAATGGAACCAATGATCCCAAAGGACAAGAAAATATAATCTACACTATGATGTAGGGCAGGGAGACGTTTTACCGCCGCAAATCATTCCCACACACCAGCTGTAGTGAAGTTAAATATGTTCTATAAAAGGGTTATCCTTTGGAAGCAAGGAGTACACCACAGAAGTGAAAAATATGGAGTGTACATGTTTTCTGGGCCAGACTAGCTAGTTTCGGCCAATTAGGCCTCATCAGTGACCCTCAGATATTTTCAAAATTACACAAGCCTCATCAGTGACCCTGTAATGATCCGGCAAAGAAAGCCAGAGGAAACATACTGCAAATTTGCGAATTTCGAATAGGCAGTCGATTCAAAGACTGATATAAATCAAAATGGGGTCCAAATAATTAAAATCCTGTCTTGAATATGAGTCTAAACCAATAATTTATTTCTTATTTCTCAGAATATTCACGCTGATCTCAAAGGACCAAAAGTAAAATATAAGTTTAACGTCCCCGTCAACACTGTATAATGTCATTTTGGATTCGCTGTATCCAATTTTGTGGGACTTTTACTCGACATTGAGATAAAATGACATCTCAAGCCCCGTCGCCCCATGAAACCAATAGGGTTTATAAGCATGGACGGACCGACTCGCACCTTTTTGCCTGGGCAGGCTTAGACCATCTAAGCGGTTTACCAGTACTTGTGTGCAGGTGGTTTCAGTTTTTGCGTGGAAGCATCATGCAACCCGTCTATTTCTTCAAGCCCCGACGGGCGGGGTCCAAGGATGGATGAGTAAGTAAAGTGTTCAATGCGTATCATCACAACAAAACAAATGGACAGACAGGACAGAACCAATTGGCGGACTGTGCAATTTACTAAATTTGTTTATTTATTCTAGGTATTTCAAGTCAGGATTCTAGTCAGAACCTCGAAACAAATTGCACTGCTCAATATCATGGTCTAAATATACAAAACGTTTCAGCTTGCAAGAGTTAGCTAGAAACGAAATGTTGACAGAACTTTTCAAAGGGGGCATAACTCTATAAAATATTCGGTGGACCATGTCATGAAAGCATCACAATTCTTTAATATTAACATTTTATAATTATTTTATATTTTCAATTTAGTTTGCACAAAATCTATTAATAATGTACAAACATTTGACGTCGACGTTACTTGACATCGAGGACGGGGTATGACGACGTTAGTTACTATGTAAGATTAACACTTACAGAATAAGCATGTGAGAGTATATTGTAACCAGTTTTAGGAGTTTTGGGACATTACATCGCATTTTATATGACGTATTCTTTGTTTATGTTTGCCACCTAAATTGGTGCCGGAACCCGGGAATAAAGGAATACTGGAAAAATCCAATTTTGGTGACTCAGGAACTACATAAAAGATGTATACAACATTTTAAAGTGTAACTGGACTAGATATAGGAATCTGCTAGCTAAGGAGCTGGCAAAAGTTAAGAACTTGATGGAAGAAGATTGGGAACGCGACTCAGATGTTTACATAAGGGATGTAAGCCCCTGTATCAACAGACTTAACGACTTTATTCAGAAACTGGAAGAGAGAAATGAAAGGCTATCGAAAGCAATCGAGGGTCAGGATGGGGCCCATGACATTGAGGCAAAGATTAGTGAGACTGGGAATATGTTTCAACAGTGTTGGACTGTCGGGATGTGCTTATGAACCTACAGAAATCTCTTCAAGACCAAAGATCACCAACAGACAACTGGTCATCAGTAACAGTTACAGAGGGCAGATTCAATCAGATGATTCAGTTGACCAGCCAAATGTTACAAGGTATTGATACGTGCCGGGCGTTACAGAACGCAATAACTGACCTATGCGTAAAGTAGCAGTAAAACAAAGATCAGGAATCGATACAATTAACTTACTCCACCCATCAAAGACACCAAAGGGAAAGAAACACAGACATTAAGGGACCAGACCATAATGGAAACCTAAACAAAGGAAGGCCATAAGGACAGTTAGTTTCCCACAAAATGGCCATATGGCCATCCAAAATAAAAAGACACAAGTGATACACAGAGTAACTAACAAACAACAACATAAATAAACCGCCACAGAACAACCGCCTTGGAACGGTCAGTGTAAAGATTTCCACTGGGGGGCTTAAATCGATTTTACGTGGCCACAATCCTCGCCCTTACTTCCGTCGCGATTTAGACAAATAATTTGTTCAGTCCGCATGAAGGCCTCCTCACTCATCAGTGCAACATCTCCGTGAAGACATAAAAATCAAAGAACCACAGAGGTGAGACAACGGTGAGGACTCGACAGCAAGAAACCACTGAAATGCTGGAGCAAAAGAAAACCAACAGTTAGACTCCGATGGGCCCGACCAGAGACAGAGCATCAGGCACCAACCAACATTACCAAGAATTAGATCTCTCTAACTCTCAATAAGCCTTTACGTTGGAGCCGTCGTAGAATCTGAGGCCTGACCCACCGGCGTGCAATTAAACAGGGAAGCAAAGCTGCCAACCGTGATTGGGTTAACTACCATGCATGCAGTCTGTCGTATAACATCCATGTTGTACCCAATCGAAGAATGATTTTACGAAATTAGGTGCTGAAGTCATTGCGGTTATAAATTTTTCTGAATTTATATACTAAGTCACCATAAAATTCGGGCTCCGATAGACCTTATTGCAAAAGAGATTTAAGTCCAATATTGAATTTTGAATGGCGTCTATAAAATTTTGAAAATAAAAATCAAAAATGAGTTCCTGCAATGAAAACATTCATAAGAAAGAAGATGGGTCATACTGCGTAGTTTCGGCTAATAAAGCCTCATCAGTGACCCTGTAATGATTCGGCAATAAAATCCAGAGGTAACATACTGCAAATTTGCGAATTTCGAACTGGCAGTGGATTCAAAGACTGATATAAATCAAAATGGGGTCCAAATAATTAAAAAACCTGTCTAGACAATGAGTCTAAGCAAATAATTAAAAACCTGTCTAGACAATGAGTCTAAGCCAATAATTTATTTCTGATTTCGAAAAGGCTTTGCGTAGTTTATGGTACCGATAACCCTGATTAAGGAGTTTAGCCGTTAATAATTTATTACGAGTGTTGAAGTCAGTTACATGACTACACACTCTAGCAAATCGAATTAATTGCGAAATATAAACGCCATTGGATGGCGCACGAGGCACATCACCATCCAAAAAAGGAAAATTTACAATCTCAAAATCAAAGTCATCGCGTTTATCATAAATTTTGCACGAAACAAACCCATCTACAATAGATAGATGTAAATCGAAAAACGGGGCCTCGGTATCAGAAGAATTTGCTTTATTTAACTGAAGTTCTGGGGGGTAAATCTGACTGATCAAACCATCGAAATAGGTATTATCAATATTTAATAAATCATCTAAATATCTAGAAGTGGAGCTAAAAGCTTCAATATTTTCAGATTGGTTATCAATGGAAAGCGACAACATGAAGTCTCTTTCATAACAATACAAGAACAGATCAGCCACAAGAGGTGCGCAATTCGTACCCATCGGAATACCCACAATTTGTCTAAATAACTTAGTACCGAATCTTATATAAATATTGTCAAGTAGAAAAGTGAGGGCATCACAAACTTACTGACATGACCAAAGTGTTTAATTCTTATGCTCTTTAGAAGTAAAAAATGCATTTCTGACATTACATGCAAGATAGAGAGAATCTTCTCTGTGAAAAGCCCATTCAATTAGATCATTAAGCTTTTCTTTTATAAGATTATGAGGAAGTGTAGTGTAAAGAGTGGAAAAATCGTAAGTAGACAGACTTGAAGCACGTAAATGTCTGGATTTCAATTTATTTAAAACCTCATTCGAATTTTTTATAGACCAAAACAGATTTCTTCCTGATCTTTCAAAGACTTTATCACAATATTTAATCACATGCGTTTTAATAGCAGTAAGACAGGAAGTTAATAATTTAGAAAGTTCAGTGGTAGTACAAGAGCTAGAATTTGCGATAAACCGTGCTTTGTAAGGTCTTTTTATGAAGTTTTGGTAACCAGTATAGCGTAGGAAGCTTTTCTTGGCCTTCGGTAACACACACAGCAAATTGGTTACTGAATGACAAACATGTTTATCTACTATAGCTCTCTCTTCAGCTAAAGGCTGAAGTTCATAGGCCTTAGTACCACCAAGCTCCTGCTTAAGCGTGTTCACATAGTGGAGCCGTCACACAACGACGACGTTGTTAGCGGCCTTGTCTGCAGGGGCAAAACAAACTTCTTATGAAATTCTTGAATACCTAGTTTAAGATGACGTAAATACGTCTTGGGCTTAGGAGGTAATAAGTTAGTATTTTGAGAATAGAAAGAAATGCGTTTATTCACTAGTTTTAAAATGCTAAGTTTCCAGTCCTTAAGGGCTTTATGCTCAACATACTCTCGCTTACACCATCGATTACCAAATTCATTCAAGGAAGCAGCGATTTCATCTCTACATTTACTGAAATCAATTTTAGAAGGAAACCGATATTTCGGTCCCTTAGAAATTATATTCCTTATCCTAGATTCAGGAATAATTTTCAAATTGCCAGTTATTACATGACCAGCAGCAGGATAGCAATACACTGAGTTTTTACAATCACATGAATCAGGAGTATAAGTATCAATATCAAGATCTGAAACAAGTTTATTGAAATTAAAACTGATAGATCTAACAGGTTTATTATATCTATAGCAAATTATAGGTGTTTCAGTATTTTGAAAATAAGCAGGAATGGAAGAAAGCACCGATCTCTAACGGAAGATACTGGGCAAATCTATAAAATCCATACCCTTATTAATGAAGGATATTTTGAAGAAATGGCGTTTATGATTAATTTCAGAATCAATGTAAGGACGGAGAGTATGCTGATTATAGCCTCTAGTTAAGAGAGCCGCATCATATAACTGATTAGAACTATCTCTTGCCTACACTGTTAAGCTTGGCAAGACATAAATAGTTAGAAATTTAAGTAACGCTACCACTTATTCAAATCTCACCAGCTTGGGAGATGAACCGCTTTAGTAGTTCGTCTCAGATATGATGCAGCTTATCGGAAACTGGCCCTCTTTGTCGTCGTCGGTCGTTTTTAATACCGACGCAGTGAGCCCTTAGAGAAAAACCACTTGTATGTCTTACTTGTTGATAGGTATGACTTCGAAATAAAAAACAAATTTTATTCAGTCACTCGGGTAAAGAAATGTAAGAAAAAACACAAGTTATCTAATTCGATTAGAATCTAATAAATACAGAAAAAAAATGAGTTTGTGATAGATGTATTTGCTTGCACAAATTTTGAGTAATGATTACGAGTACACGTTAATTGTTCAATTTTAATGGTGACATGGATAGATTAAAATGATCTGCAAGTAATAAGCTTAGATGTGGCCCAAAGTTACTTCACCAATGACAGCTGGTAATTGTGATAAAAAAATCTAGTCCCAAATAAAGAACATATATGCTATAAAATAATTTCTACTCAAAGTTTAGACCAGTAAATTTCGTCTGGAATCAATTGGCCTGATCGTACAGGATTCTTCCTATTTCTGTTGATAAAATCTTCTAAAATCTTTAGCATCTTGCATAAATATAAATTACTTACTTGCCAAATAAATTTATATTTGTTATATTTTTAGAATAGAGACGTTTTCAGTCCAAAACAAATGCATTCTTAATAATTTGGAACCTTTGAATAAATTTCGAAGAGTCTTCCAAGTGTTCAGTTTAAAGCCCAAAATGCGAAGTCCCTGTGCTTTCCAAGGCTCTCCCTTTAAAACTTCACATGCAAACAACCCATGATGTCTGCAAACACACATAATTCACTGATGGAAAATGTCAGCAAGCATCCAGCAACACCTGTCTGCATGTGACTGACGTTCGAAAATAAAAAACCACGTCCACCATGACATAAACGAAAGAGAAAACAAATGGGGTAACCTCTTTAAAACACTGCAGATCGTTTAATGCAAAACTTTCTATGAAAGTGCTCCATATGAAAAGAAAGACAATAGAAAGTACAAAATGACCCTTAGTGCTATTTGGAATATGTTACTACAGTAAAAGTGCAATTTTCGACCTTTGTTGGAACTTCCACACTGACAGCCGTAAACAAACGAACTTTGCTTACCAATCGTCTTGGCAACCATCCCGTAATGCAATTTAGCAAAAACAATATGGCGGCTATGAGTCACAGCTGTTTCGGTACTTGCAAAATAATGATAAATTCAGCCATACAAACACGTAATGAAACATGACATCAGTGTAAATCTGATGGGTAAGTGGTTTAAGTTTACCCAAAATAGCTGTCAGCGTTTTATAAATACGCCAATATACAATATCAATCTGCAGTAACGTGAAGCCCTCGTGAACGATTGTTAATACAACGCATAAGTCCGGACACCGTTGCATATCACACACCCCCCACCCCCATCTAAAGGCGTTAAAGCTCCGACTGACGCCTCTCTAGAGGAACTAACCACATAAATATTGGAATAATTAATTGACTAGCTAGAACGCTGAAGCTTACTAATCATCCTGCACAGAGCAATACGATCCTGCAAACGGCACCAGATTGACACCAATATGAAAAAGTGAAACCGCTACCACATAAGCATATGTTAATTCAACAAAATGAAATACCAAAGCCATATGTAAGAACTTTTCACTAACCTAGCGATTTTAAACGCTCTTGCTTAACACCTATCCACTTACTCCACTTTTCATAAAAAAAAACAATGGTACTTGTGGTTGAAAAATTTGATTAAAACACGAGACATCTTGAACACTGATCAAGTCGTAAGTAAATAAGCAATGGCTTTATAACAACGAGCACTTAATATTTTGACCCAGACCCACCATCAAGTGTGTGTGTGATCACTTAGCCCTAACATATGCGATTACCTCAGTGCCAAGGTGATCATCAACCATAAATAAAACACGAGGCCTAGAGTGTGTGAGTTTTTCGTCTCTCCAACAGTTAAGGTCATACGGAGACTAGACCTCGGTTTAAAGACATATCTGAAAGTCTGGAGAATTCCGGGATCGATCCTGCGATCCCTGGCTCACAAGGAGTAGCATAGCCACTACACCACGAAGGCTTCGAACGAGGCCTAGAAATCATATTGTGGATGGGTTTGTTTCGGGCAAAATTTATGATAAACGCGATGACTTTAATTTTGAGATTGTAAATTTTCCTTTTTTGGATGGTGATGTTCCTCGTTTGTCATCCTATGGCGTTTATATTTCGCAATTAATTCGATTAGCTAGAGTGTGTAGTCATGTAAATCAGGGTTATCGGTACCATAAACTACGCAAAGTAGAAGTAAAACAAAGATCAGGAATTGATACAATTAACTTACTCCACCCATAAAAGACACCAAAGGGAAAGAAATACAAACACCAAGCGACCAGACCACAATGGAAACCCAAACAAAGGAAGGCCATAAGGACAGTTACTTTCCCACAAAATGGCCATATGGCCATCCAAAATTAAAAAATTAAAAGACACAAGTGATACACACAGTAAGTAACAAACAACAACATAAATAAATCGCCACAGAAGAGCCGCCTTGGAACGGTCAGTGGAAGATTTCCACTGAGGGGGGGGGGGGGGCTTTAATCGATTTTACGTGGCCACAATCAGTCCGCTAAAGTCATTGCGGTTATATATTTTTCTGAATTTATATACTAAGTCACCATAAAATTCGGGTTCCGATAGACCTTGTTGCAGAAGAGATTTAAGTCCAATATTGAATTTTGAAATTAAATCAGAATGGCGTCTATAAAATTTTGAAAAGGCTTTATTGCAAATTCTAGTTCTTGCACTACCACTGAACTTTCTAAATTATTAACTTCCTGTCTTACTGCTATTAAAACGCATGTAATTAAATATTGTGATAAAGTCTTTGAAAGATCAGGAAGAAATCTGTTTTGGTCTATAAAAAATTCGAATGAGGTTTTAAATAAATTGAAATCTAGACATTTTCGTGCTTCTAGTCTGTCTACCTACGATTTTTCCACTCTTTACACTACACTTCCTCATAATCTTATAAAAGAAAAGCTTAATGATTTAATTGAATGGGCTTTTCACAGAGAAGATTCTCTCTATCTTGCATGTAATGTCAGAAATGCATTTTTCACTTCTAAAGAGCATAAGAATTATACACTTTGGTCATGTCAGAAAGTGTGTGATGCCCTCACCTTTCTACTTGACAATATTTATATTAGATTCGGTACTAAGTTATTTAGACAAATTGTGGGTATTCCGATGGGTACTAATTGCGCACCTCTTGTGGCTGATCTGTTCTTGTATTGTTATGAAAGAGACTTCATTTTGTCGCTTTCCATTGATAACCAATCTGAAATTATTGAAGCTTTTAGCTCTACTTCTAGATATTTAGATGATTTATTAAATATTGATAATACCTATTTTGATGGTTTGATCAGTCAGATTTACCCCCTAGAACTTCAGTTAAATAAAGCAAATTCTTCTGATACCGAGGCCCCTGTTTTGGATTTACATCTATCTATTGTAGATGGATTTGTTTCGTGCAAAATTTATGATAAACGCGATGACTTTGATTTTGAGATTGTAAATTTTCCTTTTTTGGATGGTGATGTTCCTCGATCGCCATCCTATGGCGTTTATATTTCGCAATTAATTCGATTTGCTAGAGTGTGTAGTCATGTAACTGACTTCAACACTCGTAATAAATTATTAACGGCTAAACTCCTTAATCAGGGTTATCGGTACCATAAACTACGCAAAGCCTTTTCAAAATTTTATAGACGCCATTCTGATTTAATTTCAAAATTCAATATTGGACTAAAATCTCTTCTGCAACTAGGTCTATCGGAACCCGAATTTTATGGTGACTTAGTATATAAATTCAGAAAAATATATAACCGCAATGACTTCAGCACCCAATTTCGTAAAATCATTCTTCGATATAAAAAGATTGGGTACAACATGGATATTATACGACAGACTGCATGCATGGTAGTTCACCCAATCACGGTTGGCAACTTTGCTTCCCTCTTTAATTGCAAGCCGGTGGGTCAGGCCTCAGAGTCTATGACGGCTCCAACGTAAAGGCTTATTGAAAATTTAAGAGATAATGTTGGTTGGTGCCTGATGCTCTGTCTCTGGTCGGGCTCATCGGAGTCTAACTGTTGGTTTTCTTTTGCTCCAGCATTTCAGTGGTATCTTGCTGTCGAGTCCTCACCGTTATCTCACCTCTGTGGTTCTTTGATTTCTGTGTTCAAGGAGATGTTGCACTGATGAGTTAGGAGGCCTTCATGCGGACTGAACAAATTATTTGTCTAAATCGCGACGGAAGTAAGGGCGAGGATTGTGGCCACGTAAAATCGATTTAAGCCCCCCGGTGGAAATCTTCCACTGACCGTTCCAAGGCGGCCCTTCTGTGGCGATTTATTTATGTTGTTGTTTGTTACTTACTGTGTGTATCACTTGTGTCTTTTGGTTTTGGATGGCCATATGGCCATTTTGTGGGAAAGTAACTGTCCTTATGGCCTTCCTTTGTTTAGGTTTCCATTATGGTCTGGTCGCTTAATGTTTGTATTTCTTTCCCTTTGGTGTCTTTTATGGGTGGAGTAATTTAATTGTATCAATTCCTGATCTTTGTTTTACTTCTACTTTGATGGGTGAAGTAAGTTAATTGTATCGATTCCTGATCTTGTTTTACTTCTACTTTAACCTGTCGTCTCTCAGGAGGAGTGTTTTATTTTTCTGTATTTTGGGGTAAATCTCAGGGTTATGAAGATTAAATGTTGATGCGTATGGTATTTAATTGAATATTTGCTTTGCTTTTTTCGGATGCGTGTAGTAGTGCCTCTCAGTTTATATATGTTCTATAAAAGGGTTATCCTTTGGAAGCAAGGAATACACCACAGAAGTGACAGTTATGCTGTCTTTTATCAGTGCAGGTGGATATTTCTGCTTTAAAAGGAATCCGTGTAATTCTTCTAGACGTGTAAGAAGTGTGTTTTCTTCCGAAACGATCATCTTTAGTCTTCGAGCTAAATTTCGTGTGTGCTTTGGGTGGCATGACGTGTATAAGAGATATTGCTTTGAATCTGCTCTGGAACAGTTTCATACTCCGTATCACCAACTCTCCTACATTGCTGTGTCGTGTCTGCTGAGAGATGGGTTCATGATTAGTCACCAACTGTAGTCTTCTAACGCTACAGTAATTACTGTTTTCTTTTATGTCTTACTATGGTATCAGAGCTCTTGGAGTACCCTCTATCGGTTCGGCTTGACCCAGAACTGCATCTTGCTTTATAGTTATTGATGTGGGTAACGGACTATATAGCCCCACCTTCCACGTGCAGTTATTGTTTATATCTACTTATGACGACGTCATTTGCAATGGGTTCTCCTCTTGAAAATGCTTGGTCGGTTCTATGATGTACTCACTTTCATATGCTACATCATCATACTCACTCCTTTCAACATAAACAACTATCACCGCTTCACTCTGTGCTGATACGACACTATGATCAGCAGCCGTAACTTTGCGAATGTGCTGTGTAACACCTACCTGTATAATTGGTATTTCTTGGTTTTCTATCATCAGGATACCCCTGCTAAGAAGCAAGTCTGTCGGACCAGGATACCCCTGCTAAGAAGCAAGTCTGTCGGACCCTCCTTTGCATTTTGTAGTACATCAACCCACAAGAGGCCGTCGTCGTCAAAGTCCGCTACAATAGATTCTACTTCCAACGACACTGTTCCAAGCTGTAGTGTTAAATGAGCCTTACCTTTTTCGTTTATAATAGAGCCACTAGCACCCATGAGTTTTGATGCTTTCATTAAAAAGTAGAAGTAAAACAAAGATCAGGAATTGATACAATTAACTTACTCCACCCATAAAAGACACCAAAGGGAAAGAAATACAACATTAAGCGACCAGACCATAATGGAAACCTAAACAAAGGAAGACCATAAGGACATTAACTCGGGCTTATCTTCAGGCCTGATTGATTCAAAAATTCGTGATGATACGATAGTTTTTGACGTGACCGTATCAATCGTAAAGAGCATAGGATGACCCTGGACACTACCTTGTATATAAACGCCATCTGGGAGTTTCCTCGTCGCCAAAACGGACTTATACACTTTGGTCATGTCAGAAAGTGTGTGATGCCCTCACCTTTCTACTTGACAATATTTATATTAGATTCGGTACTAAGTTATTTAGACAAATTGTGGGTATTCCGATGGGTACTAATTGCGCACCTCTTGTGGCTGATCTGTTCTTGTATTGTTATGAAAGAGACTTCATTTTGTCGCTTTCCATTGATAACCAATCTGAAATTATTGAAGCTTTTAGCTCTACTTCTAGATATTTAGATGATTTATTAAATATTGATAATACCTATTTTGATGGTTTGATCAGTCAGATTTAATCCCTAGAACTTCAGTTAAATAAAGCAAATTCTTCTGATACCGAGGCCCCGTTTTTGGATATACATCTTTCTATTGTAGATGGATTTGTTTCGTGCAAAATTTATGATAAACGCGATGACTTTGATTTTGAGATTGTAAATTTTCCTTTTTTGGATGGTGATGTTCCTCGTGCGCCATCCTATGGCGTTTATATTTCGCAATTAATTCGATTTGCAAGAGTGTGTAGTCATATAACTGACTTCAACACTCGTAATAAATTATTAACGGCTAAACTCCTTAAGCAGGGTTATCTGTACCATAAACTACGCAAAGCCTTTTCAAAATTTTATAGACGCCATTCTGATTTAATTTCAAAATTCAATATTGGACTTAAATCTCTTCTGCAACAAGGTCTATCGGAACCCGAATTTTATGGTGACTTAGTAAATAAATTCAGAAAAATATATAACCGCAATGACTTCAGCACCCAATTTCGTAAAATCATTCTTCGATATAAAAAGATTGGGTACAACATGGATATTATACGACAGACTGCATGCATGGTAGTTAACCCAATCACGGTTGGCAACTTTGCTTCCCTCTTTAATTGCACGCCGATGGGTCAGGCCTCAGATTATATGACGGTTCCAACGTAAAGGCGTATTGAGAAAAGAGAGATCTAATTCAAGGTTATGTTGGTTGGTGCCTGATGCTCTGTCTCTGGTCGGGCCCATCGGAGTCTAACTGTTGGTTTTCTTTTGCTCCAGCATTTCAGTGGTTTCTTGCTGTCGAGTCCTTACCGTTGTCTCACCTCTGTGGTTCTTTGATTTTTGTCTTCACGGAGATGTTGCACTGATGAGTTAGGAGGCCTTCATGCGGACTGAACAAATTATTTGTCTAAATCGCGACAGCAGTAAGGGCGAGGATTGTGGCCACGTAAAATCGATTTAAGCCCCCCAGTGGAAATCTTCCACTGACCGTTCCAAGGCGGCTCTTCTGTGGAGATTTATTTATGTTGTTGTTTGTTACTTTCTGTGTGCATCACTCGTGTCTTTTACTTTTGGATGGCCATATGGCCATTTTGTGGGAAAGTAACTGTCCTTATGGCCTTCCTTTGTTTAGGTTTCCATTATGGTCTGGTCGCTTAATGTTTATATTTCTTTCCCTTTGGTGTCTTTTATGGGTGGAGTAAGTTAATTGTATCAATTCCTGATCTTTGTTTTACTTCTACTTTGACTACATTATAATTGACTACATTATAATACTTTTTCTCTATTTCTGCTTGGCCTTTATTGTCTGAACATGCTTCTCTGTGGCCGCCAGAGATAGCCTGCTCTAGTTTAAAGTAACATTTGTGTTATTGCCCCGCCCACCTTGACTACCTCCTTGAGTCTTATTTCGTTCACTTAATTCAGCCTGTCCTGACTTTAAAGATGCTTTACCTGTCCTCTTTGGGCAGTCTCTCAGTAAGTGACCTATTTCATGGCATCCGTAACATGTGATTACCCTCCATTGTTGGTCGTTTCTCTGCGGTAACTGTTTATTTGGATTACTATTCACTATATTGTCTATTTCAGTCATCATTTCTGCATTAGATCCCTAGTCTCTGTTAGGATCTTTAAATAATCATCTGACCTCACCTGGGCACACCCAGTATTTTCAGATTTCCGTTCTTGTTTCATAAGATTCTTCCCTGGATGTTTCTCTGGCTTGGAAGGAACTCTGCATACATGATCTATCCCGTCAGCTTCAACCCAAGTATCGTCTTCATCTGCCTCCAGTCTGGGATCCTCCGTTGTTCTCCTTGCTAATCTTTTATTATTTTTTTATCAAAATAGAAGTAGAGGCAATGATCAGGACTCGAAACAATTATCAGGGTTGCTTCTAGGTCTTGTCTGTATAAAGTAGAAGTAAAACAAAGATCAGGAATCAATACAATTAACTTACCCCATCCATCAAAGACACCAAAGGGAAAGAAACACAAACATTAAGCGACCAGACCATAATGGAAACCTAAACAAAGGAAGGCCACGAGGACAGTTACTTTCCCACAAAATGGCCATTTGGCCATCTAAAATAAAAAGACACAAGTGATACACGGCATGGAACACAGCCTGATCGATGTCCTCTGACTCTTTTTTTTATATTCGATTTCAAATCGGGCCTCATTATCTTTAAGACCATCTAAAAACCGTCTAACCAGGTCTTCTTGCCTAGTTTTTTTTTTTTTCATCTCTACACTCGTATTCTTTGGAATGCATACTCTTCTACAGTTTCATTTGGTCCGTGTGACCTCTACCACTCGGAACCTGCTATTAAGTTCCTTGACAAACTCTTTATAGCATGTCACAGTCTGCTTTGGTAATTAGGTGACTACAAAGTCCCCAGCTCTTCCTTGTAATTTCGGAAATAAATTGTCTGGTTTAGTATCGTCATCCCAGTGTTTTCTTTCGGCAATGGCCTCAAATCTGCTAATCCAGACTTTTCAGTCCGTCGAATGAAGGCAGTTTTATACCAAAATTCAAGGGAGACGATAGTTCTACTGCCCTCTCGTGATCTTCAGAAGTCATTTCTTCTTGTGTATCTTCTGTCAGTATATCACTGTTGTGTGTATTTTCTGTAAGGCACCCTTGGACATGTACCTCGCGATCTTGTTGGAAACTGGTTCCATTACCTTGCCGGTAACTCAGCCCATCGTGTTGTCGGTAATTTGACCCACCAGTATGCCGGTTCCTACACCCACCGTCCATTCGGCAACACATTCCACCATCTTGTTGGTAGCCCGGCTCGTCACCTTGTTGGAATCTCGACCAGACGTCTCGTCGGAAGCTCGACCATCATTTTGTTGGTAATTCGGCCAACTATCTTTGCGGCTAGTCGGTCAATGGTATGGCTGGAAAGTCGGCCCACTATCGTCTCGGTAACTCGTCTAACTGTCTTGGTGATAATTCGGTCTTCTAGTTTGCCGGTTACTCGGTTCACATTATGGCTGGTAAGTCGGACCACTATCTTCTCGGTAACTCGTCCCACTATCTTGTTGGTAATTCTGCACACTAGTATGCCTGTTACTCGGTTCACAGTATGGCTGGTAAGTCGGACCACTATCTTCTCGGTAACTCGTCCCACTGTCGTGTTCGTAATTCGGCCCACTATGTTTAAGGTTGCTCTGTTCATTATCCGGCTAGTAAGTCGTCCCACTATCTTCTCGGTAACTCATTCAACTATCTTTGTGGCAACCTTTCTAACTGTATTGTTGGTAATTCGGTCCATCATATAGTCGGCAACTCGACCCACCATCCTTCTTGTAACTAGGCCTGTCGTCTTGGTTGTAATTCTGTCCGTCATCTATGTGGTAACTCGTGCCACTACTATCTTGGTAAATCGACTCCCAATTGAGTCGGCAGTTTGACTCCACATTCTTTCGGCAGCTCGGCATACCCTCTTGATGGTAATTCTGCTCACCATTTTGTTTGTATCAGGTTGCACCATCGTATTGGTAATTAGATGAGCCACCACGTTGTTGTCATTTACCATCGGAGCGGTAACTATGCACACCATCATTTTGGTAGATAGGTATACCACTAGAGCGGTAACTATGTGCACCACCGGTAATTAGGTATACCAACACAGCGGTAACTCGACGCAAAATCAGTTCGGTAAATATGTACACCAGCGTAGCGGTATCTCTGCGCTCTCTCAGTTCGGCATTTAGACATACCACCTTGCTGGTAACTCGTTCTACTTCTTCTTTCCTCTGTACTGCTGTTGTCTTCTACATTATCCGTGAAGCTCACATTACCCATCTGCGTGTCTGTTACCCTTTAATTTCTCGGGTTTCTGTTGTCCCCACACGGTATTCTGCCGTTATTTCTTTCAATTATTTGTGCATTGGGTGCTGAGATCGCAGTATTAATATTACAGCTGCCAGTAAAGGCCATCTCGCATTGGTCTACTTCTTGATCTTGCACCATCACAGTCGAGGTTGTGGCAATAACACAATTGCTACTTACTTGTTTGTTTATCAGTGGGAACATCTTTTCTCATATTTTGCAGAATCGTCACAACATTTTGAAGTGCCCCTGCAATAACGTCTTGCTTTCGGTATAGAAAATCTTGATTCTGTTGCATGCTATTGAGGGCTCTGCCTAGACCCAAAATGGTGTTTTGCATGTTTGGTTCTGAATATAAAAGCGAGTTTTGGCCGGGGACTCTACTTTCCTGACTGTTAGGGAACCTTTGAGGTGGTATAGAACTCCTGTCACGAGGCCTGCCATGTCATTGCCAGTTAATTTCATACGGCATGTTCCGATCTTGCTGATCGCCGCTTTCTTCGTTGCTTCTCGTGTTTAATTCATAAGATGTTGAGAGTGGCATTTGATCATGAAATTGCATGAGAGCCTCGGCCGCTGCCTAGTCTGAAATTTCATCACGCCCCACTTCTTCGCGGAAACTTGTGGTTTGTTGTCTGCCATCCGATTGCTGACTGTAGGACTCCTATTCTACAGAAGTCTGGACGTGGAACTGATGCGTCACTCTTAGTCCTGATAAGGGGTGTGTCGGCAATACTTTCGCTACCCATTTTGTATTTCGAAAAGTTCGTATCACACGATTTATATTTGAAATAAAACGCACTGCTGTGCCACAAATTATGTAACATGCCGGGCATTACAGAACGCTATAAATGAGCTATGCGTAAGTCTTGCCTACACTGGTGAGCTTGGCCAGACTTAAATAGTTAGAAATTTAAGTAACGCTACCAACTATATAAATCTCACCAGCTTGGGAAATGAGCCACTTTAATAGTTCGTCTCAGATATGATGCAGCCTATCGGAAACTGGCCCTCTATGTCGTCGTAAAATGATCTGCAAGTAATAAGTTTAGATGTGGCCAAAAGTTACCTCACCAATGACAGCTGGTAATTGTGATAAAAACAATCTATTCCACAATAAAGCACATATATGCTATAAAATAATTTCTACTCCAAGTTTAGACCAATAAATTACGTCTGGAATCGCTTAGCCTGATCGTAGAGCAGTCTTCCTATTTCTATTGATACAATCTTCTAAAATCTTTAGAATCTTGCATAAATATAAATTACTTACTTGCCAAATTAATTTACATTTATTATATTTTTAGAATAGAGACTTTCAGTCTAAAACAAATGCAGTATTAATAATTTGGAACCTTTGAATAAATTTCGAAGTCTCCCAAGTGTTCAGTTTAAAGCAAAGTCCCTGTGCTTTCACGGCTCTCCCTTTTATACTTCACATGCAAACAACCCATGATGTCTGCAAACACACATAATTCACTGATGAAAAATGTGAGCAAGCATACGCCAACACCTGTCTGCATGTGACTGACGTTCGAACAAAAAAAAACCCGTCCGCCATGACATAAACGAAAGAGAAAACAAATGGGGTAGCCTGTTTAAAACACTGCAGATCGCTTAATGCAAAACTTTCAATGAAAGTGCTCCATATGAAAAGAAAGGCAATAGAAAGTACAAAATGACCCTTAGTGCTATTGGAATATGTTACTACAGTAAAAAGCGCAATTTTCGACCTTTGTTGGAACTTCCACACTGACAGCCGTAAACAGACGATCTTTGTTTTCCAAGCGTCTTCGCAACCATCCCATAATGCAACTTAGCAAACACAAGTATGGCGGCTATGGGCCACAGCTGTTTCGGTACTTGCAAAAGAATGATAAATTCAGACATACAAACACGTAATGAAACATGACATCAGTGTAAATCTGATGGGTAAGTGGTTGAAGTTTACCCCAAATAGCTGTCAGATTTTATAAACACGCTAATATACAATGTCAATCTGCATTATTTGTTTGTTTGTTTGATTTGAGGTTAAAAGTCCCCGTCAACACTGTTAAGATCAATTTGGAGACGTTGCTTCCAATTTTGTGGGACTTTTACCCGACATTGAGATGTAATGACATCTCAAGCCCTATCGCCCAATGAAACCAATAGGGTTAATTGCATGGACGGTCCGCCTCGCACCGCGGTTCCTGGACAGGCTTAGATCCTCTAAGCGGTTTACCAGTACTAGTGTGCGGGCCGGATTCAGCTCTGCGTGGAAGCATCATGCAGCCCATATATTTCTTCAAGCCCCTATGGGCGGGGCCCGGACAATCTGCAGTAACGTGAAACCCTTGTGAAGGATTGTTCATACGATGCATAACTTCGGACACCGGATCATTGGACAGCAGCAGTTACAACAGCAGATAAATATAAGCCATTTAAACAATACCAAAAATAGATCAGTAAAACTTCCCAAATTGGAGATCCCTTCATTTAACGGAGACAAATAAAAATGGACTGAGTTTTGGGATGCATTTGAGGCTTTTATACACAAGAACACGAACAATTCTGACATTGAAAAACTAAATTATTTAATGAGTAAGTTATCTGGTGAAGCAAATAACATCTGTGTCGGGAATTTTGCTATCAAATGAAAACTATGCTTACTCAAAGAAAGATATGGAGACTCACCAACTGTGGCCAATTCGCATTACATTGAACTTATTAACCTCAAGCCGGTCCAAAATACCTCAAAAGGCCTTCGCAGTCTATACGACCAGTTCGAAAAACATCTCAGGAGCTTAGAAGGTCTCGATCAGGACATTAACCAGGATTTTTTGTAGCTATGGTAACTTCGAAAATACCTCGAGAGGTTTTAATACAACTTGAGATGCAGAAAGGGGCGAGAAACAGACTGACAGTTACAAAGCTCAGAGAATTGTTCAACAATTATACATCAGCCAGAGAAAGACAAGCAAGATGGAATCTACTAGTCATGTCATGCTTATGAGTCTTATAAGCCCATGATAATGGTGAGCTGAGCAGAAACACAAATAGTGGGAGCACATGGAACCAATAACAGAAAGGAGAGGAAGACGCTCTCAACCAGATGTGGATTCTGTGAATGACGAATGTACAAAGTATACAACGATGGAATCAAGGAAACAGAGGATCAAGGGCAGTTGTTATATTTGTCTCAGAGATGGTCATACTGCTAATGACTGCTTAAAGCAGGGAACCAGATGTCATTACTGCAGAAGGATGATTCACCATCATAGAAGCGTTTGTCCACAGAAATTTAGCATATACCACAGAGTCTGCAAAGTTAGCCGATAAGATGCCCGTACAAGGTGAAATGATCCACACAGAAAACAACCTTATATCTTTAGGGGAAATGGTCTTGATTCAAACTGCCACGGCTGACATAAAAAAATGGTTACAGACAGAAAATGTGACTTTCCGTCCGTGTCTCTGTGGGGTTGGGGGGGGGGGGGGAGGGCTCACCGCCGCTGCATCATTTACGGAAGAGACTGAGATATGCCCTTCTGAGGAGTCCGACGATATTACTACTATGTCTTCCGGGCCAGTTTTCCCCTCTTTCTTTCCTAAAAAAACAACAACAACAAAAAAAAAAAAAAAAAAAAAAACAATGACATAAAACAATTAGGAACATACCCTAGACATAATCTTGTTAATCACTGGCTGTAAGCTTGGTAAAGTGTTATCCTTATTGTCTTAATTGGGGTTGGGTGGTAAATCTTCTACATCTGGCACTGAATCATCAATAAAATTTTCATTATAGTCATTAATGTCCTCTAATTCACTTTCATCGTCACTATCCATGCCAACATCTTCAACATCTGCCTCAAAATTTATTAATTCAGCACAGCAAGTACAGTAGTCGGGAACCAATAATGCACACGGCACTATCGATTATTTGCACACGGTACAATCACGAGATATTATGACGTCATCAAAATTTAATGAAGTCATACCTCTTAACTTTCAGGAACAAATCGGATTACGGAGATATCCGGAAATAACCTGTTCATTCCGGGAATTCCAGCGGACAAGTACAGACACGTTAGTTATTTTCTCTCATATTATAATGGAAAATAGTTGAAAAAGCCTTAAATTTTGTTGCTCTTGTGGATCTGAGGAGGAACATAAGGAATTAGTTAGCCGTAGGAACTTCGAGGATAACTTTCTGAAGAGGTACTTTGAAAATAATACACTTTCTATCGGTATTCAGTTAGACGGCCATCTTAAAGATAAGCCGTCCTTATTCTATCTGATTCAAAAGAGAATTGACGAGGCATAGGATAAGTTACCATGTCGGCGGGACACTGTAGAATAATAGAATTGATAGCAGAGATCCGAGAAATTTCCAACTACCCAGTAAAAGTGGCACTACAGGCGAAAAACGATATTGGCAATGCGTATCGCATCCTTGACAGACACGATACGGAACTACATGAATACTGCACAGAGTTGGAAGGGGTGTTAAGTGAATATAAATCTACAATTAATTATTTGAAAGCTACTCTGACACAATATGGTTACAGGTTAGACAATTTAGAAACCAAAGTACATAAACTTTACTCACAAAATGGCGAGGACGAAGCAAACAGTGAGGAAGAGTGCAGTTAACCCTTATCTTGCTGAATATACATATAAGCCACACCCGTTTCTGTCTATCAACCAATCAAATTACTTGATGTAATTTATTGCTTCAAATTCATAAACTGAATGCCAAACAGTGTAGATCCTGATCAGATGGCTTCTTCAGAAGCCATCTGATCTGGATCTACACTGTTTGCAAAGATAGGAGTTGTCGTGAACAGCAAGATAAGGGTTAAATTTCCACAACCGCTAAAAACTTATGGAAGAGCAGCATTCTAATTACCATCTGACTATGACAAACTAAAACGAACAGCTACTGCAAATGCGACCAACAACTGTTAGCACGAAAGCGAGAAGCTGCCAGAATTGAACGCCATTCAAAGAGACGGTTCCGGCCAGGAACAGTTGTTCTTAGACAAATACACCAGTATCAAAGAAGTACTGAACTATTGATACCTAAAATGTCTTTCAGACGATTTGTAAGATCAATCGCTAGTGACAATGACAAATTATGACAATTAAAAGAGATTTCAAGAAAGTGCATTACTAGCCTTACAAGAAGCTTCTAAAGCCTACCTGGTATCTGTTCTAGAGGATTACAATCAGTGTGCAAACGGATAACAATTCAACCCAAAAATATTCAGTTGGCAAAAAGACTAAGAGGATAAAATGTAATGGATTTTCCTGGTGGTGTTTCACGGTTCTGGGTTCATGCTTTATTTTTATTAATAATACTGTGCTTTTGTAAGGTTCAATTATTTATGCAGGCTCCAGACAGAGCTGTCTATATTGTAGCCCCCTTAGCTATGCACTCGTGCTGAAGCGCTCGTAAATTATTGAGGCCATAATGGTTGCATTCCAGGCTCAGGGCTGCAAAGTTGTGGGCCCGCTTGGTGCTGTATAGAAGTGATACTCAGGGTATGAAATTACGAGAACTAGTAATGAAAGTTTTAAGATTTACCCAATTTAACTAAACGCATTTAAAACATCAAGTTGGACAAAATATATACTACATAACAAGCTAGAATGACATGGTTACATACAGGAGTATGTAATTAGATCTATCTGCTATATATCTATGTAAGTTAGTACCAGATTACACTTATAAAAAGGTCATAAATTTTCGTACTGTTCAATATACAAGCACTCTGGTACTGTTCAACAAGTATTTATGTACTGTTCAATAAACAGGTAGGTACAACAGAGAGAGAGAGAGAGAGCGTAGAGACTTCAACATCAAATCTCTAACAATATGGAAGTCTAATCATGGCTGCTAGTTTGAGTAAGTGGGTGGGGTTGAATTATGCAAAGTTTATTAAAACATTAACCTCTCCAAATGCACTGGTATATCTCTGATAGCTATACATAATTATCTGAGATGAAGTAGATCTAATTCCAGTTAAACTGTGTTCTCTTAGAATAGAGGTTCAGCTGAATATGAATTGTTATTATGGTTGCTAGTGGTGTTGTAGATGGTAGTTGTAGTGGAAGCAGTCTGGAATGGTTCTTTAAGGTGAAGTTTAATTTCAAGTAGTTAGCCAAAGGGAGGCAACCGTAAGTGGCTAATGTACCGGGATACAATAGCCAAATGTGATCAACGTTCTGCGCAGCCTTACTCTGGAGCACGTGAATCGTGACGTCATCAGAGGCAAAAACCCAACGCCATAAGCAAAATCATGTGAGATGCGATTCGGATTCCTCGGCTCGGACCGTGCAAACAAGTGTGCCATAGTGATACATGGTAAAGTCCGAGGAATCCAGATGACAACAGCAAGATCCGCCATGATGGAAATAACAATTCCCCAATTAAAAGAATAAAATGCGCTAACAGGGCTTGAAAATGGTATTTCAGAAAAAGTTAACTATGGAAGGTTCTTGGGCATAACTTGAAGTTTATGTTACGGCCGGGTAGCGGTGGAGACAAGGCGGCATTAACGAAATGTGAAGTGAATGTGCGTTGTCGAAATTGACCTTGTTCCGAAGTCGCTAGTTTTATGATAAAATGAGGTCCCAGAATAAAAGTATATAAGCCCAATATTATAGTTCGGGCATGCCGAGGAAGTTTAAGGGTGAAAATCATGCCGATACATTATGCCCAGAAATGCCCAAAGCCTTTATATGAAAAATAGTGATGGTGGATCTCGCATCAATCCCGTTGACCTATTTTAGAACAAACTCATTTGCATACATACAACTAATTTGCATCTATCTATCTATCGTTATTGCACTCGGTCATCAATCTGACCATGATGGCAGGTTGGTGTGTGGCACATAAGTTGTCAAAAAATAACAAACAAAGAAGTATATACACATATTCTGACAAAGCCAACGCGGTTAAAACTATTTACAAGCAGTCCTCAGGGACAATCATAGCATGGCAGTCCCTGCCCACAACTAAGTTTTCAAATTATGGCCTTAAACCCAACAACTGTCCCAGCAGCGACAGCTTCGGTGGTAAGGCCATTCCAAGTTGCAACAGTCCTTGGGAAGAAAGGGTTCTTAAGACCATCATAATGGGCATTTGGTCTTCGGTACTGAAAAGGGTGGGACCTAGTACTCCTGCTCACTCCACCCGCCACAGGCAAGTACTTATCCTTATCAATAACCACTTGCTTATTATGTATTTTATGTATTTTATAGAAAAGGGCCAGAGAAGCCGGCTGTCGGCGGCCCTGCAGGTCCGGCCATTGGAGATCTTCAAGAATCTCTCCAACATGAATTTGATTGCGCCAGCGCCTGCAGGTCCACCGCGCAGCCGTTCTCGCATACCCGAATTTTATGGTGACTTAGTATATAAATTCAGAAAAATATATAACCGATGACTCCAGCACTCAATTTCGTAAAATCATTCTTCGATATAAAAAGATTGGGTACAACATTGATGTTATACGACAGACTTCATGCATGGTAGTTAACCCAATCACGGTTAGCAACTTTGCTTCCCTCTTTAATTGCACGCCAGTGGGTCAGGCCTCAGATTCTATGACGGCTCCAACGTAAAGGCTTATTGATAGTTAGAGAGATCTAATTCTTGGTAATGTTGGTTGGTGCCCGATGCTCTGTCTCTGGTCGGGCCAATCGGAGTCTAACTGTTGGTTTTCTTTTGCGCCAGCATTTCAGTGGTTTCTTGCTGTCGAGTCCTCACCGTTGTCTCAACTCTGTGTTTCTTTGATTTTTTGTGTTCACGGAGATGTTGCACTGATGAGTTAGGCGGCCTTCATGCGGACTGAACAAAGTATTTGTCTAAATCGCGACGGAAGTAAGGGCGAGGATTGTGGCCACGTAAAATCGATTTAAGCCCCCCCAGTGAAAATCTTTCCACTGACCGTTCCAAGGCGGTTCTTCTGTGGCGGTTTGTTTATGTTGTTGTTTGTTACTTACTGTGTGAATCACTTGTGTCTTTTTATTTTGGATCGCCATATGGCCATTTTGTGGGAAAGTAACTGTCCTTATGGCCTTCCTTTGTTTAGGTTTCCATTATGGTCTGGTCGCTTAATGTTTGTGTTTCTTTCCCTTTGGTGTCTTTGATGGGTGGAGTAAGTTAATTGTATCGATTCCTGATCTTTGTTTTACTTATAATTTACCATAAATGAAAAGTTTTCATTGCAGATTTCTCGGCCCCCGCCGATCGGGGCTTGAATAAATAGATTGGGCTGCATGATGCTTCCAAGCAGAGCTGACACCGACCGCACTTGAGTACTGATAAACCGCTAAGAGGTTTTTAGCCTGCCCAGAAAAAGTGGTGCGAGTCGGACTGTCCATTTATATAAACCCTATTGGTTTCATTGGACGGCAGGGCTTGAGATGTCATCTCTTCTCAGTGTCGGGTAAAAGTCCCTCAAAATTGGAAGCAAAGTCTCCAAAATGACCTAAACAGTGTTGACGGGGATGTTTTGTTTGTTTGATTTGAGTTTTAACGTCCCCGTCAACACTTAAAAGGTCATTTTGGAGACGTTGCTTCCAAATTTGTGGGACTTTTACCCAGCATTGAGATGAAATGACATCTCAAGCACTGCCGCCCAATGAAATCAATAGGGTTTATAAGCATGGACGGGCCGACTCGCACTATTTTGCCTGGGCAGGCTTAGATCCTCTAAGTTGTTTACCAGTTGACGGGGATGTTAAACCTCAAATCAAACAATGCAGATTTCTAAATTTTCGTCACACTTTTCTCGAGAACTGTAAGGGTTACACAGTCGAAACCTGGTACAAACATGAACAGTGGGTTGATGTATCATGTATACTGGAAACAGGGCCAAGGGCACATAACTCTTGGAGTTACAGTCCTTGATAGGTTTCACACAAATTTTCTCAGATATAATTTTCGTCACACTTCTCTCAACAACTGGTTTACAAAATTGAAAGTCGGTACACACATGGGTAGTGTGTTGATGCATTATGTCTACTGGATTCAGGGCCTGGGTCCCATAACTTTTGGAGCTACATCCCTGGATAGGTTTTACAATTGCTCATTAATGAAAAGTTTTCATTGCAGATTTCTCAGGAACTATGACAGCTATAAACATCTCAAAAATGACCTAAATAGTGTTGAGGGAGATGGTAAACCTCAAGTCAAACAAATATTAAAGTGGCAAGACTGGCAAAAGGAGAACATTTATTGCTTGAGAATTTTTTGTTTTATATTGCCCGGCTTTGAAAAAGTTGGACTGTACTGGATTTTCCTTGTCATTCCGTCCGTCCGTCATTCTGTCGAACTTCATCAGATAAAATTTTCGTCACAATTGAAATTTGGTACACACATTGACAGTGGGTTGACAAATCGTGTATACTGGAAACAGGACCAAGGACACATAACTTTTGGAGTTACAGCCCTTCATAGGTTTCACAATTTGCCAATAATGAAAAAATTGAAAAATGTTCGTCACACTTTTCTCAAGAACTGCAAGGGTTACAAAGTTGAAACCTGGTACACACATGAACGGTGGTTTGATGTATAGGGTTTACTGGAAACAGGGCCAAGAGCACATAACTTATGGAGTTACAGCCCTTCATAAGTTTTACAATTTGCCATTAGTGAAAAGCTTTCATTGCAGATTTCAAAATTTTCGTCATCTTTTTCTCAAGAACTATAAGGGCTACAAAGTTGAAACCTGCTACACACACGAATAGTGGGTTGATGTATCGTGTGTACTGGAAACAGGGCCAAGGGCTCATAACTCGTGGGAGTTACAGCCCTTGATAGGTTTTACAAAAATCTTCTCAAGATAAAATTTTCGTCACACTTTTCTCAACAACTGTTGGGTTTACAAAGTTTGAAGTTGGTACACCGATGAGCAGTGGGTTGATGTATCGTATATACTTGATTCAAGGCCAATGGAACATAACTCCGGAGTTTAATCCCTTGATAGGTTTTACAATTTCCCATTAATGAAAATTTCATTGCAGATTTCTAAATTTTCGTCACATTTTTCTCAAGAACTAATATGAAATAAAGGCACGGCTTTTGAGCAAACACACTCATTTACACCCCCTATCTATCTTCATATACTGAGTTGGTCATATCTAGCTAAACAAAAAAGGAGAGGGGTCGTTGGATGAGTCCTTACAACTATTTACATTCTAATTAGAAGAGTTATACTAAAACGCATACCTCTGAGTCCCAATCCATACTGTATGGTCTTTGAACTCCTCTGCCGGTCTCTGAACTCCTCTTCGGTCTTGGCATCTACCGCAGACGAGGGAAGATTATTCCACTGAGGAATAGTTCTAGGGGAAAATGCATTAGGGCATCACTGTAGGCCTGATACCTAAATTATTGTCTGTTTTTTACTTTTGATGCCCTTGTTGAAACTGTTACAGGGGTCGAGTATTTATCTTATATCAGAGTGTATCTTATGGAGGACTTAGGTAGTTAATATGGGTGTAGAATATCAAAAATACCAGTAGTGCTAGCGTGATAGCTCAGTGGTTAGTGCACCTGCCTCTGATGCTAGAGACCCCCGGTTCGATTCCAGGCAGTGACAATAAAGTTTGGTATCCGAACATGTTCCATTGGCATCATTTGTAGGGATGAATGACACAAAGTGCACCGTCTCAGGCCGTTCACTGGAGACTCTCTGAGCAGAAAGAATCACCCCCTCTGCTGGTTAAAGCTCCTTACCGTAATGTCATAATTACCAAGTAGGCGTGTGGCCTGCAAATCTCAAGTGTATAATGTACACTTGAAAGTAATAGCCAAGTGTGACAAAATGCAGTAAGGGGATAGATAGATAGATAGATAGATAGATAGATAGATAGATAGATAGATAGATAGAGTTTATTCTGACAAAAGTCCAAGACTTTGCAGCAGGAATATTTGAAGGCCAACAGATAGACACTGTCGCTCTTGACTTTAACAACAGGTTTGACAAAGTGCCACATGAATGGTTTGAGCTCTGTCAAGCCGAGGCACGAAAAATATAGTAAAATTCCTAATTAACACCACGTTTGAGCAATCCCAAAGGTGCTCTCTCACAAGAGGACACTGTATGCAGAAAATACAAAGAAAGAATATCTGTAGCTAACTAAATAGGCTTTTAAATGCAGAATAAGACTTGATTTAAGGCGGTCTGTATAGCTGAATTTTACTGTATAAACCACTTACAGTAAATCCAGAGCTTCCTGACCAACAGGGCTAACCAGATCTGGTCACAGTAGAAGTAAAACAAAGATCAGGAATTGATACAATTAACTTACTCCATCCACAAAAGACACCAAAGGGAAAGAAATACAAACATTAAGCGACCAGACCATAATGGAAACCTAAACAAAGGAAGGCCATAAGGACAGTTACTTTCCCACAAAATGGCCATATGGCCATCCAAAATTAAAAGACACAAGTGATACACACAGTAAGTAACAAACAACAACATAAATAAATCGCCACAGAAGAGCCGCCTTGGAACGGTCAGTGGAAGATTTCCACTGGGGGGCTTAAATCGATTTTACGTGGCCACAATCCTCGCCCTTACTTCCGTCGCGATTTAGACAAATAATTTGTTCAGTCCGCATGAAGGCCTCCTAACTCACAGGCCTGATTACAACGATTGCCCCAGCTGTATCGGCTGTCCCTCAAGGTGCCATGCTCAGACCTTTGTTGTTCTGCCCATGCCTAAATGACCTGTTACAGAAAGTTAGCCATGGAGTTCACCTCTTTGCTAATGACAGCCTTTTATATCACGGGATCTCAAGCATGACTGATACTGCACATTTCATAGGGACCTTGACAGACAACAATGGACAGGCAATGCCTATAATGGAATACGGACTGGCAAAAGTCTTCTCAATCCAACCAAATGTGCGACAGTCAGGGTAACAAAATGGAGAATATAAGTGAAGGCAATGATCAGGAAACCTGGTCGAAGATTTGGAGCAACTTACAAGTTAAAGATACACAGCTATGAACTGTCAATCTTAAAGACTTTAAAGTACCCTGACATCGTTTATTTCAGTAGACATGTCATAGGAATCTATTTTGATGCACCTGTAAAAAGGCAAGCAGCAGCCTGGCGTTTCTTTGGAATGGAGATAAGCAGCTTGTCTGAAGATGTTGAAGCATGATGGTTGAGACTATGATTATACTTATCCTGGATTATATCCCACAGTATGGGGCCCACGTACAGTATTCAGCAGCTCGAGACGTTGCAATGGCGAGCAGCTTGGTTTGTCAGAGTTGACTACCACACAGCCAGCATTACCTCCCAAGTGATACAACACCTTGGTCGGCAAACTCACCAGCATTGACATCAAATTGTCAATGCTGGGATGCTGCCATTAAATTGTCAATGCTGGGCATGGTTTACATGTATCTCTGGGCTAAGTGGGCATCAATGATGCAGGTTCTCCGACCTAAAAGCGACAAACAGTAGGGAACACTCCCCGGGGTATATGATACATCTTCTGATAACTCTCCTTTATCGGCACGGGCATCAGACTTAAGGGCCAACTTCCACAGAATATTGTCACTTCTTGGAGCCCTGAGGGCTTCAAAAGGTATCTTCCTTGAACTACATAAAACTGTTTTTAAGAGTTTTTGATATGTTCTGTTGTGAGGCAAGGCTGACGGGAGTCCAACTGATATTGACTTACAGTTGGGCAAGACCTGCTGTTCTTGCAGCAGGTAGGCGTAGAGTGGGGTTGGGCGTTGTTACTTCTTCTTTTTGTACACTTTTATTCATTTTCGCCTTCCTCCCTCGTCCCCCGCCTTTCTTCTTCTCTAATACCTCTTCTATCTCTTTAGTCCCTTTCTCTGGGAGCCCACCAGGGTTGACGTGTCATTAAACCCAAAAATATTGTTTGAGCTTCACCGCCGCTATGCACATAACATTAGTATGATGATGATCTACTGTTTGACCCTGTCTGCACTTCATGGGAAGAAAATTAGACACTAAAGTATCCTGAAGCACTAGCGTTATGCTATGGCTATTGGGCTCAACATCATTTTGTAAATCTTGGGAAGATAGAAATCCACAGGTAGCCAGATAGCTCATTGTGTCTCTTACTTTTCCCAGGGGGTTTTATACTACACCCATGAGTGTTTGTGAAAAGCTTGGCCAGATGAGAAGCGCTTTCCTTTCCGGTAATTTTTTCGGTAAATGCTCCGGTAACTCGTGGGACCAATCGCGGTGCTGGATTTTACCGGCTAACCTATTCGGCTCAGTGCGGTACGTTTCATTTCATTTCATTTCAGTGCGGAATGTTTTATTTTACTATTCCAAGGGCTTTATTTTATACCGGTGTAGGTGTAATTGCTTGGCCAGACAAGAAGCGCTTTCCACCCTAACGAGAATCTCTGATAAATGCTTTGGTACATGCTCCGGTAACTCGCTTGTTCAAGCGCGGTGCTTGGTTTTAACCGGCATACATTTTCAGCTCAAGTTCATTTAAACGCACGTGAAGTAGTTTCGAAACTTTCGGGCGACCAAACTTCAGCGTTTGATGCATTGGTCTTCGAAAAAAGCTTTTTAAAATTATTTTGTCGCTTTTTGTTTTTCTTTTGTAATAGAACTTTACTCCTTTTAGTTTTGAGAAGAAATTTTTGGATATGAATACAATTCTCATGAACTCTGTAAAGATGGTGGATTATCGCGAATAATTGAACGATATTCCAGGCGAGATTTGGGTGCCTAAGTATGTTGTTCCAGCCTCTCTACAGTAATGCAAACACTTCGTGTGTTTGCTATAAGGGTTACAAAGTTGAAACCTGGTACACACATAAACAATATCTTGTTATATCTTCTGTACTGGAAACAGGGCCAAGGGCACATAACTCGTGGAGTTACAGCCAATGATAGGTTTTACAAAATCTCAAATAAAATTTTCGTCACACTTTTCTCAATAACGGGTTTACAAAGTTGAAAACTGGTACACACATGAACGGTGGGTTGATGTATCGTGTATACCGGAAACCAGGCCAAGCGCACATAACTCTTGTAGTTATAGCCCTTGATAGGTTTTACAATTTGCCATCAATGAAAAATTTTCGTCGCATTTTTCTCAAGAACTGTTAGGGTTACAAAATTTAAACCTGGTACACACATGAACAGTGGGTTGATGTATCGTGTAAACCGGATTCAGGGCCAATGGCATATAACTCTGAGAGTAACATCCCTTGAATTTTTTTCAATTTTCCATTAATGAAAATTTCATTGCAGATTTCTAAATTTTCGTCACACTTTTCTCAAGAACTATAAGGGTTACAAAGTTGAAACCTGGTACACACATGAACAATGGGTTGATGTATCGTGTGTACCGGAAACAGGGCCAAGGGCCAGGACTCTTGGATTTACAGCCCTTGATAGGTTTTACAAACATTTTCTAAGATAAAATTTTCGTCGCACTTTACTCAACAAGTGTTTGGATTACAAAGTTGAAAGTTGGTACACATATGGGCAGTGGTTTCATGTTTTGTGTATACCGGATTCAGGGCCAAGGGCCCGTAACTTTTAGAGTGACATCCTGTGATAGGTTACAATTTACCATTAATGAAAAGTTTTCATTGCAGATTTCTCGTCCACGCCAATCGGGGCTTGAATAAATAGATTGGGCTGCATGATGCTTCGACGCAGAGCTGAAACCGACCGCACTTAAGTACTGTTCAACCGCTGAGAGGTTCTTAGCCTGCCCAGAAAAAGTGGTGCGCGGCGGACTTTTGGTTTCATTGGGCGACAGGGCTTGAGATGTCATCTCTTCTAAGTGTCAGTTAAAAGTCCCACGAAATTGGAAGCAACGTCTCCAAAATGACCTAAACAGTGTTGATGGGGATGTTTTGATTGATTGATTTGAGGTTTAACGTCCCCGTCAACACTATAAAGGTCATTTTGGAGACGTTGCTTCCAATTTTGTGGGACTTTTACCCAGCATTGAGATAAAATGACATCTCAAGCCCTGCCGCCCAATGAAATCAATAGGGTTTAAAAGCATTGACGGGCCGACTCGCACTGCTTTGCCTGGGCAGGCTTAGATCCTCTAAGCTGATTACCAGTTGACGGGGATGTTAAACCTCAAATCAAACAAACAATGCTGGTTTCTAAATTTTCGTCACACTTTTCCTCGAGAACTGTAAGGATTACACAGTCGAAACCTGGTACACACATGAACAGTGGGTTGATGTATCATGTATACTGGAAAAAGGGCCAAGGGCACATAACTCTTGGAGTTACAGTACTTGATAGGTTTCACACAAATTTTCTCAGATAGAATTTTCGTCACACTTCTCTCAACAACTGGTTTACAAAGTTGAAAGTCGGTACACACATGGGTAGTGTGTTGATGTATCATGTCTTCTGAATTCAGGGCCAGGGTCCCATAACTTTTGGAGCTACATCCCTTGATAGGTTTTACAATTGTCCATTAATGAAAAGTTTTCGTTGCAGATTTCTAAGGAACTATGGCAGCTATAAAGTTGAACCTTGGTACACACAAGGGCAGTGGGCTGGTTATCGTGTATACCAAAATCGGGGCCCAGGGCCTGTAACTGTAGGAGATACATACCTTGATAGGTTTTCCGGCCCCCGCCCGTCGGGGCTTGGAGAAATAGATCGGGCTGCATGATGCTTCCATGCACAGCTGAAACTGACTCCACACATAACTTCTGAACCGTTTGAGATAGAGCCTTCATATTTAGCCTGTAGGCTCCTTGTGACAAGGGCTTCCAACTTATACAAAACAACCTTGACCATTGCCCTACTTGAAAGAAAAAAAATAACATTGGTCATAACTTCTGAACAGTTTGAGATAGAGCCTTCATATTTGACCTGTAGGTTCCTTGTGACAAGGGCTTCTGATTCATATAAAAATTACCCAAGACCTTGACCTTGACCTTTGACCTGTTTTAAAGAAAAAATAACATTGCTCAAAACTTCTGAATTTTTGAGATAGAGCCTTCATATTTGGCGTGAAGGTTCCTTGTGACAAGGGCTTCTGACTTATACAAAAAAAAACTTGATGTATGACTTTGATCTTTGACCTAGTGTAAAGAATAAATTAACATTGGTCATAACTTCTGAACCGTTCGAGATAGAGCCTTCATATTTGGCATGTAGGTACCTTGTGACAAAAGCTTTCGACATATACAAAAACATTTTTACCTTTGACCTTGACCTACTTAAAAGAAAAAAATAATATTGGTCATTACTTTTTAACCGTTTGAGATGGAGCTTTCATATTTAGCACATAGGTTTCATGTGGCAAGGGGTTCCCATTGATACAAAAAAATTGACCTTGACCTGTTACGTACTTTAAAAAAAAATATAATGCTGGTCATTACTTTTGAACCGTTTGAGATAGAGCTTTCATATTTGGCATGCAGGTTCCTTGTGACCAGGGCTTCCCACTCATTTAAAAAATGACTGTGACCTTGACCTTTGACCTTGTTTATCACAACTGTTGAACCATTCGAGATAGAAAGTAGAAGTAAAACAAAGAGCCTTCATATTCGGCATGTAGGTTCCTTGTGACAAAAATTTCCTACCAATTCAAAAACTTTTGACCTTGACCCTGACCTATGACCTACTTTATCATAACTTTTGAACCGTTTGAGATAGAGCCTTCATATTTGGTGTGTAGGTTCCTTGTGACATGTCCTTTCCACCCATACAAAAGTTTTGACCTGTGACCTCGACCTACTTTATCATAACTTTTGAACCGTTTAAGATAGAGCCTTCATATCTGGTATGTAGCTTCCATGTGACAAGATTTTCCCTCTTATACAAAATATCTTGACCTGTGACGTTGGCTTTGTCCTGTAATCTACTTTAAAGAAATAAAATGACCTCGGCTGGGGACATATTCCTGTTTCACAAACATATCTTGTTTTTCTTACATTTTTACAAACCTATAAATCATAGTACTTCGCGATGAAATACATATCAAACTTACTAAAAGTTGAAAGCCTACATAATGTTAGACATTTTTCATTGCCATTTTGTACCTGTCATTCATTTCTTATTTTTCTTGCTTTTCAGCTCAGTGAATCAAAACTGCTTACCAAAAAAGTGAAGCGGCCAGACTTGTGGTCTTCATTAATGAAGATGAAAGTGTGTCCAACACTTTCATTGTGTGCGATACAGTCAGTGTGAAATGTGGGACTGATCTGCTAGACGCCTTACTTTTTCTAATTTATAGTTATTATGTGTGGGACTTGGAGTACCCAAAGCAATATCAAATGCTGGGTTTTCTCCAGACATATGTCTTGAAAGACAACCAGAAATTCCATATGAATGGAAATTATATTAAGCTTGCCAAAAAATGCGAGGAAGCACAAAAAAGACAGTAAAATGTAGAGGACATTGAAAGGAAAATTATTATGATAACAAATCAGTGTGACATAGCGCATTTTTTTCATATCTCCAGAAAGTTAATTTATATAATGAAAAATTGTTATAACATTTTTCTTGTTTATGCCCCAAATATAGGTTGCAGGTGCTCGTAAGAACTGCCTCAATGAGGCTGTTCTAATGAGTACCCACAACATATGTCTTGGAGCAGGAATAAGAAATTAAATTCATAGCCCTGTTAACGCCACTTTTCTTTATATAAAGGGGGGTTTATGGAGCTATTCGTTTCACAGACTTGTTAGCGTAATAGACACAATCAACATGGAATGTAGATCTACTGGATTGTTTTCTCTGATTTATAGTTACTATGTAGGATTTGGAATACTCAAAGTATATTAGTCGAACTTCGATGACTCGAATCCCTTTGGGACCATGAAAATTTGTTCCAGACAGCAGTAGTTCGAGCCAATGAGAGTTACAGACCAGCTACCGGTAAAACAAAACACATTTTATTTTTCTCCGCGGAAATAGGCTTTTTTTTCTCGGAGAAAAAGCGAGAATTTCACCGCGAAACGCCGCGAAATTTCTCCGCGAACATCGCTTTTTCTCGGAGAAAGCCAAATAGTACAGGTGAAGTCGTTCACGGTGTTTCTCCGCGAAATCTGCCTATACCTACATGTATATTTGTGCATGTGCATGTATTTTTTTTCATGCATTAAAATTTGGTACATATGATTTTAATCCGGTTGGAATCATAATGATTTGCATCTTATGCACTTTACAACGCAGTATGAACATGATGAATGTTTTCTGTGTTACTTTTTGTTTACTGTTGTGTAAACGCTTCATAAATGGAAAACTGTTGATTTTCTACCATATTGCGAGTACTTTATTTTTTTCTCAAGTGAATACTTTAGAAATATCAAACTCAATGTATATAATAACGGGGATCCTGCTTGTACATGTATGTGTTGGCGCTGATCTTACTCTACATTTTGGTTGATCTTTTTCTTACACTGCGAGTAATAAAACATCACTGATGCTTACACTTAAGCTCACATGTAGCCAGAGTGAGAGATCTAATGTTTAAGAGTAGGCCACGGAGGCCCGCTTGTGTTTCTTGCCTTTACAATTCAATTTTGCTCAAACATGTACATTAACCCATTTCAGACTGGAAACCCCTAAACGGGTACCGCGGCAAACAGTGCAGGCCCAGATCAGACGCCGCAGAACGCGGCGTCTGATCAGGACCTACACTGTTTGCAAAAAGTTCGGCCATTTTCTTAATTTTGAAGAAAACACAACCTGAAATCCCTAAATTTTGAAATGGACGCATGCTATATATAAGGAGGAAGATTCCATTTGGTACAAACAGGGTTAATATAGGGAAATTGTGCGGCAAGCATTCCAAGGCTGCATATAAGTCTGATCTCTAACTTGGAGCAGAACTTCAAAATTCTCCAAGATAATCAGCGATGTTTGTACAGACATGCAACCTGGGTATGTTGTTAAGTCTACTGTTCACCCCGAAGGTAACTGGCCCCCATGACCTAATGGGTAAGAGCGCTGACTCGTAACCCATTCAGTACCAGAAACCCCTAAAGGGGTACCTTGGCAAACATTGCAGGCCCAGATCAGACACCGCAGAATGCGGCGTCTGATCAGGACCTACACTATTTGTAAAACGTTAAGCCATTTCCCGGACTAAATTTTTAAGAAAAAACAACAACCTGACACCCCTAAGTTTCATAATGGACTCCTGTATATATAAGGAGGAAGATTCCATTTTGTACAAAAAGGGTTAATCATCGGGTCATTCGGTCTCTCGGCTGTGGTTTGCGCCTCGCTCGGGCCACATACATGTAGTTGGTAACGAGTACCCACATCCTACATTGGACGTCTAGGAACAGATTAAGGAAAATGTATACCTTGTAACTCCAGTTCTCTCTATACATGTATATGTGCATGTAAAATGGTGAATAGTGGTTCGTTCATTACATGGGCTTTATTAACATGTTGATGCACCACCTGTTTGCTCCAACTGGGAGTATTTATTAGTTAGGGGTGGGTGAGGGGTCGGGGAAGTAGACTTGGTAGCTCAAATAATGCGTGCCAATGCAAAGAAGCATGTCCTTTTTCACGCGCCTGCATGAAGCCTGGCCCGATATAGGTGTCTGGTTTTTCGTCCGTTCGTTCGCGACATAGACCTAGCCTGCGCTGGAATTCAAGTGTTCCTCGTTAACTTGTCACTAACTTTGCATTCAAAGCATTGCTTGCTGTTCCAATTTGATAGCTTGTAATCATAAAGAAATGAGGCGAATCTGAGCTTTTGGTTTTGTTTGTTTGAGGTATTACGTCCCCGTCAACACTGTAATGGTCATTTTGGAGACGTCGCTTCCAATTTTGTGGGACTTTTACCCGACATTGAGATGAAATGACATCTCAAGCCCTGCCACCCCATGAAACCAAGGGGGTTTATAAGCATTGACGGTCCGACTCGCACCACTTTGCCTGGGCAGGCTTAGATCCTGTAAGCGGTTTACCAGTACTCGCATGCGGGTCGGTTTCAGCTCTGCGTGGAAGCATCATGCAGCCCATCTATTTCATCAAGCTGAGCTTTTGGTTAATGTCACACATCATTATGGTGTTAATAACCTACATGTACGACTCATTATGAGAACTCGCCTATTCAAATATATTGTAAAATTTTGCCACTAAAAACGGAAAATTTTCGGATAAAAATTCTGGCTTTTTTATATTTCTGCTCAAGATTTTGGATTAACTTTAAACGACTCGACGAGGCGGTTCTAACGAGTACCCACAATCTATGTGAGCAAAAAAATTAGATTAATAATGTATACCCCTGTAAGCCCAAGTTAAAAGTAGGGTTTAAGCGGGTAACAAATAAATAGGCGTATTTTCGTGATGTGAATAAAAGTTGTCATGAGACTTTGTTTGTTTGATTTGAAGTTTAACGTCCCCGTCAACACTGTAAAGGTCATTTTGGAGACGTTGCTTCCAATTTTGTGGGACTTTTACCCGGCATTGAGAGGAAATGACATCTCAAGCCCTATCACCCAATGAAACCAATTGGGTTTATTAGCATGGACGGTCCGCCTCGCACTACGGTTCCTGGACAGGCTTAGATCCTCTAAGCGGTTTACCAGTACAAGTGTGCGGGCTGGATTCAGCTCTGCGTTGAAGCATCATGCAGCCCATATATTTCTTCAAGCCCCTTTGGGCGGGGGCCAATCGTGAGACTTTTAAAAAATAAATTACTAAAAGGAATTTTAGTAAATATGTTCTATAAAAGGGTTATCCTTTGGAAGCAAGGAATACACCACAGAAGTGAAAAATATGGAGTGTACATGTTTACTGGGCCAGACTAGCTAGTTTCGGCCAATTAGGCCTCATCAGTGACCCTCAGATATTTTCAAAATTCCACAATGGAATCAATGATCCCAAAGGACAAGAAAATATAATCTACACTATGATGTAGTAAGTTAACATAAAAAAATATTTGATTATGATTGGACAATGACTACAATTTGCCTTCGTTTACAAAAACAACGCCAAACAAACGAATAAATTATAATGAGCCGAAATTTTCACGTAAGCCCGGTTGTATTTTTTTCTTCGCGAAACGCAGGTAATTTCATTTTCAATGAAAGCAATCGGTCAAATTTTCGCCAAGAATCTCCGAGAATTTTCTCCGCGAAACCGGGAGAAATTTCAGCGAGAAATTTCTCGCTCATTTTATCTTTTCTCGCTGTTTTGCGGAGAAAATAGCCGATTTCGCGTTAGGCGGTTTCTCCGCGAAACAAAAAATATGGGTTATTACCGGCAGCTGGTCTGTACTATTAGTGCCATACCAGAAGGCATAGTGAACATAATTGTGGGATATCTTTTCGGGGTTCTGTATTATAAAGGAATGTTGTGTGTACTCATTAGAATTGCCTAATCGAGGCAATTCTTAAGAGTACACAAGCATACATTTGCAAGATAAAAGAAGAGAAATCGCTCTATATTATCCCTATATCGTATTTCGAGGAATTTCCTGTAGGCTCAAGAACGGGTTCTACTCGTCCATGGTAAACGAGCCATCGGGGTTCGAGCCATCGAAGTTCTTCTGTATTAAGTGCTGGGAATTCTAACAAGTACCCACAATCTATGTTTTTGTGCCAAAATAATAAAAATAGCCTATACCCTGTACACTCAGCTTTTCTTTATATAAGGTGGGTTTTCCAGGATGTTTATTACATGTACTTGTTAACACGGATTAAGAGATAAGCCTAAAAAATTCGTAAAGTGAACTACTTCGTTTGAGCAATGACTTCCAAAACACATTATCTACATGTTCATATAAGTCTGTGGTTTGAGGCCGCTCGCCAAAAAATAAACTATTGGGTTGCATCATGGGAAATATTTGTTGTATGCGTGCTGTCAGTATAGTGATCTAGGAAATCTGTGCGGGATATCCGTGCTTATTTTCAAGTTCTAGACCTTCCTTTTTATTATATGCCCATTTTGGAAAAAGGTAATATGGCGCGGCACTGTCTGTCTGCCCATCAATTCATCCGTTAACATTCATGTACCCACCATTACAGTAGCCATTAGGGATATCTACATGCAACTTTATAGGAATATGTATTTGGGCAAGACGATGTGTCAAGCACAAGAATGATTGCTACCCCTTTATTTGTTTCCGAGTTATGTCCCTTTGATTTTTTTACAAAAATCTTTTACGCTCCATAACTCAGTAACCGTTAACAGATATCTTCATGCAACTTTATAAGCATATGTATAAGTCCACAATGGTGTGTCCTGCGCAAGACCGGGGTCTGTATTCCAAAGGTTGAGGTCATAGTTGAGAATTCAAAGGTCAAAAGAAAGGTCTTTCATTCGTGTCTGGTAAATGACTTTGTTATGCCTGGATGAATTTTGAAATTACTTGTCAGAAATGTAAACCGTCATGAGACGGGTGATGTGCAAGACCCAGGTCGGTACCTTCAAGGTCAAGGTCATAATAGAAAATTAAAGGTAAAAACTGTCATTTTTTCTTGTGTCTGATTGAATTGGAAATTACTTGGCAGAAATGTTTACCATCATGAGTCGATGTGTCTTGTGCAAGACACAGGATTGTACTCCAAGGTGAAGGTCATACTTAAGTCAAAAGTGAAGAAAAGTGTCATTTTTCTTGTGTCTGGTCAATGCCATTGTTATTCTTGGTTGGATTTGGAAATAACTTGGCAGAAATATTAACTATCAAGAGAAAATTTGTTGCATTCAAGACCCGGGTCGGTACCTCTAAGGTCAAGGTCACTTTAGCAGTCAAATGTAAAAAAAAAAAAACTTTTTTTTATTTTTGGAAGGATTTTAAAATTACATGGCAGAAATATTATTCATCATAAGACGATATCTTGTGCACAAGGATCAGGTCCGTACCTCCAAGATCAAGGTCATCCTTAGAAGTCAAAGGCCAAAAAATGGTCATTTTTTGTGTCTGGTCAATAAAAGGGTCTTTTTGTGTGCAGTCAATAACTTGGCAGAAATGTTAACAATTATGAAAGATATGTCGCATGCAAGACTGGTCAGTGCCCCCAGTCAACGTCATCCTTACAGACAATAACTTGGGCATGTAATGCCCTGCTTGTGGATCTCTTGTTAAACATGTATCTGTTTTAAACATGTTTTGTATTTAAATGCTACATGTTTTATACATGTACACGTTTAAATTCTAAACACATTCCTGTACATTTTATAAATTAAACATGTTTAGAAAGTAAACATGCAAAAAAATGCATTTTAAGTGTTAAGAAAAGTGTTTAGATTCTAAACACAGTTTTACAGTGTATACGCATTTGTTGCGCTAACACAAATGCCGGAACTTACAGTGGCTTGATTTTAGAACTGCTTCATTGAGGCGGTTCTAAGAAGTACCCACAACCTGTTTTTAGAGCATAAATAAGAAACATAACGAATAAACCCGTCAGCCTACCATAGACTTATGTCACTTCGATTTCAGAAAATGCCTATTTTCCACCTTGTAATCACTGTAGCCCCTTCAGTTTTTTTTATCAGATCTTCTTGAAACGTAGACATTAGTAAGTCAGGGGAGTTAAAAAAATTGTTAGATCGGCCTAACTTTCATAGAGTTCTATCTTTTTGATTACATAAAATGCCTATTTTTGACCGTTTCCTCACGTAGCCCATTCAGTTTAATTGGATCTTCTTGAAACTTACATACAAGTAATGGATTACAGCTTGAATGAATTCGAAAACTGGTGAGGTCGGCTATATAACATAGAGTTTCGTCCCTTTGATTTCAGAAAAATTTTGCCCTTAACATCACCATAGCTTCTTCAATTTTATCGGATCTTCTTGAAACTTACACATAACTTAAGTTAGTAAGGGATTAAAGCTCGAATGTGTAAGAAAACAGGTGAGGTCGGCCTATCTTTCATTTAGTTACGGTTGTGGATATAAATAGAAATGGAAATTAACAGGAGGTATTCACTCATCAGAGGTGACCATTTGTGGAAGTTAAACTGTGATTGTTTATAACTTTGAATCTGTTAGCTCAAGTGAGGCATCATGGGACGACTGTGGTCGTCTTGTTTTTCAGATCTACTAATGGTAGGTTACTCATGAACTGGCAAGGGAAGTGTGATGGTCCATAGTCACAATATGCTATCTTTGATATTAACATATCTGTGAAGTATCATTGAAATATCATTATATCACTTTGGGAAGAAATCATGCTATTTGGAAAATTTGACAATCGATGAGGTGCTTAATATATGAGCTCCACTGAGCCGAAGGCTAACAGGTGAGCTTATAGTATGGCAAGGGTCTGTCATCTGTAAACATTTTTAAACATCTTCTCCGAAACCATTGGTCTGATTCAAATTTCATGTGGAGCATCCGAGGGATGAGAGAACAAAAGTATGTTCATGGGGGTCCAGGTCACATGACCAAGATTGCCGCTATGCCCATATAAGTTAACAAGAGCATCGCATGCTCGGCTGCAAAAATTCTGTCGAAAAGGGGCATAACTGTGCCAAAAATATTTTCAGGGTTACCTCACCTATTACGAGGACTGTTCAAATATGAATGCAAGTAGAACGTTTTCTCATGCACTAATGCGAAAATCACCTGGAAATTAATATCACAGCGTAAAAAAACATTTTACCTATACATTGATACCAAACCTGTTAAATTCCGTCCACTTTAGACATGTATATCGTTCGATAAACACTGTCTACTCTTGTATACTAATACAAAACATGGTTGGAAGAAGGTCAGAGTACGCTGTTGAAATACGGTCCTATATTAAGAATCGTTGTATTCTTGGTATACGGTGCAAAGACATTTTTGATGAAATATGTTCGGTTTATGGGCATAATGAAATCTCTTTTCCGACAGTTTTTCGTTGGTGTAAGAAATTCAGCTGTGGGCTAGGCTCAACAGAAGATGCACCACGTGATCGTCGGCCGTAAAGAGCAAAATCGGCCAAGATGGTTGCTAGAGTGAAAGAAATAGTTGCTACCGATGCACGATACACCACTAGGCAAATAGCTAGTATGGTTGGCATCTCATTAGGAGCAGCTCATACAATTCTGAAACGGGATTTGAAAATGAGAAAGATCTGTGCTAGATGGATTCCCCATCTGTTGACAGATGAGCCGAAAAAGACACGCGTTCATTGCGCCAAGAAGTTGCTTAAAAAGTTTCCAAATTACAATGCACGGTCTTTCGCTAATGTCGTCACAGGTGACGAGACATGGGTTCACTTTTTTTAGCAAAAACGAACGATTCAGAACAAATTATAGGCAACAAAGTATTGCAAAAGACCATGCATTGCATAGCGGACCATTAGCGTCAAGAAGATAATGTATGCCATATTCTTTTCAAATCAGGGCCCTGCTATTCAGGTTGCTGTGCCTAAAGGCAAATCTGTAAATGCGAAGTTTTACAAGAATAAAGTTCTTCGAAAATTGAAGAAATATTTCAAAGAACGAAGACCTGAAACTGGTTTGGCCAATGTCAGATTGCTACATGACAATGCATCATCGCACAAGGCGTTCATTGTGCAAGACTATCTGAAGCAGGAAAAGGTTGTTGAACTCCCTAACCCCCCCCCCCCCCCCATCCGTATTCCCGTATTCCCCTGACCTTGCCCCGTGTGACTTTTTTTGCTTCCCGCGGCTGAAGAAATACCTTTCTGGTCGAAAATTTGTACAGCGCAAACACCTCGGTTCTGCAATATTCCAGTGCCTTCATAGTATACCTCGAAAAGACTACCAAAATGCATTCAATGATTGGATCAGAAGACTGAAAGTTTGTATATCTGTTAAAGGGGAACACTTTGAGGGGACAAAATTAATTTTTCATCGAAATCTATCACGGAATCATTTTTATTTGCTTAATTGCATTCATATTTGAACAGTCTTCGTAGTATGAGTTCCCCTTTTCATTATGAACAACTAGTCCGAGTTTCAAGTAAATAGGTTCAGTAATGACAGATATATTACACAATATCTAAGTTCTTGCACGATGACGACGACGCAGACGGCGCCAGCGCTATGACCATACCTCGTCGTTTTCTTCGAAATCAGCCGAGCTAAAAACACTTAAAAAATCTTCTCCGGAACCAGTGAACCGATTGTCATGAAACTTGATATGTAGCATTGTGGAGTCTGGCCCATCATAGTTTGTTCAAATGATGACCCTAGAATGACCTTGATCCTTTTTACACAAAGGTCAAATTTGGTCAAATAGACTTTGGTATGGGAAACAGAGTCTTCCATGGCCTGTGATCTGAAAATAGGTGGATGCAGTAAGCTAAATGAGTGGATGAGACTAAAGGAGTATATAAGGTCATTCCTTGGCGAAAGATCATTCGGAAAATTAAAACTTGTTTTCCACCAAAAAAACACTGTGCCTTTTAACCAAATTGCATACATGAAAGCTTTAAGGAACAAGGAAATGAAAATTGGTTAATTTGAGTTTGGTCACATGACCAAGAATGCCACCATGCTCATATAAGGTAAAAACCCTAAATAAATCTCCTGAACCAGTTGGTCGATTGCCATGAAACTTGGTATGCAGTATTGGGGACTCGGGCCCATCATAGTTTATTCAAATATTGACCCTCTGATGACCTTGACCTATTGTACTCCCAGGGTCAAATCTGGTCACGTAGACTTTTGTATGGGAAAAGTCAAAACTGTGTATTTCGGAAACTATTGCAGCATGTAATATAAAATAGGTAAATGGCTAAATGAGTGGATGGATCCACAGGAGTATTCAATGTCAAGATCATAATTTGACCTTGCCACAAGCTCATTCAGATATGATAAAACTTATTTTCCTCAGAAAGCATTAAGCCATTTGTAACCAATTTTCATATAAATGCCTGTAGGAACAACTAAAATGAAAATTAATTAAAAGGAGTTTGGTCACATGACAAAGATGGCAACCGTGGCCATATAAGGTAAAAATAAAAATCAAAAATGAGTTCCTTTAAGAGCAATGAAAATATTCATAAGAAAGAAGATGGGTCATACTACGTAGTTTCGGCTAATAAAGCCTCATCAGTGACCCTGTTATCATCCGGCAAAGAAAGCCAGAGAAAACATACTGCAATTTTGCGAATTTCGAATAGGCAGTCGATTCAAAGACTGATATAAATCAAAATGGGGTCCAAATAATTAAAAACGTGTCTAGAATATGAATCTAAACCAATAATTAAATTCTGATTTCTCAAAATATTCACAATGATCTCAAAGGACCAAAAGTAAAATATAAACTGCACTATGGTTGATGTACGGGGAGACGTTTTACGGCCGCCACACGGCACAACACCAGCTGCAGTGAAGGCAAATAAAAATCAAAAATGAGTTCCTTTAAGAGCAATGAAAATATTCATAAGAAAGAAGATGGGTCATACTACGTAGTTTCGGCTAATAAAGCCTCATCAGTGACCCTGTTATCATCCGGCAAAGAAAGTCAGAGAAAACATACTGCAATTTTGCGAATTTCGAATAGGCAGTCGATTCAAAGACTGATATAAATCAAAATGGGGTCCATCAAAAATCTTCTCCCGAATCAGATGGCCGATTGTCATTAAACTTAGTATGTTGCATTAGGGACTCGGGCTCATCATAGTTTCTTCAAATGATGACCCTCAGATGACCTTGACCTATTTTACGCCAAGGTCAAATTTTGGTCGTTTAGACTTTTGTATCTATGGGGGAAAAAGTCAAAATTATGGATTTTAGGAGACTATTGCAGTATATGATCTGAAAATTGGTAGATGCAGTTCGCTCAATAAGCGGATGAAACAACATGTCATTGAGTATTCAAGGACAATTTCATTCCTTAACCTTGGTCTAAGGCTTTTCAGATATGAAAATGAGCATTTATTTTCCACTCGAACCTCTGGGTCATTTGTGACCAAATTTTATATTTAAACTTATAGAAACAAGAAAATTAAATTTTATTGATATGAGTTTGGCCACATGACCAACATGGCTACCATGCCCATAAAGGTGAAACACTTTTACAGCAACCAATGGGCTGATTTTCATGAAACTTTGTATGTTGCATTGGGGACTTGGGCCCATTAAAGTCTCTTCAAATGATGACCCCTTGATGGCCTTGACCTATTTTTGCCAAGGTCAAATTTAATCGCATAGACATTTGCATTGGAAAAAAGTAAAAAAAAAAAAAAAAAAAAACGTATTTTTCGGAAACTATTGTAGTCTGTGATAAACAAAAATTGGTAGATGCAGTTAGCTGGGTGAGAGAAACTGCTTGAGTATTGAAGAGCCAAGGTCATACTCTGACCTTAGCCCAAGGTCATTCAGGCATGAAAATTAAAACTTTTTTGACAGAAACCACTGCTTCATTTGTAACCAAATTTCCTCTGGCTTTCTTTGCCGGATCATTTCAGGGTCACTGATGAGGCTTTAGTAGCCGAAACTACGTAGTATGACCCATCTTCTTTCTTGTGAATGTTTTCATTGCTCTTAAAGGAACTCATTTTTGATTTTTATTCATATGGATGCCTTTATGAACAGACAAATGAAAATTTAATAATATGATTTTCGTCACCAGACCAATATGGCTTCCTGGTGCCCATATGACCCTTCAGAATCTCTCAGCACTTAGGTGAGCGGCTCAGCACCACTGGTTTTCTAGTTTTAACCTGTCTCAATAAACATACACGTATTGTTTCAATTTGTTTGTTTGTATTGGAGTTTAACAGCCCGGTCAATACTATTAGCTCATTTTGAGCCTGTCAGTTTACCTATCCACACTTTTCCTGGGCAGGCTGCCAGGCTCATACGAAAGCGGTTACCATTACAGTGCACATTCTTTCGCCAGAAAATGACAACTGCCCTTCTTGAATCAGCGAAAGGGAGAGAATGACGGTGTAGAAGAATCATGATCAGTCTCCACGAAAGAATGCTACCGACCCTGGCAGGTATTGAACCCACGTTTTTCTGATCACCAGTCAGACGCAAATCCGGTGGAGCTACCAAGGCCGGCAACATACATTTATTGAGAAGTGGTTTAAGCTTTAGAACTCATATTGTACATGTGATTTTTCTATTAAACAATGCTTTCTTATTTGGGAAATTTCTTTCTCAGATTAGGAATCAATACCCACTATTTTCAATTTTGGCGTAAGGAATGGGTCCTTTTTTGAGACACTGATATATGGCCAGAAAAATCCCTGTTAAAACTATGAACATGGGCAGTACTGTTAAAATGGACGAATTTTGCCCATTAACCACTCTCATACCACTCTCCCAAATACAATGTGTATACAAAATTTGAAGAAATTACATGAATAAATAATCAAGTTATCGATCGGAAATTGTGCAGATGGACGGACAGACAACAGGGAGTATAACATAATACCCCACTACAATAATACTCCATATTCTCTTTTATATTGTGTAACTATTTAATTAACTGCAGATGATAGGCACTGTTATTTTATAACTTTAAATATGGTACCCTCAATGAACAAAGAATACTGTATTACAAAGTCTTAATGTTTTTTTTGTTTGTTTGTTTTGTTTTCAGATGTCATACAGAGGAAATTTCCTTATATCACACCAATGATGATCCGGGTTAAAGCTATGGAATATTGTGAAACACCCGAGGACAGCAGGAATCAGCCAGAGGGACAGTGAAAAACTACATACTCAGTGCATTTACAGAAAACACCTATAGTTTACTAGTTGTAAGTAATGTTCAAATTTAATGAATCCATTGACCCATGCGAAGTCAGTGACGTCGATATAAACGATGACTCTCTATAATATGATTGGACAGTGGCACTGTTATATTGTGCCAACAATACTGTTTGCTTTCAGTAGGAAGACTGTGCAATTATTTTATTCTTTCATTTTAGCCATTAAACATGATTTTTGGTCATATGATGGATGGGAAATATACATATTAAATATAAGTAATAAAAATATTTTTTTAACCTTCATCAAATTAGGAACATCAGGTCAAGAAGAAAGTTTAAGTGAGATAGCCAGCAAAAAGATCTGATTTAGATAAGTTTGCATGGCCAGCTGTCATTCAGAATTTGCTGTTAATGAGGTTTTAAATCGCAGAACTTATATTGAAAATAAAACTTAAATGGAACTGGTTAATTTGTGCAAATTTCATTTGATATGAATCAAATTTGGGTATTATTTTAGCTAAAACTACAAGGGCTAATAATAGTCTGTTGAATTTGGTTATGATTAAGTTCAGTACACTGATATAGAGCTCGATTTTCTATTATTCCTTCAAAACAATGTGATTAACTAATTACTCAGTCTGGCCACAATGTGCTTGAAAACTATCTACTCAATATACTTATCGATTTCGCAACATGATAATATACTTAGTTGTGCTTCTGTGGATCCTGCGAAAAAGACCACCGAGTTTATGGACAATGTCCACTGTGTCCAAGGACAATATCCACTGAGTCAACGGACAAAGTCCACTGAATCCATGGACACTGTACAATGAGTCCACGGACAATGTCTCCTGAGTCTTTGGATATTATCCGTGGACATTGTCCATGGACTCCGTGGACATTGTCCAGACTTCGTTCCTGGACTCACAGACACTGTCCACTAACTCTGTGGACATTGTCCACGGACTCAGCGGACATTGGCCATGATTCAGTGGACTTTGTCCAATCCAAGCATCCTGTACATTGTCCATGGACTCAGTGGACAATGTCCATGGACTTCGTTCCAATACTCCAGCCAGACATTGTCCACTTAGTCCATGGGCTTTCTACAGACGGGTGGTTCACCCAAACAATTCCTGTGAAATTAATTTGAAATCCATCCATTGGTTAAGGAGACAAAGTCGTTTATTTATTTAATTTTTTCTATTTTAAGCTCTGGAGGTCATCTTTGCCATCTTAATCATCAGAGCGGAATGGTATCAGCCATGGCGGTAGAGGGCCACTCAAGGAACATTCCTGTGAAATTATTTCGAAATGCGTCTACTGCTTAAGGAGCATTCTTTTAAAGGCTTTTGAGTTTTTATCTCTGGTGGCAATCTAGTTCATCCAAGCGGAACGGTTTGAGCAATTTTGGTAGAGGGTCATTCAGAAACATTCCTATGAAATTAAATCGAAATCCATCAACTGGTTAAGTGGCAAAAGAGGTTAATTTTTGTTTTCTACTTTTAGCCCGGGCGGCCATCTTATTGATTCGAGCGGAGCAGTTTTAGCAATTTTGGTAAAGGGTCACCCAAGAAACATTCTTGTGTGGTTATTTCATAATCCGTCAAATAGTTATGGGAGAGAAGTCATTTAAAGGTTTTTTTCTATTTTTAGCTCTGGCAGCCATCTTGTTCATCCGAGCGGGACAGTTTGATCAATTTTGGTAAAGGGTCATACAAGGAACATTCCTGTTAAATTATTTTTTTAACCATCCACTGGTTTAGGAGAAGAAATCATTTAAAGGTTTTTATATTTTTAGCTCTGGTGGCCATCTTGTTCATCTGAGCAGAACTGTTTGAGCAATTTTGGTAGAGGGTCATCCAAGTAACATTCCTGTGAAATTATTTTGAAATCCATTCGCTTGTAAAGGAGAAGTCATTTAAATCTTTTTTTTTCTAGTTTTAGCTCTTGTGGCCATCTTGTTCAACTGAGCAGAACGATTTGAGCATATATGGTAGAGGGTTACCGAAGAAACATTCCTGTGAAATTATTTCAAAATCAATGCATTGGTTAAGGAGAAATCATTTAAAGGTTTTTTATATTGCCTGTTACGAGATGGAATAGGAAACTTCTCTGGTGCTTATGCACATCTAAATTATTTTAGTAGGTATATGGCAAGGCGGTGCGAGTGAAATATTTTGGGTGAAATACGGTAGGCAAAATGTGCTGCTCCATGCACAAGTCATGCACATATCATACGATGTATGCATGAGTGGTTTGTGGAGATTTTGTTTACCATACAGTTGACCGCTATAAGGCTGATTTCTATAAAATTTGCATAAAAATCGCCAACCGCCAAATTGTGCCATATATAATTTTCATTCCAGTCACGATGTTGTGTGTGTTCGTTTTGACGGGAGTTATACCATTGATTTATAGGGTAGTTTCATCATTTTTCCCTAGGGGAAATATTATTTTAACGCAAATCAATCATCTACTCGATATTTTGCTATATGGCTATGATTGTTGACGGTATCTTCACTTTGCCGCCATTTTAGCGAGCTAACACTAGTATCCATGATTTTCCGGTAGTATTCATTGGTATAAATACCCTGAAAAACGAACATTATTCAGCAGCAGGTCAAGTGCGAATAAATGAACACAACATGAGACAGAGAATGTATATAGAACGGTATGTTAAATCTATGTTTAGTATTATTTTTTGTATGAACATGCTTGTAGGTTCTGGAGGGGTTTGCCTATTTTGAATTCACTTTAAGCCTCTGTGGTGTAGTGATTAGGCTACTAGTTTTACCAGCTAGAGGTCGCAGGATCGATCCCAGGCTTCTCCAGAAGTAGAACGAGTCTTTTAAGCGAGGTCCTGTCTCATTCTGACCCTAGATGTTGGTGAGACGTAAAGTTTGGACAGTCACCCGCTCATTCTTGATTCATTTAGGCTTTTAGACCCCTTTTCTAGAATATAATTAATAAACGTCGGGTCACGTGTTTGATCCATAACTTTTGACTAGCAGTGGTTAGAAAACCATGGTTCCGTCTATATGATATTAGGTGTAGAGGGGACGTAAAATTAAGACGGGTTTAACCATATCTTCATCATCAGGGCAAACTCTTACAAGAGCCTGTCGAGTTATCCGTGATGATGGACCGTGATGAATTTGATTTTACAAGCATGTTCATGTTGAGTAGAAATAATTTTGTTCAAGAAGAATTACGAGTTCATTTTGTAATGATGCCGTTTTTGTTTGAGACTCGGTTTGTACATGTATGTACATAAAAAAAGAATGTGATAATGATAAGTGAGAGTGTTTGGTCGCCATACGTTATAACGGCCTGAGCGGCGTGGATGACGTCAGCTGCGTCATCAGCGTCACGAGGACGGTTTTGACGTGGTGCCTACCAAATACAAAAAGAATTTACGGCAAACAGTGTTGGTCCTTATAAGACACTAACAAATGTTGTGGAGAATAGATAAAAATTTTCCTGTTTGTAGTTTCTAGCTGTTGTTAATGTAATGAATTTGTGAATAGCTATATTTGTGAGCCGTGTCGCGGAGAAGGATATGAAATAGAGTTTGTTATGTTTCCTGTAACTGGCGGCTGACCAGGCAGCGCAAAGGCGTGGTCTGTTCATTTGCCTCTTACCTGTGCTAATGTAGTCAGCACGAATTTGATGGGTATTATGCTCAGTAGTAGTGAGCGTTAATTGATTTATGTAGTGCTCAGTAAGGAAACATAAACTTCGAGTATTCTTATGTCAAGCGCTGGGTGCTGATAATTTGATGCACAGTCAAGTTGAGTTCTGCTGAGCAGTTATTTGTCGCATGCACTGATCAGCCTGTGTGTCTGGTCGGCGCATGCGCAATAACGGTATATGCATGAACATATTCTTACTTCTCCGGTAGGGGAATCCTGATATAACATGCACGTTTTGTGAACTGTATCTTAATCGATTATCGTAATTTGCAGGCACAACGATGTGTGGTGACCTGTTGCTCCCTGCCAGATAGGAGCAGGTACTGGTGCGATCCCACAAAAGACCGTCGAGACCATATAAGACAGGTCATGGAAAACAACTTAGTCGATTCGACGATATTAAACAACCTGGAGTCGATTCAAACGAAGAAGTTACCGGGACTTCAAGTTCATATTCAATCGATAAATATTATAAATCAACTTGTGGTCGACAACAAGGTCTACAGACTAGTTGACAGCAGTGCGAGAGAGGGGGTTCACCCTAAGTGAACTTGTAATCTGGCCAGTCGCGTTTTTGTATTGATTCTTTTTCTTATTTTTTTGTTATATTTGTTATTTGCTTCTGTAGACACTCACGTCACCCCGGTCCGAGCACAGTACATTGTTTTGCCTTAGGACGGACGTCGTGAGTGGGCTGTAGAAGCAAATAAATGTGATGTTTTGTGTTAGTATTGTTGTATATAGATACTGTAAATAATTCATTTCATTCATTTGCTATCTTTCTTGTACCTTACCCCACAGCTGCCCGTGCACCTGTCAGGGATCAGGCTCGGTTGTCTTGTCAGCGTGGGGGTTTGTGGAACGCCGTAAAGCCACATGTAACAGAACGGTTTGAGCAATTTTGGTAGAGGGTTACCCAAGGAACATACCTGTGAAATTATTTTGAAATCCATTCACTGCTTGAGGAGAAGACATTGTTGAAAGGTTTTTCTATTTTAGCTCTGGCGACCAAGATGAACAGAACGGTTTGAGTAATTTTGGTAGAGGGTCACCCAAGGAACCTTCCTGTGAACTTATTTCAAACTTCATGCACTGGTTAAGGAGGAAAAGTCGTTTAAAGGTTTTCTTTATTTAGCTCTGATGGCCATCTTGTTCACCCCATCAGAACGATTTAAGCAATTTTGGTAGAGGGTTACCCAAGGAACATTTTAAAATCTATTCACTGGTTAAGAAGAAGTCGTTTAACGTTTTTTTTTTTCTATTTTTAGCTCTGGTGGCCATCTTGTTCTGCCGAGTAGAACGGTTTGAGAAATTTTGGTAGAGGGTCACCCAAAGAACATTTCTGTGCAATTATTTAAAACTCCATGGTTTGGTTAAGGAGAAGGCCTTTACAGGTTTTTTTTTTCAATTTTTAGCTCTGGCGACCATCTTATTCACCCGATCGGAAAGATTTGAGCAAGTTTGGTAATAAGTCTATGTAAAACCAAAGGGCCCCGGGGCGGGGTCATTTGTGGCCCGATGGCAATGATTTGAACAATCTTAGAGGTCCACTAGATGAAGCTCCATACCAAATATCAAAGACACATGCCTTGCAGTTTCAGAGAAGAAGATTTTTAAAGATTTCCCTGTATAAGTCTATGTAAAACCAAAGGGTCTCGGGGCGGGGGCATTTTGGGCCCCAATCTTACAATTTGAACAACCGGATAGAGGTCTTATAGATGAATTTACACGCAAAATATTGAAGACCTAGGACTTGTGGTTTCACAGAAGTTTTTTTTTTTTTTTTTTAAGATTTTCCCTATATAAGCTTATGTAAAACTAAAGGGCTCCGAGGCGGGTGCATTTTTGGTCTCAGGGCTATAATATGAACAATCTTGGTGAAGCTTCATACCAAATATCAAAGACGTAGGCCTTGTGGTTTCAGAGAAGAAGATTTGTTTAAGATTTTCCCAATATAAGTCTATGTTAAACCAAAGGGCCCCGGAGCAGGGGAATTTTTGGCCCCAGGGCTATAATTTAAATAATCTTGGTAGCGGTCCACAAGATGAAGCTTCATACCAAAATTCAAAGACCTGGGCCATGCGGTTTCAGAAAAGTAAATTTTTAAAGATTTTCCTTATATAAGCAAATGTAAATCAAAAGGGCCCGGGCCGGGGGCATTTTTGGTCCCAGGGCTATGATTTGAACAATCTTGGTAGATGTTCACAAGATGAAGCTTCATACCCAATATCAATGACCTGGGCCTTGCGGTTTCAGAGAAGAAGATTTTTATAGATTTTCCCAATATAAGCCCGTGTAAATCCAAAGGGCCCCCGGGCGGGGCATTTTTAGTCCCAGCACTATAATTTGAACATTATTGATAGGGTCAAATATATAAAGCTTCAAACCAAATATAAAAGCCCTGGACCTTGCGGTTTCAGAGAAGAAGGTTTTTCCAGATTTTCCCTATATAAGCCCATGTAAAACCAAAGGGCCCGGGGCGGGGGCATTTTTGGTCCACACATTATAATTTGAACAATCTTGGTAGGTGTCCACTAGATGAAACTTCATACCAAATATCTAAGACCTGGGCCTTGCTGTTTCGGAGGGAAATATTTTTAAAGAATTTGCCTATATCAGCCCATGTAAAACCAAGGCGCCCCGTGGCGAAGGGCATTTTTGCTCACTTATAATGACAGCTCTTGGTTTTTCATATAAAATAAAATACATTGTGAAAATACGTCTGGTTTGCCTCCTAATGACGTCATGTTTATTAACGGTAAAGAGGATATTTACGTTTTTGACACTTCGACATGTTCGTTTTTGCTAAGCCCCAATCGGCTGTATCTCTCGGTATCTTCTCTTAGTAGAACTGTCACTCATGTATTCGCGTTATGGTGGTGCGTTTAAAAAGTCTTGTTATATTAATGCATTTGATGTAAGTTCCTAAACAATCTGTTTATATCATTAGCATTGCACGGCTTCTCATTTATTGGAGTCCATTAACTTGCAAAATGTCAGAGCAGACTTATCCAATCCACTAGGAAAATATATTCTTCTGTCCACATGTGTAGTTACTTCACTTGCCAAGGAAAAACTTGATGCTCCAAGCAATACAAAGTTTGTGAATCACAATTAATGATAATTATGTGTATGTAAATGTGTACTTGTAAGTATCACAGTAAACACTAATATCACAGTTTGAATAAGAATTATCAGTTTCTTGAAGTCTCTAAATTTACTCAATTACTACCGACATGTATTTTGAAAATTCTACAGTGTTGCAATCTACCCCCCTCCCCCCCCCCCCACACACACACACCCGTCTAATATCTACCTATATATAATTGGAACATGCGTATTGAAACCTTCTGTCAAGCTGACACTAAACATCGTGAACTCATTTACGCTATGCTTTTAAGACAATCACTCTTCATACCATAATACATTCATAGCATAGATAATTCCCTTACACATGCAACATGAATCACTATTCACAGCAAGCTGCATCCACAAAATAAGCAAAAGTTCCAATTAGATATTTATGTAAATATGTTTCTCCCAAAAACTGGGAACATTGCTAAAAACCATATTGCGGAATGAATTCAGAAATAATTAATTGAATAATTCATGTAGTTGAGGGAAAGAAAAAAAGAAAATCAATAAAAGTTAAATATATGAATTGCACGGCTTGTCAAGTCCAAAATATACCATGTAACAAAAAAGAAAAAAGGATGTGTGTGCGTTTGGGGCTGTGATGTACATGTACTTTTATTATAAATTAATTTATGGCTGTGAAATACATTACTGAAACTTAGTTCACACAACACGAAAACACACCCAAAGAAACAAAAAACTAAAAATAATAATAAAATAATTTTTACTTTAAAATTAAGGCGTAACTATACCTTATTTAGTGACACAGAGGCCTTTCTGATATTTAATCTTATTCAGTGTATCTCAACCCCAAAGTTCTGAAACCGAAACGGATGATGGACAAGACCCGGCAAACACAGCACACCCCCCTGAAAGCACACACCGACCGACGTAGCTCGTTAGACAGGTCAACTGGAGGCATCAGACAAGAGACGCCCACCCGCGGACTATAGGCGTTTAAAAACAATTCGGATAGTTCCATAGCTATGTCCCAAGGGAGTCCGCGGATAACCGTTAGAATCATGTCAAGCCTGTTCCAACCCGTACCCGCTATGGAAGTCCCCGAGAAGAACATGAAAAAATATGTAGTGTACATCCCTGCAAACCCCTGTCTGACTGTTCCAAAAATGTGGTCTGATTGGGCACAAAATTACACAGGTGTGCCTTCATGATGCAGGCCCAGTGACTGCACCTGAACAATATATTTATACGAGGACTGTTCAATTATGAATGCTAGTAGAACGTTTTCTCATGCACTAATGCGAAAATCACCTGGAAATAAATATCACAGCGTAGAAAAACATTTTACCTATACATTGATACCAAACCTGTTAAAATCCGTGCATTTTAGCCATGTATATCGTTCGATAAACACTGTCTACTCTTGTATACTAATACAAAACATGGTTGGAAGAAGGTCAGAGTACGCCTTTTAAATATGGTCTTATAATAAGAATCGTTGTATTCTTGGTATACGGTGCAAAGACATTTTTGATGAAATATATTCGGTTTATGGGCATAATGAAATGTCTTTTTCGACAGTTTTTCGTTGGTGTAAGAAATTCAGCTGTGTGCTAGGCTCAACAGAAGATGCACCACATGATCGTCGGCCGAAAAGAGCAACATCTGCCAAGATGGTTGCTAGAGTGAAAGAAATAGTTGCTACCGATGCACGATACACCACTAGGCAAATAGCTAGTATGGTTGGCATCTCATTAGGAGCTGCTCATACAATTCTGAAACGGGATTTGAAAATGAGAAAGATCTGTGCTAGATGGATTCACCATCTGTTGACAGATGAGCAGAAAAAGACACGCGTTCAGTGCGCCAAGAAATTGCTTAAAAAGTTTCCAAATTACAATGCACGGTCTTTCGCTAATGTCGTCACAGGTGACGCGACATGGCTTCACTTTTTTGAGCCAAAACGAAACATTCAGAACAAAATATGGGCAACAAAGTATTGCAAAAGACCATGCATTGCAAAGTGGACCATTAGCGTCAAGAAGGTAATGTATGCCATATTCTTTTCAAATCAGGGCCCTGCTATTCAGGTTGCTGTGCCTAAAGGCAAATCTGTAAATGCGAAGTTTTACAAGAATACAGTTCTTCGAAAATTGAAGAAATATTTCAAAGAACGAAGACCCGCAACTGGTCTTGCCAATGTCAGATTGCTACATGACAATGCGCCATCGCACAAGGCGTTAATTGTGCAAGACTATCTGAAGCAGGAAAAGATTGTTGAACTCCCTAACCCCCCGTATTCTCCTGACCTTGCCCCGTCTGACTTTGTTTTGTTCCCACGGCTGAAAAAATACCTTTCTTGTCGAAACCTCGGTTCTGCAATATTCCAGTGCCTTCATAGTATACATCGAAAAGACTACTAAAATGCATTCAATGATTGGATCAGAAGACTGAAAGTTTGTATATCTGTTAAAGGGGAATACTTTGAGGGGACAAAATAAATTTTTCATCGAAATCTATCACGGAGTCATTTTTATGTGCTTAGTTGCATTCATATTTGAACAGTCCTCGTATACAATAAACTCCCTGTGTCAAAACTCCAAGGGACTGAAACACCCGGCCTGAGACATCATCAGCCCGAGATAAAAGGCGCCGAAATCCAAGGACAAAAAGCAGAACCAACACAACAACGAACAAAACCCGGTCCGACCCAAGCTACTGCCCGAGATATCAAAGCCTGAGACACTGGGAGTACACTATACTTGTTATGAAATGAAAAACCACAATGGAAGAAATAAATGGGGCTTTGGGCTATGTATAATTGGGAAAGGTCTGGGGAGGGGGTTGAGGAAATTAGTTTACTTACGTACAAACCTCTTTGTGCTAGTGATATAATCACTCAGCATCATTAAGAGGCCCTTTCTGTGCTCCTTGTATACTTCATCACATAATGACAGAAAAGTGTTTGTACTGATGAGTTGTTCTCCTGTTTGGTAGAATAATTGTGTGAGTAACTTCTGTCGTTCTGATTCGTATTACTGACACTCACAAGTATAGTGATCTACAGTCTCAATCCCACCCCAACTACAGGGAGAGTCATGTCCTACTTTGTTCTTGTAGTCATTAAGACTGTAGTCTAGCCTTAAGTTTAGATTACTGTCTTTTCTTTTATGAAAGGTAGAGAAATATGCTGAGGGATCTTTAAATATGTTCTAGAAAGGATTATCCTTTGGAAGCAAGGTATACACTACAGAACTAAAAAATATGGAGTGTACATGTTTCCTGGGCCAGACTAGCTAGTTTCGGCCAATTAGGCCTCATCCGTGACCCTCAAATATTTCCAAAATTCAACAATGAAATCAATGATCCCACAGGATAAGAAAATATAAACTACACTATGATGTAGGGCAGGGAGACTTTTTTCGGCCGCCACACATTCCCACACACCAGCTGTTGTGACGTTAAATATGTTCTAGAAAGGGTTATCCTTTTGAAGCAAGGAATACACTACAGAACTGGAAAATATGGAGTGTACATGTTTTCTGCGCCAGACTAGCTAATTTCGGTCAATAACGCCTCATCAGTGACCCTAAAATATTTCCAAAATTCAACAATGGAACCAATGATCCCAAAGGACAAGAAAATATAAACTACACTATGATGTAGGGCAGAGAGACACTTTTGGTCTGTACTCATACAGATGTCTTCCAGTGTCTGCTGCATCCCAAGACCTTTGCCACTTCATGCAGCATGAAACTTCGGCATATTTCTTGAACTCAGCTATAGTAATGTAGCAGGACGACCGTGTGGTTCGGTAGCTCAGTCTGTAGAGTGTTCGCACGGTAGGCGAAAGAACTTGGGTTCGAGTCCCGGTCGAGTCATGTTCTTTTTCCACCCCTGTGACATTTGGTGGCCAGTGTGGGTGCAGCACCGTGTCTGAGGGCATGAAAGAGTATGAAAAATAAGTCTCGCAGCCGGATTCGGGACGAATCTAATTAGGCAGGGGGGTGGGGGATGTAGCCGGTCGACTGTGTGGCTCGGTAGCTCAATCGGTAGAGTGTTCGCACGATATGCGAAAGGCCCTGGGTTCGAGTCCCGGCCGAGACATGTTCTTTTTCCACCCCTGTGACACGGGGATGAATTAAGGTTGTTGTCGCCACATATAGATGATTGTTGTTATGACGACGTTGTTTCAATGATTGGACCTTCTCCCGCTTTCTCCAGGTGTTCGGGGTTCAAGAGATGACAACTCTTTCAGAAGTTTTCATTTCTTTTTAGACATTATGGAACCTTCTCTCTCTCGAACTCGTTCATCTGATAAATATATCAGTATCCTTAGTAATAAGGAAAATTATATAATTCTGTCCTTGAGGTGGTCGTAAGACCAAGGAAAACTGACAAAGGCGCAAAGGTAAGTGTGCGCACGCATGCATTGTTAATGCCACAGACACTGGCAGGTTTGAATCAAAGAAGGGTCTTATGCCCGCCTAAAGGACAGAATTATATAGTTTTCTTTATTACTAAGGATATTTATATATATATATATATATATCAGGTATGCGTTTACTTTATTTCATTATCATGTTGATTATTTGTAAATTATCATAACTGGCATTATTTCATGAACATTCATATATTGCTATTTCGATCTCTCGACCTCGGATCAGTTTTCTTTTATCTCTGGCAAAAGTTGGTCTTACGACCACCTAAACGACAGAAATATATAGTTTTCCTTATTACTAAGGGTATTTATATATATTTATCAGATGAACGAGGTCGAGAGAGAGAAGGTTCCATAATGTCCGAAAACATGAAAACATCTCAAAGAGTTGTCATCTCTTGAACCCCGAATTCCCTCGAGAAAGCGGGAGAAAGTCCAATCATTGAAACAACGCCGTCACAACATCAGTTATCATCACGGGGCGAAAACAACCTTAATGTATTCCCGTGCCAACTGGCGCGAAGGTGATGTGCGCACGCATGCATTATTAATTAGTGAGGTGTAACGTGAGCGAAGCTTACTTAAGGACAGAAAGCAGAAATTGATATACGCTAATCTGGAATGCTTAATTCTCAGTTAAAGATGAAATATATGAGCATATGAAGTATAAAAATCGACGTTCAATATTGGGAAATGACTGGAAATGTCTAGAAAGTCCTATGCGCAAGCGCTTCTCCAGTTTCCATTATTGCACCTAGTGACAGTAAGAAGTTGACTGTCCTTGGCTTCTTCAGGAGCTTCTTCGGCCAACTCATCAGCGATACAATTACCTCTGAAATCAGCATGTCCTGGCGTCCATTTGAAGTTGACTGCTATGTGGGATCTTTCTTGTTCTGAAATGAGACGTTTAATATATTCTACAATTTTGTATGGGCTGTAGCTGCCCATCCTAATGTTAGGATACCTACTGCCGACTGGCTATCTGAAAAAAATTAATATCACTGATCTATTGTTTCCTGTGTTCATCATCCGTTAATTCTAATGCCATTAGAATAGCATTTAATTTTCCGAGTAGAATTGACCCTCTGTTAGAGACGGGTCTTTTAAGCATAACTGGGTTTGTCTGATTAGGGAGAAATACACAAGCCCCAGACCCATAGGGTCCAGGATTCCCCAAACAAGACCCATCTGTGAAAACCACCAGTTCATTTTACTTGCAATTTTCCACAAGAGCCTGCACTGTTTCTTTTGCTTCGTCATGTTGTGTTGCTGATCTCGACTTTGAAGAGCCTAACCTATTCCAGTAGTCTGGTTTAGATTTACTGAGACTTAAACCTGCCAAAAATAAATCTGGGTCTCTGTTAATAATGTTAATACCTGAATTGGTTTCCATGTTTTATAGCTGCAAATCAACTAAACTAAAAGGGGAAATGCATCGTTCTCTACCTCGGTAATCATCCGCTCAGTCATCCCATAGCTGGTTAATTGCCTGGTCATTCTCCTTTGATAAAATTTTACCTCTTTCCCTAACTGATAGCTCCTCACGGCGTAAGTCTAGAGGCAAGACTAATGCCTCAACTTCTACGGCATTTAATGCTGCTGCAGCCGTAACACCTAAACATAAAGATAAACCTTTACGCTGAATCTTCTTGAGATCATCTGTTGGGTTACTGTTCTGTCACACTGGCGCCGCAAATTCTATCAGAGGAATGATTAAAGTAGAAGTAAAACAAAGATCAGGAATTGATACAATTAACTTACTCCACCCATAAAAGACACCAAAGGGAAAGAAATACAAACATTAAGCGACCAGACCATAATGGAAACCTAAACAAAGGAAGGTCACAAGGACAGTTACTTTCCCACAAAATGGCCATCCAAAATTAAAAGACACAAGTGATACACACAGTAAGTAACAAACAACAACATAAATAAATCGCCACAGAAGAGCCGCCTTGGAACGGTCAGTGGAAGATTTCCACTGGGGGGTTTAAATCGATTTTACGTGGCCACAATCCTCGCCCTTACTTCCGTCGCGATTTAGACAAATAATTTGTTCAGTCCGCATGAAGGCCTCCTAACTCATTAGTGCAACATCTCCGTGAACACAAAAATCAAAGAACCACAGAGGTTCTTATATAATTGTAACATTGATTTAGTACTGATTTTCTCTGTTATACCTACTCTTCTTAGTAAGGAGAGTGTCTTTTCTGCTTTCATCTCCAACAAAGCAATGCACTTGGAGAATGACAAACTCATCGAAATGATCTCCAAGCAAACGTGTTGTTGGATTATAAGGGATTTTATTCCCATTTACCTTGATGTCAAAATATGGGTCAGTTATTAAGTTCTTTCGAGAGAAGATGTAGACTTCAGTCTTTTCAACACTAATCTTCACTCACCATTTTGTGGCCCACCCAATCAGACAAATAAAAAACAAAAATAAGTTCCTTTAAGATCAATGAAAGCATTCATAAGAAAGAAAATGGGTCATACTACGTAGTTTGGGCTAATAAAGCCTCATCAGTGACCCTGTAATGATCCAGCAAACAAAGCCAGAGGAAACATACTGCAATTTTGCGAATTTCGAATAGGCAGTCGATTCAAAGACTGATATAAATCAAAATGGGGTCCAAATAATTAAAAACCTGTCTAGAATATGAGTCTAAACCAATAATTTATTTCTGATTTCTCAGAATATTCACGCTGATCTCAAAGGACGTTTCTTAAACAGGGTGGTAAGGCAAGTTACCATTGTGCTTCAGCATACAGACCCATTAGTCTCACTAGAAAATTGTTCACGTCATGAAAATTAGGATCATTTAAGAAATGGAATTCCCCGACCTTATCTGGGGATTCTGTCCTTGAACTGTCAGTCATGGAATGGGATGATTTCTTGTGAATCATAATGTCAACTTCTGAATTGATAAGTCACTTTAAATTAAGAGACACACATGGTGTGTATGGCAAGAGTGACTGTAAACAATTCCCCCAAAAAAATCTGAGCAGAAAAGTCTTTCGAAATTCGCAAAATTGCAGTATATTTCCTCTGGCTTTCGTTGTCGGATCGTTACAGGGTCATTGATGAGGCTTTATTAGCCGAAACTACGTAGTATGACCCATCGTCTTTCTTATGAATGTTTTCATTGCTCTTAAAGGAACTCATTTTTGATTTTTATTTGCCTTCACTGCAGCTGGTGTTGTGCCGTGTGGCGGCCGTAAAACGTCTCCCCGTACATCAACCATAGTGCAGTTTATATTTTACTTTTGGTCCTTTGAGATCAGCGTGAATATTCTGAGAAATCAGAAATAAATTATTGGTTTAGACTCCTATTCTAGACAAGTTTTTAATTATTTGGACCCCATTTCGATTTATATCAGTCTTTGAATCGACTGCCTATTCGAAATTCGCAAAATTGCAGTATATTTCCTCTGGCTTTCGTTGTCGGATCGTTACAGGGTCACTGATGAGGCTTTATTAGCCGAAACTACGTAGTATGACCCATCTTCTTTCTTATGAATGTTTTCATTGCTCTTAAAGGAACTCATTTTTGATTTTTATTTGTCACAAATTTCACCTCACAAATGTCAGCTTCAAAGCATAAACAAATCGCCATTTTGAATTCAGCATTTTTAGTTCAAAGAGTGCTTGTCAAGGTATGTTACAGAATGCGACTTTAATTGGTCCATTTCTGAAACACGGAACAGAACGAAAATGGAATAGGTATCATTACGGAAAAAATATATTTGGAATGGAACATGGAATGGAACGATATATCTGTTAGCTTTAAACTTGCGAAAACCAAGAACATAGAACGAAACGAGCTATGTTGACAAAAAATATGTCGCTGTTGTTTATCGTGTAAGCATTGTAACGCTGCTTATAACCAATAGAACAAAACTTGCTAAAAGCCAGAGCGGAAGTTCCCAGAGTCGCGGAACGTAATCTCGGAACAGTACGTTACTAATGAAATTGACACTTAATTTAGAAAAAAAGTGTTAAAATACGGAGGGGAAGTACGCTAATACACTCGGAACGGATGTGTATGTCCTCGGAACGTGTATTCTTTGCAAAAGATAGCACGTAAGTTGCTCATTTTCTCGGAACAGACGTATATTTCCTCGGAACGGAAGTCATGGCTCACGAACGAAGTTATCGTCAACGTTGCTACGTTACACGCGACATTAATACAAAATGGAGACATGCTTTCTGTAGAAAATAATGTGAAACTATTAACTTTCTGAGCTGTTAACTCTGTTTAGTTATTAAGAAACCGTGTCCGAGATTCCATTCCGACCAAATTGAGGAGAAATATTTATTTTCAATAGTTACACAGGAAGAAAAGTTGATTGGAAAGCTGACGGGCACGCGTCAGTTTATGGTTAACCATTTTATTTCATTATAATTTAGCGTATATCACATTACGCATACATCGCACTTGATTAAGAAGTTCACTACAGTATACGCATTTAAGTGAATCATCTTTATCCTATTTACAGATGGATCAACCAAGGATCAAGATGCCATCGCCGAGATCTGATCCGAAGTATCTTAAGAGCTTCTTCTACATCAAGACAAGGACAGGAAAATGCGACAAGAACTTTCGACCAGAAGTCTACTTCACAGTTAGTAACCCAGACGACATAGCAGTTATCGATAGTATCAGTTCCTTAGTGCTGAGGTTGATAGTAGTTTAGGTCGTAGTGATACTGAGGTGCTGACGTCAGTAAAAGTACTGATTTAAATAACTAAATTATATATTTAACACTTGCAGTAAAAAAAAAAACAACTAAGACTGACTAATCAAGTGAGACATGTTTCTTAGCGGATCTGGTTGCCACTTTTTGTAATATTTTAAATTTTGCTCGCTATTTTGGACATCTCCTTCTTGATGCCCTGGTCCTCCGTAAAGTGTGGGCCATGTTTGCTGATGTTGGCTCGGTGGGAGACGACTATAAGTCCTAGGGTAGGCGTCTCTTGCCTGATGCTTCCAGCTGACCTGTCCAATGAGCTATGTCGGTCGATGTGTGCTCGGAGGGGGATGTGCTGTGTTTGCCCGGTTTTGTCCATCATCCGTTTTGGTTTCTGAACTTTGAGGTTGAGACACTCTTATGAAGATTAAATATCAGAAAGGCCTCTGTGTCACTAAATTTGGTATAGATAATTACATAGGTAATGAAGTTATCAAGAAAAGCTCCACATGGAAATACCAAACACGACAAACCCTTGTTCCGGTCAAAGCCATCCGTGTCATAAAAGATTTACTAGAACGCCCTGAGAAGGACCCCGCCCATCGGGGCTTGAAGAAATAGATGAGCTGCATGATGCTTCAACGCAGAGCTTAAACCGACCGCACAAAAGTACTGGAAAACGGCTCAGAGGATCTAAGCCTGTCCAGGCAAAGTGGTATGTGTCGGATCGTCCACGCTTATAAACCATATTGGTATAATTGGGTGACAGGGCTAGATACCATTTCATCTCAATGTTGTGTCAAAGACCCACAAAATTGGAAGCGACGTATCCAAAATTACCTATACAGTTTTGACGGATGACGTTAAACACCAAATCAAACAAACAAAAGAACGCGAGACATAAAAAGGTGCATAAAATCTATAAAGACATGGTTTGTTAAAACAAAGATGGACATGACGCTGTTTCAAGGCCCAGAAATTTTAACAAGTACACAGTGTTAGGGCAGAACAAAAGAAAGAACTGAGACTTACGCGTGATGCAATCTATAACATATAACATATAATTGCTTATGAAGGTGGGTCTGTGCATTACATTGCCACATGTCCGGACTTAGACATCATAGTCGTTTCCAAAAAATAAATATATGAAGAATCGAATAGGGTTGTAAAACTCAAGGACCGTGACTTCCTCTTCAGATACAACATTCAGTTTGGGGGAGCTTTAAGTATCGCCACTCGTCTCCTAACATACTCTTTTTGAAAATTACCGTTTTGTGGCTGCCTTATTTCTGATTCACGAAAGGAAACTCCAAGAACTGCAGTGCGACAGACAGAGGATAACAGGATGGAACAGTCAAGATGGAACGCAGAACATGCAATGTAACATGATGTAGAACAGACCAACATAGGAGACCAGGAAGAGGAACGAGGGGTGGAAGATGCTTGGGAACAGATGGTAGAAGAGGATATTACGAAAGATGACGAAAAAAATAAGGCGTTTGTCTAATTCGTTAAAGGAGATGTCAGCAGACAAAGCTATGTTGAGCCAATTTCTGAAACAAACTGATATCTCCTTTCATGTTAATACAATATCTACATCAAAACCGAAGTCAGACATTAAAAGAGACCCGCTACAGCCTTGAAGTGTGGGTACCAGCTGATAGAAATAAACTATGTCATAATCTTAACATAACAGAAAAAAAAGTATTTTACAGTCCAAACAATGGCTTGATGATGACATCATCGACAGTTCGATGAATTTACTTCAATACCAATACCCGGATTTAGAAGGGTTTCAGACATGACATCTAGCATACCAGTTAGATTTTCAAAAATACAGCAACTTCTTTATACAAATCATTAACAGGTCACCTAAAGAGGCTGACGGACAGCAATTTAAATTGCATGGAGAACACTGCAAAGGTGTATGACTCGGCAGTCAGCGATTTGCCGCATGAAGAAGAGCTGGTTGTCGCAAGTCTGTTAACCACAAGTTCAAACAATTTAAGAGTCCTGCTTCCAAACGCATCCCGTCCGACAAATGGAGACGACTGTGGACTGTATGCCATAGCTAATACAACTGCATTAGCGTATGGACTAGACCCATGCACACAGGTGTACATTTCAAGATCAATGAGAGAACATCTTTTTAAGTGTCTCGAACAGAAGCATCTTGAGCCATTTCTGATAACAAAAAATAGTGATAAGAAAAAAAAACAATCAGAATGGAGCAGTTCTGTCTCTACATGCCGGAAACACGAACCGTGTGTATATACTTTGACACATCTTCTAACGAATACCATCCACAGTGTGTTGGTGTCGACATTTCAATTACAGACACTACTGAATTCACTAGTCCGAAGCTTCCTTTAAAAGTACATATTTAGAAGTTTCATAAATAAATTCCATTAAGTTAAAGTAAAAGAGCCCAAAAAGCATTTAAAGGGACTTTTGTTTGTTTGATTTGAAGTTTAACGTCCCCGTCAACACTTGTACCCGGCTATAACTGTCGAATACGTTTTTTGCCAATTAACAATGCTAAACATGCTTCCTATAGTGGTCTATATCTGTGAAGTTTCATCCATATATTCCATTTAGTAATGGAACAGGTGTAATGGAATTTACATCTATCTATTGTACATGGGTTTGTTTCGTGCAAATTTTATGATCAACGCGATGATTTTGATTTTGAGATTGCAAATTTCCCTTTTTTGGATGGTGATGTTCTTCGTGCGCCATCCTATGGCGTTTATATTTCTCAATTAATGCAATTTGCCAGAGTGTGTAGTCATGTAACTGACTTCAACACTCGTAATAAATTGTTAATGGCTAAACTTCTTAATCAGGTTTATCGGTACCATAAACTACGCAAAGCCTTTTCAAAATTTTATAGACGTCCACCAATCACGGTTGACAACTTTGCTTCCCTCTTTAACTGCACGCCGGTTGGTCGGGCCTCAGATTCTATGACGGTTCCAGCGTAAATGCTTATTTAGAATTAGAGAGATCTAATTTAAGGTTATGTTGGTTGGTGCCTGATACTCTATCTGTGGTCGGGCCCATGTTGAAATTCTTACCACCAAAAACTGAAAAATTAAAAAAAAAAAGAACAAAGAAACATTTTTTAAATGTTTCTTTGTTCTAACGAGTACCCTAAAATGTACGTTCGGTGCAGAAATAGAAAAAAGAAATGTGCACTTCTCTATCCCCCATTTATTTCCCTCTATAAAATTGTGGGGCTTAACGGGGTAAAATTTATATAGGTAGTTTCATGATGTAATAAAATATGTGGGGGAATACAATTTTTATCTCTGTCCCAAGACATAGCTTGTGGGTACTCGTTAGAACATAGATTGTGGGTACTCGTTAGAACTGCCTCAGTTAGTACACACAAATGATAACACCTACTGCAGTTTACCCTCTTTTTAACTCCTTTCAGTTTTTCGACGAAACTGCGACAAATTGTGACTAAATGTCAATTTGATGATTTTTTCGACGAAAATTCGACCAAAAACTGATCATTTGATGGAAAGATACATTCAACCAAGTAATCTTACGGCCCCCGCCCATCGGGGCTTGAAGAAATAGAAGGGCTGGATGATGCTTCCGCGCAGAGCTGAAACCGACCTGCACACGAGTACCGTTTTTTTTTTGTTTTTTTTTTTTTTTGATTTGAGGTTTATCGTCCCCGTCAACACTGTAAAGGTCATTTTGGAGACGTTGCTTCCATTTTGTGGGACTTTTACGCGACATTGAGATGAAATGACATCTCAAGCCCTGTCGCCCAATGGAACCAATAGGGTTTATTAGCATGGACGGTCCGCCTCACACCGCGGTTCCAGGACAGGCTTAGATCCTGCAAGCGGTTTACCAGTACTAGTGTGCGGGCCGGATTCAGCTCTGCGTGGAAGCATCATGCAGGCCATATATTTCTTCAAGCCCACGAGTACTGGTAAACGGCTTAGAGGAACTAAGCCTGCCCAGGCAAAGTGGTTGGGGTCGGACCGCCAATGTTTATAAACCCTATTGGTTCCATTGGGCGACAGGGCTTGAGATATCATTTCATGAAAATGTCGGGTAAAAGTCCCACAAACTGGGAAGCAATGTCTCCAAAATTACCTTTACAGTGTTGACGGGGGCGTTAAATAAGTTCTTAAGTTAGATCATTTGGAAGCAGGAATGCACCAAATAAACGAAAATAGCAGACTCGGTTTTATTGAGTCTGTTCATGACCAGTACTGAAATATGCAACACCGCCAACACCCTCTAGCACCGGCTTATGCAGAACTCTATTTTCAAAATAATACCAAATGAACTCAATGATCCCAAAGGACCAGAAATATAATGTGCAATATGATGATGAACCCAAAATCAAACAAAACAAACCAAGCGGTATTCAACCAAATGACATGAATGTCTTCCAAGATGACCTACACGAGTACTGGTAAGCTACTTAGTAGGTTTAAGTCTGCGACTGGACGTCAGGACTGGAGAGGCCATTCATTTCAGTGGCAAGATAGAGCCCAACAAAATTGGAAGCAAGGCCTCGGAATGACGTGCTGTCGACAGGGATGACTTCGTCCTGCCCGTTCCTTTGCAAACAGTATTGGTCCAGATCAGATTGCTTCTTTTAAAGCCATCCGATCAGGATCTAGGCATTCAGTTTGTTGTTGGTGTATATCCATAATACATTTTATCGCTGCTTATAACCACTAGTAATATCTTGTGCACAGGTAATCCGTTTGTGAAGCCGGCCTCAGTAGTTCAGTCTGATGTTTGTTTTGATGGGCTGCATGATGCTTCCACGCAGAGCTGAAACCGACCGACAAGAGTACTGGTTAACCGCTAAGAGGATCTAAGCCTGTCAAGGCAATGCGGTGCGAGTCAGCCAGTCCATGCTTTGATTTTTTTGTTTGATTTGAGGTTTAACACTGTAAAGGTCATTTTGGAGACGTTGCTTCCAATTTTGTGGGACTTTTACCCGACATTGAGATGAAATGACTTCTCAAGCCCTGTCGCCCGAGGAAACCAATAGGATTTATAAGCATGGACGGAACGGTCGGGAAGGTATAATTTGAGGACTTTACTGGAGGACCAGAGGACTGAGGACCAGGGGTATAATTTGAGGACCAAATACAGGAGGTCCAGTGCTTTAATCAGCCATATAATGGCTATGATAATTGAAGATAATTACTGTTTATTGAAAATGACACCTACTGGTATGGTATATCACCTCATGGGCAAATATACAGAAAAAAAAAACATAAATAAAATGAAAAACATGTTATTACGCTCAGGAATTTTTTCACCATAGAATTTTATGAAATATATTTTTGGCATCTTGTTACTCTAATAAAAATGTTTAGTTGAAATTAGAATTTCTCTGCCTTCTATATACTTATTTTTTTTTTAATTCACAAACTGCATGATGAACAGGGGTGATCCTGATCAGACGGCTTCTTGCTACTCTTATAATAATGTTCACTTGAAATTAGAATTTCTCTACAGTAAGTACTTTCTATATACTTAATATAAGCAACCTGTTAGATTCACAAACTGCATGATGAACAGTGAAGATCCTGATCAGATGGCATCTTGTTACTCTTTTAAAAATGTTCAGTTAAAATTATAATTTCTCTACTTTCAATATACATGTACTTAACCCATTTAGTACCAGAAACCCGAAAACGGGTACCATGGCAAACAGTGCAGGCCCAGATCAGACGCTGCAGAACGCGGCGTCGGATCAGGGCCTCCACTGTTTGCTAAAAGTTCAGTTATTTTCCAAATAAATTTTGATGAAAACACAACCTGACCCCCTAAATTTTGAAGTGGACTTCTGGTATATATAAGGAGGAAGATTCCATTTGGTACTAAAAGGGTTAATATAAGCTATCTGTTAAATTCACAAACTGTATGATGAACAGTGAAGATCCTGATCAGATGGCATTTTGTTACTCTTTTAAAAATGTTCACTTAAAATTAGAATTTATCTACTTTCAATATACATGTACTTAGTTTAGTTTAAACAATATTTATTCACTTCTTTTCAATTACAGATATATAACAGGAATGTAACATATAGAAAGATCAACAGGATTTGAAAACAAGCAAGGTTGCGTATACTAATCATCTGCAATAAATGGGCATAATATACATGTACTTAATATAAGCTACCTGTTAAATTAAACTGCATGATGAACAGTTAAGATCCTGATCGGATGGCTTATTTGGAGCTAAACTGTTCGCAAATGTAGGGATTGTCTTGTTCAGCGGGTAAGTGGAAAAAAAATAAAGGAAAATATGTGATATTCTTCACATATAAATAATTGAAATATATATTTAGGCATTGTGTTACTCTTTTTAAAAAAGTATGTGCAGTTCTAATGGAAATTTCTCTTACTAGGAAACAAAAACAAAACAGTTATTTATTAATTTTATTTAGTTATTTATTTTTTTTGTAGGACAATTTGGCCACATTATCTTTTCCTAGTGGTTTTGTCTATTCATATTCTATCAGTCATTTTTATTACTTACCGGTAATGGCTTTTTTTTTTTTTTAAACTGCCAAGTATTACATTAAGAGCTATAATTGAAAAAAAAAAAAACTTTTAATGTTATATCTTAAGCACCAAGCATTACCTCACAGCAGATGACATTCACATTTTTTTCTTTTGTTTGTTTTCCGAGAACAACATTTCCATAGGACTCATATATGAAAAATGCTAATCAAGATTTTCTTTGAGAAGTAAAGTAATATGCTTGAAATTGTAATGGTTGTGATTGGCAGTTTAATGGTTATTTGTAGGTGGGGCTTATCCAATTGTAGGTGGGGCAAAGTTACATATTATAACCAATGGCTGTAAGAAAATGTAATATGTAAGCCTATGGTTGGGTTGAAATTTTGCAAATAATTGAAAGTGTTCATTTCTTAAATGTGCTGTTAGATCTTTCAGAAGCATCATTTTTCGATTTATTTTGATTGTTAATTAGGGCTGAATTTATTATTAATTTTCTTAAGTTCAGCTGAAAAGTGAAAAAAAAGTGACATCACGTGAACAAATCCGTGAAATGAACACCCCCTTACACCCCAACTTTGTATAGAGAAAACTGGAGTTCACGGGGGTAAACATTTTTTTTCTTATTTTTTCTCCAAGACATAGGTTGTGGGTACTCGTTAGAACCGCCTCAGTGAGGCGGTTCTAACGTGCACCCCCAACCTATGATTGGAGTAAAAAAAAAAGAAAAATATCGCAAATTTTCATCCGAAAAATGTCCGTTTTTCAGATGCAAAAATACACTTTCGTACGGGTGCGTTATCATAATGCCGTCCATTGCAGTACTCACACAGGACCCATATTACTGCTCCAAGAAGTAGGTCATGGGTACTAGCTAGAACCACCTCAATGAGGCAGCAACCTATGTTTGGAGTATAAATAATAAAAATATCAAAGATTTTCATAAAAAAGTAGCCATTTTGGAGATGTAAAAAAATGCACTTTGACGCATTTGTGTGTTATTGTAATGTTTCTTCCACAATCTATAAACTGACATTTTCTGTTTTATTGGTGACATTCTTCTCATTTCGTCTGCAAGCATAGAATGTGTGTGCTCATTAGACCAAGGTAGTTCTAACAAGTGTATCTCAGGAGTACCCAAATCACGGAATAAGTGGGGTTTATAAGGGCGTTAATTACATCCACTTAAGAAACTAGTAGGTAAAAGGGTAACAAACCGGACAGCTATTGTCTTCAATATATTCATGTTTTAACCCATTTTGTACTGAATTAAATCTTCCACTTTATATATAGCATGAGTCCATTTAAAAATTTAGGGGTTCTTCAAAATTTATTTGGAAAACGGCTGAACTTTTTGCAGTGTGGGCTCTGATCAGATGCTGCAGAACGTGGCATCTGATCTGGGCCTGCACTGTTTGCTAATAACCGGTTTTGAGATTTCTGATACAAAAATGGGTCAATGTGCACAATCCGTGGCAAGCCATTATAGTATGATAACTTTATAAAACTTAGCATTTGTTAAAAGATCAGAATATAGAACTTCAAAATCAGTGTAGCTGAACATTATAATTTACAACAATCACGGTAATCAAATTAATTGATACAACCATATTTTGGCAACAAAACTTCTCTGAAGACTTAAGTACACCTCTGATTAACGATCAGCTCGATATGAAATAAATAATATTGAAAGGGCCATACCCAACCCCACACCGAACCTTTTAGTATAGCAGGAGCTGCTTTTGTTGAATTTTGTGTAAGATAATCAGCATCAATGTAGTACCATGTCCATGCAATTGAAAGTTTTATTTTTTAAACCCACTTAAGTGAAGTACCAGCGGGTTTTTATCAAACTAAGCTATATTTTGCCTCAGTGAAGTGGTCCTAACAATAAGTATGTAGAAATAGAGAAATTCTAATTTCAACTAAACATTTTTAGCTCACCAGAGCCAAAGGCTCCGGGGGAGCTTATAGGATAGGCAGTTGTCCGTCGTTGTCGTCGTCTGGCGTTAACATTTTCAAACGACATCTCCTCTGAAGCCACTGGGCCGATTCAGCCCAAATTTCATCTGTAGCATCCTTGGGTTGGGGGATTGAAAGTTTATGTTTTTTATGAAATTCGGCTTATTAGTTTGGTTGCTATGGCAACTTAGTTTCCATAGACTTATAATGGGGAAAATTGAAAAATGGCATTTACTGCTAAGCCGCTGCAGATATTTTGACAAAACTTTCGTAGAAATATTCCTTAGGCAATCTACTATCTGCCATATGATTTTAGGCCTACTGCTCATTTGTGTTGGTTGCCATGGAAACCAAAATGAAAAAAAATAGAAAAAAAAAATTACTTAAAAAATCATCTCCTCAGAAACCGTATGCTCTATGAGGCTGAGAGTTTATGGAAATATTCACCATATTTGCCTTTACAGGTTTTGTGTTTTTTATGAAATTCGGCTCTTTAGTTTGGTTGCTATGGCAACTTAGATTTTCCATAGACTTATAATGGGGAAAATTGAAAAATGCCATTAACTACAAAGCCTTTGCAGATATTTTGACATAACTTTCATAGAAATGTTCCTTTAGCAAACTTCTCTCAGCCATATGCTTTTATGTCAACCTGGGGGTCCAGTAGGTTGTGCCGGGGCCATGCGCCTCCCCCCCCCCAGTACTTCATAAAATGCCTTATATCTCAGAAACCTTACAGATCCCCACCCCTAAACCATATATATTCTTGTTTCTATTAATAAGACGCATTCATTGACACCAACCTGGAGGTCCTCCGGGATGCGCCGAGGCCATGTCCCACCCCTCCATTTCATAAAAGGCCCAATATCTCGGAAACCTTACAGACCCCACCCCTAAACCATATATATTCTTGCTCCTTATGATAAGACACATTCATTGACCCCAAATTGGGGGGTCTTCCAGGGTGCGCCGGAGCCATGCCCCATCCCTTCACTTCACAAAAGGCCATATATCTCAGAAACTGTTCAGATCCAAACCCCTAAATCATATATGTTCTTGTTCATTATGAAGAGACACTTTCAGTGACACCAACCTGGGGTCCCCAGGGATGTGCTGGGGCCATGCCCCACCCCCTCCATTTCATAATATCACAATATCTCGGAAACCTTACAGATCTCCACCCCTAAACCATATATATTCTTGTACCTTATGATAAGACACATTCATTGACACCAACCTGGGGGTCTCCCTGGGCCTTGCCCCACCCCTGCACTTCACAAAATGCCTTTTATCTCAGAAACTGTTCAGAGCCCCACCCCTAAACCATATATATTCATCTTCCTTATGATAAGGCACATTCATTAACACCAGCTTGTGAGTCCCTGGGGCATGCCCGGGCCTTGCTCCACCGCTTGACTTCATTAAAAGCCACATATCTCAGAAATAGTTCAGATCCCCACCCCTAAACCATATATATTCTTGTTCCTTATGATAAGACTCATTCAGTCACACCAACTTGGGGGTCTCTTTGTGCTGAGGCAATGTGTCCCGCCCTTCCACTTCATAAAAGGCCATATATTTCAGAAACCATTCAAATCCCCACCCCATACTCATATATGTTCTTGTTCTTTATTATTAGCACACCTACTGTAGGGGTGTCCGCAGGGGCCAGTCCTCTCCTTTCCACTTCATGAAAGGATATCTTGGATACCGTTCAGATTCCCACCCCTAAACCATATATATACTTGGTCCTTATGATGAGACACATTTAGGGACAACAATCTTGGGCTTTCCTGGGAACGACAGGGCATGCTCCAACCCCTCCACTTATATCTCCAGCCATGCAGATCCCCACTGCTAAACCATATATATTCTTGTTCTTTGTGATAAGACACATTTAGTGACACCAACCAGGGCTCCATTGGGTCCATGCCCCACCCCCTCTACTTCATAAAAGGCCTAATGTTTCATATACTGAGTCCACATGGGTGCTCATTTGGATATGGGGGTTCATTTGGCAGATTAAAATGATATCATGTTAAAATACATGGCTGTAATTGGGCAGTGCCCACCTGATCTCTGGTGAGCATAGTGGCCCATGGGCCTCTTGTTAATACGAGTAACAAGATGCCAAAAATTTATTTCCGATATAATTATATGGTGAAAAATTTCTCAGCATAAAACAGTGTAACTCCAGATAAGCCATCTGATCAGGATCTTCACTGTCCATCTTGCAGTTTGTGAATTTAACAGGTAGAATAGAAAGTAGAAAAATTCTAGTTTCAACTAAATATTTAAAAGAGTAACAAGATGCCAAGTCCTCATGTTTACAAGTCCATGTAATGAACACCCCTCTTAACACCACTTTATATAGCGAACATTGGGGTTTACATGGCTATACATTATTTTTTTATTTCTAACAACAGTTTAGCCCCAGATAAGCCATCTGATCAGGATCTTCACTGTTCATCATGCAGTTTGTGAATTTAACAGATAGCTTGTATTAAGTACATGTATATTGAAAGTAGAGAAATTCTAATTTGAAGTAAACATTTTTAAAAGAGTAACAAGATGCCATCTGATCAGGATCTTCACTGTTCATCATGCATTTTGTGAATTTAACAGATAGCTTATATTAAGTATATAGAAAGTACTTACTGTAGAGAAATTCTAATTTCAAGTGAAAATTTTAAAAGAGTAGCAAGAAGCCGTCTGATCAGGATCTCCACTGTTCATCATGCAGTTTGTGAATTAAATAAATAACATGTATAGAGAAATTCTAATTTCAACTAGAGTAACAAGATGCCAAAAATATATATTTCATAAAATTCTATGGTGAAAACTTTCCTGAGCATAATAACATGTTTTTCCTTTTATTTATTTTATTTTTATTTATTATTTTTTCTGTATATATGCCAATGAGGTGATATACCATACCAGTAGGTGTCATTTTCAATAAACAGTAATTATCTTCAATTATCATAGCCATTATATGGCTGATTAAAGCACTGGTCCTCCTGTATTTGGTCCTCAAATTATACCCCTGGTCCTCTAGAGGACTTGGTCCTCAGTCCTCTGGTCCTCCAGGTAAAGTCCTCAAATTATACCTTCCCGGAACGGTCCCCGCCCATCGGGGCTGGAAGAAATATATGGGCTGCATGATGCTTCCACACAGAGCTGAATCCGACCCTCACACGAGTACTGGTTAACCGTTGAGAGGATCTAAGCCTGCCCAGGCAAAGCAGTTTGCACGAGTCGAACCGTCCATGCTTATAAACCCTATTTGTTTCATTGGGCGACAGGGCTTGACATGTCATTTCATCTCAATGTCGGGTAGAAGTTCCACAAAATTGGAAGTTACGTCTCCAAAATGACCTTTACAGTCTTGACGGGGACGTTAAACCTAAAATCAAAAAAAAAAAAATAAAAAATAAAAGCATGTACATGCTGACTCGCACCGCATTGCCCTCACCTTTTACTTGACAATATTTATATTAGATTTGGTACTTATCGCACCGCATTGCCCTCACCTTTCTACTTGACAATATTTATATTAGATTTGGTACTTAGTTATTTAGACAAATTGTGGGTATTCCGATTGGTACGAATTGCGCACCTCTTGTGGCTGATCTGTTCTTGTATTGTTATGAAAGAGACTTCATGTTGTCGCTTTCCATTGACAACCAATCTGAAATTATTGAAGCTTTTAGCTCCACTTCTAGATATTTAGATGCTTTATTAAATATTGATAATACTTATTTCGATGGTTTGATCAGTCAGATTTAACCCCCCCCCCCCCCCCAGAACTTCAGTTAAATAAAGCAAATTCTTCTGATACCGAGGCTCCGTTTTTGGATTTACATCTATCTATTGTAGAGGGGTTTGTTAAACGAGATTACTTTGATTTTGATATTGTAAACTTTCCTTTTTTGGATGGTGATGCCATCCTATGGCGTTTATATTTCGCAATTAATTCGATTTGCTAGAGTGTGTAGTCATATATCTGACTTCAACACTTGTAATAAATTATTAACGGCTCAACTTCTTAATCAGGGTTATCGGTACCATAAACGACGCAAAGCATTTTCATCATGCAGCCCATCTAATTCTTCAAGCCCCGATGGGCAGGGGAGACTTTGTCTGATGCCCTGACTGGTGAACAGGATGCGGTTTCCATACCTATTTGTGTCTGGCTAATGTGCACTGTACTGGTTAACCACTTAGGTATTAGCCTGCCGAGGAAGTGTGGATAGTTAAACTTATCAGATCAAATGACCTAGTGTTGACTTGGCTGTAAAACTCCAAAGCAAACAAAATAAAACAGTATGTGAAATGAATAATACCCAAGATCTATCGAGTAATGCATTATTTACAGCTACACATGGATGTAGCAAAATGATTTATTCAGGACAAAAAAAAAAATCAGGTATTTACCTGACAAAAAGTGTGCAGACACAGTAGTGTGTTTGTCAGGTTCCAATTTTGTGCCGTCTTGGTTGACTCGCTTGCAGGCATTTACCCAACGTTCAAATCGTACCGGATCAGCTGGAAACGGGGGAAATGTCACTTTCAGTGGATTCATCATGTGATTCGTACATCAAACCGAACACATTTTTGGCATTTTTTTTAAATGTTTTCTTTGTGAAACCAACAAAACAAGCGTGTTAACATAGTGCAATTTGAGTGCAACAAAGCGTACCAGGGTCAGTGGACTGCTTTTATTGTCAACGGAATGATAGGTTGCTGTGCGCAAGGAAATCCGGATGAACATCCGAAGTAATCCGAATGAGCAAAATGCCCGGATAACGAAAATCACGAATTATGCCATTTATGGCTTGATAAACTGTATCCTAAAGGAATAAAGTGTTCATTTAAGAAATGAATTTTATGACTTGATAAACTGCATCAGTAGAGCGTTTTGTTGCAGTGGTAACGCATCAGATTTTTGATCGCGACATTGCGGGTTCGATCCTCATGCTGACCAAAGTGTTGTGTCCTTGAGCAAGGCACTTCATCCACGTTGCATAAAACCCAGGAAGTCCTGCTTGTTCTGCTCAGATGTGAGCGAGTAAACGAGTAGCAGAAATGCACCAGCCATTTACAATCACTGCCCTGCCCCCCCCCCCCTTCTTTGAAATAAATGGAACGATTCTCATAGGAGAGTAGGTAAGTTATTTTTTATACGCCCAAGCCCCGTTTGGTAAAACATTCGTGTTATGGTATGGGGTCGGCGTCCGCACGTCTGGCCTTCCACCTGTCTCTCCGTCCGTTTCGTTTCCTGATAACTCATCCTACATTTCATCTGATCAAGCTGATAGTTTGTGGGTAGTAAGACCATGACCTGATGAAGCGGATATTGTTTTGAGGTTATGTTCCACAAAGTATTTACAGAGTTATGCCCTTCGATTTTTTTAGACTTTTTGGTTACAGGATAACTTCTACAGTTTTCATCCGGTCAAGCTGAAACTTGGTAGATAGTAAGACCATGACCTTATGTAACGCACATCGTTTTGAGGTTACAGTCCACCAGTGTGGAATTAGTATATAATGGAAATTGATATGAAGTAGGAGAAGTATATGCTTTACAATTAAATTAACAAGTGTTTAAGGTGTTCTACGGTCATTCTCTCCTTTCCGCTGTTTCAAGAAGGGCAGTTGTCATTTGCTGGTGAGAGTATGTGCACTGTACTGGTTAACCGCTTACGTATAAGCCTGCCAAGGAAAAGTGTGGATAGGCAAGGCAAACTGACCGGCTAAAAAATGCAACAAACAAACAATGTGTACTGGTGTGTTTTGTGGGATGTGTGCTTGAACAGTGCATTTCCTATACATGGACCACATTGTGGGTGGTAACCGGTACTTTTTTAAGCAATGTGGATGGAGTGCCTTGCTCAAGGACACAGCACTTTGGCCAACGTGAGGATCAAACCCGCAACTTCTCGATCACAAATCCGATGCGCTAGCACCAAAGGGCACCACTTTTATTCTAGCACTGGCACACAACTGCACATAATACTCGCAAGCATATGCTGCAGTCTATATATAATATAAATAGATAGATCTATAGATAGATAGATAGATAGATAGATAGATAGATAGATAGATAGATAGATAGATAGATAGATAGATAGATAGATAGGAATAGCGTAGGGTGATGTTGCCACAAGATGCAGCAAGTGGGATTCAGAGACCTAATTGTGGAATAGCTTCAAACACGGATTCTATGTCTTTTCCATTTAGCATATTAGTGTTGACTGAATCTCCAGTTATTCTTCCTCGATCATCAGACAGTCTAGAGGCAGAGAATTTCTCCTTTGCCAATGATATGAATTCATAGGAGTTCTTTATTTTAGTGTGGCAACACGAACGTATTTCATCTAATTGTTGCAAGTCATTGACAGCAAGTATGTATGTAAGCTTTAGATATAATTACCAAAAGAAAATGAAAAGGTATAAGAAAACCTGTGACGAATGGCAATACCGTCACGGATATATCAACGAGAAAACCTGTGACGAATGACATCACGGAAGATATCATCACGGATATTTTAACGAGAAAACCCGGACGGACGTCACGGTTAATACAGCCAAAACTACGGGACCATATTTCATCTTCCAAATACCTCAAAGTATTTTGTACGTTTCAGATGCCGGAGGAAGGACAGTATGTTATATGTGACAAGTGCAAGATATGGTATTATCCTTCATGTCAAGGACTAGAAGAAGCAGAAATGCTTCCTGATGGAATTGCATACTTCTGTATACATTGCTTAAACCAAAAACTAAAACCAAAAAGAAAAAAAAAATAGTTTTAGTCACAAGGATATTTGTAAATAAAACATGTTTGGTAAAATGCGTGTTACTGCTTATTTCAGCAGGTGGAGGAAAACCAGTGACATCGTCACGGGACACATGATCGTCTCGGGTTTTAGGAGATGAACTATTTAAGACCGTCACGGGGTTTTACTTCGTCACGGGTTTTACATGATCCCTGTAAAGTAGAAGTGGAGGCAATGATCAGGAATCGATACAATTAACCCACAGCTCCCATCAGAGACACAAAAGGGAAAGAAACACAAACATGAAACAAAAGACCCTAATGGAAACATCAATAGCGGAAAGCCAAAAGGACAGGTACTTTCCAACAAAATGGCCAATAGGCTATCCGAAACAAAATAATATAAGCACCACACACCCAAAGACAAACCATAGCAAAAATAAACCGACAGAAGAACCACCTTGGAACGGTCTATCTTAAGTCATTGTATTATATTTAATAGCAAACACACGAAGTGTTTGCTTTAATGTAGAGAGGCTGGAACAACATACTTAGGTACCCAAATCTCGCCTGGAATCTGGTTCATTTTCTCGCGATAATCCGCCATCTTTACAGAGTCGAAAAGACATCTATTCGAATACCAGACTGATTCTCAACAACAGAAATGTCAGCTTTGTTTCGTATAGCAAAAACACGGTAAGCAAACCATAATAAAAGAAATACAATTAAATATTTCTTCATATCCACAAAATTATTCTTCAACTTTAATTCTATTTCATACAACTCTTTTCATTTCATCATCCGTGAAAAATAATACGGGAAAATAAAAACTTACAAACATTTACAGCATGTGATCCGATTTGAACCCGCGCGCGAGGTCAGCGTTATTTGTAAACAAACCGCTGTCAAACTAACGTCGTCTGCTGTTACACTTTCGACAACCTACTTGCAGGGGCATTTTCTGTGTCGTTTTTTTTTTTGGACACATCAGGTAGCATTCACTCATTTCAAACGAGTTCTTCTTCTAATACATTCACAAAATCACGCTTTATTTCAGCTTACTACCGGAACAATCGACAATGCAAATCACTTACAATTATGCCAACGAATTTCTTACAGAGGACAGGATTTCTACATTCAAGATGTGCCGGGGGATGGTAACTGCTACTTCCACTGTATTTCTACATTTTATTTGGACATACTGCATATTCACAACAATTTCGCCGTGAAGTTTGCACAAATTTTTAATTAGTGACTGGCCAAACTGACGTCACAAAGTTGCTCTATTTCATGGGTCAAAAACTTTTCAGTATTTGTACTGGGGTTCAATGATTAAACATAATGTCTGGGCAACAAACTGTGAAATTGAAGCAACAGCTTTGCTTTATGGTCTTTGCATTAATGTTTGGTTACATTGCGCTTTCTCAGATCCTTTCTTGACCACTTTTGGTTCTCAAACTAGCAGCCATAAGATTAATTTACTACTCAGAAATAAGCATTTCGTTCTTCTTCGCCCAGTGCCATCTTCCCTTTTCGAACAGTCACACAGTTTTATCTCTCACAAATCAACACGCACACCGTCTGTCAATCAGACAGCAAATAATGAGCATCCCCATTCACGCTCCAATGACCATTCGTATGCGACTGCAGCACCTTCATCTACATGTACTAGCAGTCAAGAACCGGTTCACTCTACTAATGTTTTCTCTGAACATAATTATGGCATACAAGATCACTACCCTACACAGACCACTGAACAAAAAATGCACTTTGAACACCCATACTGTGCTCCTGCTCCTACCATTCCTGCATCTGAAAGTAACAACAAAACAAAACACAGAAAAAGATCTCGCATTTCTGATACACTTATTTACTCTCCAACATCTCGTACATTTAAACGCACTGCTCCTAGATGTTCAACAACAAAAAAAAAAACAAGAAAACTGCTCCACAAAAGAAAAATGCGCGTCGCAAAACAAATACTCATTCAAATAACACAAACTTGCATAGTCACACAAACAAACAAAACACAAACAGCCAAACACACCCTCTTCACAGCAATACAGATGAAATCGTCAATGCATCGCAGTCAACAACAACAATACCCCTTGATGACAAAGAAAACGAACTACTATCTATTTGCAGGAAGTATGGCATTCCTTTCCAATACCCCTTGCCTGATGAAACTAACTATTCAAAACATTAAGGCATAAAAGAATCAATGCTAAGATATACTCAAAGAAAAAAATCTCTCTCTGCAGGATCATGAAATTCCTCATTGACCTCCTCCTTCTGATAACATTCACTTTGACAAAGCACTTGACTGTATTCGGGCATTTGAACTTGAACAAATGTCATACCGTACTAACACTTGTTCTATTTGTCAAGAAAAACGCATTCACATGAAAATGGCACACAAATCAACAACAGTCTGTTTCAGGTGTTATAAGGACAACAATCAAGTTAAACTTTTTTCTGATCAAAACAATATGGACCCTAAACCTCTACCACCACATCTTACTGACCTTTCCATCATAAAACAACAACTCATATGCAGGATCTCACCCTGTCTAAATGTTCATATGTTGAAACATGGTGGAATTGGATCTAGTGGACACTGTGTCACTTTCCCACAACAGATAAATGAACCAGCACAAATTTTTCCCAGGCTTCCTCAAGAGATCAATGTCTTGAAAGTCAGAAAATAAGGGGAAAATGGCACATCTAAAGATTTCAAAGTTGGACGCTACGCTGTCCAAAATGCACTCATCTGGCTTAAGCAAAACAACCCGGCTTATTCAGATATTACCATCAGTCAAGAGAGGCTTCTCTTACTGCCCATTAATGGCGATTGCGACAATATCTCCACTTTTGAATTTACAGAAAACATCACACAATCGCGTGACAAGGGCCCGGCCAGTGAACAAACTGAGCCTCTTGAAAGTAATTTTTCCACAAACTCCAGTGTTTTACTTTCGGATCAGCCTGTTAACATACAAAAAGAGGTTAACAACAAAGTTGGTGATGTTATTGGTGAAAATGCTCAACACATTCAGCCTACCTGCGATAGAAGATCAACATGTACCATTCCTTGGCCTACCAGGGATAGCAATCCTGTTCCTGAATATACAACTGTTAATTTCTTCACTCTAGCATTCCCTTCACTTTTCCCTTATGGTGCTGCTGACTTTTTCGCAAGCAGACCAGTCACATGCTCTTCCTTATCTGACTGGGCAGATCATCTGTGGCATAAAGATGGCAGATTTGCCCATCACCAGTATTTTAAGTTTGTTGTTCACAACATGATCATGAGCAAAAGAGCTGCAGAAAACAGCAAGTTCATAGTACAACAAAAACTAGGAGATCAACATTTGACTGTTGCAGACCTGAAAAAAGAACTACAAGATGGTAACGTCTCTGCAGGGAAAAAAATCTTTATTTCGGCGCAAACCTTAGGGGAACATCACAGTACTGGTCACAAAGAGCACGCGAATCAAGGGCTTTAGTACAGTTCAAAATTAATGAAGGTTGTGGTTTACCTTCCAAGCTGTGCTGAATTTCATTTCAAACCACTGCACAGACTCATTTCTCTCTTTCTTGACTCCTCATCTTCACAACCCAAAGACTTAACAGACAGATCTCAGCTTTATCAGGCATTGCAGGAAAACATCCACATCATAGCTCACTACTTTGACCTTCGCACACAATCTGACTTCAAACATGTCATGGGCCCAGTGTTTGGAGTTGATACTTATTGGTATAGGCAGGAATTTGCTAAAACACGTGGAATGATCCATTGGCATGGTCTTTGCTGGCGCTCTGATAAGGAACCTCATGCACTCCTGTTCAAATAAAAATCAAAAATGAGTTCCTTTAAGAGCAATGAAAACATTCATAAGAAAGAAGATGGGTCATACTACGTAGTTTCGGCTAATAAAGCCTCATCAGTGACCCTGTAATGATCCGGCAACGAAAGCCAGAGAGGAAACATACTGCAATTTTGCGAATTTCGAGTAGGCAGTCGATTCAAAGACTGATATAAATCAAAATGGGGTCCAAATAATTAAAAACCTGTCTAGAATACGAGTCTAAACCAATAATTTATTTCTGATTTCTCAGAATATTTACGCTGATCTCAAAGGACCAAAAGTAAAGTAAAGCCGTCAATGAAGGCCTTACAAACTCAGAATGTGCAGAAAAACTTGCAACATGGGCAAATGCCTCCTTCAACATGACAGCTTCCCACCCTGCGAGCAAAGATGATTCTGGTCAGCCCCTTAAATCTTTGTGGCCTCCACCCGAAGGCACTGCCCCTGCACCACCAGAAGAAAAAAATCTTCTTCTGAAACTGCTCATTGATGTTAGCTCCACACAAGAAAGTCTCTTAGAAGATTATTTGCTGCTTACTAACAGATTTAACCTTCATTGATGTTCTAACTATTGCCTCACTGTTGATAATAAAAAGACCCAAACAACAAACTTTGCCGCATGGAATTTCCCAAAACAATCAGAGATGCACCAGACATTATTCACGGCAGAAATAAGTCTATGAGACTCGAAATGACTCGCGACCACCCCACACTTGTCCAGCACTCACGCATACATACTCAAGGCTGGAAAGCCAATGGAGACATTTCTCTTATTCTATCAAAAAGTGGTACTGACAACCCATCTGTCGATGACATAATTGCAACAGAGAAATCCATTACTGGCTATGCATGTAAAGGCAACCAGCCAACAGGAGCTATTGCTGACCTATTCAATGACATGGTCAACTGCAGTGATGATGATGTTTCTGCAAAGTCAATCTGCTCGAAATTACTTATGGGCACAGGTAAAAGAGACATTTCCGCTGTTGAAGCATCCTTCGAAGTAGAAGTAAAACACAGATCAGGAATTGATACAATTAACTTACTCCATCCATAAAAGACACCAAAGGGAAAGAAATACAAACATTAAGCGACCAGACCATAATGGAAACCTAAACAAAGGAAGGCCATATGGACAGTTACTTTCCCACAAAATTGCCATATGGCCATCCAAAATTAAAAGACACAAGTGATACACACAGTAAGTAACAAACAACAACATAAATAAATCGCCACAGAAGAGCCGCCTTGGAACGGTCAGTGGAAGATTTCCACTGGGGGGCTTAAATCGATTTTACGTGGCCACAATCCTCGCCCTTACTTCCGTCGCGATTTAGACAAATAATTTGTTCAGTCCGCATGAAGGCCTCCTAACTCATCAGTGCAACATCTCCGTGAACACAGAAATCAAAGAACCACAGAGGTGAGACAACGGTGAGGACTCGACAGCAAGAAACCACTGAAATGCTGGAGCAAAAGAAAACCAACAGTTAGACTCCGATGAGCCCGACCAGAGACAGAGCATCAGGCACCAACCAACATTATCTCTTTAATTTTCAATAAGCCTTTACGTTGGAGCCGTCATAGAATCTGAGGCCTGACCCACCGGCGTGCAATTAAAGAGGGAAGCAAAGTTGCCAACCGTGATTGGGTGAACTACCATGCATGCAGTCTGTCGTATAACATCCATTTTGTACCCAATCTTTTTATATCGAAGAATGATTTTACGAAATTGGGTGCTGAAGTCATTGAACTCGCTTCTCTTCCACTCTATCGCTCAAGTCATTCATTTCAGAATATTAGTCTTTCTAGTTGTAGAATTCTTGAAAAGAATGGAGGTACTGTCACTAGAAATACTGCTGTGGACAAATATTTACAGCGTAAAAATACAGACATTTCATCTCTTTATCAGTTCTGCTGTAGAAATGGTAAAGTCCTAGTTATAGCTGGTAATGCAACAAAAGCTACATGGCCACTACAGGATGATTATTGCCACACCATGCTGCTCCTTCACTGGCCAACCTGGCGAACATTAAAAGACATAAAAAATCTAGAATATACTTGGACTGACACATTTCTGCATTTCATTTCCACTGACTCTTGTCCTAATTTTCTCAAAGCAGATATTGAAAGGGCAAAACAAAACATACCTGATTCATGTCCCGCTCAAGACTTAAATGAACAACCTCAGGATGATGCATCTCAACCTGATTGGATGCAGGTCATACAACCACAGGTTATGTTTGATGACATCCAAACTGACATCTCCTTTGATGATGGTGGACCTGACTTTGACTGGTCAAAAACTTCATATAATTACCCCAATGACCTGGGAAAAACCTGGATTGAGCAGCTCAATGATGATCCTCAACCTTCCTCTCAAGAAGCACAGCTCATAATTCCTGATGTTGATCTCTCATCCATGAATGATGACCAGTGCTTTGCTTTCAATATTGTTATCCACACACTCTTTAACTTCATTAACGATGAACATGCACAGTCTTTTCAACCTTTAAGGATGGTCGTTACTGGCACCGCTGGTTCTGGAAAATCATACCTCATCCAGTGCATTGTAAAGGCTGTGCGGGCATTGTTCCAGTCCAGTGATGCAGTACAAGTCATTTGCCCTACTGGAAACAGTGTCAACATCATTTCTGGCATGACACTACACAGCTTCCTAAAGGTACCCACTTACAACAAAGGCAAAGAAATGAAACCACCTGACGGCTCCATAGGTTCCACATTACAAACTAATTGTCGACATCTAAAAGCACTTCTAGTAGATGAAAGCTCAATAATTGGTGCTAATGCGCTTGGCTGGATGGAGTTCATGTGTCATTATGGTGTAGCATCTCACACTGGCAGTACAAATTCCTTGGGGGGGGGGGGGGCTGTTGTTGTTTTCCTTGGTGATGATGTGCAGCTCCCTTCAGTTCTGAATACTCAAGTATAAAACCCTCCTGGCAACACACCTGCTGCCATGCACGGAGCACTAATCTGGAAAGAGTCTGTGGCGATTTATTTATGTTGTTGTTTGTTATTTACTGTGTGTATCACTTGTGTCTTTTAATTTTGGATGGCCATATGGCCATTTTGTGGGAAAGTAACTGTCCTTATGGCCTTCCTTTGTTTAGGTTTCCATTATGGTCTGGTCGCTTAATGTTTGTATTTCTTTCCCTTTGGTGTCTTTGATGGGTGGAGTAAGTTAATTGTATCGATTCCTGATCTTTGTTTTACTTCTACTTCACTACTGTAGTTGACCTGCAAACTTCTGTCAGACAAGGAAACCAAGAACAAGTTTTCCGTGAAGTTCTTTTAGCCTTAAGACAATACAAAGTCAATAAAGAACAAGCAACATGGCTCTTAAATTTCCAATGGCATGCACTGCAACCACTCAAAGGCAAGGACCTCATGCAAAGAATGGATTCCTCTGCGTTGTTTGTCTTCCCTTCACATGAAGAAGAAATGCAACACAACATGAAACAACTTGTGAAAGCAAACAAAACTAGTCCAGTAGCTAAGATCAAATGCACAGGAAAAGGTATACACAGCAACATTGGGGAATCTGACAAAGCTGGAGGTCTGCTTCATACTATTCACCTATGCAAAAATGCGAAAGTTATGTTAACCACAAATCTTTCCGTCAAGTATGGCCTTTTCAATGGAGCAGTAGGTCAGGTGGTGGATATCATATTCAAACATAATCTTAAACCACCCGAGTCTTTTCCTGACGTTGTCATAGTTCTATTCTCCGGCTATACAGGTCCGCCGTTTGTAAAAGCTAACAAACAACTTGTGCCTGTTGTAAATATTACCAAGAAAATAGACTGAAAGTGCCACTCATGCAAACGTACACAGATCCCACTTCGACTTGGATGGGCTACCACAATCCACAAATGCCAAGGCATGACAATAGGAGAAAATCAGGCCCACAGGTACATGGTCATTAACCCTGGAACAAGGAGTTTTGAATCCGGAAATCCAGGAGCCTTATTTGTAGCCCTCTCTCGAGCAAAATCAAGTGGTATTGGCTTTGCTGATCGAGACTTTGCCTTTCACCCATCTGTCATTCTCGGTGAAGACAGACTTCGGCATCAGGTATGCACTGCAACAACCAAAGCCAGAGACATACAAATTCTTTCTCTAAAAAACATGCTGTTCTAACAACACAAAAATTCTCCAATCTTTGGAGAGACAAAAACATTGTAAGTCACATTAACAATCTTATTCTCCAGGCTCATCCTCCTGAAGAATAACTTTTGCTGTTCTGCTATTCAGTATCTTCTTTTCCTCTTACAGACATTCATTACACTACCATCAATGTCATGCTTTCAGGTCGAGATATGATAATCTCTACTTGTGACCTAAGGTTTCACAATTATTCAGGTTATATTGGACCTAATATTGGACCTAAATCTCTTCTGCAACAAGGTCTATCGGAACCCGAATTTTATGGTGACTTAGTATATAAATTCAGAAAAATATATAACCGCAATGACTTTAGCACCCAATTTGGTATAATCATTCTTCGATATAAAAAGATTGGGTACAACATGGATGTTATACGACAGACTGCATGCATGGTAGTTCACCAAATCACGGTTGGCAACTTTGCTTCCCTCTTTAATTGCACGCCGGTGGGTCAGGCCTCAGATTTTATGACGGTTCCAACGTAAAGTAGAAGTAAAACAAAGATCAGGCTTATTGAGAATTAGAGAGATCTAATTCAAGGTGGTGTTGGTTGGTGCCTGGTGCTCTGTCTCTGGTCGGGCCCGTCGGAGTCTAACTGTTGGTTTTCTTATGCTCCAGCTTTTCAGTGATTTCTTGCTGTCGAGTCCTCACCGTTGTCTCACCTCTGTGGTTCTTTGTTTATTTGTGTTCACGGAGATGTTGCACTGATGCGTTTGGAGGCCTTCATGCGGACTGACAAATTATTTGTCTAAATCGCGACGGAAGTAAGGGCGAGGATTGTGGCCACGTAAAATCGGTTTAAGCCCCCCAGTGGAAATCTTCCACTGACCGTTCCAAGGCGGCTCTTCTGTGGCGATTTATTTATGTTGTTGTTTGTTACTTACTGTGTGTATCACTTGTGTCTTTTAATTTTGGATGGCCATATGGCCATTTTGTGGGAAAGTAACTGTCCATATGGCCTTCGTTTGTTTAGGTTTCCATTATGGTCTGGTCGCTTAATGTTTGTATTTCTTTCCCTTTGGTGTCTTTTATGGATGGAGTAAGTTAATTGTATCAATTCCTGATCTTTGTTTTACTTCTACTTTTATTTATATATACAACTTCACTTTAACATTTGCTCCCCAAATTCATCTGCTCAAGTCCAGGTTTTTCCACTGTCTACACAGACAGAACCAATCGCACACATTTATTCTTCATTCATTAACACATGAAAACACATGGCAGTCGTGTACTATTGTATGTCATTTCTCTGTTGCTAATTGGTCAGTCGATGGCACCGCAATAACACTCTGTCAATCAGTCACACTTGCTGGTGATATGATAATCGCTGGCATGACTCATATAATTGTCACTATCCTTTCTCCTTCCTATTTCATCTTACTTTAAACTAATATCCTACTTTATCATATGACGTCGTTGATAAGCAGTGGATAACGTCGTGTAATAAATATCGTATGACCACACGTGTAATAACACTTTTGCTGGATTAAGTAACGTCATGACGACGTCCATGTCAACAATACATTTTTTGCGGAAAAAATTTCAAATTCAAAGGCAATAAAATCCTATTTAAAGTGGTCATATGATAAACAGGATCTTACACTCGTTGTCATTTCATATGAAATTTATGAAACTCGCCAAAGTCTCGTTTCATAAATATCATATGAAATGACCACTCGTGTAATATCCTCTATTTATCAAATGACGTTGCAACTGACGGTGTCATAACATCTTGACATAAATAGACAATATTTACATTTTTTAGGTGAAGACCAAAAACATCAATTTTCAAATGCAAACATTTATTGCCAAGTTACCATTTTTCAGCAACATATATGACATTCTGTGCGTATCCGACCAATAAAATTGACTCATTTGCTTCTATTTTATTACTTATGAGCATAACACATTTCATGCTCACCTTGTGGTGCATGAAAAAAGTTTTACAACTTCAGAGCCAGGTAACACACCAACAAAAACCCAATTAACCCTTTTGGTACCAAAATGGAATGTTCCTCCTTATATTTAAGACAAGTCCAGTCCAAAATTCAGGGGTGCCAGGTTGTTTTCTTCTAAATTTACTTGGAAAATTTCTTAATTCTTTGCAAACAGTGCATGCCCTGGTCACATGCCATGTTATGTAGCGTCTGATCTGGCCCTGCAATGTTTCCCATGTACCCCGTTTGGGGTTTCCAGTAACGAATGGGTTAAGTTTCAGCTTCAAAATCTTTCGCATCTTTCACAAACTAACATGTTCAACGTATACACTTGAAACGGATTATCCTCTTCTAATGTCTGTAACATTTTCACAGTTTGTTAAACAGTATTAATTCAATTTTTTCTTTATTTAAACTTTTTGTACCATTTGGAATCCTCCTTCTTCTATACAGCAGGAGTCCAGTTCAACATTTAGGGGTCTAAGGTTGCGCTTTCTTCAAACTTTATTTGGAAAATGAATGACATTTTTCCAAACAGTGGAGACTCTGATCAGGGGCTGCATTCTGCAGCACCTGATGATCTGCCCCTGCAATTTTCACTATTACCCGTTCTGCGGCTTCCATTTCAAAATGAGTTTATATTTAATTTATTGTTTCTATTTTAGAATGTCTACAAACATCATTATTGCCAGTGACTCAAGAGGCAGAAACCTTCCACATTACATTAAATACAATACACCACTCTCAACATCCATTCATTTCATTCCAATCATTACTCCAGGTGCAACTATTTACCAAACTTCAACAGTCCATCAACTCTCAACTTACGCAACTACCACAAGAAACAAACACATCCATTACAATCATTGCAGGCATCTGTAATTTAACAGAGAAACTTCACCATGCAGGTGGAATAGAGATTGCTTACAACCACTCTCAGGAAAACATTCATAACCTCATACATACCATGCAAACACTCTCATACATTTTCAATACTACCAACACTTCTCTTAGAATAGCAACCATTCCACCAGCATCACTTAAAAAATTTGCTGTACATCAAATTACAAAAAAAACAGACATTACAGCAAATTCACAGATATAGCAATACAAACACAACAGAAGCAACTAGAAACTGATATCATTCACATAAACAGAGCTATTTCAAATATTAATACACAGGCAGCACTCACAACCATCAGGTGGGATAGGGATGTAACTAAAATTTCAGTTCAAAGAAAGAGAAATACAATTACAAGAAAAAAAGTTCTTCTACACACACATGTATGATGGAGTTAACCCGGACAATTATCTTCAGGAGAAGTGGTTTTGTGTGTGTGAATTCGGGTTTAACGTCGCTTTCAACAATTTTTCAGTCATATCACGACGGTGTCTGGTTGCGACAGGGAGCTCAATGCTCACGTTTATAGTGCTGCCTCACTGAAGTATCATGTCCCAGACACATTACATGATATCACACCCAGTCACATTATCCTGACACTGGATCGACCAGTCCTAGCTCTACCCCGTAATCTGAGTGCCAAGCGAGGAGCAGCTAGTACCATTTTTAACGACTTTGGTATGTCGCGGCCCGGGATCGAACCCGAGACCTCCCGTTCCCCGGAGCGGACACTCTACCAACTGAGCTATCGGGGCCGGTCAGGAGAGGTGGTTCAGAGTTCTTTGCAAGTCTATACAAAATGATCTCGATATCAAATTCTCACTCAATGTAAGTAATGTTTCACCTTCCTCAGATGAATATGAAGAGGATGACCCACTAGAACGCTCATGGGACTACAAAAGACAAAAAAACAAGCTGAAGCTCCAGTGGCAGATTGTTTACTTTCCAATAAGTTATATGTTTTAAATCATTTGTTTCTTTCTTTTCAGATTTAACGGCCCGGTTAACACTGTATAGGTCAGTTTCGAGACGTTGCTTGCTATTTTCTCATGCACTTATTTCTTACAAAAAGGTTGAGTTATTCAAAGCTTGTAGTTCTTTCCAATAATGCAGGCTTTCATATAGTCTTTCATATACAGGCTTGTAGTTCTTTCCAATAATGCAGGTCTCCCCGTACATACATTTAATGCTCTTATTTTTCCAATCCTCATGGATTGCTTATGCAATTGCTTTTCACTGTTCCATCAATTGACATCCTTGAGATACCTGTTGAAGGTCATTATTAAACCGATGTTCGTTCCTCGTTGTATAATAACTGCTTGTTTGACATCCCTGGACTTTAAGTGGACTAGGATGTTTGTGGGCTTTTGTTGTACCTTCCTTCTATTTGAAGGAATTATCTTCAGTAATTTTATATGCTGTTTTATTTAATGGCCGGTATGAAGATCGCTTTAGTTTTGACGGTATCATAACCTTATTAACCAAAATGAGTATCACAAATACATTTAAAATATCAATATCACCCCTTAGGTTACACTCTGCTTCTTCTGTACGGATTCCCCATTCTATTAAGAACTTTAATACTATGTTGCCTTCGGTATTGGTTAGACCCTTAAATTTGTCTTCTGTAACTTCAGTTAATCTCAATGGAGCAGGCAATACCAAAGTTTTTGGGAGTAGTCTTCGTATAAGACTATCTCCTCTCAAATCGCCCATCCTTCGAAAATATACTAATCCTCGGAAAAGAAGTGGAATGTATCCTAGTATTTCTAAGTGCAATGCCAAGAGGTGCAGATGTTGTTAGCATTTAAACACTGCGTCTACCGTTACTTCATCTGTAAACGGTAGACGCTTCTCTGTAGTTAACATGTCTGATTTGAATGACAGTCTACAGATTTAATTTATCTAATTACATGACGTGCTGCAACTGTAATATGCAGTACGTCGGTCAAACTAACCGCATGCTTAAAACTAGATTGAACGAGCATTATCGTAGAATGAGTAAGCCTAGGAAAACTGACACTTTCTTGTACCGTCACTTTTGACGTACAGGTCATTCTGTAAATAACATTATTATACAACCAGTGGAAAAACTTTATTACGATGCAAATTCTACATCTAGATTCAAAATAATCAAAAGACATGAAGCTGAACTGAAATGGAATAAATTTTTACAGACCCCTTTTCCACTGGGATTTAATGACAACATTTATCATGAGGGTAATATTTCCAGAATGCCGCACTTTGATATTTTCTCGCTCCTGGAATGTCGAAAACGCAGAACTAGATCTCACGGCACCAGGAAAAATGGTAACTTTAGTCTGCTATTTTCGTTTATTTGGTATATTCTTTGCTTCCAAAGGAGAACTATTCAGAACATATTTATCTTCACTGCAGCTGGTGCTGTGCCGTGTGGCGGCCGTAAAAAGTCTCCCCGTACATCCATCATAGTGCAGATTATATTTTCTCGTCCTTTGGGATCATTGGGTTCATTTAGAATCATTTTGAGTTCTGCTTAAGCCGGTGCTAGAGGGCGTGGCCGGTGTTGCACATTTCAGTACTGGTCATGAACAGACTCAATAAATATGTTCTATCAAAGGGTTATCCTTTGGAAGCAAGGAATACACCACAGAACTGAAAAATATGCAGTGTGCATGTTTTCTGGGCCAGACTAACTAGTTTCGGCCAATTAGGCCTCATCAGTGACCCTCAGTTATTTTCAAAATTCCACAATGGAATCAATGATCCCAAAGGACGAGAAAATATAATCTACACTATGATGTAGGGCAGGGAGACGTTTTACCGCCGCCACACATTCCCACACACCAGCTGAAGTAAAGTTAAATATGTTCTATAAAAGGGTTATCCTTTGGAAGCAAGGAATACACCACAGAACTGAAAAATATGGAGTGTGCATGTTTTCTGGGCCAGATAAAACCGAGTCTGCTATTTTCGTTTATTTGGTGTATTCTTTGCTTCCAAAGGATCTAACTATTCAGAACATATTTAAACGTAAATCACGTGCGTTTAAACGAAACAATACTAGACTGAAGTGACTGTCAATTATATTATTAAATCATGGACGCCACTCTATGCTTTCATTTTTAAGTTCATTACCCGTTTCTGTTTTACGTCTTCTGGACACCAAGGCGAATAAATTCTACGATAGTTCTCATCAGTTATATGATGCGGCTCTCTTAACTAGAGGCTATACTCAGCATACTCTCCATCCTTACATTGATTCTGAAATTAATCATAAACGCCATTTCTTCAAAATAGCCTTCATTAATAAGGGTATGGATTTTATAGATTTACCCAGTAGCTTCCGTGAGAGATCGGTGCTTTCTTCCATTCCTGCTTATTTTCAAAATACTGAAACACCTATAATTTGCTATAAATATAACAAACCTGTTAGATCTATCATTTTTAATTTCAATAAACTTGTTTCAGATCTTGGTATTGATACTAATACTCCTGATTCATGTAATTGTAAAAACTCAGTGTATTGCTATCCTGCTGCTGGTCATGATATTACTGGCAATTTGAAAATTATTCCTGATTCTAGATAAGGAATATAATTTCTAAAGGACCGAAATATCGGTTTCCTTCTAAAATTAATTTCAGTAAATGTAGAGATGAAATCGCAGCTTCCTTGAATGAATTCGGTAATCGATGGTATAAGCGAGAGTATGTTGAGCATAAAGCCCTTAAGGACTGGAAACTAAGCATTTTAAAACTAGTGAATAAACGCATTTCTTTCTATTCTCAAAATACTAACTTATTACCTCCTAAGCCAAAGACGTCTTTACGTCAACTTAAACTAGGTATTCAAGAATTTCATAAGAAGTTTGTTTTGGCCCCTGCAGACAAGGCCGCTTACAACGTCGTCGTTGTGTGACGGCTCCACTATGTTAACACGCTTAAGCAGGAGCTTGGTGGTACTAAGGCCTATGAACTTCAGCCTTTAGCTGAAGAGAGAGAGGTATAGTAGATAAACATGTTTGTCATTCAGCCACCAAGTTTGCTGTGTGTGTTACCGAAGGCCAAGACAAGCTTCCTATGCTATACTGGTTATCAAAACTTCATAAAAGACCTTACAAAGCACGGTTTATTGCAAATTCTAGCTCTTGCACTACCACTGAACTTTCTAAATTATTAACTTCCTGCCTTACTGCTATTAAAACGCATGTGATTAAATATTGTGATAAAGTCTTTGAAAGATCAGGAAGAAATCTGTTTTGGTCTACAAAAAATTCGAATGAAGTTTTAAATAAATTGAAATCCAGACATTTTCGTGCTTCAAGTCTGTCTACTCATGATTTTTCCACTCTTTACACAACACTTCCTCATAATCTTATAAAAGAGAAGCTTAATGATTTAATTGAATGGGCTTTTTCACAGAGAAGGTTCTCTCTATCTTGCATGTAATGTCAGAAATGCATTTTTCACTTCTAGAGAGCATAAGAATTATACACTTTGGTCATGTCAGAAAGTGTGTGATGCCCTCACCTTTCTACTTGACATTATTTATATTAGATTCGGGACTAAGTTAGTTAGACAAATTGTGGGCATTCCGATGGGTACGAATTGCGCACCTCTTGTGGCTGATCTATTCTTGTATTGTTATGAAAGAGACTTCATGTTGTCGCTTTCCATTGATAACAAATCTGAAATTATTGAATCTTTTAGCTCCACTTCTAGATAATTAGATGATTTATTAAATATTGATAATACCTATTTCGATAGTTTGATCAGTCAGATTTACCCCCCAGAACTTCAGTTAAATAAAGCTAATTCTTCTGATACCGAGGCCCCGTTTTTGGATTTACATCTATCTATTGTAGATGGGTTGGTTTCATGCAAAATTTATGATAAACGCGATGACTTTGATTTTGAGATTGTAAATTTTCCTTTTTTGGATGGTGATGTTCCTCGTGCGCCATCCTATGGCGTTTATATTTCGCAATTAATTCAATTTGCTAGAGTGTGTAGTCATGTAACTGACTTCAACACTCGTAATAAATTATTAACGGCTAAACTTCTTAATCAGGGTTATCGGTACCATAAACTACGCAAAGCATTTTCAAAATTTTATAGACGCCATTCTGATTTAATTTCAAAATTCAATATTGGACTTATTGGACTTCTGCAACAAGGTCAATCGGAAACCGAATTTTATGGTGACTTAGAATATAAATTTAGAAAAATATATAACCGCAATGACTTCAGCACCCAATTTCGTAAAATCATTCTTCGATATACACACGTAAAAAGATTGGGTACAACATGGATGTTATACGACAGACTGCATGCATGATGTTTAACCCAATCACGGTTCGTAACTTTGCTTCCCTCTTTAATTGCACGCCGGTGGGTCAGGCCTCAGATTCTATGACGGCTCCAACGTAAATAAAAATCAAAAATGTGTTCCTTTAAGAGCAATGAAAACATTCATAAGAAAGGAGATGGGTCATACTACGTAGTTTCGGCTAATAAAACCTCATCAGTGACCCTGTAATGATCCGACATTAAAAGACTGATATAAATCAAAATGGGGTCCAAATAATTAAAACCTGTCTAGAATATGAGCCTAACAAATAATTTATTTCCGATTTCTCAGAATATTCACGCTGATCCCAAAGGACCAAAAGTAAAATATAAACTGCACTGTGGTTGATGTACGGGGAGACGTTTTACGGCCGCCACACGGCACAACACCAGCTTATTGAGAATTAGAGAGATCCAATTCGAGGTAATGTTGGTTGGTGCCTGATGCTCTGTCGGGCCCATCGGAGTCTAACTGTTGGTTTTCTTTTGCTCCAGCATTTCAGTAGTTTCTTGCTGTCGAGTCCTCAACGTTGTCTCACCTCTGTGGTTCTTTGATTTTTTGTGTTCACGGAGATGTTGCACTGATGAGTTAGGAGGCCTTCATGCGGACTGAACAAATTATTTGTCTAAATCGCGACGGAAGTAAGGGCGAGGATTGTGGCCACGTAAAATCAATTTAAGCCCCCCCCCAGTGGAAATCTTTCCACTGACCGTTCCAAGGCGGTTCTTCTGTGACGATTTATTTATGTTGTTGTTAGTTACTTAAATGTAGAGATGAAATCGCTGCTTCCTTGAATGAATTCGGTAATCGATGATGTAAATGAGAGTATGTTGAGCATAAAGCCCTTAAGGACTGGAAACTACGCATTTTAAAACTAGTGAATAAACGCATTTCTTTCTATTCTCAAAATACTAACTTATTACCTCCTAAGCCTAAGAGGTCTTTACGTCATCTTAAGCTAGGTATTCAAGAATTTCATAAGAAGTTTGTTTTGGCCCCTGCAGACATTGCCCCTAACAACGTCGTCGTTGTGTGACGGCTCCACTATGTTAACACGCTTAAGCAGGAGCTTGGTGGTACTAAGGCCTATGAACTTCAGCCTTTAGCTGAAGAGAGAGTTATAGTAGATAAACATATTTGTCATTCAGCCACCAAGTTTGCTGTGTGTGTACACTCGTAATAAATTATTAACGGCTAAACTCCTTAATCAGGGTTATCGGTACCATAAACTACGCAAAGCATTTTCAAAATTTTATAGACGCCATTCTGATTTAATTTCAAAATTCAATATTGGACTTAAATCTCTTCTGCAACAAGGTCAATCGGAACCCGAATTTTATGGTGACTTATTACGAGTGTTGAAGTCAGTTACATGACTACACACTCTAGCAAATCGTATTAATTGCGAAATATAAACGCCATAGGATGGCGCACGAGGAACATCACCATCCAAAAAAGGAAAATTTACAATCTCAAAATCAAAGTCATCGCGTTTATCATAAATTTTGCACGAAAGGCTTATTGAGAATTAGAGAGATCTAATTCTTGGTAATGTTTGTTGGTGCCTGCTGCTCTGTCTCTGGTTGGGCTCATCGGAGTCTAACTGTTGGTTTTCTTTTGCTCCAGCATTTCAGTGGTTTCTTGATGTCGAGTCCTAACCGTTGTCTCACCTCTGTGGTTCTTTGATTTTTGTGTTCATGGAGATGTTGCACTGATGAGTTAGGAGGCCTTCATGCGGACTGAACAAATTATGTCTAAATCGCGACGGAAGTAAGGGCGAGGATTTTGGCCACGTAAAATCGATTTAAGCCCCCCAGTGGAAATCTTTCCACTGACCGTTCCAAGGCGGTTCTTCTGTGGCGATTTATTTATGTTGTTGTTTGTTACTTACTGTGTGTATCACTTGTGTCTTTTAATTTTGGATGGCCATATGACCATTGGACTGAAGAACTATACAGGACTTTAGTAACTGGGCGGTACGTTTATGACGTAACGCCAGTGGAACGTTGGGTAACGCCGGTTGCCAAGAGATATATACGTTACGTTAACGCCATCTTGATCGTTAGGCATTTGTTATATAAAAAATTGTAAGAAATAAATAGAACATCGTCGAACTCATCATCGGAGTTAATAGTATTGTCAAAATTCCACAAGCGGGAAAGTCTTCAGAACATCTTGCTGGTAGCAGAGCGAGGTTGTTGAGAACGAGAATAAATCGATCGACGAAGAATGGCGACATCGAACGACGGTATAACAGTAGGACGTTGGGGCAACACTATCGACGTTGCAGGACTGGAGGTGCAATTTAAAAAGGACAAAGCACGAACCAAAGCTAACTTTACAAGGGCACGAAATAGTCTTTTAAATTTACTAGAAGAACATGACTTACCAAGCCGTAGAGAAGTTAAGACAGCGTGTCATAAAATGGATGGCTGTTTAGACATTGTGATGAAAGCTTTGGCGAATTTTTCAGACTTCTATGTCACAAATGGAGAAATTCAAAAAGGCCATAGGATAGCCAACGAAATGGAAAAAATAGAAGAGGACTTCTACACGACGTATGAAACAGCACGTGCGTACTTAGATTCACGAAGGGACGACGCATCCAGCGTTGCATCGGACACATTTTCTATAGACTTGCTGCAAAGAATGAACATTTCTGATGATAATTTAGAGACCTATCAAAAAGAACCAATGTTGACAGTAACACCACGGAATGAACCTGAGGTAACATTCTCTAATCAACGTAAATATGGTAGTGACTCTATTTCAGCAACTATGAAACAACAGCTAAGCCCGGCCGAAACATCCAACGAAACGGCATTTACATGTATAAACGAAAATACATATGAACAGAGGAAGTCAGACCCTGAAAGTAACAGTTGGTCGCGTATTCTGCCGAGAATTCAGGACCGAGATACCTACCAGAACATTTCCACTGCACAGGGGGGAACTCGCATGAGCACGTCCACCGCATCGAAACCAACAAGAGCCGACGCTGCAACATTCGAGCCAACGCCCGCCAGCTGTGACGCGCCCTCTATCGGACAAGACCTGTGGCGCCAACTTAAACGGGTGCAAATACCGGTGTTTACAGGTGACAAACGGACGTATCCAAGTTGGAAGGCGGCCTTTATAGCTTGTATAGATAGTGCTCCGGCGACGGGAGAATACAAACTACTTCAGCTCCGTCAATATCTAACTGGGGACGCTCTGAAAACCATTGAAAATCTCGGACACTCTGCCATAGCTTATGAAGCCGCCAAAGAACGCTTAGAGCGCAAATACGGAGGAAAACGACGACAAATATCCATATATTTAGAAGAGCTAGAACACTTTCGCCCAATTAGAGCAGGAAATGCAAAGGATCTTGAAAGTTTTGCTGATTTGTTAGACATTGCAATCATTAACTTACAAGAAGCAGGTCAGCATTATGAACTAGGTGATGGATCGCTATACACAAAACTACAGCGAAAACTGCCAGAGTCATTATTAGCGCGCTACCATCGTTGGGTGTTTGAGAACAATATAGCCGAATCAGTTCTAACCTTAAGATCGTGGGTGCTACAAGAGTCTGAGTTCCAGACCGTCGCTGCAGAGACAGTCCACGGTGTAAGCGGCAGCATTACAGATACATGGTCAGGACAACAGAGTGGAAGGTATAGGGGCCCACGAACTTTTTTTGGAAATCAAGCAGACAGCAATGGTAAGCAATCTTTGCTATGTATTTTGTGTGGAGCGCGCCATGGCATTTGGGGGTGTCAAGAATTCCTACAGAAAAATGTATCAGAAAGATGGAACATTGCGAAAAGATTAAAACTGTGTTACCGTTGCTTGGCAGACGGACACACCGGGAAACTCTGCGAAAGAACTCGTCTGTGTGGAGAAAACGGGTGCCAAGAAGTACATCACAGGCTATTACATCGACCAGAAAATAGACAGTATTAGAGATCTGCGACAAATCACGGTTTTATGAGCCTTAACGGAAATAATGAATCGAGCATACCCGGAAGTCCATCTGAAGAACCAACCGTTTCCGGTACGGAGGGGAAGGAGCAAACACACCAAACAACGATGACAGCTAGAGACAATTCAGCAGCCGAGTACATAGCCCTTCGCACAGTTCCAGTTATACTTACAAATGGCGACAGATCATTGCACGTGAATGCCCTGCTGGACGATGCTAGCACCAAAACATACATCAACGCCGATGTTGCTGCGGAGTTGGGGTTACAAGGCACATCTGAAAAGGTAACTGTTAACGTTTTAAATGGACAAGTTGAAACGTTTGATACATGTCCCGTCGACCTCGAATTGAAAAGTTTTAATGGTGACTTTAGTACAAAACTCACAGCATTCACAGCAAACCGAGTGACAGGTAGTATGTCCGCCTTCGACTGGAACCAATGTAGTCATCAATGGCCACATCTGAAACATATCAAATTTCCCCGTACTGCACAAAGACCAGTAGTTGATGTTTTAATAGGTGCCGACTGCGCAGACGTTCATTGTGCCATGGAAGAAGTTCGGGGTAGACCAGGGGAACCAATCGCCAGACTAACACCGCTGGGTTGGACCTGTGTGGGGAACCCAGGATTACATCACAGAACAGCCCTGCAAACAAACTTTGCCAATACATATTTTGTAAGGGATCAGTCTGAAATAGAAAAACTAAATGAAAACATCAAACGGTTCTGGGAGATTGACGACGCCATGATAGAGAAATCGGGCGACCCAAGAGATATACAACTGATAAAACCAGAAGAAAAGTTCGCCATGAAAACTGTTGAAAACTCAATCCAACATGATCATAACTTGTACCGGGTCGGTATACCTTGGAAAGAAGAGAAAATAGTATTGCCTGATAATTATGATATGGCCTTACGTAGGCTCGCCAACACTGAGAGAAGACTGGAAAGATCGCCAGACATCAAGACAGCGTACAATGAAATCATTGGTCAGTATATGGAAAAAGGGTACATCCGAAAAGTTCCAAAACATGAACAGTACAGCTCAAAGTGGTATCTACCCCATTTTCCAGTGGTACGACCTGACAAGGAAACAACAAAGACACGTATTGTGTTTGATGCCTCAGCAAAGTTTGACGGAGTTTCTTTGAATGACGTCATACATCAAGGCCCGAAACTACAGCGTGACTTATTTGACATACTTCTACGCTTCCGTCGATTTTCCATAGCAATGGTTTGTGACATAGCCGAGATGTACCTGCGGATAGGGTTGCTAGATGACGATAAACCCTATCATCGCTTCCTATGGAGGGGAAATAACTCATCTCAATCGCCAGACATATATGAGTTCGACCGAGTCGTGTTTGGGGTGAATTCATCTCCATTCCAGGCGCAGTTCGTCCTGCAGCTTCATGCCCAAAACCACCAAAAGGAATTTCCATTGGCTACTGAAACCATACAAAAATCAACGTATATGGACGATTCTATGGACTCAGTAACAAGTGAAGAGCAAGGAGTAGAATTGTACAAACAACTATCTCAACTATTGACCAAGGCAGGCATGCATGCTCGCAAGTGGCTATCCAATTCACAAAAGGTGTTGGCAGAAATTCCAGTTCAAGACCGGAAATCGGAAGTCGACTTAGACCGTGAACAATTACCATGCGCAAAAACACTGGGAATTTGGTGGTTAGCAGACAAGGACATCTTCACATTCAAAGAGTGTCCTCCAGAGGACAACATGATGTTCACAAAACGCAATTTCCTTAGAAAAATCGCGACACTATTCGACCCCATAGGATTCCTGACTCCCTTTACAATTCGCGCGAAGATATTGTTGCAGGATATATGGACCACTGGCCTTGATTGGGATGAACCTCTGACCGAACCACTCACAAAAACCGCTCGTGGTTGGTTCGGTGAGCTCGAGACGTTAAGGCAGATACAGATTCCAAGATGTTTTGGGGTGAAAGGCAAGACGACCTGCTCTATGACGTTACACACATTTGTCGACGCATCAGAAAATGCTTATGGGGCCGTCGTATACGCCAGGTGTACCTACCAGGATGAGTCAGTTTCGGGTTCAATAGTAGCAGCAAAGTCCCGTGTAGCTCCTAACAAGGCCACCAGCATTCCCCGGCTAGAACTAATGGCGGCGATCGTCGGAGTGCGACTAGCAACAAGGGTAGCGCACGTGCTTGAGTTGCCTGTAGGAAGCTGTTACTTTTGGTCCGACAGCCTGAATGTCCTGTGGTGGATTCGCGGTCGGAGTCGGGAGTTTAAACCGTTTGTCGCAAATAGAATAGCTGAGATCCAAACCGCCACCAGGCCAGACCAGTGGAGACATGTGCCAACGGGACAGAACCCAGCTGACCTATTGAGCAGAGGTATGGGAGCAACGGAGCTGGTTGGCTGCCATACATGGTGGAGAGGACCCGAATTCTTTCTACACTCTGAGAACTCGTGGCCTGTTAACCAACTGACACTGAAGAAACCACCGGGAGATGCCGAACTCAGGAGACATGCGAAATCGTTACCTTCAGGCCGGGCACAAGGGGACCCAGAACCGGATGGAGTATCGTATTATGCATTTGTCACACTGGCTCATACTGTGACATTTCCATTGACGCCTACCAACTACTCAAGTTGGCAGAAGACGAAACGAATATTGTCCTGGGTGAATCGATTTATAGACAATTGTCAAAGACAAAAGGCCGACAGAACATTTGGCGAGTTACTGGTTAGCGAGCTGAAGAGGGCCGAAGTTCAGCTGATTAGAGATACCCAACGCATGGAGTTCCAGGAGGAGTGGGCCGCTCTGTCACACAACAGACCAATACATAGCAGTAGCAAACTCGTCGGATTACAACCAAAGTTGGACGATGACGGTTTGATGAGGTCAGATGGACGACTAAAACATGCAAAATTCCTGTCATTTGATGTTCGATATCCAATCATTCTACCCAGAAAGAGTTGGATAACAACACTTATTGTAAAGGACTTCCACGAAAAGGGGAATCACGCAGCAGGCACCAACCAAACGTTGGCAGCATTATCGGCTCGATTCTGGATTATATCCGGACGCGAAGTTATACGCGAATGGGAGAGACGGTGCTCTGAATGTCGACGAAGAAAAGCGAAGTCGTGTAGTCAAATCATGGCCCCACTGCCTCTGTCGCGGCTAAAGACGTCACTTAGAGCCTTCACTAGAACATCAGTGGATTACGGAGGCCCATTCATGACAATACAGGGACGCGGAAAACGTCGCCAGAAAAGGTACTTATGTCTCTTTACTTGCCTAGCTACGAGGGCAGTTCACTTGGAAATAGCCTTTGGATTGGATACAGACTCCTTCTTAAACGCATTTTACAGGATGGCTAGCCGGAGAGGACTACCGGAGGAGATGTATTCAGACAACGGGACGAACCTCAAAGCCGCTGATAAGGAGCTGAAAACATTACTCTCTGCGTTAGAACCAGTCAGAATCGAGGAATCGGTCGCAAATAAAGGTGTCGTATGGCACTTCAACCCACCACTAGCGCCACACTTCGGTGGAATACATGAGACCATGATAAAGGCGGCGAAGAGGGCCATTAACGCTATTCTTGGCAATTCGGATATCACCGATGAGGAACTGATGACGGCCATAGTCGGGGCTGAGGCTCTTATAAACTCTAGGCCATTGACATACCAGTCGGCAAACCCTGCCGACGATATTCCGTTAACTCCAAACCATTTCTTACATGGACAAATTGGCGGTCAATTTGCCCCGACGTCTGTAGACAACACACACTTTAACCCACGTAAGCGATGGCGCCGTGTTCAAGAACTTGTCCGCCATTTCTGGCACCGCTGGTTACAAGAATGGTTACCGGGACTCAGCGGCCGAAAGAAGTGGACCCAGGAACGTCAGAATATCCAAGTGGGAGAGGTCGTACTGGTGATCTCTACGGACACAGCGCGCGGTAAATGGCCACTCGGGCGAGTCACCGAAGTCTACCCAGGCCCAGATGGACGTGTTCGGGTGGCAAAGATCCAGGTGGGACGGAGTACCTTCACTCGACCTATAACGAAGCTATGCCCGCTGGAGTGTGACTTAAAGACGTCTCAGCGATGAGCTCATAAACTTTACATGAATTTAAGCTAGATGGCTTCATACTGAAGATAAACCTTACTTTGCTCATAAATTGAAAAATCGTACTTTTAGCCTATGGTTCGATCGAATACTACATCTTATGTATTTAAATTATGTTATTGTGATCTGTCATACCTTTGATTGAAACTAATTCTTATATTAATTTAAGGTTTACATGTAAGGTAAACTCGGGACAATTTAGATTTAAATGATATTGCTTATGTTCTAATTCATCATCAAAATATAGATTTTGAGGAGGGGAAGAAATGGACTGAAGAACTATACAGGACTTTAGTAACTGGGCGGTACGTTTATGACGTAACGCCAGTGGAACGTTGGGTAACGCCGGTTGCCAAGAGATATATACGTTACGTTAACGCCATCTTGATCGTTAGGCATTTGTTATATAAAAAATTGTAAGAAATAAATAGAACATCGTCGAACTCATCATCGGAGTTAATAGTATTGTCAAAATTCCACAAGCGGGAAAGTCTTCAGAACAACCATTTTGTGGGAAAGTAACTGTCCTTATGGCCTTCCTTTGTTTAGGTTTCCATTATGGTCTGGTCGCTTAATGTTTGTATTTCTTTCCCTTTGGTGTCTTTGGTGGTCGGAGTAAGTTAATTGTATCGATTCCTGATCTTTGTTTTACTTCTAATTTACTGTGTGTATCACTTGTGTCTTTTATTTTTGGATGGCCATATGGCCATTTTGTTGGAAAGTAACTTTCTTTATGGCCTTCCTTTGTTTCAGTTTCAATTTTGGTCTGGTCGCTTAATGTCTTTGCATTATCCCATTAATGGCAACACTGCACAATACTGTTTTACAACAAATTTTAATTACAGTCTACACACCATCCATTACATACTATGTGCTGAGGGATATGATAATCTCTTGCCTCCAACATTAAAGTACATATACCTTTCAAAAACACATACTAAAAATTCCTCTGCCGCAACAAATCGCAACAGTTTTACTTTGGATTTACTACATCTGGAGTGTACATGTATTCGTGTCTATCAAACACGTATTTGGTCATAAAATGCACGGTGTTCTCTTTACTTGTTACATTGTTATAAATTTGTTTTCTTCAAAATTTCTTGTCATTTTTCTACATGCGTTGTTATCTTTGAGATCTTGTTCTGTATAGTTAGTTATATTGATACAAAGAAAACATTCACTTCATATTCGTTTATATCATATTATTTTGTGTTTCAGTGAATAATGTCCTGTAATAAAATCACATGAACACACGTAATAACTCATGTTTATTGCGGCCTAACGTCATTACACCATCTGTAACAACACTGTTTTCGTTTAAATACATTGGCTGATGTAATCTGATAACATTTTTGATTTTTATTTGCCTTCACTGCAGCTGGTGTTGTGCCGTGTGGCGGCCGTAAAACGTCTCCCCGTACATCAAACATAGTGCAGTCTATATTTTACTTTTGGTCCTTTGAGATCAGCGTGAATATTCTGAGAAATCAGGAATAAATTATTAGTTTAGACTCATATTCTAGACAGGTTTTTATTTATTTGGACCCCATTTTGATTTATATCAGTCTTTGAATCGACTGCCAGTTCGAAATTCGCAAATTTGCAGTACGTTTCCTCTGGCTTTCGTTGCCAGATCATTACAGGGTCACTGATGAGGCTTTATTGGCCGAAACTACGTAGTATGACCCATCTTCTTTCTTGTGAATGTTTTCATTGCTCTTAAAGGAACTCATTTTTGATTTTTATTTGCCTTCACTGCAGCTGGTGTTGTGCCGTGTGGCGGCCGTAAAACGTCTCCCCGTACATCAAACATAGTGCAGTCTATATTTTACTTTTGGTCCTTTGAGATCAGCGTGAATATTCTGAGAAATCAGAAATAAATTATTAGTTTAGACTCATATTCTAGACAGGTTTTTATTTATTTGGACCCCATTTTGATTTATATCAGTCTTTGAATCGACTGCCAGTTCGAAATTCGCAAATTTGCAGTACGTTTCCTCTGGCTTTCGTTGCCAGATCATTACAGGGTCACTGATGAGGCTTTATTGGCCGAAACTACGTAGTATGACTCATCTTCTTTCTTGTGAATGTTTTCATTGCTCTTAAAGGAACTCATTTTTGATTTTTATTTGCCTTCACTGCAGCTGGTGTTGTGCCGTGTGGCGGCCGTAAAACGTCTCCCCGTACATCAACCATAGTGCAGTCTATATTTTACTTTTGGTCCTTTGAGATCAGCGTGAATATTCTGAGAAATCAGAAATAAATTATTAGTTTAGACTCATATTCTAGACAGGTTTTTATTTATTTGGACCCCATTTTGATTTATATCAGTCTTTGAATCGACTGCCAGTTCGAAATTCGCAAATTTGCAGTACGTTTCCTCTGGCTTTCGTTGCCAGATCATTACAGGGTCACTGATGAGGCTTTATTGGCCGAAACTACGTAGTATGACCCATCTTCTTTCTTGTGAATGTTTTCATTGCTCTTAAAGGAACTCATTTTTGATTTTTAATTAAATTCATAATATGATAAAAACATTCTCACACTTGACTTAATTTTATATGATATTTTATGAACAATAAAGAAACCCATTCTATCCTGAAGTGTATGTAATATACACCTGCGGTAATGGTCAAATGTGACCATTAATGGTCAAATGTGACCGACACAGTATTGGTAGATAGATAGATATCCCTTAAGAAATCCCAACTGAGGTAATGGCCACATATGACCGACTCATTATAAGAAGATAGATAGATAGATAGAAATCTAAATATATATGTCATTAATCATTTTACATACATGCATTATCAGCTTCATCAAGACATCACGCAAAAAAAGACGCTACATTTATGCCTGGGATACGCTCAAACAAAATGCCAAGAGGGACAGGAAAGGCCCATTCCTGGTAAGCAAGCTTCTAAATGTTTTTTTTAAATTCAGTCAACAATGAAATGCTATATACTGATACAAATAACATTCAAACACCAGGACATGTGATGGGTAGTTAGTCCATACTTCTCACTAAACAAGTGAACAATACCTATGTATATGTTGTCGTCCAACTTATTAAAATAAATTCTACTTGCTGTTAATATAAATTAGCCAAATTATCCTCCTTTTTATCAGTAAACATCTCGATCCGTATTGGTCCTGTGTGTTTGCATCAAAGGCAGTGCCTTTATTTCATATTAGTATTATGCAAACATGGTGGAATAGTACAAGTAAAGTGACAGCGACGTAACTAACAGTTACCTACGTTATGACGTAACGTAATTGACATTACAGTAAGGCCTATGTGATGGATGCTATATTTCTCCTCTTTTATAAAAGAGTCAAGTGAAATCTTTAGCCTTTCTCAAATGTCGGCACACTATTAATGTTATTTATATTTATTTATAGCTGCTGTAGTTGATAAAGGTAAATTTGTATAAAGACAGGTAACTTAATTGAAACTCTCACTATGGCGAAATAATACGGTTGTAATATTTTGATGATGATGCCACAGCCTCTTGGACTTTCTCCTCCTCTTCCTATGAGCTTGAATACTGACTACCTTAACTCTCATGCTGCATTGCTGGTTCTTGATCATTTCTATGGTTTTCCTCTGCTTCTGTTCTGTCAAAAAGCTTCAATGAAGTTTTGCTGTCATCGGAGTCTAACTGTTGGTTTTCTTTTGCTCCAGCATTTCAGTGGTTTCTTGCTGAAGTTTTGCTGTCATCGGAGTCTAATTGTTGGTTTTCTTTTGCTCCAGCATTTCAGTGGTTTCTTGCTGTCGAGTCCTCACCGTTTTCTCACCTCTGTGGTTCTTTGATTTTTGTGTTCACGGAGATGTTGCACTGATGAGTTAGGAGGCCTTCATGCGGACTGAACAAATTATTTGTCTAAATCGCGACGGAAGTGGGGGCGAGGATTGTGGCCACGTAAAATAGATTTAAGCCCCCCAGTGGAAATCTTCCACTGACCGTTCCAAGGCGGCTCTTCTGTGGCGATTTATTTATGTTGTTGTTTGTTACTAACTGTGTGTATCACTTGTGTCTTTTAATTTTGGATGGCCATATGTCCATTTTGTGGGAAAGTAACTGTCCTTATGGCCTTCCTTTGTTTAGGTTTCCATTATGGTCTGGTCGCTTAATGTTTGTATTTCTTTCCCTTTGGTGTCTTTAATGGGTGGAGTTAGTTAATTGTATCAATTCCTGATCTTTGTTTCACTTCTACTTTGTTTTATTTGAGGTTTAACGTCCCCGTCAACACTGTAAAGGTCATTTTGGAGACGTTGCATCCAAGTTTGTGGGACTTTTACCCGACATTGAGATGAAATGACATCTCAAGCCCTGTCGCCCAATGAAACCAACAGGGTTTATTAGCATGGACGGTCTGCCTCGCACCGCGGTTCCTGGACAGGCTTAGGCCCTCTAAGCGGTTTACCAGTACTAGGGTGCGGGCCGGATTCAGCTCTGTGTGGAAGCATTATGCAGCCCATATATTTCTTCAAGCCCCTATGGGCGGGGACCGGAAGTTTTGCTGTCTGTCTTAGTTGAAGTTAAATGGTATTCCAATTCTGATTGGTCTGTGTCTGATTCTAGTTCATCGGAATTCTCGTTTGATTTGGATTATGGTATGCTGTGGTCTTTCCAAAGTTTGTTCTTCAAACAATGAGACATCAAAAATGGAATTCTTTGCTTTCTGCTGTCTGAAAGATTTCAATCGTCGTTTTGCAGCCTCCAGATCTTTGTTCATTGTTCCCACTTTCACCTGTAAAATAGAAGTAGAGGCAATGATCAGGAATCGATACAATCAAACCATAGCTCCCATCAGAGACACCAAAGGGACAGAACCACAAACATGCAACAACAGACCTAATGGAAACACCAACAGCGGAAAGCCAAAAGGACAGTTACTTCTCCACAAAATGGCCAATACGCTATCCAAAATAAAATAACACAAGCGGCACAAACACCTAAAGACAAACCATAACAAAAAGAAATCGCGACGGACTCTTCTACTTGCCCATATAAGTTGTTGTTTTCTTCAATTTTTTAATTTTCACATGTCCTATTGAACTTTCTAGAAATTCATCATCCGAACTCAATTCACAGCTGGAATATGCCTCTTCAGCTTTCTTCACTCTGCCGTTCCTCTGGACTGGGTAATACAGTCGCAGGTTTGGAGACGACGTGATGCTTTACGCATGTTACCTCGGCAGACGGATTTGAAATGGTTAAACTACGGAGTCTAACTGATGGTTTTCTTTTGCTCCAGCATTTCAGTGGTTTCTTGCTGTCGAGTCCTCACCGTTGTCTCACCTCTGTGGTTCTTTGATTTTTTTGTGTTCACGGAGATGTTGTACTGATGAGTTAGGAGGCCTTCATGCGGACTGAACAAATTATGTCTAAATCGCGGCGGAAGTAAGGGCGAGGATTGTGGCCACGTAAAATCGATTTAAGCCCCCCCCCCCCAGTGGATGTCTTTCCACTGGCCGTTCCAAGGGGGTTCTTCTGTGGCGATTTATTTATGTTGTTGTTTGTTACTTAGTGTGTGTATCACTTGTGTCTTTTTATTTTGGCTGGCCATATGGCCATTTTGTGGGAAAGTAACTGTCCTTATGGCCTTCCTTTGTTTAGGTTTCCATTGTGGTCTGGTCGCTTAATGTTTGTATGTCTTTCCCTTTGGTGTGTTTGATGGGTGGAGTAAGTTAATTGTATCGATTCCTGATCTTTGTTTTACTTCTACTTTACATACGTCGCACTGTACACCATATGCAGGGCAGTTTTTACCTTTTGGATGTGCTCTTGTTAATGAGCATAGATCTGTTCTGTGTTCACTACCAGAATTGTCTGAATTGCTCAGTGTCCTGTTTCTTCTCTAGCAATTTCTTTACTCCATGGGTGGTCTGGTTTCATGTCCTGAACTTGTACTGAAACAACGTCAACCTGTCCTGCCTCTGCTCAAAACTGTGGAAGTGTCCATCTGTCAGATATGCATTTATGTATAATCATTTGGTGTTCTATCGTTTGAATAAGACGCACAAGTATTCTGTTGTCACAGGTATTAGAAAACTCGCAACCAATCGCCTTCTCTCTCAGTCTCGTAGCGTACGAGACAGTTGTTTCTCCAGCTTCAGGTTTAGTTTTCAGAAACATGTATCTTGCACAGTTCTTATTTGTTTTGGGTAGGAAATAAGCATTGAGTTTTTTCTTTAGCTTTTGGTATTCATCAAGGCGCCCTTCTGAGTCATCATTATGCAAGCATTTCTCTAGCCTTGCTATTTCTGGTCCGCCATTAACAATCTATATATAAGTGGAGGCAATGATCTGCAATCGATACAATCAACCCACGTCTCCCATCAGAGACACCAAAGGGAAAGAAACACAAACATGGAACAACAGACCTAATGGAAACATCATTAACGGAAAGACAAAAGGACAGTTACTTTCCCACAAAATGGCCAATAGGCTATCCAAAATAAAATAATATAAGAGATACAAACACCCAAAGACAAACCATAACAAAAATAAACCGCGACAGAGAACCTAGTGCAGTTTATATTTTACTTTTGGTCCTTTGAGATCAGCGTGAATATTCTGAGAAATCATTATAAATTATTAGTTTAGAGTCAAATTCTAGACAGGTTTTTAATTATTTGGACCTCATTTTGATTTATATCAGTATTTGAATCGACTGCGTATTCGAAATTTGCAAAATTGCAGTATGCTTCCTCTGGCTTTGGTTGCCGGATCATTACAGGGTCACTGATGAGGCTTTATTAGCCGAAACTACGTAGTATGACCCATCTTCTTTCTTATGAATATTTTCATTGCTCTTAAAGGAACTCATTTTTGATTTTTATTGGAATGGTCAGCGTCTTTTCTACCAACTGTGCTTATTATTCTAAAAATCTGAATTCTCTTTCTATTGGCTCAATTCATTCCTCCCAGGCCTTTCCTGTATACATTGGATCATGGTATCGCTCGTAAATTTCTGGACTCTGATAAAATTGTTACAGCATAAAATGAGATGACGTCATCTAAAAGGTCATTTAAAAGGTTAATTATATATGACGTCATTAACAGGAAAAAATACTACGGTAGAGCCTATAGTGACGTCATGCAACTTCTAGGGTGATCGCAAGTTCGATGACGTCATTTGTGTTCACATATCCTGATTACTACCGTGAATCAAAAACAATAAACCAAAAATAAAAGCCAACATTTTGGCAAAATAATGTTCTCGCGATGTTGATCAGTGAGGAAAATATTATCTATCTATCTATCTTCTGATACTGCGTCGGTCACATTTGACCATTACCGCAGGTGTATATTACATACACTCCAGGTTTTGCAGGATGAAAGCCTACACGGTAACCATGTAATTACGGTAGGGATCTTAAACCTCCACAGGGGATGGTTCTCCCTGCACAGGGGGCCTCCAGTTAACGACCGGATCCGAAGGACGGTGCACTTTATGACATTCATCCCTGCAAATGATGCCAATGGAGCGTGTTCGGACACCGAAATTTTATCGCCGCTGCCGGGGATCGAACCCGGGACCTCTAGCATCAGAGGCAAGTGCACTAACCACTGAGCTATCACGCTCCTCTGCTCCTTTATTAATGGAGACATTAAAAAGTTTCAAAAATCTGCTATTTTTTATTTCTATCTTTCTACTGCTACTGCGTCGGTCACATTTGACCATTACCGCAGGTGTACTTTACATACACTCCAGGTTTGCAGGATGAAAGCCATCCTCGGTAGCCTAGGTGTGATCCATTACTTTTAACTTCATTCATCACTGAGCAATGTTCGCCAATATGAAAGTATCTCCAAGTAGCCGGAAAACCATCCCTTAGTAAAATGGAAGGCAGTTAAAATGCAGTTGTAAATCAGCAGTTAAAAAGCAGTTTGAATCCTTCGGAGGCAGTATTTACCTAATTTGCATATCAAGAGTTTTATTATGAGACGAAAAGCAGTTTTTCTGCACTTTTTCTGCAGTTTTTCTAGCAGTTACGGTTAAAATGCAGTGAACCTGCAGTGAAAACGACTGCATTTGGGGCGAAATATTTAAATGAGCAGAGCACTTTTGTAAAACTGTTGACCAATAAGGTAAAAAAGTTTTTTAAAACTGCAAAAAACTGTTAACCATATAAGGTAAACAGTTTTTCAGTACTGCAGAAAAACTGCATATAACTTCTTTTAGACATTACTATAACAACCCCATGTGCTAAAGTGGCATCTGGTAGCTCGAAATGTGGGAACATCTTGATAGATCCGTAAAACCTAAATATAAGAAGAACTATCAGATTCGACATATTCACCACACTGTGCACTTAACCAGTTTTTTAGCTCACCAGAGCCGAAGGCTCCGGGGGAGCTTATAGGATAGGCAGTTGTCCGTCGGCGTCTGCGTCGTGTGACGTCAACACTTTTAAACGACATCTCCTCTGAAGCCGCTAGGCCCATTGGGCCCAAATTTCATCTGTAGCATCCTTGGGTTGGGGGATTGAAAGTTTGTGTTTTTTATGAAATTCGGCTTATAAGTTTGGTTGCTATGGCAACTTAGAGTTTCCATAGACTTATAATGGGGAAAATTGAAAAATGGCATTTACTGCTAAGCCGCTGCAGATATTTTGACAAAACTTTCATAGAAATATTCCTTAGGCAATCTACTATCTGCCATATGATTTTAGGCCTACTGCTCATTTGTATTGGTTGCCATGGAAACCAAAATGAAAAAAAATAGAAAAAAAAATACTTAAAAAATCATCTCCTCAGAAACCGTATGCTCTATTAGGCTGAGAGTTTATGGAAATATTCACCATATTTGCCTTTACAGGTTTTGGGTTTTTTATGAAATTCGGCTCTTTAGTTTGGTTGCTATGGCAACTTAGATTTTCCATAGACTTATAATGGGGAAAATTGAAAAATGGCATTAACTACAAAGCCTTTGCAGATATTTTGACAAAACTTTCAAAGAAATGTTCCTTTAGCAAACTTCTCTCAGCCATATGCTTTCATGTCAACCTGGGGGTTCCAGTAGGTTGTGCCGGGGCCATGCGCCGCCCCCCAGTACTTCATAAAATGCCTTATATCTCAGAAACCTTACAGATCCCCACCCCTAAAGCATATATATTCTTGTTTCTATTGATAAGACGCATTCATTGACACCAACCTGGAGGTCCTCCGGGATGCGCCGAGGCCATGCCCACCCCCTCCACTTCATAAAAGGCCCAATATCTCGGAAACCATTCAGATCCCCACCCCTGAACCCTATATACTCTTGTTCCTTATGATAAGACCCATTCAGTGACATCAAACTGGGGGTCCCCCGGGATGCGCCGGGGCCATGTCCCGCCCCTCAATTTCATAAAAGGCCCAATATCTCGGAAACCTTGCAGATCCCCACCCCTAAACCATATATATTCTTGCTCCTTATGATAAGACACATCCATTGACCCCAAATTGGGGGTCTTCCGGGGTGCGCCGGAGCCATGCCCCACCCCTTCACTTCACAAAAGGCCATATATCTCAGAAACTGTTCAGATACCTACCCCTAAACCATATATGTTTTTGTTCATTATGATGAGACACATTCAGTGACACCAACCTGGGGGTCCCCAGGGATGTGCTGGGGCCATGCCCCACCCCCTCCATTTCATATCACAATATCTCGGAAACCTTACAGATCTCCACCCCTAAACCATATATATTCTTGTACCTTATGATAAGACACATTCATTGACACCAACCTGGGGGTCTCCCTGGGCCTTGCCCCACCCCTGCACTTCACAAAATGCCTTTTATATCAGAAACTGTTCAGAGCCCCACTCCTAAACCATATATATTCATCTTCCTTATGATAAGGCACATTCATTAACACCAGCTTGTGAGTCCCCGGGGCATGCCCGGGCCTTGCTCCACCGCTTGACTTCATTAAAAGCCACATATCTCAGAAATAGTTCAGATCCCCACCCCTAAACCATATATATTCTTGTTCCTTATGATAAGACTCATTCAGTCATACCAACTTGGGAGTCTCTTTGTGCTGAGGCAATGTGCCCCGCCCTTCCACTTCATAAAAGGCCATATATTTCAGAAACCATTCAAATCCCCACCCCATATTCATATATGTTCTTGTTCCTTATTATTAGCACACCTACTGTAGGGGTGTCCGCAGGGGCCAGTCATCTCTTTTCCACTTCATGAAAGGATATCTTGGATACCGTTCAGATTCCCACCCCTAAACCGTATATATACTTGGTCCTTATGATAAGACACATTTAGGGACAACAATCTTGGGCTTTCCTGGGAACGACAGGGCATGCTCCAACCCCTCCACTTATATCTCCAGCCATGCAGATCCCCACTGCTAAACCCTATATATTCTTGTTCTTTGTGATAAGACACATTTAGTGTCACCAACCAGGGCTCCATTGGGTCCATGCCCCACCCCCTCTACTTCATCAAAGGCCTAATGTTTCATATACTGAGTCCACATGGGTACTCATTTGGATATGGGGGTTCATTTGGCAGATTAAAATGATATCATGTTAAAATACATGGCTGCAATTGGGCAGTGCCCACCCGAGCTCTGGTGAGCATAGTGGCCCATGGGCCTCTTGTTTTTAACCAGTATAACAAGAGCTCCGCAAGCGGGGCATAATACGCCCGTAGCAAGTTAATATTTGTTGGACCGCAACCTCACAACAATATGCACTGCTCCACAGTTATGGGGCCCTAACAATATGCACTGCCAAAATGTAGGTCTTGTGATGGTGAGTATGTGATGTTTCATAGGAGTAGGCAAGGTGAAGTTTTTGGGCTAGGGTGTGACAAACACACGGACGCAAGCAATATAGTGATGGCCAGAGTGGGGCCCTAACAACATGCACTGTTCCACATCACATCATGGTCTGACTATATATATCAAGTTTCAATTTGGTCGAATGTAAAATGTCAGAGAAGTTAGCCAGAAATTGATGGACCATAACCTCGAAACAATATGTGCTACACAACCTTATAGTCTTACTACTTAACACTTTTCAACTTGATTACTTGTTCCCTTGAAAACTGTAGAAGTTGTCAAAGTGGCATATTTAACTGTAAATATTTGGTGGACCGAAACCATGAAACAATATGCGCTACACCACCTCATTGTCTTACTGTCTACCATGTTTCAGCTTCATCTGATGAAAACTGTAGGAGATATCCGGAAATGAAAAGTCAAATTTCTGTATTTTCAGCTTGATCAAATGTCAAATATAAGAGAAGTTAGCTAGAAATGAAATGTTGACAGAAATATTCAAAGAGACATAACTCTGTAAATATTTGATGGTCCGTTACCTCGAAACAATATGCGCTACACCAACTCATTGTCATACTATCTACTAAATTTCAGCTTGATCGGATGAAAACTTTAGGAGGAGTTATCCGGAAACAAAAAGTTTACAATTTTCAAAGGGGGGTAATTCTGTGAATATTTGGTGGGCTGTAAAGTAGAAGTAAAACAAAGATCAGGAATTGATACAATTAACTTACTCCACCCATAAAAGACACCAAAGGGAAAAAAATACAAACATTAAGCGACCAGACCATAATGGAAACCTAAACAAAGGAAGGCCATAAGGACAGTTACTTTCCCACAAAATGGCCATATGGCCATCCAAAATAAAAAGACACAAGTGATACACACACTAAGTAACAAACAACAACAAATAAACCGCCACAGAAGAACCGCCTTGGAACGGTCAGTGGAATGATTTCCACGTTGCCACAATCCTCGCCCTTACTTCCGTCGCGATTTAGACAAATAATTTGTTCAGTCCGCATGAAGGCCTCCTAACTCATCAGTGCAACATCTCCGTGAACACAAAAATCAAAGAACCACAGAGGTGAGACAACGGTGAGGACTCGACAGCAAGAAACCACTGAAATGCTGGAGCAAAAGAAAACCAACAGTTAGACTCCGATGAGCCCGACCAGAGACAGAGCATCAGGCACCAACCAACATTATCTATCTAATTTTCAATAAGCCTTTACGTTGGAGCCGTCATAGAATCTGAGGCCTGACCCACCGGCGTGCAATTAAAGAGGGAAGCAAAGTTGCCAACCGTGATTGGGTTAACTACCATGCATGCAGTCTGTCGTATGATATCCATGTTGTACCCAATCTTTTTATATCGAAAAATGGTTTTACGAAATTGGGTGCTGAAGTAATTGCGGTTATATATTTTTCTGAATTTATATACTAAGTCACCATAAAATTCGGGTTCCGATAGACCTTGTTGCAGAAGACCGAAACAAAATGCGCTACAACACCTCATAGTCTTACTGTCTACCAAGTTTCAGCTTCACCGGATGAAAACTGTAGGAAAAGTTATCCGGAAACGAAAAGTTTACTGACGAATAGACGGACGCCGACCCCATTACAATAAAACGGGCCTTTCAAACATTGTGTTGACCCCATGAGATCAATTGCATGATGGACACACCTGGAAAACCGGTGTGAGATTTGCCATGCATACAGCAAGGCAGCCACCTGAAGGGGGGGGGGGGGGGGGGGGGGCAACTAATGTGGATCATGTTGCCCCTGTTTCTGCACATTATCAAAACCCAGTGATGATCATTGAAAATAATATTATCAGGACAAAAAAATTTGATTCAGTCAGCAAATATTCAAAACACGGCATAAGTAAACATGATTTGAAATAATTAAATACGCATCACAGAGGTGCTATAAATTAGAGGCCACAAACAATCTGATGCCATTGATAAAAAGCTGACTGCAGTCACAGCGCTATCAAAACAATGCAAATTTGCTTTGAATATCTGTATGTTGAGGCACCTCACATCCATGCAGTTAACCAGCGTCTATTGGGTCCGTGGTCTGACAAAATGGCATTCAAATCTTAGCAAAGACCATGACATTCTAACAAATATGCCTTCAGTCCTGCAAATACTTATTCTGTCCTGCAAAAAAAAAAAATCGTCTGTCTGACAGCTGTCCTGCATCAATAGAAAATATTTCGTGATGACTGATCTCTCAACCCAAACCCTCTCCCACCCGTCCAGTTCTTTAACAAAGACCCAATTGCACGACCCGCAGAAAAAGAAACCTACTGAAGTCGGTTGATTTCTAAGAGTGCCCTAAAATCACCGTGTCAGTCTGTCCGTCCGTCCGTAATCCGTTTGTGAAAATTGGTGATAGTAACTTAACCGCTTGGAATATTTAAACAATTTTTGGCATACTGATAGATATCAATGAGATCTAACCAATGAGCTTGCGAAATATTACATTCCATTTAGTATAGCCTCACCGAGGCAAAAAATGTGAAATTTTTTGAACTGCTTCTCCTCGGAAACCGTTGGGCCGATTGAAGTCAAATTTCATATGGAGCCTCTATGGGATGGGGGAAACCAAAATTTGCTCATGGGGTCCAGGTCACATGACCAAAATGGCCGCCAAGCCATATATGGTCTGTCTGTCTGTCTGTCCGTAACCCGTTTGTGAAAACTGGTGATAGTGACTTAACCGCTTGGAATATTTAAACAATTTATGGCATACTGATAGATATCAATGAGATCTAACCAATGAGCTTGCGAAATATTACATTCCATTTAGTATAGCCTCGCCGAGGCAAAAAATGTGAAAATTTTTGAACTGCTTCTCCTCGGAAACCGTTGGGCCGATTTCAGTCAAATTTCATATGGAGCCTCTATGGGATAGGGAAACCAAAATTTGCTCATGGGGTCCAGGTCACATGACCAAAATGGCCACCAAGCCATATATGGTAAAAACCCTTCATAAATAGTCTTCTCCCGAACCACTGGGCAGATTTCCACGAAACTTGATAAATAGCATCTGGGACGTAGGCCCATCATAAATTGCTAAAATGGTGACCCTGGGTTGACCTTGACCTTCTTTGGGTCCGTCCATAACCCGTTTGTGAAAATTGGTGATAGTGACTTAACCGCTTGGAATTTTTAAACAATTTTTGGCATACTGATAGATATAAATGAGATCTAACCAATGAAAAGTAGAAGTAAAACAAAGATCAGGAATTGATACAATTAACTTACTCCATCCATAAAAGACACCAAAGGGAAAGAAATACAAACATTAAGCGACCAGACCATAATGGAAACCTAAACAAAGGAAGGCCATATGGACAGTTACTTTCCCACAAAATGGCCATATGGCCATCCAAAATTAAAAGACACAAGTGATATACACAGTAAGTAACAAACAACAACATAAATAAAATGCCACGGAAGAGCCGCCTTGGAACGGTCAGTGGAAGATTTCCACTGGGGGGCTTAAATCGATTTTACGTGGCCACAATCCTCGCCCTTACTTCCGTCGCGATTAAGACAAATAATTTGTTCAGTCCGCATGAAGGCCTCCTAACTCATCAGTGCAACATCTCCGTGAACACAGAAATCAAAGAACCACAGAGGTGAGACAACGGTGAGGACTCGACAGCAAGAAACCACTGATATGCTGGAGCAAAAGAAAACCAACAGTTAGACTCCGATGAGCCCGACCAGAGACAGAGCATCAGGCACCAACCAACATTATCTCTTTAATTTTCAATAAGCCTTTACGTTGGAGCCGTCATAGAATCTGAGGCCTGACCCACCGGCGTGCAATTAAAGAGGGAAGCAAAGTTGCCAACCGTGATTGGGTTAACTACCATGCATGCAGTCTGTCGTATAATATCCATGTTGTACCCAATCTTTTTAAGTTGCGGAATATTACATTCCATATTTCGAACCGTTTCTCCTCGGAAACCGTTGGGCCGTTTGAAGTCAAATTTCATATTGAGCCTCTATGGGGCTGGGGAAACCAAAATTTGCTAATGGGGTCCATGTCACATGACCAAAATGGCCGGCAAGCCATATATGGTAAAAACCCTTCAAAAATAGTCTTCTCCAGAACCACTGGGCAGATTTCCACGAAACTTGATAAATAGCATCTGAGACGTAGGCCCATCATAAATTGCTAAAATTGTGACCCTGGGTTGACCTTGACCTTCTTTGTGCCTAGGTCAAACTTTGACACATGCTATGCTTTTGTATTGGAAAAGTGAGAATGCATTTTATCCTGCAAACGATTCAGAATACAGTACTAAAGTATAAGATATATTTACGATAAGGCGCATTCATTGGGGGAACCATTTTAGGTCCAGGTCACATGACCAAAATGGCCGCCATACCCATATATGGTAACACTCATAAAGCTGAAAGCATCTGGCGGGTCGTGCACTTCAGCTGAAGCACTGGTTATATTTCAAAATTCATATAATGATGTATCTGACGAAATGACACAGGGCCGAAAAGGACACATCGAAATAGGCCGAAACGACTAAACTCAAAATAAAGGCCGAAACTACTCGAGGCCAAAACGTCCCGTTCCCACAAGCTGTGCCGTAGTATTTGCTCATTTCTTTATTTTTCCACAAAAACGCTGATGTACCATCGCAGCATTTATTGATATTTGATGTATATTATGTTTATCTAACCTAAAATAGTTCTTCTCATCCCCAAAAATGATTAAAATGCCGTCGATTTTTTTTTTAAATTCTCGCGGCGTTTATGCTTCAGAGGACGCAGAACACCGGAACCCACCAAAAATACGGAATCGCCGAAACACACATAAATCTATTTGTCGGTAAATCGGCAAGTGTCCTAAACGAAGTGAGAATTTTTTTTTTCCCACGTCTTCTTCTTTTTAGCTCACCTGTCACGTAGTGACAAGGTGAGCTTTTGTGATCACTGTTGTCCGTCGTGCGTCCTTCCGTGCGTCCGTCCGTGCGTCCGTAAACAATTTCAAAGAAGTATATCTCTAATATCCCATGGTCAATCTTTATCAAATTTCATGAGAAGCATCATCAGGTAAGGGGAAAGGCTGCATAAGGTTTTTGGGCTGATCAGATTGGAATTGTGGTTGCCATGGCAACATATAGCTCCCATAGACTTACAATGGAAAAAAAATAAAATATCTTCTTCTCTGAAACAACAGGGCCCAATGCTTAGATATTTAGCATGTATTAACGGCCAGTGGTCACCAACATAATTCCTGCCAATCATGCTCCTGGGGTCCAAATTGGCCCGCCCCGGGGCCCCTTCGCTCCCATAGACTCATAATGGAACAAAAAGCTACACAAAATCTTCTTCTCGAAAACCACAGGGCCCAGAGCTAAGATATTTAGCATGTAGCAATGGCAAGTGGTCACCTACATAATTCCTGCCAATCATGCCCCTGAGGCCCAAATTAGCCACACCCCGGGACCCCTTAGCTTCCATAGACTCATAATGGAAAAAAGCTTCAAAAATCTTCTTCTCAGAAACCACAGGGTCCAGAGCTTAGATATTTAGCATGTAGCAATGGCCAGTGGTCACCTACATAATTCCTGCCAATCATGCCCTGTGGGGTCCAAATTGGCCACGCCCCGGGGCCCCTTCGCTCCCATAGACTCATAATGGAACAAAAAGCTTCAAAAATCTTCTTCTCGGAAAACCACAGGGCCCAGAGCTTAGATATTTAGCATGTAGCAATGGCAAGTGGTCACCTACATAATTCCTGCCAATCATTCCTTGGGGCCCAAATTGGCCACACCCCGGGGCCCCTTAGCTTCTATAGACTCATAATGGAAAAAAGTTTCAAAAACCTTCTCTGAAACCACAGGGTCAAGAGCTTAGATATTTAGCATGTAGCAATGGCCAGTGGTCACCTGCATAATTCCTGCCAATCATGCCCCTGGGATCCAAATTGGCCACGCCCCGGGGCCTCTTCGCTCCCATAGACTCATAATGGAACAAAAAGCTACAAAAATCTTCTTCTCGGAAACCACAGGACCAAGAGCTTAGATATTTAGCATGTAGCAATGGCAAGTGGTCACCTACATAATTCCTGCCAATCATGCCGCTGGGGTCCAAAGGGGCCACGTCCCGCGGCCATTTAGCTCTTATAGACTCATAATGGAAAAAAGCTTCAAAAATCTTCTTCTCTGAAACCACAGGGCCCAGAGCTGAGATATTTAGCATGTAGCAACGGCAAGTGGTCACCTACATAATTCCTGCCAGTCATGCTCCTGGGGCCCAAATGGGCCACACACCGGGGCCCCTTAGCTCCCATAGACTCATAATGGAAAAAAAGCTTCAAAAATCTTCTTCTCTGAAATCAAGGGGTCCAGAGCTTAGATATTTAGCATGTAGCAATGGCATGTGATCACCTTCATAATTCCTGCAAATCATGCCCCTGGGTTCCAAATAGTGGACGCTCCGGGGCCCCTTCGCTCCCATAGACTCATAATGGAACAAAAAGCTACAAAAATCTTCTTCTCGGAAACCACAGGACCAAGAGCTTAGATATTTAGCATGTAGCAATGGCAAGTGGTCACCTACATAATTCCTGCCAATCATGCCGCTGGGGTCCAAAGGGGCCACGTCCCGCGGCCATTTAGCTCTTATAGACTCATAATGGAAAAAAGCTTCAAAAATCTTCTTCTCTGAAACCACAGGGCCCAGAGCTGAGATATTTAGCATGTAGCAACGGCAAGTGGTCACCTACATAATTCCTGCCAGTCATGCTCCTGGGGCCCAAATGGGCCACACACCGGGGCCCCTTAGCTCCCATAGACTCATAATGGAAAAAAAGCTTCAAAAATCTTCTTCTCTGAAATCAAGGGGTCCAGAGCTTAGATATTTAGCATGTAGCAATGGCATGTGATCACCTTCATAATTCCTGCAAATCATGCCCCTGGGTTCCAAATAGTGGACGCTCCGGGGCCCCTTCGCTCCCATAGACTCATAATGGAACAAAAAGCTTCAAAAATCTTCTTCTCGGACACCACAAGGCCCAGAGCTTAGATATTTAGCATGTAGCAACAGCAAGTGGTCACCTACATAATTCCTGCCAATCATGCCCCTGGTGTCAAAACGGGTCACGCCCCAGGGCCCTTTAGCTCCCATAGACTCATAATGGAAAAAAGCTTTAAAAAATCGTCTTCTCTGAAACCACAGCGCCAAGAGCTTAGATATTACGCACATAGCAACGGCAAGTAGTCACCTACATAATTCCTGCCAATCATGCCCCTGGGATCCAAAAGGGCCACGCCCCGGGGCCCCTTAGCTCCCATAGACTCATAATGGAAAAAAAGCTTCAAAAACCTTCTCTGAAACCACAGGGCCCAGAGCTTAGATATTTAGCATGTAGCAGCCGCCAGTGGTCACCTACATAATTCCTGCCAATCATGCCCCTGGGTTCCAAATGAGCGACACCCCGGGGGCCCCTTCGCTCCCACAGACTTATAATGGAACAAAAAGCTTCAAAAATCTTCTTCTCGGAAACCACAGGGCCCAGAGCTGAGATATTTAGCATGTAGCAACGGCAAGTGGTCACCTACATAATTCCTGCCAATCATGCGCCTGGGGTCCAAACGGGCCACGCCCCGGGGCCCTTTGGCTCCTATAGACTTCTAATGGAAAAAAGCTTCAAAAATCTTCTTCTCTGAAACCACAGGGCCCAGAGCTGAGGTATTTGCCATGTAGCAATGGCAAGTGATCACCTACATAAATCCTGCCAATCATGTCCCTTGGGTCCAAATTGGGCACACCCCGGGGCCCCTTAGCTCCCATAGACTCATAATGGAAAAAAAATCAAAAATCTTCTTCTCTGAAACCACAGGGCCCAGAGTTTAGATATTTAGCATGTAGCAAGGGCAATTGGTCAGCTACATAATTCCTGCTAATCATGCCCCTGGGTTCCAAATTGGCCACGCGCCTGGGCCCCTTTGCTCCCATAGACTCATAATGGAAAAAAGCTTTAAAAAATCGTCTTCTCTGAAACCACAGCGCCAAGAGCTTAGATATTACGCACATAGCAACGGCAAGTAGTCACCTACATAATTCCTGCCAATCATGCCCCTGGGATCCAAAAGGGCCACGCCCCGGGGCCCCTTAGCTCCTATAGACTCATAATGGACAAAAAGCTTAAAAAACCTTCTTCTCTGAAACCCCAGTGCCCAGAGCTTAGATATTTAGCATGTAGTAATGGCAAGTGGTCACGTACATAAATCCTGCCAATCATACCCGTGGGGTCCAAATTGGCCACGCCTGGGGCCCCTTAGCTCCCATAGACTCATTATGGAAAAAAGCTTCAAAAATCTTCTTCTCTGAAACCACAGGGCCCAGAGCTTAGATATTTAGCATGTAGCAATGACAAGTGGTCACCTATAAATTCCTGCCAATCATGCCCCTGGGGTCCAAATGGGCCACACCCTGGGACCCCCTTAGCTCCCATAGACTCATAATGGAAAAAAAAAAACCTTCAAAAATCTTCTTCTCTGAAACCACAGCGCCCAGAGCTTAGATATTTAGCATATAGCAAAGGCAGGTGTTCACCTTCATATTTCCTGCTAATCATGCCCCTGGGGTCCAAATGGGCCACGCCCCGGGGCACCTTAGCTCCCATAGACTCATAATGGAAAAAAGCTTTAAAAATGATTTTCTCAGAAACTGTGAAGCACAGAACTTAGATATTTAGTATCTAGCAACATAAAATAGCCAGCTACATAAATCCTGCTAACCCTGCCCCTGGGGTCAAAATTGGCCTCGCCCCAGCTCATCACCTCCAATAGACATATAATGGAAAAAAATTAAAAATCTTCTCCTTTGAAACCATAAGGCCCAGAGCTTAGATTTTTAGTATGTAGCAACATCAAGTGGCCACCTACATAAATTCTGCCAGTTATGCCCCTTGGATCCAAATTGGCCCCATCCCAGGGCTCTTTAGCTTCCATAGACTTACAATTGGAGAAACTTCAACAATCTTCTTCTCTGAAACCACAGGGCCCTTATAATGAAAAAAAAAACAACTTCAAATTGGGAAAAAAATCTTCTTCTCTGAAACCATAAGTCCCAGAGCTTAGGTATTTAGCATGTAGCAATGTCGAGTGGTCGCCTACATGAATCCTGCCAATCATGCCCCTGGGGTCCAAATCCTGTGGCCCCTAAACTCCAACAAACTTATAATTGAAAAGCTTCAAACATCTTCTTTGAAACCATGAAGTACAGACCTTAGATATAGCAACACAAAATGGTCGCCTACATAAATCCTGCCAACCATGCCCTTTGGGTCAAAATTGGTCAAGCCCCAGGGCTCATTAGCTCCTATAGACTTATACTTGAAAAAAACTTAAAAATATCATTTTTCTCCAAAACCATAAGGCATAGATTTTGTTTGATTTGTGGTTTTACATCCCCGTCAACACTGTATAGGTCATTTTGGAGATGTCTTTTCCAATTTTGTGGGACTTTTACCAGACATTGAGATGAAATTACATCTCAAGCCCTGTGGCCCAATGAAACCAGTAGGGTTTATAAGCATGGACACCGCTTTGCCTGAGCTTAGATATTTAGTATGTAGCAATGTCAAGTGGTCACCTACACTTATGATTTTCTGGTACACAGGTGAGCGATATAGGGCCATTGGGCCCTCTTGTTTGTCTTATTACTGCTCAAATTTATACAGACGAGTTCTCGCTTTTTGATCACTGGACAATTTGTTATGAAATCTGGGGCTATGACATACAGTTTTCAAACTTGTGTGTTTCAATTTTTTGAACCCAAAATGGTCCTCAGGGGCATGCTCCGTCCCATCCATTTCAGGAAGTCAGTTTCACTGAAGGCCTAATATCTCATTAGAATCAGAATGCCACTGATAACACGTCATAAGACATTAATTCACCGGGACCTGTGATCATGCGGGAAGTAATTTAAGTTCCTAGCTCTCATTGAAGAGGTAAATTTAGCTACACTAGTCTCTGCACCTTCTGTCGAGGAAATGATCAAATCGGGCAGGGGGAGAGCGGAACCTTTGTAAGCGTCAGTTTTTGCAATGAAGATAAATATATATAAAGGTGTAAGAAGCATTTTTTCCTACTTTGGGCATTTTCAATTTCTTCTCGAAGGACCACTACTTGGTGGTCCCAGATACAACTACGTGATTCCAAGACAAGTCCTTTACATGCTGCCTCGTTTACTTTTATGTCATAAGGACACTCATTAAGATTTCGCCTTATTAAGGAAACCAATTTAAGCGTTGTTTGCTAGCACATACGTCGCTAATATATGTGCAGTCGTAGTAGTCGAAAAAGTAATGTGTGATGATAGTCATGTACCTAGGTATTTGATGGAATCCAAGTTCTCGAGGACCGTATCCTCCAAGGTGTAAGAAGGCTCTTTTTGTGTGTGTGTGTGTGTGTGTGTGTGTTTGGGGGGGGGGTCGCTATTTATTAATAATCTGCATAATATTGCATTAAACGGGCTGAAATCTCATACTCTATTTTCTTGTCCAATTTATCCTTCAGCAGTGTCGGTGAGTCACTTGCATCTCTTATTTCCCCGTAGCAAAACATAGTTGTCTGCAAGTCTCATATTTCTGAGTCAATGTCAGTGGAACTATCATTGATGTACATGGAGAACAACAATGGACCAAGAACAGCCCCTTATAGGACCTCAGACAAAACTGGAGCTCTCTGGGGTTTCCTCATTATGAATAACTCGGTGTTTTCTATAACAGAGAAAGGAATCCATCCATTTGAGAGTCCATTCACTCTGTCTGAATCCCATAGCCAAATAACTTGATTTTAGTAGGTCATGAGTGGACGTGTCAAATGCCTTCCCGGAGTCAAGAGCAAATGTGTTTACTTGTCACTATTTGTCTGTATCCAAGGGTTTTATCAAATCTTTTATTACTGTGCTAACGTTTTATCAAATCTTTGATTACTGTGCTCAACTGAGAGTCACAGCTATGCCTTTTTCTGAATGAATATTAGACATCAGAATCAGAATTGTTCCTGGTGACACGTCAAATGACATTTATTCACCAGGACCTGTGATATGGGAAGTTAGTCCCTAGTTCTCACCAATGAGATAAATTTAGCTACACTATCCTATGCACCTTCAGCAGTGGATATGATCGAATCAGGAAGGGCATTCCAATCTCTAATGGTTCGGGGGGAAGAACGAGTGTTTATAGATGTCATTTCTTGCAGTAGGGGTCTGAAACGCGAGCGAATGATGGTTTCTAGTGCCTAGCAGGGAGAACAAGATCAACTCTTGGAATGCTGGCAGCACCCTTTAGACCTTTGTATAAAAGTATGAGCCTACTGTCTCTTCTCCTTATCTCGAGAGACTCCCATCTTAATTTTCCTAGAATTCCAGTCATGCTCCCAGTTTCAAAGCCGTATAATTGCTTGTTACAAATCTAGCAGCTATATTTTGATTTTTTTCAATTTCTTCATTAAGGATCACTCCACTCGGGTCCCAGATGCAACTACCATATTCCAAGATTGGGCGAACAATCCCTTATATGCTTTCTCCTTCACATTCTGAGGACACTGATGAAGATTTTGCCTCAGGAAACCAAGTGTTCTATTCGCCTTAGTACACACGATGCTAATGTGTGTTTTCCATCTCAAATCGTTTGTGATTGTCACACCAAGGTATTTAATGGAATTTTCGTTTTTGAGCACCGTTCCCTCTAAGGTGTATGAAGCCTCAATTTTATTTGTCGTTTTCTTAGTTTTTTTGCATAATATTGCATTTAACGGGCTGAAATCGCATGCCCCATTTTCGTGGCCAACATCCTAATCTTTCTATATCCTTCTGAAGTTTCAATGAGTCCTCTGTACCTCTTATTTCCCGATAGCAAAAAAAAGTCTGCGAACAGTCTTATTTCTGAGTCAATGTCAGTGGAAATATCGTTAATGTACAGGGAGAAAAGCAGTGGACTAAGAACAGTCCCCTGCGGAACCCCAGATAAAACTGGAGCCCATACTGACGATTCAGCATTAACAACAACACGCTGTTTTCAGTGGCAAAGGAAGGAATCTATCCATCTCAGAGTCTTCCCCCGCCCCAATTCCATAACCAAATAATTTGGATTTACATGTTCATGTTCCAGTCTTGAACATGATGTGTTAACGTCTTGAACATGATGTGTTAACATGATCATGGAGAAAACACTCATGTTCCACAATTATGTCTAAACCCATACATCATCTACTTTATGCACTCTGTATGCAGTTATTTATAACTGCTTTGCAGTTGTGACCTTTTTTTTTTAGATTGCATTTGTACTTTAAAGCTTTCTTTTGAAATAAACTGCATTTAATGACATTCGAAAGCAGTAAAATAAAACTACAAATACACTGGATAAACTGCATTTTTGCCTCATGTATAAGTGCAGTTTAATGCAGTTAATAAAAAGTAGAAGTAAAACAAAGATCAGGAATTGATACAATTAACTTACTCCATCCATAAAAGACACCAAAGGGAAAGAAATACAAACATTAAGCGACCAGACCATAATGGAAACCTAAACAAAGGAAGGTCATATGGACAGTTACTTTCCCACAAAATGGCCATATGGCCATCCAAAATTAAAAGACACAAGTGATACACACAGTAAGTAACAAACAACAACATAAATAAATCGCCACAGAAGAGCCGCCTTGGAACGGTCAGTGGAAAGATTTCCACTGGGGGGCTTAAATCGATTTTACGTGGCCACAATCCTCGCCCTTACTTCCGTCGCGATTTAGACAAATAATGTGTTCAGTCCGCATGAAGGCCTCCTAACTCATCAGTGCAACATCTCCGTGAACACAGAAATCAAAGAACCACAGAGGTGAGACAACGGTGAAGACTCGACAGCAACCAGACTGTAATAAAACTGTTTATTTTACAGGGCATTTTAAAACTGCTTTTGGTCCAAGTAGAAAAAAAACTGCTTCTTACTGCATTTTTTACAATAAACTGCATTTTCACTGCAAAAAGACTACAGTTTTTAGCAGTCAATTTAGCTAAGGGATGATAGCATAGGCTTTTTCCACCACCCGTTCTCACGCCTACGGAACGATAGAATGCGTAACCATTGGGTAAGAACGTCAAGCTATTAGAGCGACATCCGGTGAGGAATTAGAGCGCTAAAAAACGAAAAGAAACTTTGCATCTTCTGTGTTTCATAAGTTACATAAATTTTACGAAGAAGGAATTTAAATAAAAGGGAATTCCATTCAGGAGCCCATTGATATCGGCGTCTTTGGAGTAAATACCAAATCCCGTACTTCAAGCATTTTGGCTAAATTTAGGTTCTCCTGCTCAAGGTGAACTGAAGCCATGGAAAACTCATAGTTTTTCGAAGTGTTTGTTGCCTTTTATTTATTATTGCGCTTTGCTACAAGTTCAGCGTATTAACATGCACACACAATAAACATATATGGCGATATGTTATGGATATTTTGCTTGTCAAAGCAGCACTAGCGAGAAATCACCACGGAAAAGGTCGAAAATGGTTGGTTACGCATTAAATCTATAGAAATGATAACAAAACTTGCAACTATAAAGCGGATCTGTTTTCATCTCCACGGCCCCAGAATCACCCGCACCTTGTTCTACGGAACCATTTTTAGCCAGCCTGATAAGCAGTGCGCTATTTATTCGATAATGATATAGTGTTTTATGGAAACATTTTCAGTCTCCAGAATCATAGTACCGAATGATTGTCACTGACTTTTGCGCTGTTTGTTTTACCAATGGTCCGGAAATTGCCTAAAATGAAATAAAACAGGGTTTGGAGTTTGAATTTCTGCGAAGAACTCCTCATCTGCCATAATTTGCTGGTTAAGCATTAGATCGTCTGGTTGCGCATTAGATAACCAGAGGAGAAAATCACACCAGCTGCTGCCTAAGTAAATGCCAGCAGCTTACAACAATAAAAGGTGGTCTACATATGATTTATAAATTGTGTCAAAATCATCAGAGAAAGAAAGCTGTGATAAAAAATACTTTTCTTGACAAGATCATTAAATGTCTGGGTATGACCGAATGACGCACCGATTCATAAATAAGAGGTCATTACATGCTTTTGTAGAAAACAAAATGGCCAGCTTACGCTTTGTAAAGGCGATTAAATGTATATCGTGTTTCTATGGTCAAGCATTAGAGAGCCATGTTGAGCATAAGACACTCATTGCATGGTTATAAACTTGGTGCTTATAAAAATAGAAGTAAAGCAATGATCAGAAATCAATAGAATTAACTTACACCTCCCATCTGAGACACCAAAGGGAAAGAAACACAAGCATGTAATAACTGGGCCCCAATGGAAACAACAACAGAGTAGATCCAAATGGACATTTACTTTCCCATAAAATTGCCAGCTGGCTATCCAAAATGCGATACATACAATTAGTGACAAACAATAACATAAATAAACCGCCAAAGAAGAACCGCCCTGGAACAGTCAGTGAAAAGAATTAAACTTGGAATTGTTTGTCAATCGACCCAAAGGTGCTCAGAAGAAAAGTTGTCCTATGCTTAAGTGCACGTCAATATCACTGACTTGTCGGGAAAATTTTTGTAATGAAAATTGTCGCAGTGAGGTCAAAGTGTTGTGTAGAACTAAAGAGGGTTATCTTGGTTTTATCCGACAGTGAGATGAAATGGCATCTAAACCCCTGCCGTCAAACGAAACAAAATGACTTACATGCATTTGCCGGCCTGGGTCAATTAACTTTAACTTATTTGGGCAACCTTAGTCCGTATAAACGGTTTACCGGTACCCGTGTGCGGTCAGTTTCAGCTCAACATGGAAGCTTCTACAAACCCCGATGATTTAGGTTGAAGAGGGTGTAGACGTGTGCGAAAAATGTGTTTCTAAGAGATGTCATCTGTTAAATCCAGAGTTAATTCCTTCTGTCGTACAAGTTAATGTTTCCTTTGCGTGTGCCGCTTCAATGATGCAGGGTATAAAAAACTCATCTCGATATCAATGGGCTCCTGAATGTAATTCCCCGTTTTTTAAATAACTTCCTCGTAAAATTTATATAACTTATGAATCACAGAAAATGCAAAGTTTCTTTACCTTTTTAGCGATCTATTTCCTCACCGGATGTCGCTCTAATTGCTTGGTCGACAGAAAAACATCCTGCTCTCGGACCAAGGCCTCTAACGATCTAAGCTGAAAGTCTTTGGGAGTTAAACCAAATGTCTCTTTTACTAGATCTTCCATCTTTGTTTTCAAGGGCGCAGCTATATTGAAAATGTCACCATGTTGGATTTGAAACGAACGATTCGATTGGATATCCGCGAAATAAAGATAGATCGATGACGTTATTTGCGGTGTATGTGAGATAAAAATAGACTAAAAGTTCTCATGGAATTACTGGGATCACCAATCGGAGTGCCTCATTTATTATTCATGAGGAAGAAGAAACGTAAGCGAGATTTCCAAGGGGCGATGAATATAGTGAACGAAATGAAGTGCACCTGGATCACCGAGGAAGGATGAAAGCCTACACAGTAATCATGTAATTACGGTAGGGATATTTAACCTGCACAGGGGATGGTTCTCTCGGGACGGGGGCCTCCAGTTAATGTCACGATCCGAAGGACAGTGCACTTTATGACATCCCTGCAAATGTTGTCAATGGAGCGTGTTTGTACACCGAAATTTTATCGCCGCTGCTGGGGATTGAACCCGGGACCTCTAGCATCAGACGCAAGTGCACTTACCACTGTGTGTGTGTGAATTCGGGTTGCAGTTAATATTTTACTTTTGGTCCTTTGAGATCAGCGTGAATATTCTGAGAAATCAGAAATAAATTATTGGTTTAGACTCATAGTCTAGACAGGTTTTTTATTATTTGGACCCCATTTTGATTTATATCATGTCTTTGATGCTGATGCTCTGTCTCTGGTCGGGCCCATCGGAGTCTAACTGTTGGTTTTCTTTTGCTCACGCATTTCAGTGGTTTCTTACTGTCGAGTCCTTACCGTTGTCTCACCACTGTGGTTCTTTGATTTTTTGTGTTCACGGAGGTGTTGCACTGATGAGTTAGGAGGCCTTCATGCGGACTGAACAAATTATTTGTCTAAATCGCGACGGAAGTAAGGGCGAAGACTGTGGCCACGTAAAATCGATTTAAGCCCCCCAGTGGAAATCTTTCCACTGACCGTTCCAAGGCGGTTCTTCTGTGGAGATTTATTTATGTTGTTGTTTGTTACTTACTGTGTGTATCACTTGTGTCTTTTAATTTTGGATGGCCATAATGCCATTTTGTGGGAAAGTAACTGTCCTTATGGCCTTCCTTTGTTTAGGTTTCCATTATGGTCTGGTCGCTTAATGTTTGTATTTCTTTCCCTTTGGTGTCTTTGGTGGGTGGAGTAAGTTAATTGTATCGATTCCTGATCTTTGTTTTACTTCTACTTTGTATCGACTGCCTATTCGAAAATTGCAGTATGTTTCCTCTGGCTTTCTTTGCCGGATCATTACAGGGTCACTGAGGCTTTAGTAGCCGAAACTACGTAGTATGACCCATCTTCTTTCTTATGAATGTTTTCATTGCTCTTAAAGGAGCACACTTTTTATTTTATTAACGTCGCTTTCAACAATTTTTCAGTCATATCACGACGGTGTCTGGTTGCGACATGGAGCTCAATGCTCACTTTTAAAGTGCTGCCTCACTGAAGTATCATGTCCCAGACACATTACATGATACCACACCCAGTCACATTATCCTGACACTGGGTCGACCAGTCCTAGCTCTATCCCGTAAATCTGAGTGCCAAGCGAGGAGCAGCTAGTACCATTTTTAACGACTTTGGTATGTCGCGGCCCGGGATCGAACCCGTGACCTCCCGTTCCAAAGCGGTTCTTCTGTCGCGGTTCATTTTTGTTATGGTTTGTCTTGTATGTGTCGCTTGTGTTTTCTTATTGGATAGCCAATTTGCTATTTGTGGGAAAGTAACTGTCCTTTTAGCTTTCCGCTAAAGGCGGATTCTTTAACTATACATATCTGTTGTCCTTATTACCTTAGAGGCTTACTTTTTCTCCTGGCAAACGAAGGGCAGTAGTGAATGTGGTATTCTTTAGAAATATTAAAACCTTTTAATGAAAATATTAGGAAATTGTTCTTGTTCTTCGGACATCTAATTTTCGTTTTAAGCAGATATGAATGAACAAAGTGTAATCTTATACTTATACTAGTATAGAACATATCATCGTAATGAACTAATCGAAGAATTAACTTTTGAGCACAAATGGAGAAATAAAAAACTGACATTTTCCAAATGATTCCCAGTAAAATTCGTGATATTTACAATCAAAGTACATGTATCTTGTTATCAATTACTCAGTACATCACTTAATGCGGAAAGTGAAAAACAATAATTAAAGGCTTCTGTAAAAGGCACATGCACATTTTCAGTCCATATCAAAACAACTGTAAAGATTCTGAAGGATCAGTTTTAAACGGTAGGAGGAGTTGCACTCACTACTACATATCCAGTTTCATATTATAGATGGGGAAAAAAAAACCTCTAAGTTAAAAATGTGAAAAAAAGAGAAAAGAATTATTTTAAGATTATGTAAAACGCAAATGCATATCTTCAGACCATAATTCAACCAACCATTTTAAGTTTTGGAAGGATTGGCATTAAACTGTAGGAGGAGTTGCGCTCACACGGTACCTACTACATTATGCTCTTTCATAGAATTGGTGCATGAAAAAAGTCTAAGTTAAAAATGTGGAAAAAGTGAAAAAAAAATAATTAAAGAATTCTGAAAAAAAGCATATGCACAATTTCAAACCATGATAAAGACACCTGTAAAATTTCAGAAGGATCGGTATAAAACTGTAGGAGGAGTTGCGCTCACAAGGTTCCTACTACATTATACTCTTTCATAGAATTGATGCATGAAAAAAGTCTAAGTTAAAAATGTGAAAAAAGTAAAAAAAAAAAATAATTAAAGAATTCTGAAAAAACCATATGCACAACTTCAAACCATGATAAAGACACCTGTAAAATTTCAGAAGGATCGGTATAAAACTGTAGGAAAAGTTGCACTCACAAGGTGCCTACTACATTATACTCTTTCATAGAATTGATGCATGAAAAAAGTCTAAGTTAAAAATGGGAAAAAGTGAAAAAAAAAAATAATTAAAGAATTCCGAAAAAAGCATATGCACAACTTCAAACCATGATTAAGACATCTGTAAAATTTCAGAAGGATCGGTATAAAACTGTAGGAGAAGTTACGCTCACAAGGTGCCTACTACATTATACTCTTTCATAGAATTGCTGCATGAAAAAGTCTAAGTTAAAAATGTGAAAAAAGTGAAAAAAAAATTAATTAAAGAATTCTGAAAAAAGCATATGCACAACTTCAAACCATGATAAAGACACCTGTAAAATTTCAGAAGGATCGGTATAAAACTGTAGGAGGAGTTGCGCTCACAAGGTACCTACTGTGAATTCGGAACCATGCAAAAAAGTCTAAGTTAAAAATGTGGAAAAATGTGATAAAAAAATTATTAAAGAATTCTGAAAAAAACCATATGCACAACTTCAAACCATGATTAAGAAACCTGTAAAATTTCAGAACGATCGGTATAAAACTGTAGGAAAAGTTGCACTCAAAAGGTACCTACTATGAGTTGGGAACCATGCAAAAAAGTCTAAGTTAAAAATGTGAAAAAAGTGAAAAAAAATTAATTCAAGGATTCTGAAAAATGCACATGCACAACTTCAAACCATGATAAAGACACCTGTTAAATTTCAGAACGATCGGTTAAAACCTGTAGGAGGAGTTGCACTCACAAGGTACCTACTATGAGTTGGGAACCATGCAAAAAAAGTCTAAGTTAAAAATGTGAAAAAAGTGGAAAAAATTAATTCAAGGATTCTGAAAAAAGCACATGCACAATTTCAAACCATGATAAAGCACCTGTAAAATTTAAAATTTCAGAACGATCAGTTTAAACCTGTAGGAGGAGTTGGGCTCACAAGGTACCTACTACAATCTCGGAACCACGCATCACGAACCACGCACCACGTAAAGCCGAATACTGTGTCCCCTCGCTTTTCTTCGAAAAGGCGGGGGACAACTAAAGATGAGGACTCGCACCTGTTCCACACACTGTAAGCTCGAGCTAAAGAAAACCAGGCAGACCTAGAATAGTCAAGCCAAAAACAAGTCACAAGGCATCAACCACTGATAAAATTTTTAAGTTGGGGCCGTCATCGAGACAGAGATATGAATCCTCCCCTTATTAAGGCTGAAACGATTTATCGGAATATTGATCATTTAATCGATAAAGGACGGGTCTCCCTAAGGGGCTTTTTTTGGCCTCCTAACGATTTTGTTTATTTCTGGCTTATCGTTAGCATACATATGCCTAATTATTTGGAACATATGTGGTTTTGGTATTTAAGCAGTTTTTTCTGAGTTACAGGCTCTTTAAAGTGGGTGGGGTAACTCCACACAGTTTTGACATGTATTTTGTGTCTCATTTAAAGGTAGAAAAATAGTACCATACATTACACATTATTATATAAAATTACAGGGGAAGGTCTAACTCTATGTTTTGTCACAAGTCTATTCACCTAAATTCACTTTTTTGGGGAAAAATATGGTTCAAGGAACCTTGGGTCATTTTTGAGATTTTTAACAGTAAAGTTCTTTTTTTTCTTATATCTTCGGTATACATTAACCTATAGTGGTGAAACTCCTACCATGCAAGCATACTGATTAGGTAATATGACTCAAATGATCATTTGAGATGTTGACCTATATTTCACGGTTTAATGGACATTCTTATTTCATGTTAATGGGTTAGATTTTTGTTTCCATCAGTTCAAGAGTTTAGATATTTCTGGCATTTGGATAAACAGGCGATGGGTTTAAACATATTTAAATAAAACGAAAAAACAATAGAAATGTGTAAAAAGTACCCAGATGCCCCCGCCTTTTTGGCTTAGCTAATATGCTGCATGACCCCTGGGGACACATTGTACATGTATGTGTCATTGAATATGGGTTAGCATCAGATATATATGTTTCTGTGTGGGTATCTCAATATTTTGGATGTTGATGATATGAACTTGGCAGGGGGCTGGGGCATGATTTGTTTGATTTGAGGTTTAACGTCCCCGTCAACACTGTGAAGGTCATTTTGGAGACGTTGCTTCCAATTTTGTGGGACTTTTACCGGACATTGAGATGAAATGCCATCTCAAGCCCTGTCGCCCAATGAAACCAATAGGGTTTATTAGCATGGACAGTCCGCCTGGCACCGCGGTTCCTGGACAGGCTAAGATCCACTAAGCGGTTTACCAGTACTAGTGTGCGGGCCGGATTCAGCTCCGGGTGGAGGCATCATGCAGCCCATATATTTCTTCAAGCCCCTATGGGCGGGGGCCAGGCTGGGGCATGATTGTGTGGGTCTCAAGATATATGTCATTGAATGTGTCTAACCATAAACAACAGCAAATAAAAAGGTTGGAATCTAAAAATAAAGATGTCATATGTAAATAACAGTATGCTACACTGCTGTATGCAACACCTATTTTGATGCATGAGGTTTAAGAAACAATGGTAACATACAGGACCAAAGTAGGTCTCCTTGCAGAACACCTGGAGTACACTATAACTGTGAACAAAATGTTCTTCTTCTACTTATTGTCTTCTTTTTATTATTATTATTATTATTCTAAAGAAAACGAGAGAATGAGAGAACTAAACATTAGCGTCGGTATTACTGTTCCTGTAAATAATCATAGATCAGTCAGTTTGTTAGTCAAGCTATTCAATTGCCCAGAATGTTTTCCTATATTGCAGCATCATTCATTGTATCATGTTAAGTACAACAGCAGCATTATCATTAGATCTTCAAAGTAAGGTTACATCTTTAATGAAGAGTGGAAACATATAAGCAGATAAAGGGTCTCCTTGTCTAATACCTGAAATACAGAGATAGAGAGGGAGACAGGGAATACAATCTAAGGATTAAGGAAGGCCCTGGACTGGAGTCCATAATAGGGTGGCAGTGCAAATGAAAAAAATGGTGACGAGGTATTTGATTGCTGTGTCCATATCGCTTCTTTGTTAAAGAACCTCGGTTTTAAGGCCATCCGCCAAAGTCAGTAAAAAATCGTTGAAGTCACAGTATATGAACATTGTAACAGATGCTGTTCAAAAAGAGGCAACAGCTCAAGTTCAGGTGATGATGAAAGCTATTCTTCTGTAGATTAATTTGATTCAATATGCGCAAAGCATGTCAGAATACAGTTGTGAAAAACCATTTTCAAATGTATATGCCTGTGTCTTCACGTAGGTGTACCACATTCTTTTTAGATGTGCTCTTGAAGTGGGATTATTAAAGATATTCAAGCAGACCTTTCTTATATCTCTGCATGCCAAAGGAAGGAGTGAGTGAGGCATATATAATTTTTCGATGTGATGTTATGTGCGTACTATGTCACATACTATTACGTTCATAACCAGGTTCACGTTTAGGTGCACATTTATGTCTCCATTTCTCCTGCAGCTCATAACTGTTTAGCTTGTTTATGGTCACTGATTCTGTCTGGAGTGGGGCTATTTGATTGGACCAAAGAAAATGTAAAAAAATATGTATCTCAGAAACTGTTCAGATTCCAACCTTTTTTATTTGATGTTGTTTATGGTCAGATGCATTCAATGACACACACAATAATGCCCCAGCCCCCTGCCCTGCCCATTTCATATCATCAAAATCCAAATATCTTAGAAAATATTGAGATACCCATCCTGAACATATATATCTGATGCTAGTGTGTCTCCCAGGGGTCATGCATCTATATTGGCAAAGTCAAACAGGCGGGGGCATCTGTGTACTTTGGACACATTTCTATTGTTTATTTCGTTTGATTAAGATATGTTTAAACTCATCGCCTGTTTATCCAAATGCCAGAAATATCTAAACTCTTGAACCGATGGAAACAATAATCTAACCTATAAACATGAAATAAGAATGTTCATTCAACCGTGAAATATAGGTCAACATCTCAAGTGATCATTTGAGTTATATTGCCTCATCAGTATGCTTGCATGGTAGGAGTTTCACCACAATAGGTTAATGTATACCGAAGATATAAGAAAAAAAAAGAACTTTACTGTTGAAAAATCTCAAAAATGACCCAAGGTTCCTTAAACCATATTTTTCCCCACAAAGTGAATTTTGGTGAAAAAACTTGTGACAAAACATAGAGTTAGACCTTCCCCTGTAATTTTATATAATAACGTGGCATGTATGGAACTATTTTTCTACCTTTAAATGAGACACAAAATACATGTCAAAACTGTGTGGAGTTACCCCACCCACTTTAAGGGCCTGTAACTCAGAAAAAAACTGCTTAAATACCAAAACCACATATGTTCCAAATGATTAGGCATATGTATGCTAACAATAAGCCAGAAATAAACAAAATCGTTAGGAGGCCAAAAAAGCCCCTTAGGGAGACCCGTCCTTTCACAAAAATAATTATCATTTCTGATTTGCTTGCAATCGATTATTTGATATGTTCAATTTACTACCTATAGTTGTGCCTAGAATAGCTGTATGAGTGGCAAACAGTGCAGATCCAGATGAAAAGCCGCGTTCTGTGGCGTCTCATCTTGGTCAACACTGTTTGCTCAGGTCTGTCTGTCCAAATTCATATGGCAAAGTACAGAATATGGTCGGAGCCATCATGCACAGACAGAAAGACAGACAGGTAAAATCATGACCAAATCTTCAGTGATTTCAAATCAATTATCGATCGCAATGGACAGGAATGATAACCGATCATCTTTTCAGTTCAGATTAGCCAGCCCTACCCCTCATAACATCCTGCAATAAAAGACGGAAGCAAAGTCACCAACGATTACTGTGTTAAAAACAAAGCATGCTTTCTGTCGCATAAGATAAGTGAAGACAATGATAAGGAATCGATACAATTAACCATCAGAGACACCAAAGGAAAAGGAACACAAACATGAAATAACAATCCCTAAAGGGACATCATTAGCGGAAAGCTAAAAGGACAGTTTCTTTCCCACAAAATAGCAAATTGGCTATCCAATAAGAAAACACAAGCGACACATACTAGGCAAACCATAACAAAAATAAACCGCGACAGAAGAACCGCCTTGGAACGGGCAGTGAAACGAATTTCACTGGGGAGCAGTGGGGGTGCTTGAATCGATTTTACGCCCTTACTGCCGTCGCGATTTAGACAAATAATTTGTTCCGTCCGCATGAAGGCCTCCTTACTCGTCAGTACAACATTTCAGTGAACACAAAACTCAAATAACCACAGAGATGAAACAATGGTGATGACTCGATAGCAACAAACCACTCAAATGCTGGTGCAACAGAAAACCAAAAGTTAGCTTCCGATACAGATGGACCCGACCAGAGACAGAGCATCAAAATAGAAGTGTAGACAATGATCAGGAATCGATACAATTAACCGGCTGCTCACATCAGAGACACCAAAGGGCAAGAAACACAAACATGGAACAACAGACCTAATGGAAACATCAATAGCGGAAAGTCAAAAGGACAGTTACTTTCCCACAAAATGGCAAATAGTCTATCCAAAATAAAATAATATAAGCGACACAAACACCCAAAGACAAACCAGAACAAGAATAAACTGCAACAGAAGAACCGCCTTGGAACGGTCAGCGGAAACGGATTCCACGGGTTGGGGCGGGGATGGCTTAAATCGATTTTACGCGGCCACAATCCTCGCCCTTCCGTCGCGATTTAGACAAATAATTTGTTCCGTGCGAATGAAGGCCTCAGTGCAACATCTTCGTGAACAAAAATAATCAAACAACCACAGAGATGAAACAACGATGAGGCCTCGACAGCAAGAAACCACTGAAATGCTGGAGCAAAAGAGAACCAACAGTTAGACTCCGATGGGCCCGACCAGAGACAGAGCATCAGGCACCAACCGACATTACCTTGAATTAGATCTCTCTAATTCTCAGTAAGTCTTCACGCTGGAACCGTCATAGAATCTGAGGCCGGTCCCATCGGCGTGCAATTAGAGGGAAGCAAAGTTGTCAACCGTGATTGGGTTAACTACCATTCATGCAGTCTGTCGTATAACATTTATGTTGTACCTAATCTTTTTATATCGAATAATGATTTTTCGAAATTGGGTGCTGAAGTCATTGCGGTTATATATTTTTCTGAATTTACATACTAAGTCACCTTAAATTCGGGTTCCGATAGACCTTGTTGCAGAAGAGATATAAGTCCAATACTGAAATTTGAAATTAAATCAGAATGACGACTATAAAACTTTGAAAAGGCTTTGCGTAATTTATGGTACCGATAACGCTGATTAAGAAGTTTAGCCGTTAACAATTTATGTATCAAATATAAGTAGAGGCAAATTATCAGGAATCGATGCAATTAACCCACAGCTCCCATCAGAGACACAAAAGGGAAAGAAACTCTCCTAACTCAACACCAAGAACACAAAAATCAAACAACCACAGAAATGATACAACGGTGAGGACTCGACAGACCATTGAAATGCTGGAGCAAAAGATAACCAACATTTAGACTCCGATGGGCCCGACCAGAGGCAGAGCATCAGGCACCGACCAACAATGCATAATATTAAATTCTCGCTTATTCTCAGCAAGCCTTTACGCTGAAACTGTCATAGAATCTCAGGCCTGACCCACAGCGTGCAATAAAAGAAGGAAGCAAAGTTGTCAACCGTAATTGGGTTAACTTAACTCTGTCGAATAACAATTATGTTGTGCCGAATTTTTATATCGAAGAATGATTTCACGAAATTGGGTGCTGAAGCCATTGAAATTATATATTTTTCTGAATTTAAGTTGTTGTTCTAATGAACTCGGAGGCCTTCATGCGGACTGAACAAATTATTTGTTTAAGTCGCGACGGAAGTAAGGGCGAGGACTGTGGCCACGTAAAATCGATTTAAGCCACCAGAGGAATTCGTTTCACTGACCTTTCTGTCGCGGTTTATTTTGTTATGGCGTGTCTTTGAGTGTGTGTATCGCTTATATATATTATTTCGTTTTGGTAGCCAATTGGCAATTCTGTTGGAAAGTAACTGTCCTTTTGGCTGTCAGCTACTGATTTACTAAGTCACCAGTAATATAGTTTGCAAGGCTGCATACGCCTCCTTACACCGGCTTAAACGATATTCGATTTTCAAAGAAAACAGAATGAGCTAAATGATACCAAATGAAACGAGAATATAATCTTCACTATGATGGAAGCACGGGGAGACTTTTTACGGCCGCCACTTAACATGAGCTGCAGTGAGGTAAAATAAAAAGCTAAATGGTTGCACTTGGAAACAAAGAACACTTAAAAGAACCAGAACATGGAGAATCGGACCCCTCAGTGGCCTTCTTTTCACTGACCGTACCAAGGCGGTTCTTCTGCCGCGATTTATTTTTGTTATGCTTTGTCTTTGAATGTGTGTATCGCTTATATCTGTTTGTTTTGGATAGCAAATCGGCCATTTTCTGAAGGTAATCCGTAATTGATGTTTCGATTTGGGTCTTTTTCTTTCATTTTTGTGTTTCTTCCCCTTTGTTGTCTCTGGTGGGGACGGTGGGTTAATTTTCATCGATTCCTGATCACTGTCTTCACTTCTGTTTTGGTTGAACTACAGTGAGGGTGAGGGTTGAGATCCCGTTCAGTTAACTTTGACCCACCGATAGTTTTTATTGACAGTTCCAATATGTTCTAGAAAGGGTTATCCTTTGGAAGCAAGGAATACACCAAAGAACTGGAAAATATGGAGTGTATAGAGGATATTTGATTTTTTCAGTGTAAGATCGAATTTTATTTTCACCGAATGAACACCAAAACCAGTTTTGGTGTTAATGAGTGAAATAAAATTTGATCTTACACTAAAAAAAAATCAAATTTTCTATTTCTAACATGCTTCATAGCGGCAATATTTAGCTTCACTTAGCGTGTCACTCACCCTCAGAGAAAACTAACTTTCTTCCTGGTCGTTTCGCGACAATTTAGTGGTGTCCAACGTATTTACTGGGTACAATCTGAGAAATAGCCTGGGATGGCATTTCTATGAATGGTTACGGAAATAATTGAGAGATTCGTTTCCAAAAGAAGGTGCGTACAGTGCGTCCTCGTGACGTGTGAACGGGCGTAGCGGTAATTCTAATACAGTTCATTAATTTTCAATTATCTGACAACTGAAAACGCTGACCACAAAATTAGATTCCGAGAAAAAAGTTGTCCCAAACAGTGAAAAATAAAATTGATATCAGACAATATCGTTTTCGATTTCACTGAGAAATCTCTATATTTCATTAAAAAGCATGTAGGAAACATGTTTTCTGAGCCAGACTAGCTGTTTTCGACCATTAAGGCCTCGTCAGAGACCATGAAATATTTTCAACATTCCACAATTGAATTTCGCAAGTCGGTGCTTTTACTGTGGTTCCTTCATGTTTTGTGTTGGTGGCCCTAATTCTTTCCCTAATCATGTGTATTGTTACCTCGATGATTCCGATTCTTGCCCCTTTTTGGTTGTTCAGTTTTAGTTACCTTTGTTCTTCCAGTTTAATGTGTGTCATGTTGGTGAGTCTGATTCTTTCCTCCCGTGTGTATATTGCTCCTTTTTGGTTAGATCTTGATATTCTGAATCACCACCTGTGGGAATTAGCTTCTGACTCGGTTTTTCTGTTGTCCGTTTTGTTTACTTTCGTCACTCCATGTTTTGACTTCTTTCTCTAGTTATACGTACGTGGGAGGAATTTTGGACCTTATTGCATCAGTTCTTGGCCGTTTCTCTTTTTTTCCACCTGCTATTGGTTTATAGGTGGGCAAGGCCTTCTGTCATTGTAGCAGGTGTGGGTAGATGGGGGAATGTTGTAATTTCTTTTGTTTCTACACTTTCATTCATTTTCTAATTTCTCCTCTGTCCCTCACTTGCATCTCCTCTACTATTTCTTCCATGTCTCTTTTCTCGCTCTCTCTCTGGGAGACGATACAAAATGACCCACACGCGTTGATGTGTCGTTAATCAATCAATCAATCAGATCATTTTTACTGGTTATGTTATAACATTTGCAGGCATTTCTATATTGTTCATGGTTGCCCTCATAGCAATTTCGGCGGCTTGTTGTCTAACATCAATCTGAATAATATGCATGTACGTTCCTATCCGAAGCACTCTCAGTTGCACTTGTCTTATATATGTTGGTTTTGTCTGTCTTGTCTTGAGTTTGTCTTGAGTTTGTCTTCTACCCACTGATTACCGGCCTGCCCTGGTACCTATTGTGGTTCTTAAGTTGATGCCTTATCGTGATCTTGAAAGTTTATTTGTAATGATTCTTCACCATCACTAGTTACCGTTTGTATAGCTCTTTTCTTAGAATTAACAAGACATGCTTTTCGGCCCCCGCCATCGGGGCTTAAAGAAATAGATGGACTGCATGATGCTTCCACACAGAGCAAACACCCGACCGCACACGAGTACTTGTAAACCGCTAAGAGGCTCTAAACTTGCTTAAGATGTCATTTCATATCAAATGTCGGGTAAAAGTCCCACAAAACAGAAGCAACGTCTCCAAAATGACCTTAATGTATACAGTGTTGACGGGGACGTTTAACCTCAAATCAAACAAAACAAGACGGGCAATGTGTACTTGGAGGCTCATATTATTTACTCCAAGCAATAGGCTGGGCCTTGTTAACAAGTGTTTTGTTCAGTTTTCAAATTCTTTATCTTTTGACACTTAGAATGTACAGTGTGTGTTCATGCTTGAAACTCCATTAACCCTGAAGTTTCTTATCGTAGTGGAGAATCATATATAGAGGATCTTACATGAGTTTTCATGTATTATTGAATTTATTAAACGAGTTGAGCAAGCCTCGCATTTTATCCCTTTTTCTCAACGAGTTTAATAAATTCAATAATACATGAGCACGAATGCAAGATTCTATTTATCATATGACATTTGAAACACATTTTATTCACGATTGTTTAGAAAAATGTCAATTTTCCGCCATTAGACAACGGCCGTTATGGACGTAGTACATGTAACGTTACGGAAAGTATCTAGCTAATTTGTATAATTAATCCACTAGTAGATTATCGAAAATATTATGTAGAGGTTATAATATGGTATAGGTGTGCCTCTAAGTCATATTGGCACCGGTATGTCATATTGGCCCGAGGGCCAATATGACTACCGGTGCCAATATGACTTAGAAGCACACATTCACCATATCATAACCTCTTTATTACATCATTTATATAGCATAGTTATATTTCAACGTGCAGAAATGAAGGCAAAGAGAATATTTACTTCTTAAAGGTTGACACCGGGAACGTTTCATCGAGTGTGTTGAGGATATATTTTCGGTATCCGCCGAAAAAAAAGAAATTCCTTTTAAATTATATAACTGATTAGTAGGCCTACACTAACCATGCTCACGGTAATACAGTAACATAGTAATGCGCAGCAAATTACGTCACAAGTGACGTCGCAACTGTAAGTTTTAAAAACAAAACAAATCGCCATTTTAAATACAGAATTTCTGCAGTTCAAAGAATGCTTTTTAAGGTATTTTACAGAATGTTGTGTGCTTATTTGAAGACCATTTTAATTTTAAAGGCTCTTAGTGTCATTCATCAAGCTACTGCATAATCGATTCCGTGTGTAGCAGTCGGTCGCTGTGGTTGTTTACGTTCAAATACAAGACAACTTTTGGGGACATTTTTCCCTCCCACATATTTCTTCCGCACAATTTCCAGCTCCTCATAAGTGAAGGGATCTGTTCGTTTAAGGTTGTTGGCAAGACCTTATTGTTTCAAATGTTGGGACATCCCTGCTGTGCTTGAAAGCGATGTTCTTCACAATGCTTCCCAATCGTGAGTGAACGTCTTTTAAAAAGTATTTTGTTTTTCATTTTTCATGCTTGCCACGAAATATCAGACTCTGTGGTTCTTTGATTTTTGTGTTCACGGAGATGTTGCACTGATGAGTTAGGAGGCCTTCATGCGGACTGAACAAATTATTTGTCTAAATCGCGACGGAAGTAAGGGCGAGGATTGTGGCCACGTAAAATCGATTTAAGCCCCCCAGTGGAAATCTTCCACTGACCGTTCCAAGGCGGTTCTTCTGTGGCGATTTATTTATGTTGTTGTTTGTTACTTACTGTGTGTATCACTTGTGTCTTTTGGTTTTGGATGGCCATATGGCCATTTTGTGGGAAAGTAACTGTCCTTATGGCCTTCCTTTGTTTAGGTTTCCATTATGGTCTGGTCGCTTAATGTTTGTATTTCTTTCCCTTTGGTGTCTTTTATGGGTGGAGTAAGTTAATTGTATCAATTCCTGATCTTTGTTTTACTTCTACTTTTCTCAAAATCTATTGTTATCACTGTCTTCTATCGCTCTGTCTAGGTCCAGAAGTCGGGTTGACATTGCTTCAAGTGATTTTTCTGCGGTCAGTTTGAAGCCAATGGAGAACGGCATTAACGTTCTATTGCTATAGTAGCAGAGTGGAGCAGTGCAAATATGGAAAGGCAGTGCCAAAAATCCATAGAATATGGATTTTTGGCCCCGCCACGTGACTGTGCCATCAAAATAGCGAAAAAATGAGCCTGTATTGAAAGATTCTAATGTAATTTTCCTATGGTAGGTATGTAATAAATGGCGTTATTACACTCTCAGACGCGACGTCATATGATAAAAATGTGTAATCTATGAAAAGAGGATATGTCGTCTTTAGTTCCGTTATGCCAAAAGAAAGCACACAGAATATAGAAAAGGCAATGATCAGGAATCGATACAATTAACACACACCTCCCATCAGAGACACCAAAGGAAAAAGAAACAAATATTAAATACCTAGAGACTAATGGAAACATCAATTACGGAGAGCTTTAAGGAAAGTTACTTTCCCACAAAATGGCCATATTGGCTATCCAAAACAAAAAGGTATAGGCGCACTTCACACCCAAAGACAAACCATATCAAAAATGTACCGTGACAGAAGAATCGCCTTGAAACGGTTAGTGAAAAGAATTTCACTTGTGGCCTAAATCGAATTTTTGCGCCCGCGATTTTCGACCTTGATTCCGTCGCGATGCTGTTTTTAAGACCTTAATTCTTTCTGATTGACTTCGAGAGCATTATACCTCTCCAAAAAGTGAAAAAAATGCCGGTCGCCCGCTACTAAAATTTCTATCATCAGCATAGCGCGAATAACACCAACCACCAGTTTCGCCAGCATCACAAAGGGTGCTGGTGTAAAATGTACCAGCTCCGCAACACAGACTGCTGAATCATACATTGCTGAACTGAAAAAGTCTGGTGCATGGAGTAAATCCACTCCAGCACCACAAAGTTCAACCAATTTATCAAAAGGCGCAATCCAGGTTGCTTCGGATCGGTCGACAGCGACGGTACCGAAGCCAGCGCCGAATGTAAAAGAGAAACCCGACTCAGGTCGAACTAATAAGGGGTCGCAAGATCCGATCAAAAAACATCAATTGTCTCAAAGACAAACAGACAGACAACGTAAAATGGAAAGAGACAATATAAAATTTCAGAACAGATTCGGATCTTTGAGTGACAGTGATATGGAGTTGACTGAAACTCCATCATCACCAAGTGGCAATAACAGATCGAGGTCTGCCACACCACGAGCTGGTGGTAGCAGATCTATATCACCAATTGCACCTCCATAATAGTTTCTAGTCTTTAAATATCTCTCCTTAAAATGGATTTAAAACACAAAATAATACAATGGAATTGTCGAGGTCTTAAATCGAATTATAATGAACTCTTATTACTTATTTCGCTACTAACCCCATCGGTGTTTTGTTTGCAAGAAACTTTTTTAAAAATTAATGACAACATAGATGTCAGGGGTTTCAATACATACAACTATATCTATTCTGGTGGTAACAAACCATCTGGTGGCAGTTCAATTTTTGTTAAATCATGTTTACCACAAAGAGAGATCAAATTAAAAACAGACCTACAAGCTGTAGCAGTATCGGTTTCTCTGGATAAAGAAACTACAATTTGCTCTCTATATATCCCACTCTCATTTTCTTTAAAGCCCGAACATCTTGACTCATTGCTGAGTCAACTTCCATCGCCATATCTTTTAGTTGGCGACTTCAATGGTCACAATATTCTATGGGGCTGTAAAGATATCAATAACAGGGGAGCACTTGTTGAAGATTTTATTGCAAAGAACGATCTTTGCTTGATGAATGATAAATCTTATACTTACCTTCACCCTGCGACAGGTCATTTGTCTTCTTTAGATCTCTCTTTGTGTCACCCATCTCTCTTCTTGGACTATGACTGGTCTGTTCATGATGATCAGTGCGGAAGTGATCACTTCCCTGTTATAATTGAGAGTGTAAACGAACCAGATGGGGACTGTAACCAGAAATGGAAAATGAATAAAGCCGACTGGGAATTATTCCATAATTTATGTGAAGAAGAGTTATCAATTGATCATTTTAATGAATCATCCGACATTGTTTCTGATTTCACAGATACACTTATTAACATATCGGAACAATGCATTCCAAAGACCTCCACAAATACTAAGAAAAGCAAGCCTTGGTTTAATAATGACTGTAAAGAAGCTATTAAAAAGCGTAAACAGGCTCTAAATAAGTTCTGCAAAAATCCCACTTCAGAAAAGCTCAACGACGTAAAAGTTTTTAGAGCTAAAGCTCGGCGAACAATCCGAGCTTCCAAACGAAAGTCATGGAGAGAATATGTCTCCAAATTGAACTATAAAACCCCCATTAAAAAGGTTTGGGATATGGTACGAAAAATTTCAGGAAAAACAAAGTCTTCTAGTTTTACACATTTAAATACTGAATTTGACACAATAGCTTCAACAAAAAAAGATATTTCAGATACTCTTGGGCACACATTCTTGAGAAATTCATCATCGCGTAATTATTCTGACACTTTTAGAAATTTCAAAAAGGACCAAGAGAAAAGAAATCTAAACTTTAAATCACTTAATCACGAAGAATACAACAAACCTTTTAACTTATCCGAACTTGTTGAAGCCATTGAAAAATCACATGATACGGCAACCGGCCCCGATGAAATTCATTATCAGATGCTTAAGCATCTGCCAAAAAGTTCTCTTACAACACTTTTAGATATCTTTAATAATATTTGGGAAACGGGGGTCTGTCCTGAGAGCTGGCGTGTAGCTACAGTTGTACCAATTCCGAAACCAGGGAAAGATCATGCAGAACCTACAAATTATCGTCCGATAGCTTTGACAAGTTGTTTGTGTAAAACATTGGAGAGAATGATAAACAAGAGATTAGTCTGGTACTTAGAGTCCAACAACCTCATTTCAGAATATCAATCGGGCTTTCGTTCGGAACGTAGTACCAATGACAATTTAATAAGACTAGAAACATTTATACGAGATGCTTTTACTAACAAAGAACACGTAGTAGCTGTCTTTTTCGACTTGGAGAAAGCATATGATACAACATGGCGTTATGGAATATTGAAAGATCTACATAACATTGGCTTAAGAGGAAAACTTCCCAGTTTTATTGGAAGCTTTTTAGGGGAGCGCATGTTTCAGGTGCGTGTGGGGTCTACCGTGTCAGATTTCTATGATCAAGAACAGGGTGTCCCACAGGGTAGTATTCTTTCAACTACGCTATTTAACATCAAAATAAACAATATTGTACAATGTTTGGACAACAAAACTGATTGTTCATTGTATGTTGATGATTTTTGTATATGTTACCGTTCAAAAAATATGAAAACAATTGAACGAAAGTTACAACAAAATTTAAAACGAATAGAAGAATGGACTGATAAAAATGGTTTCAAGTTCTCCAAGTCGAAAACGCAGTGTGTTCATTTTTGTAAACTACGGAAGAAACACGAACATCCTTCCCTGTTTTTATACGGATCACAAATTCCTGTTGTTGAAGAAGCCAAATTTCTTGGGGTCATATTTGATCAAAAGTTATCTTTTATTCCCCATATTAAATATCTTAAAGCGAAATGCTTAAAAGCTTTGAATCTTTTGAAAGTTTTAGCTCATACAAGTTGGGGAGCAGATCGGTATACTTTATTACATCTTTACCGGTCTTTAATAAGATCTAAATTAGATTATGGGTCTGTTGTTTATGGTTCTGCCAGAAAGTCCTATTTAAAATCCTTGGATACTATCCATCACCAAGGCCTTCGTCTGGCCATGGGAGCCTTCCGTACTTCTCCCGTATTAAGCCTTTATGTAGAAGCAGGTGAACCATCTTTAACCTCGCGCAGAGAGAAACTTTCTCTTCAGTATGCTATTAGACTTGCTGCAAATCCATCTAACCCGGCATCCAAAATTTCATTTCCACCTCAATTTGTAGATAAGTATGAAACAAAACCCACAGCAATCAAACCTTTTGGATTACGTATTTTACCACTGCTAGAAAATTCAGGTATCGACCTTAAAAATATTCAAAAACATGAAACGGCCGAAGTTCCATCTTGGTGTATTAAAAAACCTTCTATTCTGTTCGACTTACATGATGGCAAAAAATCCGAATCAAATCCAATGCTTCTCAAACAAAACTTTCAAGTACTGCACTCACGTTACAATGATTACCAGCAAGTCTATACTAATGGTTCCAAAGAAGGAGATAAAGTTGGTTGTGCGTATGTTTCTAAAGATACGCACAAAACCATGCGCCTTCCAGATGGTTCATCTATTTTTACAGCTGAAGCCAAAGCAATAGACCTAGCTTTAGATTTTATCAGTTCTTCAACAATTCAAAAAGCAATTATATTTTCTGATTCACTTTCTGTCCTTAAGGCTTTAGACCATTCATCATCTAAAAATCCTCAAATTCAAAAATTGATCGAAAAACATCATGAAATTTCTAAAACACACCAAATCTTATTTTGTTGGCTTCCGAGCCATATTGGCATTGTCGGCAATGAATATGCTGACAAGAAAGCAAAGGAATCGCTCAATCTTGATCCATCTGTTTTTAAAATTCCTTTTGATAATTTTAAACCATTTATCAACAGATACATCTTGTCGGAATGGCAAGGCGAATGGGACCGTGCAATAAATAACAAACTTCATGCCATTAAACCTGTCGTTAGTACAAAATGCTCTCCTCCACAGTTGTCAAGAAAAGAGGACGTAGTATTAACACGACTGCGTATCGGCCATACTAGAGTTACTCATTCCTATATTTTTAAAGGTGATGATCAGCCTTCTTGTGTAGGTTGTGATCAGCCATTCACTGTGAAACATATCTTAATTGACTGTGTTGACTTTTCACCCTCACGTATTTTATATTTCAAAGCTGACACTTTGCAACAACTGTTTCAAGATGTACCTGTTGATAATATTATTTTATTCTTAAAAGAAATTGGACTTTTTCATAAGATTTAACTGTTTCAGATTTTTATACATTATCATTCTGACTTTTTACTGTTAATATCATCATAATTATTCATGCTGTTTAACCATTAACCGTTTGACGCTTATGACCCACAAAGAGGGTTGACGCGTCGTTAAACACGAAATCATCATCATCATCAGCATAGCGCGACATAAAGGAACCAGCCTGAAAAATCTTGAATCTTTCATCGTCTTCTGATGAGGCTTTATTAGCCGAAACTACGTAGTATGGCCCATCTTCTTTCTTATGAATATTTTCATTGCTCTTAAAGGAACTCATTTTTTATTTTTATTTGATTTTGTAAATTTTCCTTTTTTGGATGGTGATGTTCCTCGTGCGCCATCCTATGGCGTTTATATTTCGCAATTAATTCGATTTGCTAGAGTGTGTAGTCATGTACATGACTTCAACACTCGTAATAAATTATTAACGGCTAAACTCCTTAATCAGGGTTATCGGTACCATAAACTACGCAAAGCCTTTTCAAAATTTTATAGACGACATTCTGATTTAATTTCAAAATTCAATATTGGACTTAAATCTCTTCTGCAACAAGGTCTATCGGAACCCGAATTTTATAGTGACTTAGTATATAAATTCAGAAAAATATATATCCGCAATAACTTCAGCACCCAATTTCGTAAAATCATTCTTCGATATAAAAAGATTGGGTACAACATGGATGTTATACGACAGACTGCATGCATGGTAGTTAACCCAATCACGGTTGGCAACTTTGCTTCCCTCTTTAATTGCACGCCGGTGGGTCAGGCCTCAGATTCTATGACGGCTCCAACGTAAAGGCTTATTGGGAATTAGAGAGATCTAATTCAACGTAATGTTGGTTGGTGCCTGATGCTCTGTCTCTGGTCGGGCCCATCGGAGTCTAACTGTTGGTTTTCTTTTGCTCCAGCATTTCAGTGGTTTCTTGCTGTCGAGTCCTCACCGTTGTCTCACCTCTGTGGTTCTTTGATTTTTGTGTTCACGGAGATGTTGCACTGATGAGTTAGGAGGCCTTCATGCGGACTGAACAAATTATTTGTCTAAATCGCGACGGAAGTAAGGGCGAGGATTGTGGCCACGTAAAATCGATTTAAGCCCCCCAGTGGAAATCATTCCACTGACCGCTCCAAGGCGGTTCTTCTGTGGCGGTTTATTTATGGTGTTGTTTGTTACATACTGTGTGTATCACTTGTGTCTTTTTATTTTGGATGGCCATATGGCCATTTTGTGGGAAAATAACTGTCCTTATGGCCTTCCTTTGTTTAGGTTTCCATTATGGTCTGGTCGCTTAATGTTTGTGTTTCTTTCCCTTTGGTGTCTTTGATGGGTGGAGTAAGTTTATTGTATCGATTCCTGATCTTTGTTTTACTTCTACTTTGTTGTTCTATGATCTGTAACAAAAAATGGCACGTGTTATAGGGTAGGTCTATTTCCGATTATTTTTTTTTTTACTGGTGGTGACCGTTGCGCGTAAACCTCCTATCGCGTTTCCGAACAATATTCATCGCAGTCAGCTTTGTTTTACTACATATGTGACCATACCGTCTCCTACAGGATGTAAGTATGAAGCACCATGATTTGACCATAAACCTGTTAAATATGGTCACATCAAATAATTTGAATAAGACCACATTCAAAAAGAAGTTCTGAATAGTTAAATGCTTTGGAATCAAAGAATACACCAAATAAGCTTGCGCCTTGAATCCGCATCACATCGTCCCCTGCAGTATAGAAATTACAAACCCTGGGGCAAATATCACTCTTGTAGCCTGTGCCTAAAACATGTTTGAATATGTTCTATAAAAGGGTTATCCTTTGTAAGAAAAGAACACATCACAGAACTGGTAAATATGAAGTGTACATGTTTTCTTGGCCAGACTTACTAGTTTCGGCCAATTATGCCTCATCAGTGACCCTAAAGTATTTTCAAACTTCCGCAATGGAATCAATGACCCCAAACGACAAGAACATATAAAATACATTATGATGTAGGACAGGGAGACCTTTTACGGCTGTTTGTTTTTCTGTTGGTGTGCTGTGGTTTTCATTAAATGTTTACCTGGATATTTGAAATATTAATGAAAAAAAAAACACAGTAAAAATCTAAAGTATTAACTGAATAAATACCATTTTGCATTATTTTATTTTACTGTTCCATGCATAAAATCTGTATCCATGACTGCAGATGGACAATAGAAGGTAGAAGCCACCATGATACAATGAATTAGCTTCTGCCACACAAACCAGGGGTCATGGGATAATTTGATGTTTTGCTGTAACTGCAACAGAACACAATTACAAAATGTTGCATCTAAATGAAATGTATTTCTTGCAGGTAAAATTTTCCTGGTTTTGCATGCGGGGAGAGTATGTGTTTTGCCATGTTGACGTAGAAGAATCGGAACATCACAAGGAAATAACTTTAATCTAAGTAATGAGCAAAGAAAAACTTTAAGTTCCTTTTTGATTCGGGAAAACATCACTTCATCCGGATTTGCTGGGAGTTTTCAATTATTACAGAACCATGCGTCCTTGTAATACTGCCTTGGAGTAAAACAATATGGACTCATTGGTATGAGTGAGGCCTCCGTGATAGGGTCAACGAAATTCTGAATGATTTACAGTAAGATGCCTATAACTAAGTGTATTCAGAGAGTTGAATGGAACGTACAGATCAGACATGATTGTTCCTGGTAAAACAACACGCTGAAGAAATTGGTATTAATTCATTGGCAGTGTGGTTCAGAACAATGTTTGGGAACATTTTTGGTTTGGTCGCCATGAGGCGGGCAAACCGGGTATAATGACCAGATTGTAACTGTTCCATGGAGGGGCACGTGACGTGATCAACCAATCAGCTTTAACGATGATGCAATACTATATTGCATTTACAGGAAACAGCCTGTCTGAATAGCGAAACAGACCGAAAAGCAAGCGTTTCAACTCCAACAACTGATCCGGGTGTTCGAATTATTAGAAAATATCAGATTGGAAATTTATCAGTGTTCGAACTGTTTGATCTGAAAGAATTCCATGCATTGGACCAGGCTGGGTTCAATATTTTAAACGACTGCGTTTTTTCCCGCCGCCCTGTCAATCCGCAAGTGATTAGAAGTTATAAATATCACTTATGCAGTGCAGAACCGTTTGATCTATAAATAAGTTAGTGTGTGCAGGGGGTCTCTGAATGCGAGCTTATCATGTAGTTACAAGTATAAGGTTACACATTATCATAAATGATATTTACACCTATTGAACTATCACTATTCCCTTTAAAATGGGCGAGTCAATTTGTGATCTCAGGAATAACAGAAGTTGATTTGTTTGGAGCAAATTCTTTTCTTAAGAGAAGCCCATATATTTTTCAAAGAATTTCCAGATAGTCTGTAATATTTTTTTTTTTGTTCCGGCTACACCGCAGCAGACAAAGTCAAGCTACATGTATATATGGGATGTGATGTTGAAACCCGCACGTGCAGCTACCCAGTGGAGCTAGGCGCATAGATACTTCACCCCCCCCCCCCCACACACACACACACTCACACACCTATATTGTTTAAGCGCATAGTGAAGCCTCAGGCGAGACTGCGCAGCCTTGTTTGTGTGCTTTCTGCTTACTCATAAGCTGTCTCAAATCAGCGTAAGCCGGGGACATGTAGCAATCCAATGCCCATCGAAGAAGTCCGCTGAAGACTGATTAGACTGCGGATGCAAAACCATCATGTTATTTAGATAGGCAAGTAACAAGAAAATGAAAATGCGGACATCATACACAATTTTAACATGTGCATGTGCGATCTTCACTTTGTGCGCGATGAAACGTTTCAAACCTATTGAACATTGAAGACACAATCCCGATTGCACAACTGCGCAGACTTATCATTCTTTTCTGTACGCACATGCGCAATAAGTATTTTACTCGAGATAGGAGATCTGAACAGACTGATCCTTGCACTTGGTAGCTTAGAATGTGTTTGTAATGTCGCAAGCAGATTTGGCCGCTTAAATGTACACAGTCGTTTTAAGCCGGCGCACGGCGAAAAAAAACGTTTCAAACGAAGGACCAGATCAGCCTGCGCATCTAGCCAATGTGGCCATAGTTTTCACCTGTTGTTCTTTGATTAGCACAGAGGCCATGGTAGGCACATACGAACAACGAAGACTGTTCAAACTGCATGCATGTGGAGGCTGACCTGAGTCTTCGCCCATCGCATATGACTTATTTTCTTAATCATGTTCCCCGAAATTACTTCCAATAAAAGCTTGTCACAGTGAAATAAATGGGCATCTTCACTTGCTCCTCAGAAAACCAGGGTAACCCAACAGGTTACCTGAATAAAACTACCTTTTTGCATGCAACAACCATGAATTTCACTCGCACGTGCTAAAAGACGTTCTGTGGAAAAAGGCGGGAAACTCTCAATTAATATTTAAAGGGGCGCTTCTGCTATCAAAGAGGCATTGAATCAAATGCCACAGCACAAGGAAAAAGGGTAACACTGTCACACAAATAATAATGAAAGTGGAAGCTACGCTCCAAAGAGTCGAGAACAAAGCGAAAACACTTACATGTGCATGGTGATCCAAGCCTTTGTAGGCCACACTGCTACATCAACGACTAGGATCAGCCTGCACATTGATGCAATGTGATCAGTCTTTACCGAATCCTTAAATCTTACGAAGTCACAAGGCTAAGTGAAACCCTTTGCCTTACATACCGGTAGTGGATGCGCATGTTCAGTGTTTGCAGGTCGTTGAGAAACCAGCGAAGACACATCTTTGCGTACTCATGCAAACCGATTAGAGTCTTCGCTGATCGCATGAGCCTGATGCAGACGATGGAATTTCACAACATAAATAAGCGAAACTCCTGTGGCTCATCAAGGTTGATCTAAGCACTTGCTGCCTGCGTTTCTCACAGTCTGATCAGTACTCGGTGAGGGTATGAACCTTCCATTACCACAGGGCTATCCAAGTGAGAGAAGCGAAAACCATTTGCCTCACAGAGTGCATGTTAATCCGAGTCTTTGGAAGTCGCACATATTTCATGCTAAGTTTTCTTTTTTTTTCGTGCGCTAGCTCATATACGACCAATGATAAACCCGGGAAGGGTCCGAAATGCTTGTTCTGGATGCATTTTTCGGCATTTTTTGTGTGTTCAAAGTATTTAAAATTCTGATTTCTGAAAAATTTGGGAGTTCGAATTAAATGAGAAAGTTTCAGCCACAGATTCGAAATAATTTTGGGTGTTCGAACTGCTAGGGTGTTCGAACTAATTGGTCACCTACCGTAGTCTACCATTTTTACCGTATTTCGAAACACACCTATTCAAATACATTGTCATTTTTTGGCCAAAAAAAAAAAGAATTTTAAAAAGAAAAAATGGAATATTCAAGTTGCCTTTTTTGCTCAAATCATAGATTGCGGGGAGTCGATAGAAACGAGGCGATTCTATCGAGTACCCACAATCTGCTGTCTCAGAGCATGAATACGGAAATTAATGTATACCCCTGCAAACCCGAGCTTTACTATATAAAAGTGTAGATTATATTTTCTTGTCCCTTGGGATCATTGATTCCATTGTACCGGCCCCGATAGCTCAGTTGGTAGAGTGTCCGCTCCGGGGAACGGGAGGTCTGGGGTTCGACCCCGGGCCGCGACATACCAAAGTCGTTAAAAATGGTACTAGCTGCTCCTCGTTTGGCACTCAGATTTACGGGGTAGAGCTAGGACTGGTCGATCCAGTGTCAGGATAATGTGACTGGGTGTGGTATCATGCAATGTGTCTGGGACATGATACTTCAGTGAGGCAGCACTATAAATGTGAGCATTGAGCTCCCTGTCGCAACCAGACACCGTCGTGATATGACTGAAAAATTGTTGAAAGCGACGTTAAACCCGAATTCACACACACACACACACACATTGATTCCATTGTGGAATTTTGAAAATATCTGAGGGTCACTGATGAGGCCTAATTGGCCGAAACTAGCTACTCTGGCCCAGAAAACATATACACTCCATATTTTCCAGTTCTGTGGTGTATTCCTTGCTTCCAAAGGATAGCCCTTTTATAGAACATATTTAACTTCACTGCAACTGGTGTGTGGGAATGTGTGGCGGCTGTAAAATGTCTCCCTGCCCTACATCATAGTGTAGATTATATTTGCTTGTCCTTTGGGATCATTGATTCCATTGTGGAATTTTGAAAATATCTTAGGGTCTCTGATGAGGCCTAATTGGCCGAAACTAGCTAGTCTGGCCCGGAAAACATGTGCACACCATATTTTTCAGTTCTGTGGTGTATTCCTTGCTTCCAAAGAGTAACCCTTTTATAGAACATATTAAAGGGGATCACAATTCTATAGGCATGATTTCGTGATGTGAATACAACTTTAAGGACCTTATGGCTGCTACTCTGTTGACTCTGTCCAACTGAAAAAGGGGTCTACTCGGAAAGGGGAAGTATTTGCTCCTCAAGGGGTCTACTCTAGAAGGGAAGAATTTACTTCCCAGGAGCAAATTCTTTCCTTTAAGGGTATACCCCTTAGACATATCAAAAGAGAAATTACTTTTGCAGGAGTAGCAGTCATTTTCGCAAATTTTACGTTTTGCAATGCCATTATGGAGTAAGTCCATGGGGCCATGGAAACGAAAAACAACAGAACATAACTACTACTACTCACAAAGTGTGGCTGGCTGCGATAGCTCAGTCGGATGCAGTCTGACTGGCGATAAGGAAGGCTCGGTGTCGATACCTACGGGGGTCGGCAACATTCTTTCGTGGGGATTGACTATGAAATCTTTTCTATGGTCATTCTTTCCCTTCCGCTGATTCAGGAAGGGCAGGGGTCAGTTTTTGGCGACAGAATGTGCACTGAACTGGAAAACCGCTTACGGATAAGCCTGCTCAGGAAAAGCGTGGATAGGTACACTGACAGGCCTAAACATGACCCAAATCAGTGTTGACTGGGCCGTTAAATACAAATAATCAAAACTTGTAAAGTTTACTTCACACAGATAGGAACATATTTATATATTCTGGACATCTTTCGGTACGTAATAATACGTAAATGTTGGAAAGACAGAGAACGTTATTTTTTCCTCATTTATAAAGATCGCTGGGTGTAACGGGCCTCCGTGTGGCCTAGTGGATAAGAGTGCTGACTCTTAATCATTAGATCTCTCAACGGTGTAGGTCTGAGCATGGCCCAGGTCACATAATGAGAAGTTCTGCAATGGAAGGTCAGGAGGTTTTTCATCGGGTACTCTAGTTTTCGCTCACCTCCGATTAACGATCGGCTTGATGTGAGTGAAATAATCTTGAAAGTATCGTAAAACCAAACATAAAAAAGATCGCTTGGTGTGTAAAAACATTTACATATCTTTGCTACTAGAATAAACGGCAGTGCCAAGGTCGAAGGTTCTAACTCTTACAAATATATAAAATATTTAGGGAGCGAAACAAAGTCATAACGTTGATGGGTCGTTGTTTATTGTTCTTGAGCCCAGCACAGATAGCAATAGTTTCTGTTCAAAAACTTCATGACTACTAAGTGACCTACTACCAGTTACAGACTTAGTTGTTAAACGACTTTTTGGCGCATTCGATGGGAGCTATTGTATCTGATAAGCCGAGAATGGTGTTCTTTATTTCCACTCAATACTTGACGTTTTACTAATCAGTTTCTTTTACAATTAAATTGTGATCCAGAAAGATATACAAAAGGATTGCAAATTTCAGGTTTTTGCGGAGGTACCGCTCAAAGAAACGGCCGAGGTTTAAGATACAGTCTGATTCGCAGCACTTTGTCTGGGCAGGCTTAGATCTTCCTAGGCGGTTCAGCAATACAGCAGTCCAATATATTGCCACAAGGTCTGATCGGCCCCAGTCCATCTGGGATTGAAGAAATAGATTGGGTTGCATGATGCTTCCACACAGAGCTGATACCGGCCGCACATGAGTAGTGTTAAATCGCCTAGAAAGTCTAAGCCTGCTCAGGAAAAGTGGCTCGAGTCGAACTGTTCATGCATTTCAACCATTTAGTTTCATTGGGCGACAGGGCTTGAGAAGGAGTTTTATCTGCCCGTTTTATCTCAGTACTGAGTAAAAGTCCCAAACAAAATTGGAAGCAATGTCTCAAAAAAAGACTCATATAGTGATAACAGGGACGATAACAACAAATGAAATAGATAACCAAGGCCCTATAGAAGGCCTGATGACTTAGCCTTTTATATGCCCGTTTGAAAAACAACAACAACAAAATACAAAACAAAAACAAAAAAAAAAAAAAAAAAACCGTCGTATTAAGTTATGGGGTTGGTGACCGTCCGTCCCTTCGTAAACTTTTTTTTTCGTTTCCGTATAACTCCTACTATACAGTTTTCATCCGATCAAGCCTAAAATGTGTATGTAGTAAGGCTAAGATGTGAAGATATGCCACCAAATACTAACAGAGTTATGACCCTTTGAAAAATTCGGTTTACATTTTTGTTTGGTTAAGTTTTGTGCTATACATGTGTAAATCATAAGTAAGTTACATTTAGTTTATACTTGCCATGACGTCAAACAATTTACCACAGAATACTCATCACTACCTACCCCTCCTGATACCAAGGTCACAGACTTCGAAATTTTATGTACACGTTTTGTATTTAAGTTTATTATTTTTATTCAAAAATGCATTAAGCAGGATAATAATATCAGCTGGCTCAAATCAGAATGTAGACTTACAAGACCAAACCTATTGGATGCTTTTTGAAAGCAGCCAACTTGTCCAGAATCCCGGTGAATATACCAAAGATCAAGACATTTGTTTTGTTAACCCTCCCCCGATTGTTTTGTTTGTTTGATTTGAGGTTTAACGTCCCCGTCAACAGTTTAAAGGCCATTTTGGAGACGTTGCTTCCAATTTTGTTGGGCCTTTACCCGACATTTTGATGAAATGACATCTCAAGCCCTGCCGCCCAATGAAACCATTAGGGCTTATGAGCATGGCTGTCCGACTCACATCCCTTTGCCCGGGCAGGCTAAGATCCTCTTAGCGGATTACCAGTACTCGTGTGCGGGTCAGTTTCAGTTCTGCGTGGAAAGCACCATGCAGCCAATTTATTTCTTCAAGCTCCAATGGGCGGGGCCATCCAAGGTGGTATTTCTGTTTTTGCTTATTATTGTTTCAGTTCGTCCATGCATGCATGTATTGCTAATGTTTCTTTTTTTATTTTGAGAAGCCGTCTGGACATTTTCTTGGAACGAAACTTCTTGGACAGCAGACAAGGAAATCCATGATTTTACCCTGGGATAGAAATTTATGTTCCGACCCTGGTGTTCCGACCCAAAATCGAATATAATCGCGTGTTTGATAAATGCACTGGTTGATTACGACCTCGTTTGCGCCGTCGTTAGGGTTGACGTCACAGCAACGTCACTAAGCATTCCTGCAGTGTCAGCACAATATGGTGGACGTTGGTAACCGAAGTGACTGCAGCATTAAAAATCCGCTTTACGAAATGGAAGGTATGCAAGAAAAAGAATCCAATATGGGTGTAAGGGGTGGATAGAAAAATCCGTCCCTCGGAATCCCTGTCCGGCATTACTGTCCCTCAGGACGGATTTTTCAATCCACCCCTCACACCCATATAAGATTCTTATATTCTTTTGGCTTTCCGCGTGTGACGTTTTCATCAGAAACTGGTTATTTCGAAAATAGGGATCAACCATGGTTTTTCCATGCATGAACATTTGCCGGATCCCGAGGAAGCTGTTTGAACATAAGGCCGCTAGGCCGAATGTTCAAATATCTTCCGAGGGATCCGGCAAATGTTAATGCAATGAAATAACCATGGATGATCGTTGTTCTTGCATAACTTACGAATCCGACAGCAAATTTTGACGAAAACGCCCAAAAGCTCCATATAAATTCCATATAAACTCTTCAAATGCGATAGGCAAACCAAAATGGCGGCCAGTTCAGAATGTTGTTTACAATGACGTTGTCATGCAGTGACGTCATCACAGAACTCTAAAACGCTACGTTCAGGGCGATAACGTAACGCAGCTCAACGTAACGTAAACAAAGCAAGGCCCATCTTATGATATCAAAAGCTCAAAATCTATGTTCCAACAGCACGCGAATTTCATAATTTGAACATGTGTTTTGCTGTTTGAGCACGGCCTCAGTCCATTTGACAAGGGCTTCAAACAGCCATGCGCATAGGTATTTATACAAGAATACGTGTTTTATCCTTTATTTCTTTGACGGGAAGTGTGAGGTTGTTGTATCGATTCCATATCATTGCCTTCATTTCAACCTTTTTGTATCGCAGACGATGAATTCCCTCTGATACTAAATCGTTGACAGTTAATGACCCACATTGCTTACCAGAACCGAAGGCTCCGGGGCAGTTTATAGGATAGGCAGTTTTTCTGTCGTCTGTAGTAAACACTTTCTCAAACGATCCATTTATTGAAATGTATTGTTTGCAGTAAACCCCTCAAAAACGATACAGAGGGGCTCTTTTAACTAACGATTTGTGTAAGCTCCAAAAGTTAAAAAAAGAACAAAAAAAAACACAAGAGGCCCATGGGCCACTATGCTAACCAGAGCTCGGGGGGGGGGGGGGGGGCGCACTGCCCACTGGCAGCAGTGTATTTTAATTAACCATGGAAGCCCTGCCCTCAAGGATGCTACAGATAAAATTTGGACCCCATCAGCCTAGTGTCTTTAGAGGTCTGATGCCACTTGAATGTGTTGTTGCAGGACAACAGATGACAATTGACAAATTCCCATCTGTGGCAAAAGTAGGCCTATAAGAACATTATTAAAGGAACATTTCTATGAAACCATGACAAAATATCTTGAAAGGCATAAATGTCATTGTATTTTCCCTATTATAAATCAATGGAAACTCTTAATTTGCCATAGCAAACAAACCAAAAAGCCGAATTCAGTAAACCAGAGCTCAGGTGGTTACTGTCCAATGGCAGTCATGTATTATAACATGATATGATTTTAATCTACCACTTATAAATAAAAATCAAAAATGAGTTCCTTTAAGAGCAATGAAAATATTCATAAGAAAGAAGATGGGTCATACTACGTAGTTTTGGCTAATAAAGCCTCACCAGTGACCCTGTAATGATCCGGCAAAGAAAGCCAGAGGAAACATTCTGCAATTTGCGAATTTCGAATAGGCAGTCGATTCAAAGACTGATATGAATCAAAAGGGGCCTAAATAATTATAAAAACCTGTCTAGAATATGAGTCTAAACCAATAATTTATTTCTGAGCCTCCCAAACAAACCTCATACCCAAATGAGCACCCATGTGGACTGTATCTGAAATATTAGGTGTTTTATAAAGTAGAGGCCCAATGGAGCCCCGGTTGGTGTCACTAAATGGTCTTATCAAAGGAACAGCGACATATATGGTTTAGCGGTGGGGATATTTATGGTTCCTAAGATGTAAGGCTTAGATTTAGATTAGATTAAACATATTTTATTGCATTTTATAACAATGGGATTGGACACAAGTTATACAACATTAGATAGTCCTCTCCCCAATAGTTTACAAACTATTTCAAATGGTACAGTGGTAAGTATGAAACATTTTATAATAAATGTGAACGTAACATTTTGTTTGCTTGTAGGCCATGAACGAAGGCGAATTATGACAATTCTGGCTTTCAAAGGTTTGGTTTCCATCACATGGAATAAAAAGATAACTACATGAAGCATCGCTTAGTCAAATCTATGGGTATCTCGGATGTACGCTAATACCTCAGTTATTATATTTTTGTTAGTCTGAACATCAAACATTGTATTTCCGTACAGTATTGTGTCTAAGGTTAGAGCAGGAATGAAGCTCAAAAATCGTTCAAGGTTTTGTCGTTGTGGTTCGTAAAGTCTACATTCGAAGAAAAAGTGTTGAGCATTTTCAATTATTGCACCACATCTGCATGCGGGAGATGGTGCTATGTTAACCCTATGTAGATCTGCAGATAAAATGCTGCAATTATGGCGAATTCTTGTTAGAATAATGTTAAATTTTCTATCACCGATACCTAAATATTCGCATGCTTTGTCATTCAGGTTTCTACATTTCGATTTAAACTCGGACACTGTACTAGAAGTTCGAATTCTCATGTCTAAATCGTTCCATAGGCGTAATGTTGAGGGAAAAAAGGACGAATCATATGAGCAAAGTCTTGTGTAGGGTATTTGGTAATCTTGGTTGTTACGAAGATTATAATTTGAAGTTTCATATACGCGAAGTGGAAGAAGATCTGATAAGTAAGTTGGGGCTTCATTATGGACAATCTTATACATTAAGCTTAATTTCTTATTTTTCCTTCTTTCTGCCAGAGTGTCCCAGCCTGTTTCATAATATAACGAATTTCTCGAAGAGAAGATAGGTAGGCCTGTTACAGTTCTAGCAGCATTTAACTGCACTTGTTCTAGTCTATCAGCTTCTGTCTGATTGCACCCATCCCAAACTTCACTTGCATATTCCAATAGAGGTCTTATGTATACACAGTATACTTTATTTAGAGTTTCTTTTGAAAATCTGTACTTCAATTTAGTTTATACTAATTTATTTTAGTTCGATTGCGATGAAAGCTTTAAGCTTATTGAATCGCTCTCGAACACACATTCCGGGTGTTTTCACGCGCGCGAGAGAGAGAGGCAGTGGCTTTTACACCACTGCTACCCATTTACACCTGGGTGGAGTGGAGCAGTGTCATTACGTGTCTTGCCCAAGGACACACCTCGATACCGGTGGCGGATTCGAACGCACAACCTCTCGATTATGAGTCGAACGCGCTAACCACTGCGCTATCGAGGCTGACAGTACTTCAATTTTCTTAGGAATGATACTTGTTTTGCAGCAGACTGAATTATTGAATCAATGTGAGCAGACCATTTGTTATTTGAAGCTAAAGTTATTCCTAAATGCCTGTGAGTCTCTACAATTTTTAAAATAGTATTATCCATTACAAGTTGGATGTCATAGTCAAAATGAAAATTCGATGTGATCATCACTTCTGTTTTTGATGCATTAAATATTACTAACCAAGTATTGGCCCAACTACTAAGTTTGCTTAAGTCTTCATTCAGAACGGTTTCTATTTCAGCAGGATCTGCAGAAGGAAAACTAAGCGAGGTATCGTCAGCAAATAGGCGGGCTGACCCTGTTAGTGTCTCTGATATATCATTGATGTATATAAGGAACAACATCGGTCCAAGGCTTTTAAGCAGTGGAGGGATTCGGGCATGGCAGATCCCAGAAAAGTCCAAGATTGTTGTCAATGAATGTGTCTTATCATACGGAACAAGAATATATAAGGTTAAAAGGTGGGGATCTGATTGGTTTCTGACATAATTTTTATGAGGCCTTCTATGAAGTGGATGGGAGAGAAATGACCCCTGCGGAGCCCCCAAGACGGGGGTGACTGAATGTGTCTAATAACAATGAACAAGAATATGTGGTTATCGGCTGGGGATTTGAATGGTTTTTTAGATATATGGCCTATTATGAAGTGGAGTCATATCATAAGGAACAAGAACATATATGGTTAAGGGGTGGGGATCTGAACGGTTTCTGAGATATATGGCTTTTAATAAAGTAAAGGGGTGGGGCATGGCCTGTGGCATCCCGGGGGACCCCCATGCTGGTGTCTCTGATTGCGTCTTATCATTGGGAACAAGAATATATATGGCTCAGAGGCGGGCTCTGAATAGTTTCTAAGATATATGGTCTTTTGTGAAGTCGAGGGGTGTAGCATGGCCCGGGCGCGCCCTGGGTGAGTCTGACCCCTAGGTTGGTGTCACTGAATGTGTCTTATCATATGGAATAAGAATATATATGGTTTAGGGATGGGGATCTGAAAAGTTTCTGGAATATTTGGCCTTTTATGAAGCGGAGGGGGTTGGGCATGGCCCCGGCACATCCCGGGAAACCCACAGGTTGGTGTCACTGAATGTGAATTATCATAAGGAATGAGAATATATATGGTTTAGGGGTGGGGATCTGTAAGGTTTCTGGGATATTGGACCTTTTATGAGGTGGAGGGGGTGGGAATGGCCCCAGCGCATCCCGGGGAACCCCTAGGTTGGTGTCATTGAGTGCTTCTTATCATAAGGAACAAGAATATATATGGTTTAGGGGTGGAGATCTGAATGGTTTCTGAGATAAATGGTAATTCATGCAGTGGAGGGGTGGGGCATGTCCCCGGCACATCCCGGGGGACCCCCAGGTTGGTGTCACTTGATGCATCTCGTCATAAGGAACAAGAATATATATGGTTTAGGGGTTGGGATCTGTAAGGCTTCTTAGATATAGGGCATGTTTATGGAGTTGAGGGGGCGGCACAACCTGTCCCCAGGTTGACATAAAAGCATATGAATGAGAGAAGTTTACTCAAGGAACATTTCTATGAAAGTTTTGTCAAAATATCTGCAATGACTTGGCAGTAAATGCCATTTTTCAATTTTCCCCATTTATATAAGTCAATGGAAAATTTAGGTTGCCATAGCAACAAAACTGAAAGGCCAAATTGAATAAAAAAAAAAAAAACACAAAACCCGTAAAGGCAAATGTGATGAATAGTTCCATAAAGTCTCAGCCCCATTGAACATATGGTTTCTGAGGAGATGATTTTTTAAGTATTTTTTTTTCTATTTTTTTTTTTTTTCATTTTGGTTTCCATAGCAACCAGCATAAATTAGCAGTAGGCCTAAAATCACATGGCAGATAGTAGATTGCATTAGGTACACTTTTATGAAAGCTTTGTCAAAATATCTGCAAAGGCTTGGCAGTTAATGCCATTTTTCAATTTTCCCCATTATAAGTCTATGGAAACTCTAAGTTGCCATAGCAGACGGGCCTCCGTGGCCTAGTGGATAAGAGCGCTGACTCTTAGTCATTATGTCTCTCAACGCCGTAGGTTCGAGCCTCGCTCGGGCCACGTGTGAGACGCCAAGTTCTGCAACGGAAGGTCAGGTGGTTTTTCTCCGGGTACTCCGGTTTTCGCCCACCTCTGATTAACGATCGGCTCGATATGAGTGAAATAATCTTGAAAGGGCCGTAAAACCCAAACCAAAAAAAAAAAAAAAAAAGTTGCCAAAGCAACCAAACTAATCAGCTGATTTGCATTAAAAACACAAACTTTCAATCCCCCAGCCCAAGGATGCTAAAGATGAAATTTAGGCTCAATCGGCCCAGTGGCTTCAGAGGAGATGTCGTTTGAAAATGTTGACGTCATAGGACAGACGACAACGGACAACTGCCTATCCTAAAAGCTCCCCCGGAGCCTTCGGTTCAGCTGAGCTAAAAAAAAAAAAAAAACAAGGTTTCAGCGTTTTAAAAGCGACAGTCTGTACCTGGTACCTGATGGTCTGTCTCTTGTTGGGCCCATCGTAGTCTTAACTGTTGGTTTTCTTTTGCTCCAGCATTTCAGTGGTTTGTTGCTATCGAGTCCTCGTCGTTTCATATTTGTGATTGTTTGATTTGTGTTTTCCCGGAGATGTTGCAATGATGAGTTTGGAAAAATAGAAGTGAAGGCAAAGAATCGATACAGTTAACCCACAGTTCCCGTACTGAACACATTATTTGTCTAATCGCGATGGTATTAAGGGCGAGGATTGCGGCCGCGTAAAATCGATTTAAGACCACTTCCACTGACCGTTCCAAGGATGTACTTCTGTCGCAGTTTATATTTTGTTATGGTTTAATTTAATTGTGTGTATCGCTTATATCCGTTTGTTTTGGATAGCCAATTGGCCATTTTGTGGGAAAGTAACTGTCCTTTTGGTTTTCCGCTATTGATGGTTCCATTAGGGCCTAGTAATTTCATTCTTTTCCTTGTGCGTCTCTGATGGGACGTGTTGGTTAAGTGTTGCTTTCACTTCTATTTTTGTGAAGCTTTTAAAGCAGGATTATTCGCTGTCTTAATTTTGTGCTTAATGAGGTTAGACCAGCTAATACCACCGTTGTGATTACAAAATGCCTCAGCATTCTTTAGGAATAATGAGGCTAAACTGGTGTAGTATATTTAATATACCGGAACTTCTTGTGGTCTTACAATTGCAATAAGAATGCACAGTCATTTCGAATATCAAAGTCTCTTCAGAAAGAACATATTCTCTGTCCTGGTTATCTTTGACTCTTCTATTCTCTGGCGACAGACATTCCCTGTGGTGGATTCTGCTGTAGCTTGACTTGAGGCATTGGTCGACTCTAATGAAGGTTCCCTCCATAATAATGTGACGCGTCATGAGATTTTGTGCCCAAATGGGGCATTACGTCATTCGTGAATAAATCGCGACGTCATAGTTGACGTAGCTAATTTATGGCGCACCAGTTGCTATTAATACTTTAAACAAGAGCCTTTTATAATGTAAATTATAAAGTGAGTGAGTGTTTAAGTTTTACGTCCCACCAACAGCTAAGGTCATACGGAGACGGGACCTCGGTTTAAAGACTCATCCGAAAGTCTGGAGAAGCCCGGGATCGATCCTGCGACCCCTGGTTTACAAGGCGAGAAGCGTAACCACTACACCACGGAGGCTTCTGTAAATTATAAAGTTTGCATAGGATTTATAAGCAAAATCTCCTTTTCATACTTGGAAGATATGAGTGCAAGAATATGACGAAAAAAAATTTTGCCCGGTAATTGGCCGTGCCGTTGTAGCTCTATAGTTATAAATCGCACGTCTTAAGCGGCTTCACCTTAAGCGGGTTAAGAAATGAATAAGAGGTTAATTTCTTGGAATTAGCGAGACGTGTGCGTCTAGAATAGTAATACGTACAAGATGGACGGTCATAAACATTCAAATGATATACATGCAAACATGTTTGGAAAATATGATATCATTGTAGTATCTCTACGCTTGCGTAACTTGGAACGGGCTACTTAACCCCTACCTTTAATATCTTTTTCTTGTTAAGGACGGGTAGGTAGGATTTTCCAGGCTCAACCAGCTGAATCAAGTACAGCATCACACATGTTGATAATGATCAATAATAGTTGCTGTTTTTTTTTTATGTTTTTTAAACACGTGTGTGGCTATACCCATCCGAGTGTTTACTCACTCCATGATACAAAATTTGAAGCGGGGTGGGGTGCCCATTTGGGGGTATTCTGGCCTTGTACCATTTTTTTTTTTTTTTTTTGCAGGTAGACAGCATAACATGTGTACTTTATTATGACATACCTCTGGTCGCGCGCAAGGTTGGGTTTTTTCGAGCTACGGCCTTTCAAAGTGGGCGGGGTACCTTAGCATGACACTGTAGTGTATTTTGAAAGTTAAGTCTGGTTAATACTTGTGCGCTCTTTCACTGCAGTTTGTTCTTAAGTAGGCTGAAGGATGTCTCAAGTGATGTTCATAAAAATTTTCGAAACAGTATTGCACTTTAGGAAGATAAACTGCTTTTTTTCAAAAGATAAGATATTTTTACTTATTTCTTAACAGTAATCATTAAATGTTTCTATTGGAGGAAAACAGTGATGATTCTTGGATAACAGTATCATTTTTAATCCCCCGTCGCGAAGCGGAACGGAGATTATAGGAATGGTCTTCGTCTGTCCGTCCGTCTGCCCCTCTAGGCTTGTCCGTCCGTCTGTCTGTCAGCATATGGAACTTTGAAGGTCCACTGAGATCAAGGGGCATAATCCAATTTTCTCTCCTGATTGCTAATCCTCACGAATTACCTTGCTTTGTTGACCAGCGGAGTTTACCGATTATCTTTCACGAAAGAGAGGATAAATACGAAGGTTACCTGTTTATTTGCGCATCACCTGGACGCTGCTTTATCAATAAAAACTGGGGGCTTGAGTAAGCAGTTGTAGAGAATCCCGTCAAAATTAGTCATTATGAAAAACACGCCTATACAAATACATTGTAGACTTTACTGCGAAAAATCGAACATTTTTAGATGAATAATTATGATATTTTATCTTATTTCTGCTCAAATATAGATTATGTGCACTCGTTAGAACCGCCTAATCTATATTAGGGAGCAGAAATAAGATATTCGTTCTTAGATTTTTAGATGAATAATTATGATATTTTATCTTATTTCTGCTCAAATATAGATTATGCGCACTCATTAGAACCGCCTAATCTATATTAGGGAGCAGAAATAAGATATTCGCTCTTAGATTTTTGATGAATAATTATGATATTTTATCTTATTTCTGCTCAAATATAGATTATGTGCACTCGTTAGAACCGCCTAATCTATATTGGGGAGCAGAAATAAGATATCTGTTCTTATTTCTAATCAAAATATAGATTGTGTGCGCTCGTTAGAACCGCCTAATTGAGGCGGTTCTAACGAGCACCCACAATCTATAATTTTGGAGCAGAAATAAGATAAACAAGGGTTACCCCTGTAAACCCCAGTTTAACTATATAATGGTGGGGTTCAATGGGGTCAAAATTATATAGGCGTGTTTTCGTGATGGTAGAATATTGATCGATCGGAAATTATAATTTATTTGCACAATGCTAACAAGAAAATGGGTGGGCGGAACTTTGCAGTATTTTATTTAGGCTGTAACAAATGGCGCTGTGACGAAAAAGAAACTGACTATTTACGAGTATGTGATTTGACATCGGGACAAAGTGCATGGATAGCAGTCGCAAAGTATGCACCTAAAATAGAAACATTTTTTGTGCTCATTGACCTTTACAGTGTTGACGGGGACGTTAAACCTCAAATCAAACAAAACAATTTTTTGTGCTCAAACGTGGCTCACATGCAGCAAATAATAATAATAATTATTATTATTATTATAGTAATCCTGATACTACTGCGCCTCGTCTGAATTGAGTACATGCAACACAAGCAGCACAAGCAACGGACACTGAGGCTGCGGGTTGTGCAGGTTCACTTATTGTATCAAACGCAATTCTGATCAATTAAACGCAAGCAACAAAATCACTGATCAGACTATGCGGATGCACAGGCTGTTCTTTTCCGGTATTGTTTCCTCAGTATCGTTTTTATTTATTTTTTTTTTATCAAAATGACTTTAACCCCCATTTTCGTTATTTAAATGTAGCCGAGCAAGCCTTTTCTAAACTGATAGGAAGGAGAAAATGCGAAAAGAAGAACGAAAAAAAAAACACAAAAACAATCTTTATTATAATTCAACACTCGTGTCGAATCAATCCGGTTGACTAAATGCCTAAGGTCCCTATCCAGTTTATCTATTATTCCATAACCATAATTGTGTACATGCGTTTGGGAGACGCGATCATCTAGGTGACCAGGTGCTTGACCAGACACTATTACTCAAAACATTTATTTAACATTGTCTTTAGTTCTTGTGTATTTGAGTATTGCCATAAAATTGTGGGAAGGATATGCCTTCACAAACAGTGAACACACAGTAAAGACCCATTTTTATAAAGATGTTGTGGCTAGTCACTAGAAGCGCTTTTTACAAAACGTGTTATGGGTGGGTCATTACTCATAGTATGGATAGATAAAGTAACAGGTTCAATATGACCAAAATACTGTTGACCGAGCCATTACGCTGCTTATCCCAGAAGTTTATGGCTTAAACCTTCCAACCTTGTAGACCGGTTCATATACCTATGCAAACAGTGTAGATCCAGATGAGGCTCAAAATGCACAGTCTCATCAGGATCAACACGGGTTGCCAGTAAACGTATTATACTCAGGGAAATATATCTGAACTCTGAACGAGTAGTTCATCATAAAGGATCTGAAACATTATTTTAAACAAGTTGGCTGCTTTCAAAAAGCATCCAATAGGTTTGGTCTTGTCAGTCTACATTCTGATTTGAGCCAGCTGATATCATTATCCCACTTAATGCATTTTTTGAATAAAAATAATAAACTTTAATACAAAATGTGTACATAAAATTTCGAAGTCTGTGACCTTTATATCAGGAGGGGTAGGTCGTGATGAGTATTCTGTGGTAAATTGTTTAACGCCATGGCAAGTATAAACTAAATGTAACTTACATATGGTTTACACATGTATAGCACAAAACTTAACCAAACGAAAATGTAAACCGAATTTTTCAAAGGGTCATAACTCTGTTAGTATTTGGTGGCATAACTTCACATCTTAGCCTTACTACATACACATTTTAGGCTTGATCGGATGAAAACTGTATAGTAGGAGTTATACGGAAACGAAAAAAAAACTTTACGAACGGACGGACGGAAACCAATCCCATACCTTAATACGCCCTTTTTATTTATTTTTTTTTTTTTTTTTTTTTTTGTTTTGGTATTTTTGTTGTTGTTGTTGTTGTTTTTCAAACGGGCATATAAAAAGATTTTTCCTAAGTCATCAGGCCTTCTATAGGGCATTGGTTATCTATTTCATTTGTTGTTAACGTCCCTGTTATCACTGTATGAGTCTTTTTGAGACATTGCTTTCAATTTTGTGGGACTTTTACTCAGTACTGAGATAAAACGGGCAGATAAACTCCTTCTCAAGCCCTGTCGCCCAATGAAACTAAATGGTTGAAATGCATGAACAGTCCGACTCGAGCCACTTTTCCTGAGCAGGCTTAGACTTTCTAGGCGATTTAACACTACTCATGTGCGGCCGGTATCAGCTCTGTGTGGAAGCATCATGCAGCCCAATGTATTTCTTCAATCCCCGATGGACTGGGGCCGATCAGACCTTGGGGCAATATATTGGACTTCTGTGTTCCTGAACCGCCTAAGAAGATCTAAGCCTGCCCAGACAAAGTGCTGCGAATCAGACTGTATCTTAAACCTCGGTCGTTTCTTTGAGCGCTACCTCCGCAAAACCTGAAATTTGCAATCCTTTTGTATATCTTTCTGGATCACAGTTTAATTGTAAAAGAAACTGATTAGTAAAACGTCAAGTATTGAGTGGAAATAAAGAACACCATTCTCGGCTTATCAGACACAATAGTTTGTTTGTTTTGTTTGTATTGGAGTTTAACGGCCCAGTGAACACTATTTAGGTCATATTTGAGCCGGTCAGTTTACCTATCCACACTTTCCTGGGCAGGCTTATACGTAAGCGGTTAACCAGTACAGTGCACATTCTTTCGCCAGAAACTGACAACTGCCCTTCTTGAATCAGCGGAAGGGAGGGAATGACCGTAGAAAAGATTTCATGATCAATCTCCACGAAAGAATGTTGCCGACCCCGGCGGGAGTCGAATCAGACACAATAGCACCCATCATGACTTCATGACTACTTAGTGACCTACCACAAGTTACAGACCGAGTTGTTAAAAGACTTTTTGGCGCATTCGATCAGACACAATAGCACCCATCGAATGCGCCAAAAAGTCTTTTAACAACTCAGTCTGTAACTTGTGGTAGGTCACTAAGTAGTCATGAAGTTTTTGAACAGAAACTATTGCTATCTGTGCTGGGCTCAAGAACAATAAACAACGACTCATCAACGTTTTGACTTTGTTTCGCTCCCTAAATATTTTATATATTTGGAAGAGTTAGAACCTTCGACTTTGGCACTGCCATTTATTCTAGTAGCAAAGACATGAAAATGTTTTTACACACCCAGCGATCTTTTTTATGTTTGGTTTTACGATCCTTTCAAGATATTTTCACTCACATCAAGCCGATCGTTAATCGGAGGTGAGCGAAAACTAGAGTACCCGATGAAAAACCTCCTGACCTTCCATTGCAGAACTTCTCATTATGTGACCTGAGCCATGCTCAAACCTACACCGTTGAGAGACCTGATGATTAAGAGTCAGCACTCTTATCCACTAGGCCACACCCAGCGATCTTTATAAATGAGGAAAAATAACGTTCTCTGCCTTTCCAACATTTACGTATTATTAGAGCTACCACCGTACCGAAAGATGTTACGAATATATAAATCTGTTCCTATCTGTGTGAAGTAAACTTTGCAAGATTTGTTTATTTGTATTTAACGGCCCAGTCAACACTGATTTGGGTCATGTTTGGGCCTGTCAGTGTACCTATCCACACTTTTCCTGAGCAGGCTTATCCGTAAGCGGTTTACCAGTTCAGTGCACATTCTGTCGCCAAAAACTGACCCCTGCCCTTCTTGAATCAGCGGAAGGGAGAGAATGACCATAGAAAAGATTTTATAATCAATCTCCACGAAAGAATGTTGCCGACCCCGGTAAGTATCGAACCTGAGTCTTCCTTATCGCCAGTCGGACTGCATCCGACTGAGCTACCGCAGCCAGCCACACTTTGTGAGTAGTAGTTGTTATGTTCTGTTGTTTTTCGTTTCCATGGCCCCATGGACTTACTCCGTAATGGCATTGCAAAACGTAAAATTTGCGAAAATGACTGCTAGTCCTGCAAAAGTATCTTCTGTTTTGATATGTCTAAGGGGTATACTCTTAAAGGAAAGAATTTGCTCCTGGGGAATAAATTCTTCCCTTTTAGATTAGACCCCTTGAGGAGCAAATTCTTCCCCTTTTAGAGTAGACCCCTTTTTCAGTTGGACAGAGTCAACAGAGTAGCAGCCATAAGGTCCTTAAAGTCGTATTTCCATCACGAAATCATGCCTATAGAATTGTGATCCCCTTTAATATGTTCTATAAAAGGGTTACTCTTTGGAAGCAAGGAATACACCACAGAACTGAAAAATATGGTGTGCACATGTTTTCCGGGCCAGACTAGCTAGTTTCGGCCAATTAGGCCTCATCAGTGACCCTAAGATATTTTCAAAATTTCACAATGGAATCAATGATCCCAAAGGACAAGAAAATATAATCTACACTATGATGTAGGGCAGGGAGACGTTTTACAGCCGCCACACATTCCCACACACCAGTTGTAGTGAAGTTAAATATGTTCTATAAAAGGGCTATCCTTTGGAAGCAAGGAATACAACACAGAACTGAAAAATATGGAGTGTACATGTTTTCTGGGCCAGACAAGCTAGTTTCGGCCAATTAGGCCTCATCAGTGACCCTCAGATATTTTCAAAATTCCACAATGGAATCAATGCCCAAGGGACAAGAAAATATAATCTACACTTTTATATAGTAAAGCTCGGGTTTGCAGGGGTATACATTAATTTCCGTATTCATGCTCTGAGACACTAGATTGTGGGTACTCGATAGAATCGCCTCGTCGAGGCGTTTCTTTCGACTCCCCGCAATCTATGTTTTGAGCAAAAAAGGCAACTTGAATATTCCAATTTTTCTTTTTAAAATTTCTTTTTCTTTGGCCAAAAAAAGACAATGTATTTGAATAGGTGTGTTTCGAAATACGGTAAAAATGGTAGACTACGGTAGGTGACCAATTAGTTCGAACACCCTAGCAGTTCGAACACCCAAAATTATTTCGAATCTGTGGCTGAAAACTTTCTCATTTAATTCGAACTCCCAAATTTTTCAGAAATCAGAATTTTTAATACTTTGAACACACAAAAAATGCCAAAAAATGCTTCCAGAACAAGCATTTCGGACCGTTCCCGGGCTTATCATTACAACATCGTACTGCGTATATGAATTAGCGCACGAAAAAAAGAAAACTTAGCATGAAATATGTGCGACTTCCAAAGACTCGGATTAACATGCACTCTGTGAGGCAAATGGCTTTCGCTTCTCTCACTTGCAAAGCCCTGTGGTAATGGAAGGTTCATACCCTCACCGAATACTGATTAGAATGTGAGAAACGCAGGCAGCAAGTGCTTAGATCAACCTTGATGAGCCACAGGAGTTTCGCTTATTTATGTTGTGAAATCCCATCGTCTGCATCGGGCTCATGCGATCAGCGAAGACTCTAATCGGATTGCATGAGTATGCTAAGATGTGTCTTCGCTGCTTTCTCAACGACCTGCAAACACTGAACATGCGCACCCACTACCGGTATGTAAGGCAAAGGGTTTCACTTAGCCTTGTGACTTCGTAAGATTTAAGGGTTCAGTAAAGACTGATCACATTGCATCGATGTGCAGGCTGATCGTAGTCGGTGATGTAGCATTGTGGCCTACAAAGGCTTGAATCGCTCTCAGACTCTTTGGAGAGTAGCTTCCACTTTCATTATTTTTTTTGTGTGACAGTGTTACCCTTTTTAATGACAGATTTATTCTGTCATTTCTAGCTATCCTGCGTGTTGTAAAGTAGTTCCGGCTTTCTTACGACTTTCTTCCGGCTTTGACCGCCAAAGAAATATGAGTCCGCACAAAAATGTAGTCCGGTTTGGCGCAGTTATCAAAATTGTACATCCTATAATCGCAATACAAACTTTTGAAGCAGACGACTTGACGATTTTATCTTACCTTTCAGAGAATAGATTCAGCATTTCATATGAATCAGCTGCATCATGCGAGACTGTATACCCAGATCAATGTGGCACCTGCTCAGACGTCTGCTCAGGTTTTTCACTGTTTTCTAACAGTGCTGTCAATATTTAATCCTTAAAGACCAGCCGGTGGGCTGCAGACTAGAATATTAATGGGTTTTTCGACATTCGAGGTCAAGTCTAGGTCAGTTACAACAAGGTGTATATCAGACTTTGCGAGAAAGGCTGTCCCTTTCAACCCTGGAATATGGTACAGATACCTATGCAAACAGTGTAGGTCCTGTGTAATAATTCTAGGTGCCATATTTAGCAGAATGGGCGAGCCCAACTTCAGTGATGGAAGAGTACACCCCAGAAACTCAAGGCAGTGAATAAATCAAAGCACTGACAACACTCATGCCGATTGTCTCTAAATGCAGACTGGTCATGAACGAGAACTTGGACTGATCCGTTTAAACTTAACGGATGTTAGTAACTGGTGCAAAAAATGTAGAACAAGACCAGCACCGTGTTCTGTGGCGTTTAATCTTTATTCAAGTGCAGATTTTACAGATAACACTTACAGGTATCCAAGACTGACAAACGACCCGGCTATGTTTGGGTTGATTGTTTGGCATCCGACCCGAAGTTACTAATAAAAACACGATTCAGAGCTAAGGTCTACGTGACTATCACTGACTTCTCAGAATAAACTTTTTCTTGCAGAAAATAGCCGCAGTGAGATCAGGGTATTCCATAAGACTGGAGAGGGTCATCCTGGAATCATAGGGTGAGCTTGGCAAACAGTGTAGACCAAGTTCGGACGCTGCAGAACGCGCTTCTTATCAGAATCTTCACTATTTGTTTGGAATTTCAGCCCATGACTTTTACCCCAACCTACATCCCACCAACACTTTCGGTGCTTTGATTTTGAAACCAAAAGATTGCATGATTACAACACGTTTAGGCACCATGCCCTTAAGCTAAAAAGGTTAAATCAACCGTGACGTATGGTTACCACTCCGGCCACGATCGTGTATTTTGTTTTGTTTGATTTGAGGTTTAACGTCCCCGTCAACACTGTATAGGTCATTTTGGAGACGTTGCTTCCAATTTTGTGTGACTTTTACCCGACATTTGGGATGAAATAGGGTTTATATGCATGAAGGTCCGACTCGCATCTCTTTGCCTGGGCAGGCTTAGATCCTCTAAGCAGATTACCAGTACTTGTGTGCGGGTCGGTTTCAGCTCTGCGTGGAAGCATCATGCAGCCCATCTATTTCTTTAAGCTCCACATATTCAGGATCAAACTATTGGTGTGTGATGTAAGGTCGTGCCTAGAAAAGAAGAAATTGTTTTTTTTTTTGTTCTCAAAAAGCATCAAGTGAGAACGTATTGCAACATTTTTCATTAAACCCTGGAGAGTTAGAGTGAGTGAGTGAGTGTTTGAGTTTTACGTCCCACCAACAGCTAAGGTCATACGGAGACGATACCTCGGTTTAAAGACATATCCGAAAGTCTGGAGATCGATCCTGCGATCCCTGGTTTACAAGGCGAGTAGCATAACCACTACACCACGGAGGCTTCTAATGGACAGTTAGAAGCTGGTCGGAAAGCGGATGGCGTTGACTCTGATTTTTGGTGCCACATGTGTGTGATCTATTTGTCTGTTGGAGCGACATCTTACTATCAACAGAAAACGCTAGTGGACGTCGACGTAGCGGAAGACCGACGTCAGTACGTCAAGATCGATTCATCCGACAGACGCATATGCGAAGCAGATTTACCTGTAGATAAACTAAAGGGTTTAACTACCGACTAATAAGCACTGACACTGTTCGTCGCCCTTATGCGATGCACTTTTGAGAGCTAGACGTCCCTTTCGTGACCAAACTTAAGACGTCGACACAGTACGGAACACTTACGCTGGTGCATGAAATACGTATATGTATATTGGCGTCTAAGCGACTCGCATGGTATGCGTTTCAGTGACACATCGCACTTCAGCGTGAATCACGCCGATTGTCGTTTCGGGATGTTTCGACATATAGGTGTAAGGTATGCCGAGGCGACGCGTGCGTAATAGAGCATGACATATCGGATGGAATAAGCGAACTTGTATGTCGAGCTATTGCATGTAGCTAGCGACATTAAGAACATTCAAGATCATGGCTGAGACGTTAACTGAACAGCGAGACGTTACATCAATCAAGTGCGTCGGCCTCACGGTGTTCCATTTATTTGTTTACGCTCAGAATCCGGGATATCTAATCCAGCAGGTTTATAGTGCTGTTCTTACTGAAAAATGTCTTCAAGCCAATGGAATTCATGAACTGTACTGACCAGCCTTTCTCCTCCGATCTCTTTGTGAAAAATAGAGTATCTTTTTTGGGGGAGGTATCCACAACCGACCAGACAAAAATGTTACTAATTCACAGTAGCATTGTTAAAACTTGAATTTTAATGTTTGGTTTTGAAAACGTAAATAGTTTCTTTCCAAAATTTGAAACATCGGATGGCATTTCATGATACCACCGGTGTATAGACATCTGCAAACATATCATACAATGGAATTTGCAACACTACTTTTCTAAATTTTAAGATCTTTTTAGAAAGGTTGTCTGTTAGTTTTCACAGTGTATTGATTTTTCTCATAGAATCTGTCATTTCAGTGCCTTTGGCGCTTTGATTCCATGTGCTGTGGCATTTGATTCAATGCCTCTTTGATAGCAGAAGCGCCCCATTAAATATTAATTGAGAGTTCCCCGCCTTTTTCCACAGAACGTCTTTTAGCACGTGCGAGTGAAATTCATGGTTGTTGCATGCAAAAAGGTAGTTTAATTCAGGTTATCTGTTGGGTTACCCTGGTTTTCTGAGGAGCAAGTGAAAATGCCCATTTATTTCACGGTGACAAGGTTTTATTGGAAGTTATTTCGGGGAACATGATTAAGAAAATAAGTCATATGCGACTGGCGAGGACTCAAGTCAGCCTGCACATGCATGCAGTCTGAACAGTCTTCGTTGTTCGTATGTGCCTACCATTGCCTCTGTGCTAATCAATGAACAACAGGTGAAAACTATGGCCACATTGGCTAGATGCGCAAGCTGATCTGGTCCTTCGTTTGAAACGGTTTTTTTCGCCGTGCGCCGGCATAAAACGACAGTGTACATTTAACCGGCCAAATCTGCTTGCGACATTACAAACACATTCTAAGCTACCAAGTGCAAGGATCAGTCTGTTCATATCTCCTATCTCGAGTAAAATACTTATTGAGCATGTGCGTACAGAAAAGACTGATAAGTCTGCGCAGTTGTGCAATCGGGATTGTGTCTTCAATGTTCATGAGGTTTGAAACGTTTCATCGCGCACAAAGTGAAGATCACACATGCACATGTTAAATTTGTGTATGATGTCCGCATTTTCTTTTTCTTGTTACTTGCCTATCTAAATAACATGATGGTTTTTCATCCGCACAGTCTAATCAGTCTTCAGCGGACTTCGTCGATGGGCATTGAATTGCTACATGTCCCCGGCTTACGCTGATTTGAGACAGCTTATGAGTAAACAGAGAACACACAAACAAGGCTGCGCAGTCTCGCCTGAGGCTTCACTATGCGCTTAAACAATATAGGTGTGTGTGTGTGTGGGGGGGGGGGGTATCTATGCGCCTAGCTCCACTGGGTAGCTACACGTGCGGGTTTCAACATCACATCCCATATATACATGTAGCTGGACTTTGTCTGCTGCGGTGTAGCCGGAACAAAACAACCCAGCAGGCACTCAACGTTGAATCAACGTTGAGTTTGTGTTGAAATTAGGTTGATTGGTTGATCAACCTTATATCAACCTCTGTTCAACGGTGATTTATCAACACTGATTAAACGTTGGCAGTATAACGTTGAATCAAAGTTGATATGTTGTTGTATATAAACAACTGATTCTGCAAAGTTGAACTTAAGTTGGTAAAACTCTGCTGATTAAACGTTGATGTCCTTATTATTTAATCAACGTTGAAATTTGGCTGACAACCAACATTTGGTTATTACGACATAATAAACAACAACAACAGCAACGATATTATTATTATTATTGTTGTTGCTGCTGCTGCTGCTTTAAAACAGCACTCGCAAATATGAAAGAGCACATCACGTCGGGTCAACGTCGTATCAACGTCGTCGCATCGACGTTGATGCGACGTTACCTAAACGTAATGTGCCCACTGGGATAAAAATCCAGAAGGCGCGCAGGTGCAGCAAACGATCAGGGTCTACGCTGTTTGCTTGTCAAATACCAATTATATATGGATCTGATCAGTTTGTAAGTTTTGAATGGACTTTCCCACGAAGCTCACAGAAACAAAAAATGGCGGCGCCGAACAGAAAAAGGTATTTAGAGTTTTATCCTAACGTACGTCGCAGGCATAGCCAGTGTTTGGCTTATCCTGCGTCTAAACGAATACTAGTTGATGAGATGGTTCTTATAAAAAATGCAGGCTTTGTTAGATCTTATTTTCATATCTTTTGAGCCTTTGGTCGTGACGTGACGCGCAGGGAAAATCATATGCCCACAGAGCGTGTAAGTTTTTTCGTGAACTTGAGACAGAGAGGGGAAAAAACAACAGAAAAAAAGTATTCATTGTGCGAGGTAAGATTTATTATTATCATTATTACTGCATACATTTTCATAATAGCATGTGTTATTACACACAATACAATGGAAACGAAGAAACTTTTGATTCATAAATTTTGTACTCTTTCAAGTGCGCATTACAAGCGCATGCACGCAGACGCGCAGTTATGAAAATACACCGCCAGAAACTGAAACGGGCTTCTCAACTTGCAGTTAATACAAAATATCATTTAAAAGTGATGTTGTAATAGCTTTGTTCTTTATAAATTTTAAAATTAACTTTTAAATGAAGAGAAACTTTTCATTTTTCCAGTTAACTTTTAAATCGAACGAAAGGAAGTGCAATGAGGAATATATAATTGGCCAGTCAAAGGAAAAATATATAAATTAAAATGCCCGGTAAAATGCACGATTCTATTTCTAGTACTTAACAGTAAAATCAAGCTTCTGGGCCATGTAATGCTTATTTTAAGTCACTGGGAACCTTTTAAGAAAATATATGATTTTCAGCCAACTACTTAAAATTTTGTTATGCTCTGGCTTTACTCCTTTGTGTATACATAACTGTGCTTATCAGTTTTTCCACATTATAGGCGTGTAATATTAGAGCGTCTGGTGTTTATGATTCCCAGCTTATGCCACAAGTTTTATGCTTTTTTTATACGATAACACGCCCGTGCGACATAGTACATTTTTTCACATCTCAAAAATGGCTTCTTTTCTGATGAAAATTTGTGATATTTTTGTTACTCTTACTTCAAATATATGTTGTGGGTGCCCGTTAGAACTGCCTCATTGAGGCGGTTCTAACAAGTACCCATAACCTATGTTTTGAAGCAGAACTTAAGAAATAAGAAAAATGATATATACCCCCGTAAACCCCAGTTTTCTCTGTATGAAGTGGGGTTTAGGAGGTGTTAATTTCACGGACGAGTTCACGTGATGGATTATACGGCCCTTTCAAGATTATTTCACTGATATCGAGCCGATCGTTAATCAGAGGTGGGCGAAAACCGGAGTAACCGGAGAAAAAAATACCTAACCTTCCCTTGCAGAACTTGGCGTCTCACGTGTGACCCGAGCCAGGCTCGAACAACAGCGGTGAGGGATCTAATGATTAAGAGTCAGCGCTCTTATCCACTAGGCCAAGGAGGCCCATATGTTTTATGCCTGTACATGGTTTGTTTGGACGATTCCGTTCCCTATTATATGTTACTGTTATTATACATTTATTTTTATGCAAATAGTGTAAGATGCCCTGGGTGTACGTAGTACGTGGGTCTACACTATTTACCCAAATCTCATCCATTGTACCCTATATAGGCATTATAATTAGCAAATGTAATCCAACAGGGTTTAGAATAAAAATGCATATTTAAACGTTTGTTACAAGACATGTGCGGCCCCCGCCCATTGGGACTGACAGAAATAAATGGGCTGCATGATGCTTCAACGCAGAGCTGAAACCGACCGCACATGAGTACTGGTAAACCGCTCAGAGAATCTAAGCCTGCCCAGGTAAAGCGGTGCGAGTTGGACTGTCCGTGCTTATAAACCCTATTGGTTTCATTGGGCGACAGGGCTTGAGATGTCATTTCATCTCCATGTCGGGAAAAAGTCCCACAAAATTGGAAGCAACGACTCCAAAATGACCTATACAGTGTTGACGGGGACGTTAAACCTCAAATAAAACAAAACTAAAATCATGACACTATATCTAGAAAAAAAATTTAATTCAGAAATAAACAGAAGCATAGGCCCACCCCTGCATTATTATTATTATTATTATTATTATTATTATTATTATTATTTTACTTTTCTTATTTCTTCTCAAAACATAGGTCGTGGGTACCCGTTAGAAGGCGGTTCCAACAAGCAACAACAAGCTACGGGTACGTATGCATGGAACATGATAGACGTTAATTTTATTTAGTAAGAAAAGGTTACTCAGGAAAAGCCACATTCAAAGACCACAGCCACCACAAACCACCAAAATAACAGTTAGAAATGATGAGACGACACGTCACATACACAATCGAAATGTGCGTGCACCAACAGTACAAAACCAGAAACTGCAACGGAATCATTACGACAACATGCCTATGTAATGCAGGACAATATTTTATGTACCCAGAGATGATAATTGGTGATTTGTTCTTACTTCTGCTCCAAACATAGATTGTAGATGCTCGTTAGAGCAGGTTCTAACGCGTATCCACAATTAATAATAATAATAATAATCGACCTCTCGATCTAAAACCCGATGCTTTACCACTGCACCCCAGCGCATTTATGTTTTGGAGCAGAAATAAGTAAAATAATGTAAACCCCACCTTTCTCTATATAAAGTAGTGTTTAAAAGGGTAATCATTGCATGGACTTGTTAACATGATGTGACCGCCAGTAGTTAAACTACTGATTGGGTTTCAAATCCGGAGTTTACGAAATTGTCACCATCGCCCCCAATTCCGGTGCAGTGTCATACATAATGGCAATAACAGTATATTCAGCATTCATGGTCAGGTGGTACAGACGCAGTAAAGTGTATGGCATTAACAAACACTACCTGCATGCAGCAACATTTATTTACCGAGTTTGTTCATAAGCATATTTATCTTTCTCTCCTCTAATAAATAATGACTTCTTTAATGAATGAAATTTTGAAGATGAAGGAACAGGTTTTAGAGAGGGATATGGTAGGTAATCAGAGAGACATTTATAGGTCTAGAGTGAATTAGAGTGAACATTTGGACTGATTCCAGTCTACCACGATAAGTAAAACTGAAAAAAAATGTTTGGTCATTGTGAGGTTAATTAACTCAGATTTTTAGTTCAGTACTATTTTTGGTTATGGCATTTTCAAGATAAAACGTTATTTTCCGCATGTTTTCGTGTAAAATAGAGGATCCAGTGTAAATTGTTCATAAATAAGAACTTATCATGATGTGCGTTTTAAATTACTAATTCATAATTAAAACTCTTGCTGCATATATATTTATATTATCGGTCGATCCTCAAACCAGTCTATTGTGGAGAGGTGGCTTACAACGTAGAAAACGATCCTCATACCTAGCAGTTATGGTGAGGTGGTATCGATACTGCAAAGCATACACCACTCATGATTTCACTATTTAAGTAGCACATAAAGTAAGGAATTAAACACAATAAATATCTAATTCAGAATTTAAACTTCTCGATGCTCATGAGTTTTTTTTTTTCAATCTTCGATCGATCCTCATACCGGTCTGTTGAGGAGAGGTGGCTTTTTTAGAAAACGATCCTCATGCCTTGCATTCATGGTGAGGTGGTATCGATACTTCAAAGAATACAACACTTACACATACATACCTTCGGTTTACAAGCATGATTTCATTATTTACGTAATTAGCACATGAGGTAAGGCAATGCTAATTCAGAATTTAAACTACTCTATGCGCATGTTTTTTTTTTTCAATTTTCGATCGATCCTCATACCAGTCTGTTGAGGAGAGGTGGCTTTTTAGAAAACGATCCTCATGCCTTGCATTCATGGTGAGGTGGTATCGATACTTCAAAGAATACAACACTTACACATACATACCTTCGGTTTACAAGCATGATTTCATTATTTACGTAATTAGCACATGAGGTAAGGTAATGCTAATTCAGAATTTAAACTACTCTATGCGCATGTTTTTTTTTTCAATTTTCGATCGATCCTCATACCAGTCTGTTGAGGAGAGGTGGCTTTTTAGAAAACGATCCTCATGCCTTGCATTCATGGTGAGGTGGTATCGATATTTCAAAGCATACAGCACTTTCGGTTCACAAGCATGATTTCATTATTTACGTAATTAGCACATGAAGTAAGGAAACCCTAATTCAGAATGTAAACTTCTCTATGGTCATGTTTTTCAATTATCGATCGATCCTCGTACCAGTCTGTTGAGGAGAGGTGGCTTTTTAGAAAACGATCCTCATGCCCTGCATTCACGGTGAGGTGGTATCGATACTTCAAAGCATACAGCACTTACACATACATACTTTCGGTTTACAAGCATGGTTTCATTATTTACGTAATTAGCACATGAAGTAAGGAAATACTTAGAATTTAAACTTCTCTATGCTCATGCTTTTTCAATTTTCGATCGATCCTCACACCAGTCTGTCGAGGAGAGGTGGCTTTTTAGAAGATGATCCTAATGCGAGGTGGTATTGATACTTCAGAGCATACAGCACTTACACAAACATACTTTTCCAGAAAACTTGAACGACAGCGGATCGCGGTTAAAGTTTACGCGAACCCCTTCGGTGTTCATTTAATTTGCATGCGACCCACTGAGTTCATATTTACATAAACAGCAGAAAGATAAAATGCATTTGAAGAATTGCCTTTCTTGTTTTTCAGATAGTGTTATGAATAGGACCACCCTTGACCCCGAGAGAATTAAAAAAGAAAAGAAAAGAAATTAGCGTCCGACTAAAATAGACAGCTTACAGAACAGGCGGTAGCTAATGTCGAACAAAAAAAAAAACACACAGTGATCAGTTCTACAAACTTTAAGTACAACAGTGTTTGTGGCTCGTAATAGCTTAAAAGAAAATTTAAGTGAAAAAGAGGGCGACCTTGCATGCGTATGAAATATTTACAGTTTGCAAATTTATATGTTAGTTTCGTTTCTTTAATAAATCATTGTTTCTTAAACCCTGTTTCTGTAGTTATATCAGTTTGATTTAATGGTTGATATTTCAACGTTGATGCAAGGTTGAAAATTAAGCTATGGTTCAAAGATGACTGATCAACGTTGATTCAACTTTCATATTCAACCGAATATCAACGTTTATTCAACATTTATATCTTAACGTTGAATCAACACTGAAATATCAACGTTGATTCACTGTTGGATTGTCAACTTTGAGTCAACGTTGATTGTGCAACGTTGATTCAAATTTCATATTCAACCCAAAATCAACGTTTATTCAACGTTTGCCTTCAACGTTGACTCAACGTTGAATCAACCGATTATTGCCCGCTGGGAAATATTACAGACTATCAGGACATTCTTTGAAAAATATATGGGCTTCTCTTAAGAAAAGAATTTGCTCCAAACAAATCAATTTCTGTTATTCCTGAGATCACAAATTGACTCGCCCATTTTAAAGGGAATAGTGATAGTTCAATAGGTGTAAATGTCATTAATGACAATGTGTAACCTTATACTTGTAACTACATGATAAGCTCGCATCAAAGACCCCCTGCACACACTGACTTATTTATAGATCAAACGGTTCTGCACTGCATAAATGATATTTATAACTTCTAATCACTTGCGGATTGACAGGGCCGCGGGAAAAAAAAACGTAGTTGTTTAAAATATTGAACCCAGCCTGGTCCAATGCATGGAATTCTTTCAGGTCAAACAGTTTGAACACTGATAAATTTCCAATCTGATATTTTCTAAGGGATCAGTATTTATTTTTTTACTGTTCGAATTAATTGGTCATTTACCGTAACTGCCACACCTGCCAGGTGTTTCCATTTCCCTTAAGATATTTATTGTTGGAGTTGAAACGCTTGCTTTTCGGTCTGTTTCGCTATTCAGACAGGCTGTTTCCTGAAATTGCAGTATAGTATTGCATCATCGTTAAAGCTGATTGGTTGATCGCGTCACGTGCCCCTCCATGGAACAGTAACAATCTGGTCATTATACCCGGTTTGCCCGCCTCATGGCGACCAAACCAAAAATTATCAATTCCTAATAAGAAGGCGAAATAATGTACTTCAGAAAGTCGGGGGTGAAAGGGTTATTTACCTATCCCTTAGGGGCAATTATTGCTTGTCTTGGATAGCGCAATAAACAGTTTGGTTGGATTATAAAAATCATAAATTTACTTAAACCTTAAGATGCCAATTACAACAATTCTCGTTGTCTTTGTTGTCAGCTGGTTTGCTGCAAAACGACCAGACTGCTACCTGAGGAGCAGTCTGATCGGGATCTACACTGTTTGCATGCGTGCCAAATGTTTTCGAATGTTAGCAAGTATGAAACAGGTGACATAAAATGACAATATTTTCAGATGCAGTTTTTCTTGGCATCTTAAGGTTTCACAAAACATATGGGCCTGTGTATGTCAAAACCCACAATAAGATTCGTGCAACCAGCGAAGACACAGGTCAACCTGCATTTACTTTCAGTCTGGCCAGTCTTCCCGTGTTGCTCTCTGGCTAGTCCGGATGCCTTAAAAGACTCATTCAAACAGCAAAGACTGTGATCAGACTGTGCACATCTCAGGTTTTCTGGTTGCACTGGTCCTTTTGCAGGTTTGTCATGCGCAGGTTCATATATCAATAGTTTTCGAAAAAGGAAAAAAAAAGTTCAGACCAGATCTAGATCAATGGTTCTGTATAACAATAACCCATATGATACTGACAATACGTGAACAGTCCAGACCCAGAGCATATGCCGCATCTGATATGGGCCTTCACTGGTCCACCAATTATATGCAAACATTATATAATATCATGCGAAAGAAAACCTGTCTATGTACTACATTACTACATTATATATTTATATATACATAAATATCTGCAGATAAAAAAGTCTGATATTTTCAAAAAAAAACAAACAGAGATTGTGGGAACTCATTAGAACCGCCTCGGCAAAAAACGAGTACCCAACATGTATGACTCGGAGCAGAAATAAGGAAAAAACAGTGAAATTCCGCAATTCAGACCACCTAAAGTTATGACTAAATCTGCTTGAAAAAAAACTTATTTTGAAGCTGCACTTTTTATGGTTGCACTTTATCTTTATTCGTGTTTTCTGCACTAATTATCCTCTAGTCAGGGTCCACCTTTGAGACTGTTCAAAAATATTCTTAAAGACCACTTTTGAACAGCCCAAAAGGTGGTCTTAATATAGGATTTTACTGTACTGTGAACGCCTTTAACCCTAGTTCTATTATATAAAAGTGAGGTTTAAGAGAGTCAAATTTATAGGTGCGCGAATTTTTTTTCTGTGAATTTTTTTCCAACAACCAAATTATAAAGGTATGTTTTTGGTAATACATGCAAAAACGTGTACAGTGAAACTTCGCTAGCTCGAAAATCAATTGCTCGTTTACCATGGCTGATTCGAACACATTCTGCACCCTAGGAATTTCTTTCTATAGGTTGATCATGAATCATTCTCTCCCTTCCGCTTATTCAAGAAGGGCTTATTCTAATTAACATTTACTTGAAAAACAACAAGACACAAAGGAGGCATCATAATTACCAAACAAACTGCGATCATAATATTTTTCTGCTCCGCTAATTAAAGAAAAGATAATTGTCGCCATTAACCCTTTTTGTACCAAATGGAATCTCCCTTCTTTTATACAGCAGGAGTTCATTTAAATATTTAGGGGCGTCAAGTTGTGTTTTCTTCACGGATTTATTTGAAAACTGGCTGAACATTTTGCAAACATTGTGGGCCCTGATCAGACGCCGCGTTCTGATCTTGGCCTGCACTGTTTGCCAATCAATCACCCCTTGAGGGGTTTCCGGTACAAAAAGTGTTAAGGCCTGGTCCCGAATTATAACTCGATATTTTCCGCTGTCTTCCGATAATTTCCGAATCAGAATTTTAGAAGAAAAAAAAAAAGAATACCACTACTAACAAAATGCCAAAAGGACATAGTAATTTTCATTCTATTTAATTGAAATAAAAACTAAATCGTTCATAATTATCACCGCTACGTTTTTTTCCCAGCAACTTTTTCCAAACATGGTATTTAAATATCTTTTTTTTTTAAGATTTGTTAATAAACCCTAGGAGAGAAATAGACATTTTACTATATATTTTAATCATTTCGATAGGCACCTAAAACAATCAACAAAAGGTATAGCAAATTTTTGTCCAAAAAATATGAAAATAATATCAGCATATTCAGGAATAAATGAAGTTTCGAAATTTCCCCGCAAAAATTTTGTAATTATTTACAAATTTATTTTATGAAATAAAAACTAAAGTGCCGTTATATATTTCTTTACATTTCGCCGCCAATATTATTACAGGTAGATCGGATACGGCGGTCGCCCAAAGTTGGATACGGTATCACTGTCTTGCCCGCTCCATATCTCCTGAACCCTTTGATAGATTTACATTATACTTTGGTCAATCATTCGTCTTAGTGAGCTGATGTGCAGAACCTACAAATGAACCATGCCGACTCAAGGTCAAGGTCACAGTTGAAGGTCACGAGTTTGAAACTGAATTTTGTGTCCATTCCATATCTCCTTTACCCTTGGAAGGATTTTCATTAACTCTAGTCAAATATTCTTTTCAGTGAGCTGATGTGCAGAACCAATAAATGAATCATGCCGACACAAGGTCAAGGTCACATTTGAAGGCCACTTTGAATTTTGTGTCTTTTCCATTTCTCCTTTACCCCTGCAAGGATTCTCATTAAACTTTTGTCAATTATCCCTCTCAGTGAGCTGATGTGCAGAACCCATTAATGAACCATGCCGACTCAAGACCAAGGTCACATTTGAAGGTCACGAGTTTAAAACTTTGAATTTTGTGTCTGTCCAATATCTACTTTACCCCGCAAACGAATTTCTTTAAACTTCGGTCAATTACCCCCCTCAGTGAGCTCATGTGCAGAGCTCATAAATGAATCATGTCAACACCAGGTCAAGGTCAAATTGGAAGGTCACGAGTTTGAAACATAAAATTTTGTGTCGGTTTCATATCCCATTTGCCCTTCAGAGGATTTTCATTAAATGTTGGTCAAATGTCCCCGTCAGTGAGCTGATGTGCATAACACATATTAAATAAACCATTCCGACTCAAGGTCAAGGTCAAAGTTGAAGTTCACGAGTTTGAAACTTTGAATTTTGTGTCAGTTCCATATCTCCTATACCCCGCAAAGGATTTTCTTTAAACTTCGGTCAATTACCCCCTCAGTGACCTCATGTGCAGAGCTCATAAATGAATCATGTCGACACCAGGTCAAGGTCAAATTGGAAGACTTTGAATTTTGTGTTGGTTCCATGTACATTTTCTCTTCAGAGGATTTTAAATAAACGTTGGTCAAATGTCCCCCTCAGTGAGCTGATGTGCATAACACATACATAAACCATTCCGACTCAAAGTCAAAGTTGAAGGTCGCGAGTTTGAAACTTTGAATTTTGTGTCAGTTCCATATCTCCTATACCCCGCAAAGGATTTTCTTTAAACTTCGGTCAATTACTCCCCTTAGTGAGTTCATGTGCAAAGCTTATAAATGAATTATGTCGACACCAGGTCAAGTTCAAATTGGAAGACTTTGAATTTTGTGTCGGTTCCATATCCCATTTTCCCTTCAGAGGATTTTAAATAAACATTGGTCAAATGTCCCCCTCAGTCAGCTGATGTGCATAACACGTAAATAAACCATTCCAACTCAAGGTCAAGGTCAAAGTTGAAGGTCACAAGTTTGAAACTTTGAATTGTGTGTCCGTTCCATATCTCCTTTACCCCTGGAAGGATTTTCATTAAACTTTCGTCAAATATCCCCCACAGTGAGCTAATGTGCAGAACCCATAAATAAACCATACCAGCTCAAGGTCAAGGTCACAGGTGATGGTCAGAGATTTGAAACTTGGAATTTTGTGTCCGTTCTATATCTCCGTTACCCCTGGAAGGATTTTCATTAAGCTTTAGTGAAATATACCCCCACAGTGAGCTGATGTACAGAACTCAAACATAAACCATGCCAACTCAAGGTCAGGTCATAGGTGAAGGTCACAAGGTTGAGCCGTGACACAAAGTGTGGCGAGGGATTTGGCTTTCCCTCAGACTGCTTTCTTGTATCAGTACAATTGATAGCAGTGTTGAACCAGATGAATTGAGCAACATTTAATGGTTCAGTGAACACAGAATTGCAAATGGGTGGGGTAACCAGATTATAAACTCAGTTACTTACTATTCAACCACCTTACCAAAACATCAAAACCATGCACGGGATTTATTTAACAGATGTCCTGCCATGTATATTTCACATGAGCCGGGCACGGTAGTCCAATTGAACCCTCAACTGAATGTGAGTTCAACTCGAAACAAAACCCTACCCAAAAGAGGGTTATAGATTTGTAGGGTGTTAAGATACAGCTGATGTTTCAAAATACTATCCAAAAGAGAGCTATAGATTTTAGGGTGTAAGGATACCTCTGAGGTTACAAAATACTACCCAAAAGAGGGTTATAGATTTTTAGGGTGTTAAGATGCATATGAGGTTACTTACAAAATACTACGGTTTTTAGGGTGTTAAGCCACATCTGAGGTTACTTACAAAATACTACCCAAAAGAAGGTTATAGATTGTAGGGTGTTAAGATACATCTGGGATTACAAAATACTACCCACAAGAGGGTTATAGAAGAGATTCGTCAGACGCTAAAGCCTTAAAAGGGTGGTAAGTTACATCTTAGGTTACAAAATACCACCCAATAGAGGGTCATAGAAGAGATTTGAAGAAGCTAAAGAGTGTTAATGTACATCTGTGGTTACTTAACACTACCCAAGAAAGAGTTTATAGAATAGTAGGACAGAAGATACATGATGTTAAAGTAAATCTGAGGCTAAAACATATAACCCAAGAGAGGGTCATAGAATAGATGTAACTTAGCTAAAGGCACCATTTGTGATACAAGACAATACACAAGAGAGGATTGAAGAAGAGATTGAAAAGAAGCTACAGTGTGTAAAGCTACTGCCGAAGCTACAACACTATATCCAATAGAAGGTTTAATGATGGATTAGATAGAAGCTGAAGGTTGGAAAGATAGCACCGAGGCCTATAAACACTAACGAGGGGAGAAATGAGTGATGCGTTGTATCTGAAGCTTCCAAACACTATTCCAAAAAAGAAGATTATAGAACAGGCTGCACTGAAGCTTAAAGGTATATATATATACACTTGAAGGCTGTACAGCAGTACCTAAAGGGGTTAAAGAATAGGTAAGATGAAGTTTTCTTTTGTAAAGCTATGTCTGAGATGAGTTTATAGAGATTGCACTGAAACTAGCAGCTGTCCAGTTACATCTGAGGGTGCAAAATTAGCAACGGAAAACAAATTATATCAAATTAATGGGTCTGGTGCCTACCGTTAATTTTTCAGATTTTTTATACATTTTTGGAGACCTGCTTCCAAACGTAGAGATAATGCAAGATTCTATTTATCATATGACATTTAAATCGCATTTTATTCACGATTGTTTACAAAAATATCAATATTCCGCCACTAGTCAACGCGACATCGTTAAGGACGTCGTACATGTAACGTTACGGGACGTATCTAGCTATTTGCATATTTTATCCACTAGTGGATTATCGAAAATATTACATGGCATTATCACACTCTCAGACGCGACGTCATGTGAGAAATACGAAATAAATGTTTTTACTCTATATTCTGTTGCTGGAACACAGGTATTATGCTGTAAAAATTCACATAAAATTGACAAGACAGTATAAATCATATTTGGTAAACTTTTGTTTCAAAATTTTGCAAAATTATCAAAATAAATGAATAAATGATTTTTTTTTATAATTAAGATTTTTTTTTCTGAAGCCGTAAGACGGTGCCCCCACACGCAGAGTCAAACCAACCGCACATGGGTACTGGTAAACCACTCAAAAGACCCAAACCCGTCAGCGCAAAGCGGTCCGAATCGGGCCGTCCCTGCATGTAAACCTTATTGGTTTGCATTGGCGATAAGGCCCGAGATGACACTTCATCTCAATGTCTGGAAAAAGTCTGCGACGTCTCCAAAATGACCTAAATATTGTTTAGGGAGGCGGGGGGCGTAAAAGATCAAAAACTCATTTCAAACAAGAACAAACGCAGATTACAGTCTTCCATACTTTACATAATGTACTACTGAGCGTATGCATGATAGACTGGATTTTGCTGTCTTAATTCTGGAATTACCAGTGTTTAAAGTGGACATTTTATGTTACACTGGACGTTGCCGTGTTGATGGTTAAAACGACATCAGGGAGATGCAACTTACACGAATGATTCAAGCTTGTCCAAAGCATCTTTTCTAGTATCATGACATATTTCAAGGATACAGGGAGAACGTGCACTTCCTACTTTGGGTTACCCTACCCATATCTTCCTTTTTTCATGATGCTTGCAAAGATGGCGGTAACATGGAATTCAATTAAATTTTGACTCGATCTTCAACTTATAAGAGAGGCAAGCCTCTGTGGTGTAGTGGATAAGCTACACGCCTTGTAAACCAGGGATCGCAAGATCGATCCCGGGCTTCTCCAGACTTTCGGATGAGTCTTTAAAACGAGGTTCCGTCTCCGCATGACCTTAGCTTTGTTGAGACGTAAAACTCAAACACTCATATAAGTAGTACTAAAGTTCTGGACCCGAGTGTATCAAATTTTAATTTTAAATTAGCGGGCCGTTAATTTGTCATAAGAATGTTCGTCGTTAGTTACAGTTGTACGAAAGTTTTAATAATGAATGTTCGTCATTAAATCGCTTAATTCTAAATTAATTTTAATGATGGTCGGGTGGTATTTTAACCATTCATTGGCGGAATCTAAATGGCGGCGAACATATTGTTTGATCATTTTAGCCGACGAAGAAACGCCCGTGTTTTTATGCACATGGGGTGACTCTCTCTGCACGGGAGGCCACCAAGTAACGCCCCAAGCAAAAGACGGTGCACTTTGTGACATTCATCCCTGCAAGTGATGTCAGCGGAACGTGTTCGGACTTCGAAATCTTATCACTGCAGACTGGGATTGAACCGGGGGCCTCTAGCATCAGAGGCAAGTAAAATATAACCACAGCTATCACGCTCCTGAGTTTAGTTGAGTAGTGACATCTCAGTGCTGGCCGAATAATTGTACTGAATGAAACAAATCATCATTAAAACTGGACTGTACTCCAGTGAGTCCGCTAAATGTACCACTGCCAAAATGCAGTAAAATTCTTTCCGTACACGGGCTCAGTTGTTTAGGAGAGGGCCCTCCGCCGGTATGCCACATGTTGGTCTGTTGCTCAGATTTTTTGAGCTTGGCCCTTTGAAGCATATTTGACAACTTGGTCTTGTACTCTTGTTGTTCTCTTTGCAAATCCCAGAGAGTTTACAGACCTGTGTATCTTTCAACAACTTATCCTCCAACCTTTTTGTTACTTTATTTGATAATATCGACTCTACAATAGATTTTTTTATGGCAAAGTCTATCAGTAAATCCTTCTCTTCTTCTCCAAATTTAGCCCCACCCCCCACCCCCCCCCCCACCCCCCTTACGCGAGGCTTTTTTCTACTGACATGATTTTATTTGAAGACTTAAGAATATATAGACAGATTTCCAGGGTATTTGTTGGTAAAAAGACGACGAGATAACGTGGATTATTTGTGTACCAAGAGGCATCCTGGGTGAGTGTTTTCCTAATTTTGGTCAAAAGTTCGTCATTTTACTAATTCTAAATTAACCCTTCTCTTGCTGAATATTCATTTTAGCCACACTCAACTCTGACTTTGAATCAATCAGATTACTAGATATAATTTATTCCTACAAATTGATAAACTGAATTTAAAACAGTGTAAAGCCTGATCAGATGGCGCCATCTGATCTGGATCTGCACTGTTTCAAAAGATAGGGGTTGTCGTGAACAGCAAGATAAGAGTTAAAAGTTCGTCATTATATTAATTCTAAAAAAAATTCGTTTCGTGCAACCGGCGCTAATGTCGTCATAAACGACTTTAATGATGAACTAGCGGCTAATTTGAAATTAGTTTTAATTGCGTTTCGTACACTCGGATCCTGGTGTTTTACGTCTCCATTCTCCCACGGACTTGCCCAATAGTGGCACTGCAAGACGGACTCAAACACGCACACACTTACTCACTCCACCTTATAAGACTGGGGTGGTCCATTTCTAAGAATAGGGGTGTCAAGTTTGTTTCAAGGTTTACAAACACCTTATAAAAATAAAAGTAGAGGCAGGGTCCAGGAATCGATACAATTAATCCCCAGATCCCATCAGAAACATCAAAGGGAAAGAAAGACAAACATGAAGCAACACACCCCAACGGAAACACCAAGAGCGAAAAGCCAAAAGGACAGTTACTTTCCCACAAAATGGCCAAAAGGCTATCCAAAATAAAATAATATGAGCGACACAAAAATCTGTAGACAATCCATTACAAAAATAAACCGTGACAGAGGAACCGCCTTGGAACGGTCAGCCGAAACGAATTCCAAAGAGGGGGGTGGGGTGGTAGGGTGGGGGGGGGGGGGGGGGCTTAAATGATTTAACGTGGCCACAGTCCTCTCCCCTTACTTCCGTCGCGATTAAGACAAATAATTTGTTCAGTCCGCATGAAGGCCTCCTAACTCATCAGTGCAACATCTCCGTGAACATAAAAATCAAACAACCACAGAGATGAAACAACGGTGAGGTTTCGACAGCAAGAAACAACAGAAATGCCGGAGCAAAAGAAAACCAACAGTTAGACTCCAATGGGCCAAACTGGGGTGGTCCATTTCTAAGAATATGGATGTCAAGTTTTTGTTTGTTTGTTTGATTTTAGGTTTAACGTCCCCGTCAACACTGTAAAGGTCATTTTGGAGACGTTGCTTCCAATTTTGTGGGACTTTTACCCGACATTGAGATGAAATGACATCTCAAGCCCTGTCGCCCAATGAAACCAATAGGGTTTATTAGCATGGACGGTCCGCCTCGCACCGCGGTTCCTGGACAGGCTTAGATCCTCTAAGCGGTTTACCAGTACTGGTGTGCGGGCCGGATTCAGCTCTGCGTGGGAGCATCATGCAGCCCATATATTTCTTCAAGCCCCTATGGGCGGGGGCTTAGGATGTCAAGTTTGTTCTAAGGTTTACAAAATTTTGTGTACTATGTCGAGATGTGACAAAGATTAATAATCACTCACAAACAGCCAATATCTTGTTTCTCAAGCTGGCTTAAAAGCTTAGCGTTCACAGTTTGTGCTTGTCAATGCATGGTTGTCGGCATAATCTTCGGAAAGGCTTTGCTGATGTAACCTGTGATTAAAACGACTGGTCAAAGTGCAGCCTAAATACCCAAGGAATTTAGCATCGAAGACAAAGTGAAAAACACAAACACGACACTATATGGGCCGCATGATGCTTCCACGCAGAGCTGAATCCGGCCCGCACACTAGTACTGGTAAACCACTTAGAGGATCTAAGCCTGTCCAGGAACCGCGGTGCGAGGCGGTCCGCCTCGCACCGCGGTTCCTGGACAGGCTTAGAAACTAATGCTAATAAACCCTATTGGTTTCATTGGGCGACATGGCTTGAGATGTCATTTCATCTCAATGTCGGGTAAAAGTCCCACAAAATTGGAAGCAGCATCTCCAAAATGACATTTTACAGTGTTGACGGGGATGTTAAACCTCAAATCAAAATTAACATTGTTTCAACGTCGCCTTGAACATGTTTATATTATCAAAATACAAATGGCGTGTACGTTCTTGAAAGTTTTTCATACATTGCACCTGACATTCAATAAAGAATTAAAGCCCTAATTTTACTCGCACAATTTTTTGTTTTTTAAAGTTTCAAATACTTTTTCAAGAAGCAACGGGAAATAAAAAAACACAATAAATGTCACGGATATGGGCGCTTTAATAATTAAACGTTAGAAAGAATAAATGAGTAAATAATAAGAAATTTCCCGCCCAGCCAGTCTCGTTTTGGTTTTGACAACGCCCACTTATTATGGATTTTGCGTACCTTCGCCGTGCGCTAGATGGGTCCCCTTTGACTCAAAACTTCTTCGCACTGACATTCGTCCAAGCCCATCGGGGCTTGAAAAAAATAGATGGGCTGCATGATGCTTCCACGCAGAGTTGAAACCGACCTACGAGTACTGGAAACTTGAACTGCTAAGAGGATCTAAGAGTGCCCGGGCAAAGCGGTGCGAGTCGGCCCGTCCATGCTTATAAACCATATTGGTTTCATTGG